>CM076580.1:454561047-455161047 GCA_034641835.2 Pinus albicaulis | reverse complement strand
CTGTGTGTGACAAACAAACCTAACAACAAAGATGGCTGCTTAACTTCTTTAGATCTGCAATAGATAGTCGAAACAAATGCAACAAAAAACCAGATCTATGTAGTAAAAGCAGTTAAACAATAAAAAGAAATAAGAGTTTCTCCAAATATCCAATGGACAAGACAATATATATAAAGAGTTATATGTATTAACATGTGGGAAGGGAACAAAGAATGATGTACTAGTCTCCCTCAATGGGATGGGTTCTTGGCTATCCTTAATGCTTCAGATCCAAAAGTTTCTCTCTCTCAATGGTGTAGAAAACCTAAGACACGTTGAACTCTATGGGAGCTCAAGAAGCAAAAAATTAATGAAAGTGATCAAAATATGACTATGACAAAAGGATCAAAGTGAATAATGAATGGAAAACCCTCTTATTTATAAAAAAATATTGAGTTATCTTCGATAATGGAGAATAATAAAATATTATTAACCAAGATCTAGATCTAACTGCTTGGAATATTTTATTATATTTTTTTGGAGGGAAAATGAATTTAAATTGGTTAAATCCATTTATTTATAAATAATAAACAAATAAATGATTTATTTATCATTTCCTAAGGAATATTTTTTTAATTTTTTTAACTGAAACGGTTTGGTTTTATTGATAGAAAACAGGTTGGGCAAAGCCTAAACATCCATTACAATTTTCAGATTTGACTTAAGCACTCTTTCCACTTAGGGAATGGTTGCCTTGGTCGGTGTTTCTGCATTTATGTTGATCATTCCATCTTGTAAAGTGCATCCAATATTTGCCAATCTGTCCGCTTCCTTGTTTAATCCTCTGAGAATGTGGAAGATTTGAACCGAGGGGAAATCTTTCAGGATTTTTTTCACTCTTGATAGCTGTTTGTTTAGCGCCGGATCCTTGAGCCATTTCTTGTTTACCATTGTTTTTATCAGCAATTCTGAATCGCCAAAGATTATGATTTCGTCTGGGTTTTCTTTTCTGGCCATTTGGCAGGCTTTCAAGAGGCTGAGAATTTCAGCTTGATTGTTGGTTTTCATTCCAAGACCCCAACTGAAATCATCTTTTTTCCCATTCTGAAAGAAGATCGCCCCTCCTGCTCCTGACCTCCCTGGGTTGCCTTTTGAGGCTCCATCGAAGAAAATAGTGCACTTGCCCTGGGTTTTCCACCACTATTGGAAGCTGTCCTCTGATTCTCGAATCTGCCATTTTTCCTTATGTATTGGACGGGTGTATGCTGGGAGTCTGGCCTTTCCTGTATAAGCGTCCAACCACAGCCTTTCTTCGATTCAAAGAGAGTTGTCATCTTTGACTGAGGAGTGATTCAGAGTTTCTAAGAGTAGATTCTTTGCCTGTTCCGCCACTTTTTCTGCAGGCAGTTCTGTGTTATTGAAAATAATTTCATTCCGGGCTAGCCAAAGTTTCCAGCAGACATACTTTGGTACAACTATCCACACCTTGTTCCATATAGATTTGCTGACAATGCTGTGGGGATATCTGGCTTTCCAAGAGGAGAACATGATGTCTATCTTGCTTTGAGATGGAGGACACACAGTCAGCCCAGTAAGGAAAATGGACCAGACCTCCTTCGCAAACTCGCAAGCTATGAACAGATGATCTGCAGTTTCCAAAGCTCTTTTGCAGAGGACGCATCGGTGTGGTCCTGCTATGTTCCTTTTGCACAAATTTTCTCTAGTCAGAATTTTATTATGGAACAAAGTCCAAAAGAAGAAATTGATTTTGGGGATACTGAAGCTATCCCAAATCTGCTTCCACACAGATTCCGGGTGTGGCGAATCCTTTTTACTTTGCATCTGGAGATACCCTTGGCTTGCTGTGTACACTCCGGTCTTACCCCAACCCCAGGCATCCTCTTCTTCTGTATGCACCGGAGCAAAGTCAGAGATTATGTCTTTAAGGGCGTCTAATTGAGTGTTTAGATGCACTGGAATTCTGGGGAAAATCCAACGCTGCCAGTTTTCATTACTGTCCCAACCTGAGATGTCCTCTATTTTCCTGATACCTTTTGTCTGTAACCCGTCTCTTATCTCAGAGATTTCATTGTTTTTTGCTAGGGGGGGGGTGTCCCATGACACTGTATCTCCAGAGCATTGTATTTTTTCCATTTCCGGGAATTCGGTACAAGTAGGATCTAAAAAATTCAATACCTCTGTTACACAGTTTCCAGGCTTGCGTTCCTTTTGGGGATTTCTCCGTATTGGAGGATTTTATTGACTGGTTATTGAGATATTTCAGTTTGAAAATATGACTGACTGGGTGATTAGGCTCAGCGTAGAGTTTCCATAATAACTTGCAGCCCAACGCTAAGTTTGCATGCACAGGATTGCGGATTTGTAGTCCTCCTTCCACAAGCGGTCGTTTCACTGTGTCCCAGCTTATTAAATGAAATCTGTTGGTGTTTCCTCGCCCTCTGTTCCACAAAAAATTACGCATAAGTCTGGAGATTTGATCTGAGATTAGTTTTGGGGCCATCATAAGAGAAGCTTGATATGTGGGCAAAGCCGAGAGGAATGATTTGATGAGCGTAAGTTTGCCTCCTGTGGTTAGCCAAAAGCCTCCCCACGCAGCGATCTTCTTTTTGAATTTCGAGATTACTTCCTCCCACAGATGATTTTTGTTGGAGCCCAGCGTTATAGGGAGGCCCAAAGATTTTATTTTGCCCCATTCTGCATAACCTGAAAATCCCAGATCGTTTGCAATTTTCTCAATTGTGCGCTGCTCTGTATTCCAACCATACACAACGCTTTTCCTCTCACTTATTAGTGCTCCCGAGATGCTGCAAAATTTCTGAAGTATGGTTCTGAAGGAATTTTCTATTCTTGAAGAGGCCCCTCCAAGAAAAAGAGAATCGTCAGCGAAGAGTGCATGATTCACTGGATCAATACCTTTCAGAATTCTGATCCCTGGTATACTGCCATTTTGTTTTTCCAAAGTCAACTTTCTGCTCAAGGAATCTCCCATCAGAATGTAGAGAAATGGTGAAAGAGGACAACCCTGCCTCAATCCCCTGGTGGCTAAAAAGAAGTTAGCAGGTCTTCCATTTATCATGGGCGCAATCCATATCTTCTCCAGACATGCTTTCATTAGATTGATGAAGTCCTGGCTGAAACCAAAGGTTGAAAGAACCCTGTACAAGAAAGAGCGGTTAACTCTGTCAAAAGCATTGCACATATCCAGTTTAATGAGCATACATTGTTCTTTGCGTGAATGGCTGGAGTGCAAAGCTTCCTGGACTTGAATGGCATTGTCTAGAATGTGTCTTCCTTTCACAAATCCCCCTTGAGCTGGAGAAATTAATTTTCGCAGAAGAGGTTTGATTCTGTTCGCCAGAAGTTTGGCCACAATCTTATAAGACAAATTACACAGTGAGATTGGCCTGTATCTGTCGAATGTCCCTAGGTTTTCTTCCCGGATTAAGGCGAGAAAGGTGGAATTTATACCGGCTCCAACCTTTGCCTTCCTCATGAAACCTTGTACCATTCTGAGAAGATCAGGTTTGATAAGCTCCCAGCATTTTCTGTAGAAGTGGATTGAAAATCCATCAGGTCCAGGGGCTTTGTCTAGCTCCATGGGCCAAACAATGTTTGAAATCTCTTCTTCCGTAACTGGGCTCAAAAGTGTATCATTATCGTCTGTGCTGACTAGATGTGGAATGTTTGTAAGGAATTCTGATATATCCTCCTCACTCCCGTCCTTTTTAACGCTAAGGAGATTTTGGAAGTGCTTCATAGCTGCTTCCTTAATTTGTTCAAATCCTCTACATACCTATCAACTAGAAGTAGTGATTTCTGCAATGTGATTTCGCGATAGACGAGCCCTATATTGTCTATGGAAATATGTGGTGTTTCTATCCCCAGCTTTGAGCCACAAGCTGCGGGACTTTAAACGCCAATATTCTTCCTCACTTCTAAAGGAGTTATATGTTTTCCTTTGAGCATATTTTTCTTTGTCTAAATCCATGGATGAGATATCTTTCTCTTCCAATTCAAATTGGAGTTCCTCCAGCTGGTTGACTGCTTCTTTCCTCTGACTGGTGGGGGTGTTTAAGGCTTTCTTTATCCATTCTTTTAGTGCCTTCTTAGTATTTTTCATTTTTTGTTCCCACACAAAACTTGGGGAGCCTGGGACATCTATTCTCCATGCTGTTTGAACTGTTTCAAGAAACCCTTCCTTTTCAGCCCAGAGAGGATTGAAGCGGAAAGGAATAGGGCCTAGATCTTCTTCTTCCTTTAAGCACAATAGGATTGGTTTGTGATCCGAGGTTAGTTTAGGAAGGATCTTGGAAAAAAAAATTCTTTTGTCCATCATGATAGAGCTACTGGTGAGGAATCTGTCGAGCCTTTCTTAAGGAATAATTTAACAAATAATGATTTGTTTAATTATTTCCAGGTGATTTAGTCAAATTTAACAAGGAATAATAATTAATTAATTATTCCTAGAGAAAAATAATAATTTATCTAATTATTTCTCATAATTGGGTGAAATATGACCAGGAATATTATTTGAACAGTGGTTTAATTCATTATTCCTAGAGGAAAATCAAATAAATAAGGATTTATTTAATTATTCCTCATGGGGTTTCCTGTTTGAACCATAAATAACTTTATAATATATGGTTTATTAATTATTTCTTATAGTGAAAGAAATTTTACTATGGTAAAATTGGTCTTACATGGTGTACTTTGATCCATCTAATTGTAAATGGTTAGATGACCAAATATTGGTTTAACATATATGCTTTGGTGGTCCATGTTTTAACTAGAGGATGGGTATCTTTTCTTCTACATTCATACTTAGGTGCAGATAACCTTTTAGGTAAAATTCAACGTTGGGGCCCATTAGGTCTTGTGGTATAAAGACAAAGCATAGAATTTGACTCGTCAAGGGAACCAATTTTCCACACAAACAACATGGAAGATTTTTTTGGGGCTCCCTCTAGTTTTTTGGTGAAAAGAAATATTGAGTTCAATAGGAAATAATATCAAAAAATTTCTGGAGTTGTTGATCTAGGTGGATATTGGTGGCCACCCGCCTATTCCACTTGGACCCCCACCATTGTTTCTTTTAAGATTCCTTAACTGTAGCACAACTTACTATTTTTGGCATTTTTTGGGTCCTAAACTTTTGGAGTTGTGTTGAGGGAATAAAATACGCTTTTGGGGAAAACAGAGAGACCCGCAAAGTCCCAATCCTATTACCCAATTTTTTTTTGGCCTCCTCTTCGAAAAATTCCAACCAAGGTATTATGATAGCCAAACAGAGATCGTATGCCAAAGTTATGATCCCGGGAATTTGACGTTCCAACTTAACCCAATGGGGCCCATAAACATTTGGCGCTTCGTCTCCTAGGGTTAGGTTTTTGGATGTTTAGGGTTTTGCATTGTTTTTGAATGATAAAAAGGCCACTGAGCCTCATTGTAACACAATTCAGAGGCATGTAGCTGCCACATCTCCTCTTAGAGACAAGTTACCATCGCATGAGCTAGTTTATTTCCTTTTTTTATCTAAGCATATTTTAGTTCTTTGATGTTAATGAAATAAAGTTTTATTTCTACTGCACTTATGTGCTTATGTTTATATCTTTATTCTATTGTGTTCCTACATAAGTATGGAATAGTTACAACCAAATTGAGACTCATAAATGATATAATATGTGCATGGACTGAAGTTGAGGTGGACCTGCAAGATGTTTTGCTGGAAGAAATAGAATTAGTTTGTGGATGTAACACCCCCAAGATGGCCCATTGTATATACTTGTAGATACTTTTATTAGGTTGGTGAACTAGGTTTTGTTGACCCTATGCGCCCATGTATATATATGTGTGTGTACATATTTGTTTTTTGTTTTTTGGGTCTGTGTTCCTATGTTTATATGTATTGAAGCTAGAATGCTTGTGATATTAAGTCCAAAGAGATTTTATGTTAAAATGGTAGTGAGCCTAGCTATGAAAATATGTAATCACACCCATATTATAAGAAAATACAACATGGTTTCAAAACACCAGATGAAAATAGTATGGGGGGATATGACTCCATAATAAGAAAGGGAAGGGTGTGGAATTATGTCATGGTTTGTAATCCATGTCAATAATATTATATTCCAAAAGTTACTTTTTGGACATAACGAAAAGTAAAAAAAGGGCATGTATAAGCCTAAGTCATACTGTTTTCTATCCTAAGTCCAAAAGTGAATGGATGAATAAGGCTATGGTAGTTCCCTTGTGGTGAGGGTGAGCTCCTTGGTGACATTTGGAAAAATGACTTGATGCATACTTAAGTCATGTTTTCCATGATTGTGGGGTTTCATTCCATTGTTTTGGTCATCATTCAACCATTATCCAAACAACCATTCTCCTTGGTACTTCCCTAGTTTTGTTGAGACTAGTTGATATATGAGCTTAAATATCCAATGAAACTTATGACCTGTGTAAACTATTGGGAATTACTCAATGGAATTATGTGGGAATTCTCCTTTCTCATCTTGGTAAAGGATGGAGCTTGGAGGGGGAACTTGTTCAGTAATATTTCCTTGTGTGAGGCCTGCAGGTTTCCTAGAAGATCTGTTGAGATTCAACAAGATGATGAGCCTAGTGAAAATTAAGCACCTTCACTAGGTGGGGCCCGCAGGCTATTTTTAGGTGTATGTCTATTTTTAGAATGGTGAGCATATTCTAAAATTTGAAGGATGTTGATTCTAGATGGTTGAGAAAATTCAATCTTTAGATGGGATTTCTATTTTTAGAAGATGGGCGAAGTGTATTTATAGATCGCTAATCTAAAAATAGAATGCACGTCGATTATTATTAGCCCTTAAAAATAATCAAACAATAAATAGCAACCTATTCTCTTGGAGCACTTTATTTCAGTGAACAGATGTGGCACATCAGTGGGCTGAAGGAATTACGAAATTCCTAGGGTGGTTGGTGACTCATGCATGGAGGACTTCATTATAATTGCAGTGGCAAGTTGTAACAGAATTGGAAGAGTAGTTATGTGAGTTGTTATTTAGTTTAACTCGGTTCAGTGAGTTAAACTCAGTTGTGCTAGTTGTAACTAAAGATACACTAGTGAAATATGATTGAATTAATTATTTAATTAATTCACTAGTGTCTTACTTGCAACTGAACAAATACAGCAGTTAACTACTTGCATGTCAGATCCAGTGGAGACCTAGTGGAGAGATAGGTGAAAGGGTGAGATGGAATATCAGTTGTGACTATAGTGATGCATTCAATGCATCTACACTGACATTGGATATGCCAATGAGGATTGAACAGTGCAAGAAAGGCAAGATCGAATTCATTCAGGGATCTTCTTCAGCAGGGATTGCGCAGTGGAGGCTGGCTGTCAGGAGGCAAGAAATTGGTGCATGGAGGTGCAATTTTTTGCATGACAGTATGTGACGATTGTATATTGTACTAAGAGATATATGAGCTGACCTTTGTATGAGATTGTTACATGATCCATTGATATACATAATATATGATAGTTGGGGTTTTTAGATTTAAGCTTTCCCGGTAAAACATCTTGTTATGTGCGATTGATTTGCTTCATATGTATTTTGCAATTGGTGATTTAATTTCCGCAAAGAATTAAGTGGAAGGATTATGTATTTAACATAAGATTAAATTGTTAGATCAGGAGAATCCGGAAATACATTATTGTGTTTATAAATTTCTACATGGTATCGAAGCAGTGTTAATCAATGGAGATTGCAATATTGAAGTGGTGCTGAGTTTTGTGCTTGTGGACAATTCGAATTTGTTACAAGAATTTCTTGGTGTGATAGTTGAGTAAACATTGAAATTCATTTCAATGGGTTGCAGTTGGAGTATGCACTCAAGGGTAGCTCTAACTGCATAGCTTGGAAGGACATGATGGAGGCGGTGGTGGAAGATAATGGTCTGAAGGAGTTCATCGATAGTAATGTTCCTAAGCCCACTTCAACGGATGTTGCATTACTTGACGCTTGGCAAAAGAAAGTAGCAAAGATAATAAAAATTCTGTTGGAAGGTGTGAAAGACCATATTATGTCAAGCCTTCATGGGAAATCCACTCCATTTTCAATGTGGAAAGATTTGACATATATTTTCCAAAGTAGCAACGACCATAGGAAATTGGCGCTGAAAGATAAACTCAGAAAAATCAAAATGGAGAAGGGCGACAGTATTCCAAAGTATCTCATGAAGTTTGTCCAATGTAGGGATGAGCTGGTGAGTGTGGGAATTATAGTTGTGGATGATGAGTTGGTGAGCTTGGCTCTCCTTGGGCTTCCGAAGAGTTGGCACAGTTATCAAGAATCTGTCAATGGGTAGGAGAAATTTCCGGATTGGGAACGACTTTGGTCAGATTTAGTGCAGGAGGAGATAAGGTGAAGTACCAGGGATGGCTCTTCATCAAAACATGATGATGAAGAGGATTGTGCTTTGGCTTCCAAAGCGAGGAAAGGGAAGGGGAAGAAATCCAAGGCTAAAGGCAAGAAGCTAGATTTTTTCAAGGTGAAGTGTTTTCATTGTCACGAACATGGACATCTTGCCACTAACTGCCCACAGAAAAAGAAGAGCAAGAAGGCTACTGGAGCTGTAGCTGGTGAGGCCCTTGCCTTGTAATTTGAACTTGATTTCTCCTTGATCGCATGATTGTTTTCAAGCGCAATGGGATCGATGTGGTATCTTGATAGTGGTGCTTTCTTCCACATGATGGGAGACAAGGAGTTGTTTAGTGACTTGGAGGAGAAAGATCTCCAAATGCATATAGAGATGGGTGACGATGGTCGATACAGTGCGACTGACATTGGAACCATTACCTTTGAGAGGGAGTCAGGTAAACCATTTCTATTGAAAGATGTTATGCATGTTCCAGGTCTAAAGAAGAACTTGGTCTCCGTCATGATGTTGGAGGACAGAGGTTATGACGTTGTTTTCAGCGAGGGAAAAGCTTTCCTGCGACATAAAACAATGGGTCAAACCAAGAGGATAGGGATTCGAGTTAAGAATCTCTACAAGTTGGAGGTAGATGGTTGCGCTACAATGGTGGGAAAAGAAGAAGAAGTGGTGAGCCGAGATGAGGGCGAATTATGACACAAGAAATTGGGCCATCTTCACCATGGCACCTTGAGAATTTTGCAATAGATTTCTACTGGACTTCCCAAGGGTAAACTTTCACAGATAGATCATTGCAAGGGATGTACTATGGGTAAGTTTGTGAAGACCACCTTCATGAAAAGGAGAGTCGTGCTTCAGTGATCCTGGAGAGAAATCACACAGACATGTGTGGACCATTCTGGTTGCTTCAATAACAAAACACAGGTATTATGTTATTTTTGTTGATGACTATTCT
The DNA here is from genome assembly GCA_034641835.2 of Pinus albicaulis. Lineage (NCBI taxonomy): Eukaryota > Viridiplantae > Streptophyta > Pinopsida > Pinales > Pinaceae > Pinus > Pinus albicaulis. Next base: position 455,151,680 of record CM076580.1, on the reverse strand, counting down.
CATAGATGCTAGATCTTCTTTATGCAGAAGAAGGATCAAACATTCTCAAAGTTCTGTGAGTTTAAAGCATTGGTGGAGAAGGAGTCGGGGAAGCAAGTGAAGGCTTTGTAGAGCGATAATGGTGGTGAATATATCTCGAATGAATTCAAAGACTTATGTAGCAAAGAAGGAATTCGAAAAGAACTCATAGCGCCTCATAACCCACAGCAGAATGGGGTCATGGAGAGGAAGAACAAAATGATCATGGGTGCTTCACGAGCTATGCTGCATAACCTGGGCCTACCAATGCACTTGTGGGCGGAAGCATGCAACACTGCAGTTTATGTGAAAAATCGTTGTCCTCATAGAGTACTTGGCATGAGTGCACTTGAAGAAGCTTTTATTGGTAAGAAACCGGATGTTTCTCACTTTAAGATTTTTGGCTCATCTTTTTATGTTCATGTGACCAAGAACGCCAGGAAGAAGTTGGAGCCGACTGCAGAAGTTGGGATATTTGTGGGGTACACAGAAACACCCCATAATTATCGTGTGCATTTTCCAAATAGTGAGATGACTGTGGTGCAACGGGATATAAAATTAAATGAGGAGAAAGCCATGAAGTTGTCGCTTGAGAGGGAGCTACACATGCATGCAGAGGAGGAACTACTTGTTCCCAAAGATGAGCCTCAAGACGTGGATTAGCCATAGGAGGAGGATCATGGAGTGGAGGTGTCCACTTATGCAGAACCAAACATCATAACAGGCAGAAGGAATACCACAGAAGATGAGAGGCTAAAGCTTGATGTGGCACAGAATGTAGGAGCCCCTACTTCACAGTACAGACAAAGACAGTCACCTGACCGATTTACTAGATACATGGCTCTCATGAGAAAGTGTATCGTGACAGAGCCATCTTCCTTTGAGGAAGAACGCATGGGTAGATGCCATGGTGGAGGAGTATGGCGCCATTGTCAAAAACAATGCTTGGGAGATTGTTCCAACGTTGGTTGGTAAATCAGTGGTAGGTTCAAGATGAATCTACAAGGTAAAGCAAGCTACTGATGGGAGCGTCAAGAAGTAGAAGGCAAGATTTGTTGTCTGGGGCTTCTCACAGATCGAGGGGATTGATTATGAAGAAAACTTTGCACCTGTCGCACGGTATTCTTCCATAAGGACCATCATTTCTCTCTCAACGCAGATGGGTTGGCACATTCATCATATGGATGTGAAGACTGTATTCCTTAATGGGATAATTGAGGAAGAAGTGTACATTGAGCAGCCTGAAGGATGATAGATCTTCAACAGCGAGTCGCATGTGTGCAAACTCAAAAGAGAGTTGTATGAGCTGAAGCAAGCACCCCGTGCTTGGTACACTTGGATCGATAGCTATTTCACTAGACTTGGCTTCACCAAGAGTGAGGCAGATGCAAACCTATACCAGATTGTGGTGGAGGGTAAGATTTGAAACATTGTTCTTTATGTTGATGATTTAATACTGACTAGTGATGAGCAACTGATACAATCATGCAAGGAAGACCTTGCAAAGGAGTTCAAGATGAAGGATATGGGTCTCCTTCATTATTTCCTTGGATTGGAAATATGGCAATGAGAAGGTGAACTGTTTGTGTCTCAAGGAAAGTATGCTCTGGAGATACTTGGTAAGTTTCACATGGAGGACTGCAAACCCATGGATACTCCTCTTCCAGGAAACTAGAGGAAAGAGGATGCTACATTGGCAAAGGTAGTGGATGCTACTGTCTATCGACAGTTGGTGGGTTTGCTCATGTATTTAGTTAATACAAGACTAGACATATGCTATGCGGTGAACTATCTTAGTCAAGCGATGGTTAAGCCTACCCAGCTCTTTTGGAACACAGGCAAGCATGTAACGAGATATCTCAGGGGCACATATGAGTATGGCTTATGGTACAGATAGATGGATGAGGTGAAGTTTCATGGCTTCACGAATGCAGATTGGGCAGACAACCCAATGGAAAGAAAGAGCACATCAGGAGGGGTTTTAAGTATTGGATCTGCAATAGTTTCTTGGTACAACAGGAAACAAAGATCCGTGGCACTTGGTTCAACGGAAGCAGAATACATGACAACAAGTCAAGCTACATGTGAGGCTATCTAGATGAGGAAGATCCTGGTCAGTTTTTTCGGTTCCCATTTAGATCCTACAGGGACACATTGTGATAATCAAAGTTGCATTAAAATATTGATTAATCCTGTGTTTCATGATAGATCTAAGCATATAGGTATCTGGTATCATTATATCATAGTTTGTGTGCTGCGAAAGATCATGTTGCTTCAGTACATTCCTACGGAAGATCAAGATGCAGATATTCTGACGAAGGCGCTCACCAGGAGAAAATTCGAATACCATAGAGACAGGATCGGGGTGAAGGATAATCCCTATCTTGTTGAGAGGGAGTGTTGAGATTCAACAAGATGATGAGCCTAGTGAAAATTAAGCACCTTCACTAGGTGGGGCCCGTAGGCTATTTTTAGGTGTATATCTATTTTTAGAATGGTGAGCATATTCTAAAATTAGTAGGATGCTGATTCTATATGGTTGAGAAAATTCTATCTTTAGATGGAATTTATATTTTTAGAAGATGGGTGAAGTCTATTTATAGATCGCTAATCTAAATATAGAATGCATGTTGATTATTATTAGCCCTTAATAATAATCAGACAATAAATAGTAACATATTCTCTTGGAGCACTTTATTTCAGTGAACATATGTGGCACATCAATGGGTTGAATGAATTACGCAATTCCTAGGGTGGTTGGTGACTCATGCATGGAGGACTTCATTATAACTGACAGAGGCAAGTTGTAACAAAATTGGAAGAGTAGTTATGTGAGTTGTTATTTATTTTAACTCATTTCAGTGAGTTAAACTCAGTTTTGCTAGTTGTAACTAAAGATACACTAGTGAAAGATGAGTGAATTAATTATTTAATTAATTCACAACTAGTGTCTTACTTGCAACTGAACAAATACAATAGTTAACTACTTACATGTCAGATCCAGTGGAAACCCAATGGAGATATAGGTGAAAGGGTTAGATGGACTATCAGTTGTGACTATAGTGATGCATTCAAATCTACACTAACATTGGAGATGTCGATGAGGATTGCGAAGTGCAAGCATGGCAAGATCGAATTCATTCAGGGATCTTCTTCAGCAGGGATTGCAAAGTGGAGGCAGGCTGTCAGGAGGCAAGAAATTGGTGCATGGAGGTGAAAATTTCTGCATGAAAATGTGTGATGATTGAATATTGTACTGAGAGCTATATGAGCTGAGCTTTGTATAAGATTGTTACATGTTCCATTTATATACATAATATATGATAGTTGGGGTTTTTAGCTTTAAGCTTTCCCGGTAAAACATATTGTTATGTGCAATTGATTTGCTTCATATGTGTTTTGCAATTAGTGATTTAATTTCCGCAAATAATTAAGTGGAAGGATTATGTATTTAAAATAAGATTAAATTGTTAGATCAAGAGAATCCAGAAACACATTATTGTGTTTATAAATTTCTACAAGATCCTTGAGGGTAGTTGGAACTCTAAGAGTTACAACTCTTTGAGACTTCCCAAATGGACTATGCTAGAATCCCAAAACGTGTAGTGTCATAACCTAAAGGATTACGTGATAGAGAGGGGGGGGACTTACCCTAGGTAATTTAAGCTAGGGGATCCAGGGATGCAGTTAGGGATGTTGTTGGAGTTGGTACTTGGCATAGTACTTGTTTGGTACAAACTATGTGTCCATTGTTGGCTCTAGGTGAGACTTTTTCCGTTTGTAATCATATCCCAACTCGGGGGTGACCCACTACTAAAATATTAATAGTAGTGTGGTCTACGGTTAGGTGGAATATTTGAAGTTTTTAGCCACTTAGTCGATATTTACAAAGGCAATGCTCATGTGTCTTGTGTGATATTTAATTGGTGTAATTATCTTGATAGTTATTGTTGTTAACCTACCAATAGGGTTCACTTGATTTACGTGTTCCTAAGTGATTTTCATGATATTTCATATTTTTATACTTGCACATTTAGATCATTTATGGAGCATTATTACTTACATCATTTATATGTATTTAGTTGCTAGATAATAAATGAAGTATGTAGCTGATAAAAGTGTGATAGTTGGAGGAATCCACATATATCATTGACAAGTAGTTGTTGCGAAGTAGATCCCTTAGTATAATCAATGAAAAGTCAACCATATATTTAATTAGTTGACTCAATTGATAATGTATAGGTGTTTGATGATTGCTGAATTCTCATGTCTAGTTGACTAGTTAGTTATCCTCGTAAGTCATTAGGTTAATTCAAATTTTGGAGACAAGCATTAGAGGAAAGAATTAGTATCATAATGCAAATATTTAGATAACATTGTTAATTGAGGTTTCATATATAGCCAATGGTGGATTGAAGGTTCTGGGTATACCATGATAGTGATATCAAAGTGTTAATTTTAGCATTGAGCATGCATCAAATAGAGACAAAGCACAAGGAAATTCTTAGAATCATTGTTGGTTCAAAATGAAGCCTAATATTAGAAAAGTTTTATATTACCAAGATGACGATGGAGAGTTGGAGGAAAAATACGGTCAACTATATCAACTACCTAGTCAATTTGTTCATTATAGTGAACAGCTAGCATTATGGTGGTAAATTCCATCGACATTATACTGATTCAAATACCAATTCAAGTCATATTTACATTGCAATAACATAGTCTATTAGTCAGTTCAATCAGATAATAATTTTGTTATTCAGCTGAACTAATAGTTGATTGGTCACTTGACTTGAATGAGGGCCAACTAGTTAGTTAACTCAATCAATGGTTGACTAGTTAGTTGACCTCACTAATAGTTGACTGGTTAATTAGGCCAACCAACAGTCGATTTGTTAGTTACTCAACCAACGATTGACTAGTTCATTAACCTAACCAATGATTTAATAGAATAATACATTGGTTGATTTTAACAATATGGCTAAATAACTCGACCATTTGCTCAACTCATGTTTGTAGTTTGTAATACCCCTGGCTCAATCTCCAAATTGTAATGTATATATACACATGACACTGAAGCCGATGAGCCAATACATGATATCTGTGCTATTTAGTCATTTTATGTTGAGTCCAAAGTGTATATGTGTTTAAGTGTGTTAGGCCTATGGGCTAATGTATATATGTGAGTTTAAGGCCAGAGTGTATGTTTGGTTAGGTTAGAGAGCCTACATGCTAAAAGGACAACGAGTCTAGTAGATGTAATGTGTAAAAAAATGAGATTAATAAAATAAAACCATGGTTGCAAACCATGGGATAAGAATAATATGAAGGGCTAGGACTCCACAAGAGGGAAAAGTGGGGGTGTGAAACTAAGACATGGTTCCTGTTTCGGGGAAAATCACCCTAGAGGTTTGTTGGGTCAAAACCTCCACAGATCAGGGCATGCTATTCAGAAGGACTCACACACAACCATACTTAAATGCTAAAAACTAGATAACAACGATAGTAGAACTCACCCGTAGTCCTACGTTCGATGTAGATCCCGCGGGGTCCAAACCCCCAACAACCCTTCTTCCTCTTCAACCTGGAAAACAAGAAAGAACATGCACGGAAACCTAGTTGTACAACATATATTTCTCCTAAATGTAAGTGTAATCCATGTGAAACATTATATAAACAATAATAAATGCTTAATAATCAATCTTTTCACATATGCAAATAGATATTAACACATAAGTTCAGGAACAAGATGGTTCTTCATTATTGCGAACAGCATGTACAGAAATACAAAATGGAGAGATCACCTGAATCCTTCCACGATCTTCAAACAGACCGTCGTTCGGATCCGTCCCTCCCTTGCCTCGCTAAGATACTTTCAAGACTTGTGCACTCGAGATGGCATATAAATGGATGAACATCTCCAGGAAACAAGGGTTTCCTGTATAAATCTGGGAAAGTGCAAGAGGCACGGGAATTCAGACTTGAATTGGGATTCCAACAGAGTATAATGTCTATAAAATTTCTCTCTCCCTTAGGCCATGCACATGAGGGGCTTTTATACTCCCTCAAAGTAGTTTCAATCAGTTGGAAACAGTTAGCCATGTGCTGGGGTGGTTGAACTACTGGAGTAACCATCAACCCAGCCCGAAAATAGGGAATTTTTATATATTTTTTAATGGTTTTAATGGCATACGCGGAAAAGTACATGTGGACTTGTGTATACACGCGGAAAAGTCTGGGCATACCCGCGTATGGGAATTTTAACACTGTTTTTTATGAATTTTGTTCAAGTCTGTGGGAATGGCTGCTCAAGGCCATATAGACAATCATGAATCACATGAGGGTGAAAAATGATGCTATAACAGATGCCCCATAATATATGAGGTCAGAAGGGGTACATGATGGCCGAAATATATTATGCACATAGAAAGAACTTCGCAAGGACAAGAGAGGACTTCACCAGATTTCAGCCTGCCAAAAACCAATGAAAGAAAACAGAGAGTCAACTCATGCTGAGGCGGGCATACCCATGCTCAGTCAAAAATACATCATATCGAAAGTACAGAATAGATCCAACATGTATACAAGTATAGCTGAACTGAAAGTACACAATGAATCATCTGAGCATTGCCCGGAAGTACAAGTCAGAATCAATGTCTAAGTATCACATATAGAAAGCTGATCAATGATGCTAAAACTAGATGTCTGATCATATAAGTAACTGAATCTCTAAGTACCAAATCATAAGAGGTGGAATAAATGGTACAATCACGCAACTCGGGAGCTAACATATAGGATGCTGCTGTACTGACACTGCAACATATAAGGGTGAACGACATCACTGGCAGAAACTGAATGGACTGTCAAAAGTGAACTGAAAAAATGCTGATGCAACCTGAGGTCTTCAGCGATCACTATGGCACAATTCTACACAATGGGAATAAATGAGCTGAAGTCGACCATGTGAGAAATCGTTGGATTACCAGTCAATAATGTTTACCATTAACCAACGCGAGACAACCCACCAATAATGAAAATGAGTGTCAAGGTGCCCCAGTACAATCTAACAAGTGCGAATGAATGAGTTGAAGTCGAACACTTGAAAGAATCTACCGATCAGGAGGCAATGATGAGTCCCCACTGTCGATAGCGAAGAGTTTGCCACTGATGACTGCAAACCCTAAGGTACTGAAAAAAGACTCTAGACCTTATTCCCAGAGCAATGAGTCGGAGTCGATGGGAAAAGATCTGCTAGAAGGAAGGCATTAAGGCATCCCACATCAGTCCAGCGCGAGTGTAACCCGCAGGCAAAGATTTGGAAGGAATCGGACGAAGTAGAGTGACGGAACCAAACCGAAGTACGTTTTCGACATGCACAAGATGAAGCTAGCGCACGGAAGAAACCCTCTGAACCAACCAATAATGAAAGCTGACACAGAGGCGAGATATCCACCAATAGGGTCAAATGGAAATCAAGGTACTGCGAGAATCCCAAGTGTGATAATGTATGCTGACGTCGAACACAGGGGAAACCACTCAGTCAAAGACCCATAATGATGATCAAATGCTGAGCACAAGGTCACCTATCAATGATGGAAATAGGGCCAGAGTGCGGCTCTAGGTTTGCTCTCAGAGCAATGTGTCGTAGTCGATAAGAGACAAACTTGCCAGCGAGAAGTCAATGGAGACCTTCTCAAACCAACACGAGCAGAGGACCAAAACATCTGATGTGATAGAACAAGATACTGACCAGACCGGGAAGGCCGACTGAATAATGAGTCAAGAGACACCGCAGAATGGCCGACTCTGGTTAGACTTCCCTTGAACAAAAGCACGAATCGTGGTGACCATGGCAGTAAAAAGTGACACTGTATAAGTTTGTTATGCAGGAGGAAAAAACAAACTCTCCATATGATTGGAAGAGATAACCAACCGGAGGAGCACTGACCAGTGAAACAAGGTAAAGGCTGAACCTAGGTCAAAACTAAAAACCATCCCAAATGGAGGAAATATATAAGTGTATGTGCTTTGTTCAGGAAGCAAACTCATGATCGCATCACAATGAATTTCCATCACATTAAAATTACATCCCGTTCCCTATTTTGTTATATTTGATTTTTTTGTCTTTTTCATATAATAAGTCTAAAAAATAATAAAATAATGCTATGGTAGAATGGATAGAACGAGTATCAAGAAACATATGCACTAGTTCCTGGGATTAGAACGATCCATGCTAACGTGCAAGGTGGCAGAAACTGGTAAGTGATACTCAGAGGAATGTTCCATCCATGGGTAAAAGGGTGTCAAGTCGCGATAGCTAAGTGCATGCAATGGTTAACTTGTACAGATAATCAAGGTCAAAAGTTGGCTTAAACATTGAGTCCAAATGAAGCCGGCTAAAGGCTAGGATAAACAAGTAGCCAATATGCAATGCAGTAATATACCTCAACAACACCAGGGAGCCTCTAGGGTAATAGCCAGAAAAATGATGGTGAGGAAGAAGAAGAATGAAGCTTCAACACATAAGTCATGGCGGGACTAAAGAGGACTCCCGAGCCTACATAAAACGCAGCATGGGCAACAAGTGATAGCGAGGAACTAACTAGGAAGCCCATATAAAGGAAGGCTCTACCACCAAGTCATGATTAAATAATCGGCGAGTGAAATGGGTGTAATAGTCATGACCTGATGGGATCGACCCTATGGCAAGTGATCAGAATGGAGGCTAGTATGCAAAATGCAATGGAAAGTGGATTCCCTAACCTATATGCCAGTGAAGATCATATACTTTCCATGACGGGTCTGTAGTCATGGATCAAAAACTGGGAAAAATATCAAATTCGTCAAAATGTACCTGAAAATATACCAATCTAGGCACTTCCAAGCATCCGGGTTATGCAGCTTAAGATAGATTGAAAAAATAAGCATAACAAATTTTGCGAAAATTTTCAAATTTTTGGGCATAAATAGACAAGTTACCTCATATTTGGTTCATTGTTACATTGCTGATTTGGGAAAAAGTGCTCTGGAGAAAAAGCCTCTTTCGTCAAAACAGGAGCAACCGACCGTCAAAATTCACCGAATTTGTCAGGTAAGCTCATAAACCATCCTTGTTATTCATTTTGTCCGTTCATAAGTTAAAAATTAGGAATTTTCACCGTGGAATCATTTATTTAAAATCACGGGTTTGCGCATACACAGGTTTAAAATGATCAAGTCGCGTATACACACGACTGTGCACAAAGAAAGTCGCGTATGCGCAACCCAAAATGAAAAAATGCGTAGCTAATGAACGAATTATTGAATTTTTGCAGGAAGACAATATCTTGGAGAGAGCGTGAACACAGTGCTATTGAAAATGAAGTCATGCAGGACCAAGTATCACTAAATATTCTCCGGAATTGTGGATTGCTCAAGTTTTTCAAAATGCCAAATATGAAGAGTAATGTCCGGTTGCTCGAAATTCTTGTGAACTATTGGGAACCGGAAGAATACTGCTTTATCATAGATCAGATGCCCATACGCATCGAAGTGGAAGATATATATTTTATTACTGGACTCTCCCGGAGGGGGGAGCCGGTAGACTTGCATGGTAAGCCTTTGGGAGGGCTAACCGTGGAAGATTACGTCCACGTCTACTGCGTAGAGGGTTCCAAGAAAGTTGGAACTCAAATTTCTATCAAAGATTTAAGAGACTTGCACATGAAAACCCTCCTTTTTACCATTGGCAGGGTAGCGGGATCTGCCTCCCTACACCAGGCTTCCAGGACTCAAATGAGTATAGCAGTGGAATGCTTAACTCATTTATATGATTGGTGCACAGCTCTACTAATGAACATGAAGCAAGAATTGACTTCTATCCGAAAAACAAAGACAAAACATTTTGGATATGGTACAATCTTGATGACATTCTTCTTCGAGAAGATTCCTGGGTTGAGACTCAAAGTGATCTCTTCTATCAGCAGCCCAAGAGACCCAAGAATTGCCCGATGGGCTGACTTGATGAAGCGATTGGGGGGAAGTGAAGTTCCCCGAACCACTTGGGATGATGAGTTCTTCCTTTGGTGGGGAGAACAAATCATCGTTGTGGAAGACTATCCCTATGCCGGGATGGATTTCCGAGGCGATCCAGACCTTGTCCTTCCACCAGGCGCGGCATGGGGCACAGTCGGTAAGTTTGCAATTTTTTTTTGTTGGATTTTTTCAATATATATGAAAAAATGTGGAAAACAAACATGTTTTTGATTGGATTCAAAGTGACTTACAATTTAAAATTATCATGATACATATATTGGACCAGTCTGACCTGAGGGTTACCCAAGACATAAGTGTCGCAGAGGTGAGGCGGATACAGTAGATCCAGACAGAACCCTCCAGGCTGTACAGAGGAACTTGGAGGGATTAACCCGCCAAGTACCTATGGTTGCAGTGGAAGATCTGCCTGAAGCCATCCAGAGACGGGTGGTAAGAGTACCCCGTGACTGGGTACGGTTATTCCGCTAAGTTTCCACCGTGATCGTGTTCTATAGGAACACAACTTCTGGGCAGGGACCACAGGAGTAGATAGATATAATTTACCAGATGACTGTATATTTTTTGAGATTTGAACATGATCGGGGGCATAAGCCCAATTTTTGTATGACTTATGGATCCAAATTTTGTATAGTTTTTTAAACATTCTGATGATATATATACAACGATGCTTGATGTGATGTGACAAATGTAAAAAATGTATGATGTTTTTGATGATTAAATTTTATTGTATGGAATGATTAATATGTCAATCAATTGCTTGATTAGCTAATGAGTCTGCCATCCAATTGTTAGCTCGAGGAATATGAATGAAAGTTAAAAATTGAAATGATATTTGAAACAAATGTACCCTCAAGAACAACCGGAGAAAAAATGGATCTCGAACCCGATAAGTATTGTTCAACTGCGACACCACCAGCTGAGAGTCCAAGAAAACTACCAACGAATCAACACCCAAAGATATTGCGTTCGAGAGTAGATAAATAACTGCAGTGTATTTTGCTATATTATTGGAAGCAGGACCAATGCAAACCCCTCTTAATACTAACAGTTGACCGGATGGATGATGAAGCACCCAAGCCGTGGAAGCCAAGTTCCGGGTGTGTCTACTAGCACCATCGGCGAAACCAAAATGACTCATGACATTCGACACAACCTGCCAAAGCAGATCAAAAACATCACCATCACATCAAAAATCGAAAAACCAGATATGTACAAAGAAAAACTACTATATACAAAAGAAAAATGTCAGGCTGAAGCCTAGGCATAACACTTTTTCAAATAGAGCCCATTTCTGGGCTCCGAAAACTCGTTCCCTTCAAAATCAACCAAGGTATATGCTCTTTTTTAAGGACTTTTTTAACGATAAAGGGGCCATACCACATAGACTTAAACTTTCCTGCCCCCAGGGCATCTTTTTCTTGGGCATAGACCAAAACAAGGTCACCTTCCGAAAAAACCCTAGGCTTGACCGCCTTATCGTACTGAACTTTAACTCTATTTTTATGTGCTTCATTCATCGTGGCGGCATCCCGACGCTGCTCATCGAGATGTTCCAGATGAAGAAGACGTTCTTCAAGACTAGAAGTGTCAGGAAGAAGTTCAACAACTAACTTAAGGGAAGGAATCTCACATTCAATGGGAAATACGGATTCCAACCCATAAACTAACTGAAATGGAGTAAAGCCAGTTGCAGTTTTCACTGACGTCCTGTATGCCCAAAGTGCAGGATATATCATAATATGCCAGTTGGATCGAGCTTTATTAATTGTCCTTTGAAGAATTGTCTTCAAGGATTTATTCACGGCTTCCACTTGCCCATTGGCTTGAGGATAATACGGAGATGAATGCTCCTGTCGGAAACCTAATTTTAGAGCCAACTCAGCCATCATGCTATTCTAAAAATGACTGCCATGATCAGTGACAATCTCTCTAGGAATACCAAAATGAGCAATAACCTGGTTGAAAAGAAAAAGAGCTGCAGTCTCACCATCATTCCCAAAAGTAGGCATAGCCTCGACCCACTTCGTAAAGTAGTCTACTGCTACAATAATGTACTTGTGACCTTTAGCCGAAGGCGGGTTACAACTAGTATAATCAATACCCCACTTTGTAAAGGGACCGACAGTAATGACTGGAAAAAGCGGAGCTGGATGAGCGCGCATTTTTCGAGTATAAACTTGACATGGATGACACTTTTCGACCGACCTATACAATCTTTGGAAAACTGGTGCCAAAATACTCAAAGACGCAAGATCTTTGGCCGTAGCAGTTTCTGCTAAATGATCACCACAAGCTCCACTGTGGCAATCATTCAGCATAGCCTCAACTTCTTCGAGAGTTAAGCAACGTCTCAGGATTGAATCAACCCCTCGACGGTATAAAGCATCACCAATAATCAAGTAATTCTTAGCCAAGTGACGCAAATTACGACGCTCATCTTTCGAAAAAGTAGAGGGAAACTTCGCAGTCTGGAGATACACAATTATATCCCCATAGCAAGGATCCTGTGGAGAGATAAGAAACAAATGTTCATCTGGGAAGGATTCATCATAGACTATCTCATCCCCACAGGGCAACTCGGAGATCAATTCCGCGAAAACCAATGATTTCTTGGACTTGGCAGACATAAACTCAAGATCAAATTCCTGCAAAATCACAATCCATCCATTATATTTGCCCGCAATCACTCGCCTACTGAGAACAAACTGAAATGGATTGGCTGCTGCCAAAACATAGGTTTTTCGTAGAAGAATGTAATGTCGGAGTCGCTGTAAAGCATGAATAGCTGCTAAAGCTAACTTTTCTATCGGAGTATACCGGAGTTCATGTCCTACCAAGCCTTGACTAAGATAGTATATAACATGCTCTGCAAGAGCATCATCCTCCTGAACCAGAACCATACCAATTGTAGATTCTGCTGCTGCAAGATACAAAAGGAAATCCCTGCTATAATCAGGTGGACTCAATAAAGGAGCAGAGGTCAATTCTTTTTTCAAAGCATCGAATGAGCGTTGAGCGAATTCATCCCAAAAAAATGGAACTCCCTTCTTCAACAATCTCATAAATCCCTTGGTAACTTCAGCATAATTTACGATAAATCTCCGAAGAAAATTAGCCTTTCCTTGTAGACTTTGAAGTTGACGAATAGAGGACGGGGGAGGCAATAGAAGTATTTCCTCAACCTTGAAGGGATCTACCCTAATCCCTTCCCTAGACACAATAAATCCCAATAACCGACTGGATGTAACCGCGAAAAAGCACTTGTTCGGATTCAACCTAATCTTATAAAAATGACATCGTTCAAATATTTGATGGAGGTGAGCAGGATGATCCATCCTCTTTAGAGAATGAGCAGCTAAATCATCCAAATATGCCTCGATAATATTTTTGATGTCGTGGAAGGCATATGACATGGCCCGCTGAAACGTAGCCCCAACATTTTTAAGACCAAAAGGCATCTTCTTGTAAGCAAACGTACCCCAGGGACAAATAAAGGCAGTCTTATGCTGATCTTCAGGACGGATAGAAATCTGATTATATCCAAAGAAACCATCCATGAAGGAAAAAATTTCGTTACCGGCACACTCATCGATGATCTAATCTATAAATGGTGTGGGGTAATTATCTTTCGGACATGCTTTATTAAGGTCTCTGAAATCGATGCAAACTCGAATTGTTCCTTGATTTTTATCTACGGGAACAAGATTTGAAACCCATTCAGTCAAAGGAACTGGATAAATAAATCCTGCCTTAAGCAGCTTCTCCACCTCAACTTTGATAGCTGCAGCCTTCCTAGGATTAACTGGACGAATTTTTTGCCTTACCGGCTTAGCGTTTTCGTAAGTCTTGATCTCATGATGGACAATAGATGGATCTATACTAGGCATTTCCTCATAAGACCAAGTGAATACATCCCTATACTCCTTAAAGAGATCGGTATAAATCTGAATCTCTTCAGGGGAACATTCAACTCCGATGAAGACATTCTCCATAACATTGGGATCCCTGGAGATGTTCACCGGGATAGTTGGAGAAATCACAGCCATGTTCCCTTCAGCATATACATGTGCTGGTGCTAAAGGGTTCAGGACTAGGCGAACAGGACCAGGAGACGGAGGACTTGGAAAACTCGTTTCAACTTCGCTTAAATCAGGTAAAAAGTAGGACCGATGATGCAAATCATCCCACGACCTATCTATACCAGTCATAGCTTCCAGGATGGCCTCTGCAGATGGAAGAGTGGTATCAAGGCAATCCTGGGCAGAAGAAGAACTAAGTGTCCAAGCCGGGGCCACATCTCCATCCAACTCTTCTGGTGAAAGAGGAGCTGGAATGGATTCTGCAGAGTCAACAATAGATTGATAAGAAATCTCAGCTGCAGACATCGGAAATGCCATTCCACCCACTTGACCTTCCGCTAATGTGGCGGTAGGGGAAGGTAAGGTCCAAGGGTCCGAAAAATAATGAGTTCTGAAGAACTCTCTTCGAAGAGGAGCCCTGGAGAATGAAATTGAATTTACATGAACTGTAGGAGGAGGAATATCGAAAGTACCCATCGAGGAAGAATACATTCCAACCCCTAAATTCTCAGTAGGCGACTTGGTATTATCCAACTTTGGAATAGTTGAGTTAGTAGATGCATTCAGGTCTACAGGAGGACAATCCAGTTGGTCCACTGTAACAATCCTCCCTTCGTGAGGGAAACAAATAAGCCGAAACAATGAAGATGCAATTGCATCCATCTCATAAATCCAGTTTCTCCCCAACAGAAGGTTGTAGTCCAAGCTTGCATCCACTATCTCAACCTCTATATTTACAGTTTTTCCCCCAACACAGATAGGCAAAGCTGGGACAATACCATGCGGTCTATGAGAATGACCATCAAACGCCGTCAGAAGAGTAGCAGATGGAGCAGTTGCGGGAGATCCAATTCCCTTCCAGCATGCGAGAGACATCACACATGTGGAAGCACCCTCATCAACGACCGTCCGAAAAATATTGCATTTCTGGTACGATGATTTAATATGAAAAGCCATATGATGAGGGAGTATCTTCTTAAAATTAGTCATATCGAAAGTAATCATAAGAGATTTCTTTGGATCTAAAGCCCCAAGAGCAGTGAGCAAAGCACTGCGCTGAGCCGGACAAGACTGGAGCACCTCTAAAGCCGACATAGCACAAGGACTCTGCGCCAGATCTTCCACAATATAGTAGTTCTGGGCAGCCCTAGCATTTGGATTAATCATCGTACGCTTGGTAGATGCTTTGGGCATTCGAGGTATAGGCTCAACAGTAGGCCTCGTAATATGAAGCGGCTCAGTATCATCGGGAGCACCCTTAGCTTTCGAAGACTCTTCTTCGTCATAATCACGGGATCTCGTAGCGACATCCACGTGAGCACTCATCATGTATATGTTTGACAGAATTTCCCCTTCCTGGGTGCCCCCAAAGGAAGCCCCAGTATTTTGATTCGCGCCAACAACTAACTGTTGCCCTTGGGGAAAAGGGTTTGTCAACACAGCCTGGGAATTGGAAGAACCCTGTTGAGCTAACAAGCACTGCGCATCCTGAATTTTAGGGCAAAGGTGAGTAAGATGGTCTCCAGCACACAACTTGCATGGAAACTTCACTTTCTTTTTATCCTTTGGACCCTCACCAACATGCTCGTTGGTTTTATTCGCATTACCCTTCCCATTCTTGCCCTTTTTCTTATTATTCTGTCCCTTCTTCTTCCCTTCGGATTTTTTATTTCCTTTGGGGTCGGAAGTTTGGATGGCATTTACCGACAAATATTGGGAAGGCGATGACTCAGCAGGCACAACCTGACCAGAAGGAGCAGATTGCAAAGACAACTATTGCAATTGAGTAAGCAGGCTAGCTGCACCACTATTGATCGACCCAATAAGTCCATCACCATGATGATCAGGCTTAGTTTTGGATAAATCTAATTTGGAGCAAGGAGCATTGGGAAAATATTTATGGAGTACCCCAGACTGAGAATATATCAATTCAAGCTGCTGGGCCCTAAAAATGGCCTGTTCCTCGGAAAATACCCCAGACAAGGATACATCTTTAGAAATGTCTGACTGCAGAGATTTCAGAAACCATTCCAAAAGGAATTCTCCTGGAATATGATCTTTAATAAGCCTCTTCCTTCTCCGCCATTCTTGAATATGGTCAGAAATGTGGGTTGCGTCGTCCTGCTTAAAATTAGCTAGGAGTTTAGTCCCGGCGTCATAACGGACGGGCAACTGGAAATGATTTAGAAATGTAACAGCTAGATCTCCAAATGTAGAAAAACTGCCCCTAGTTAGCTCAATATACCATTTGGCAACGTTTCCAGTTAGGGTGCGTTGAAATAATCTCAACCTAATCGAATCGTCGATCAGGGAGTTAGACGAACACCATAAATGGAAGGTGGTGATGTGGTCAGCCGGGTCCTCTCCATTCTTGCCTTCAAACTTTGGAATGTCTGAAGGTAGTTTGGTGGGAACCGGAGGCCACCCCGGACTGTATCGGATCAGATCATTCGTCAATTTTGACAAATCTGGCAAGTTTAACGTTGCCAGAAAAGGTAAACGAGGTGGAGCCTGAGGATTCCATCCTTGATGGGATGTATTCCCAACATTCTGAAAAGAATACCTTGGATTTGATGAGGCACCAAGTTTCCAAAAAGAACTCGTAGAAAAAGGAGAAGAACCTCCTCCCAGCGCAGAGTTACCAAAGACCAGACCAGTTCCCCCCCCCGAAGTATGGAATGAAGAGGAAAGCCCCTGATAGGGGTTCCAGGCATTAGAAAGAGGGGAAAAATTCTGATAAGCACTCGACGAAGGGAAAGAAACATTCCCTTGGTGACCAGCGTAAAACTGATTCCCTGCCCCCGCTGTAGTGAATACAGGGTTCCAACTCGTAAAAGTAGTCGAATTATGACCTCCAGACCAAGGGTTAAAACTCTGAGTCTGAGAAGTAAACGAAAAATACCCTAAAGAAGGATTTGAACTAGGAATATGCCCAGTTCCAAAGGGGAACCCTTGAAAAGAAGCTGATCCACTAGCCATGGAAAACATGGGTGTAGATGCAGCTGCAGCAGCGGAAAAGGAAAAAGGAGGAATCCCACTAGTGGGCATTTCGAAACAGAAGGGACCAGATTGAGAAGCATGTGCTTGGGTGAAACCAGAGCCAAACACAGCAGTACTAGAAACAATCGAAGATATAGCAATAGTGCCTCCTCCTTCAACTGAAGCAGGAGTCTAAATGCCTGCAGCACTCACAGCAGAAGCTGCGTTCCCAGTTGTGGCCATCGAAAGGTATGAATAATACGGAGGATCTTCTGGTCTTGCAGACTTAGGTCTGATGTACTCCACAACGAACGGATAATCAAGAGGAAGAGGAGATGGAAGTGACTCAGAGGGTTGAGATACTTCCTCTACCTGTACTTCTTCTTCCTGCGGAAATAAAACTCTCGAGGTGACCGGAACGCTCCTCTCGGAACCAGAACCGGAACCAACTACAAAACCTTTAGACCCTTGTGGAGGATCTCTCTCCACTGCGTCAGACTCCACAGGGTGATATACACCTGCTATGTTACTCCTACGCCTTCTTGAAGAAGGCTCTGCACTCTCGAGAGATAACCCCCAGATTCTCCTCGATCGATGAGGTGCTTGATCAGCCACTTTAACAAATTTTAATTAGACTCAAAAAAGTATAAAGTTAGGCAAGCTAGGAGCAAAGAGCACTCACTACAAAAAATCCCTGAGATACAATCAAGCAAACAGCCCTTAGGTATTTCCGCTCCGGGTGATTAGGACCGGACACCAAAATACAAGAAAGCAAAGAATAGGACCTCCCGAAAGTAGTCTGGGATAATTACGGCCCAGGCTTACTAGCGAAGGTAACAGAAACAGTTACGCTGACCTCCTAACAACAGCCTTTGCCGGCACAAGTACCCAAGCTTCGCAAGGGCACCCCCCAGAAGTACTGTTGGAAGTGATACGATGTCTTCCTCAGGTACCGCGGGTATTCCCCCCCGTAGTCACCTATGTGGAACCTAGGAATGGAAACTATGGGCACCAATCCATGTCAGAAGCTGGGTGGAACGGTCTTGAGGTCAGATCCAGCAAATCAAAGAGGGGGTATATCTCTTCTCGGCCTTCACTTCTCCTCGCGCTTGACTCTCTGGAGGAGAGCTTTCCCGGTCCACCTAACGGAGTTGGATTTCGCTCAATTAATCAACTTCTATGTTTTTTTTTAGTGGCCTTGGAGAGTTAACTCTCCACTCACCTAATCCAAGGCCCTAAAACCTAGCTAGTTGGTGTATGACACTTAATAAAAAACTTGCTAGTTGTTTTTAAATTATAGCGCTTATTTTAATCGGCTGTTTGTATTAAGTCAAAGGGATACGGAAATGAAACTCGTGGTGTTTTGTGACGCATAAAAGAAATTAATAAAAACCAAACTACATGCAAATGCAGTAATTTCCTTTCGATGAAAAGAAATTTCTACAAAGGTTCTACGAGACTAAAAAATTTTCCTTTTCAGATGACAAACTTCACACTCACAAAAACTATGAAAAAGACTAAATGCTTAAGTGCACCTGATGCAAATAAATAAGAGCATGAAAATTCTAAGATGCAAAATCTACTAAAGCATAGAGAAATTTCCCAAAGATCCTTCAATTTTATCTCTTTTTGGTTGTCCACAAAGCTAGTTCCCAAAATTAGAAACTCTCAGTATAAAGACACCAAAAATGATTGAAACAAGAGGAAGAAACCAATGAAAATTCCTTTCCAAAATCAAGTCAAAAACCAAAGGGAAGAAATCTCAACAAAGCTTCAAAAGACGTAAGGAAACGAAAATAAAAATGAAAAACAAAAGCAAACAACAAAACAAAATGTTTTTTGAGCTTTTAATTTTATAAAAAGAAGAGCTCGAAGAGACCAAGACAACTATCCAATTCCAAGCCAAACAACTCCGAATTTCAAGGAAAAACTCCAAAAAAATGCTCCAAATCTTATAAGGCTAGTTAGCAGCAAGATTTGTATGAGAAAAGGAAGACAAGAAACTCAGTAACTTAGCCCAGAAGAATAGTACAACCTTGCAGCAAACAAAAACTTCAAAGAATCAAGAAAGACTCTTCAAAAATTGCAACAAGACCTAGTCAAATGAACTCAAGAAAACCAACCAAAAATATGGGCAAAAATCGAAGCGTAAAGCAAAACACAAAGGTAGGAAAGAGTAAATGAGCAGAGGCTCTCTGTCCTGATGAAGCAGAATAGCCAAGAATCTCCAGAAAGAGATCTTGGTACTCAGACCAGAAATGCAAGCACTAAAAACAAGATTTGCCTAATAAGCCAGTTTTCAACCAAGAGAGAAAAAAGACCAATAACTACTACCGACACAATCTAAAGACTCTAAAGACACTGCAGGAACAGGTCTCCACAGGAATACAAGACTAAAAAGCCAAGAAATCAAAAAATTCAAAATTTACCCAGGCATACGCTACTTGTCAGTTTTGAAACAAGCGTGCATACGCGACTGTGTCAAAGGAAACTCGCGTATACGCGACTTCCTTTGAAGCAAACTGCGTGTATACGTGTCTGTGTGTAAACAAACTCGCGTATAGAAAGGTAAATAATGAAAAACAAAAAAGATTAAGCTTGGATAAAGGACCAAGTCTTCAGTCTGACTGAGAAAAAGTTGATTGGACTGGAAATAATAGTTAAAACTGTTGGAAACCTTTCAAACAGCTGAAACCACCCAACAGGGGAATCACAAGAATGTGATCCCCAGTGGAGTCGCCAGTTCTGTTTCGGGGAAAAACACCCTAGAGGTTTGTTGGGTCAAAACCTCCACAGATCAGGGCATGCTATTCAGAAGGACTCACACACAACCACACTTGAATGCTAAAAACTAGATAACAACGATAGTAGAACTCACCCGTAGTCCTACGTTCGATGTAGATCCCGCGGGGTCCAAACCCCCAGCAACCCTTCTTCCTCTTCAACCTGGAAAACAAGAAAGAACATGCACGGAACCCTAGTTGTACAGCATATATTTCTCCTAAACGTTAGTGTAATCTATGTGAAACATTATATAAACAATAATAAATGCTTAATAATCAATCTTTTCACATATGCAAATAGATATTAACACACAAGTTCAGGAACAAGATGGTTCTTCATTATTACGAACAGCATGTACAGAAATAAAGAGTGGAGAGATCACCTAAATCCTTCCACGATCTTCGAATAGATCGTCGTCCGGATCCGTCCCGCCCTTGCCTCGCTAAGATACTTTCAAGACTTGTGCACTCAAGATGGCATATAAATGGATGAACATCTCCAGGAAACAAGGGTTTCCTGTAAATATCTGGGAAAGTGCAGGAGGCACGGGAATTCAGACTTGAATTGGGATTCCAACAGAGTATAATATCTATAAAATTTCTCTCTCCCTTAGGCCATACACATGAGGGGCTTTTATACTCCCTCAAAGTAGTTTCAATCAATTGGAAACAGTTGGCCACGTACTGGGGTGGTTGAACTACTGGAGTAACCATCAACCCAGCCCGAAAATAGGGAATTTTAATATATATTTTTAATGATTTTAATGGCATACGCGGAAAAGTACATGTGGACTCGCGTATACACGCGGAAAAGTCTGGGCATACCAGCGTATGGGAATTTTAACACTGTTTTTTATGAATTTTGTTCAAGTCTGTGGGAATGGGTGCCCAAGCCCATAGAGACAATCATGAATCACATGAGGGTGAAAAATGATGCTATAACAGTTCCTAAGCCAAATAACTATTACCAATATGATATTCCTAAAGTAACATTATGAGATGATGTTAAAATATATAGTAACCTTATAATATATTTTAATGCAATATTAGTTATCCTAAGCTATAAATAAAAGGTAAATAGGTCGTTGCACATTTTTATGCTACTGATGAGACTATTGTGTCTTCTCTAAGGAGAGCCATATGAGATATAGATACTATACCCTAAGGATATTTGGTGGATCTAGGTACAAGTGCTCTTCTCCCTGGGTTGATTTGGGGAAGGAGAGAGCCCTAAAGAGAGTAGTGTAGGTATAGGTGTCCTTGTGTGGGGCTTGCATGGGCCAAACATAGAGTTTAAAGGTGAAAGTGTTAGCATGTTTGTAACCTATTTTACGAAATCACTTAGTCAAGTGTATCTCCTTGGAACATACAGATTGCAATACTTGTTAAAAATGGGCTTATCAACGAGGCCCCAAAATTCTCCATGGAAAATCCTTCAAAGGAATGTAATTTCTTGAAATTTTGGCCTCACAAAGTTATATTCCAAATGGTGAAAGTAATAAAGTCTTGCATTTTTTCATAAAATAGAGTTTGAGTGAAACCATACTTGATTATAGTTTTTGGTACTATTTCCTCTTATGCCAGATTACAGGCTCTTAGAATGAGTTAGGTCAGTCTCTCTAAGTGTTTTCCAAATTGTTCTAATTAGATATGGTGGTTTGGGAAGTTATGATTACTAGGCATACAAAAAATGGATAGAGAGTGGAGACCTTGAGGTCATTTTTACAAATGAAGGAAGATGCTTCACCATCAACAAGAAAAATTAAACTGAAATAACACATTTTCAATTCCTCAATTAAATCCTTAGTGAAAGCCAAAAGTTATGTAGAGGAATTGAAAACTTCTTGTAAATATGGTTGAATGAAAGAGTCATTGCATATTCTACAAGCCATGGATGGGATATATCTATAGAACATGCTTTCCAAATGTATTCAAGATGTGGAAGTATGATAGTTTCCTGCAGAGTTTTTAATTAGGTTGCTATGAGACATGTGCTTTCATATGATATGCATATTATAACTTGGGACAAACATAGTGTTGGGAAGGAGGCCTTAGCACTAATTGATCAAATGAATAAAGGGGGAATTAAACACAAGCATTCCATTTTTACTACCATTTCTCTAGTTTGCGTTAGCATGGCAACTATCAAACACATTGTGGAGGTCCATGAAGAGATAATTATACAAGGTTTTATTATGATATGTTTATGAAAATTAAGCTTGTTGGTATATATGCCCAATGTGGTTGTATGAATTTTTCATGCAACACGTTTGATGAAATGTCCAAATGGAATGTGGTGACATGGATTTCCTTCTTGGTTTCGTTTTGTGTATTACAATGTAATGTGATTTTAGATAATTATTTGATCTTATTTGCTTGATAAGAGGTTTTAATGTTTGTCAATATAGATAATCTAGATTAATTTGGTTACAATATTTAGTATTGATCCCCTTTCAAATATAGATAATGATACAACCTAAATTTTGTAGGCTTCCAATGATGACAACTCTTCTTGAAAGGATTTGAACACATAACAACATCCCAACCATTTTATCTAGATCATTCCACAACCAAAAACCTTAGAGGTGTCCTATTCCTCAACATCTTGTGCCCATTCTACCACAAACCTTTTCCTTGATAAAATCAAATTCCTTTGGGTTGTAATGAACAATCTCAAGATTAGAAAATCTAATATCCTTTGCACATCCTTTTTCCATATAAAAAAATGTGACATATTTTGTTCTAGATACATCATATACTTGATTAATTCCTTTCTCGTTAACAAGAATCATAAAAAACAAGCCACTTAAATATTTCACATGGCGAGTTTGAGTCATTTAAAGGCCATAATTGGGAATCAGAATTGGTTGACCTAGCCATTCCTCCATTGTATTATAGTTGATACACCCATAGTTAGAGACTAGCTATAACAATATCTATTTGATTCATGTTCACTTAATACGCATATTCCTAGTGTCAAGTGTTCCCTTGCACCTATTTTGAAAGTCAATTGTATCAATCTCAAAATGTGGTGGCATATTTAATTAAACCATACCAAAATTAAAATGGATGTGTTACTTAATGTTTAGCAAGGATAAGAAGATGGGTTTGGATTCAAATGTCTTTTTTTTCATTTATGTCATAAGTAACATTACAACAAAAAATTGAAAGCATGGTCTTCACAATCTCAACATCATACCCAACGCCTTTAATGTGCAATACCTTTGATGATAATTATGCATATTCTTGGTTTGGGTCACCTACAAGTCTTTGTGTCATTGGTTATTTATCATGAGTAACAAGTCATGGGGTTTTCATTGCCTTAGTGAATTTATATTTGAAAACAAGGATCCCCTTGGGTGAATTAATATTTTCCAAAGGTAGAAATGTAGCCTCATTTTAAATTTAGTTGTCATACCTTTGAACAATAATAGACCGTTGTTCTATGTGTGTAATATCCCAAAATGGAATAATGCATTGATACACAAACACAATATTTGAAACTACAGATTATGTACACATAATTTATGATCAACACATATATGCACATAATAGGTGAGCCTTTTATTCATAGGATATGGATTTCAGTTTACAACAATGCTCAAATAGATGCACTCAAGCCAAATACATAGGCTAGAATGACCATGAAAACATGCCAAACAGGCACTGTGTAACTAGAGAGCTGCTGGAAGAAATATTGTGTTGTCCCTTCTGCAAATGATGAACATATGACTGATGGCTGAAAGGGAAATGTATATCTATGGATATTTGGAGCTCCGATGATGCCAAGATTCAAGATCTGGGCAATATGATGGAAACCCAAGATAACCCAGAAAGGAAATTCAAGATCTATGAGATTGGAAATTGACCATCCTAGGGTTTGATCCCTTGACTGCTGGGTTATGCATATATGAAGCTATATCTGATAAAAATATGGTTGCAATATGTGATACAAACAAATATAAGCTTGAAGGGTTGATCCCTTCTTCAGATCTCCAAGCTAGAAGCTTGAGATCTTGCTTCTTCTTCCTCCTCCTCAAAATGCAGCAAATGAATATGAAACTGCTGGGAAAACTACGCTGTGCAAGAGGGAGAGACAAAATCCTACTAATATATGCTACAAATAAGCTCTAGGCTGATGGAAACGATGATGGCAAGGTAAGGAATGATCCCTCACAGGATTCCTAGCTGAAGTGCTAGAAAATTCCTTCCTCCTTTAGATCTGCAATGATAGACTTCACAATCCTTGATGGGACTGCTGCTGGTAGGAGGTGAATAATTTTTGGCCTGATTCTAGATCTAAAATGAAGCTCCGGGAATGTTAATATTGAAGTACAAGGTGACAGGAAAAATCATTCACCGGTTCCTCAGCTGAAATATTGAAGACAACCTCCTCCTCCTCTCACACCCTTCTTCATAAATGCGTAATTTCCGAATGTATTTGTGTTCTGCAGAGAGTAGGAATATTGTAGCACCAATGCCTGATGATGAATAGAAGCTCAGAATACCTTCGCAGAGTAGGCACTCGAAGTCCCTCATCGGTAAGGGTGGGATTCACGCTTGGGAACACCCTGTGCTAAACAACACTGCAGACTTAGCTAAACAACATAAGCGTGCATAGAAATGTCCTATGGAAAATCCAGATCTAAACAAATCAGAGAAATGAATAATCCAAGACTGCCTTCTATTCTTCCTTCATCTTCCTTATATTAAAAGTGAGCCTTCTTAAGCCCTGACCCACCTCTAAACTACGCTGTACATGTGGACATAAGTCTCCATGATTAACTGCGTTTTTTCTCCATGTCCTCCATCATGTTTGCATTAAATGGTCACTTTTTCCATCATGTGTGCACTAATGCACCAATTCCTCCATAATATCATCATGAATGCTCTACGATCTTACATTTGATTCCCTCCATGATCTCGATTGACTACTTCAACCTCCACGATCTTTCTTGTAAATGAAACACGATATCCACTCCTCTATCATTAATGAGTTGCTCCACAACTCCATTATGTATATCTAGGTATAATTAATCCACATTCACACATCCAAAGTGGATCTTATTCATCTTTGAGGAATATGGGTCCCTCCACCCCTTATTTACTTAATTAATTAAGATTATAAGAACTCTAATATTCCAATCGTCTTAGGGAAAATTTTGAATATTATAGTCCTCGCTGCCAAAATGCTGCTTGTCCTTAAGCAACTGCAAAAGTAGATGCAAAATACATCTGTCCCCTTCCAAATGGCATCCACATAAGGAAGGCCTCCCCATATGCTGCCATGTGTTATGCATGTTTGGTTCCAAAGTTGTCTCTCAAGAATGCATAGAGTGACCTCCAACTGCGTAGTTAAAAGTCCCTCATTATTCAAGAAGTACCAAGTGACAACCATAAGCTGGCCAACATCATCATTAATACATGAGATACATAAAATAAAGTGGTTCTTATCAAAAAGGAAAATTCCCATCTCACAAAACATCTCTTCATCCCATGCTTCATGAAGTATATTAAGCATTGACATGCCATCATCCTTAGCCCTGTTGGCCTTGTTGGATCCAAACATTATTCCAACATTGTGAAAAATAAGAAATAGAGTCATATGGGTAGAAAAAAATTTGAAACGAGTACAAAAAAGGATCAAGAGAGTACAAACAAACCCCATCATTACACATCAAAAGAGTACCATGCCAAGTTCTACACAATACAAAACACATAGACATAGGAGATGTCATGTGATAGCCAAACTATTTCAACAACAACCAAAGTAACCATGCCTTTTTCTTCTACATTATTTCAGTGATTTGCAAGGCATGAACCAGAAAAATATGAACCATTGGGTGGCAACCATACTCACCCAAGAGAAGCCAGCGTAGCCATGCCTCCTTCTTCATTATATGAGTGCTATTCAAGGCATGGGTCAAAGAAATAGGAGCTTTTGGGTAGTAACCATACTCACCCAAGAGAAACCAGCGTAACCAAGATTATTGCTGGCCCATGTCATATATTTTCAAGTGGTCATGAAACCCCTTGCTTATCATCCTCACCCACTCATCCCAATGTTGATGATGAATGATGTTTTGCATAAAAATGGTATCCTCCCATTGTAGAATACCATTCTCCTCAAACTGATGAAGAACTTTTCACTTCATGATATGTTGAAGTGCACCTCCAATGAGATCTTCTTCTCATCAATGGACCTCCAAAACCAGTAAGGTTCTGGATCTACTACAGGTAGAAGTTTCTCTTTGAGCCGTGAGAGGCTCATTGAGAAAGACACATCTTGAAAGGGGAAAATATTGCCCATCTCAAGATGTCTACCATCTATCATTTTTTCTCCATTTCTTCATGAGTGAAGCTGACATTGGATTTCTCCCATAAGGAATAGTTCCTCTTCTTATCACTACTGCTTATTGATAGCGCTGCGGATCTCCATGCTGGTGCATCTACTGTCTCATGGCTTGGCACAATGCAGAACTCATGCCCTAGCATTGCACTGAATAGGATCACGCTAATCCCCTGTTATAAAACTCCACATTTCAACTCAAAGGGTTGAATGTAGCTGAACAATGATGAACTAGGATGGATGTACATCTCCTCCTTGATCAGATCAAGGGTCTTCTACACAGTGATATGTTTCTGCTTCAAATCAACATGCTGCTTTAACCCTTAGTTATGCATTAGCCCTGATGGAATGTCCCCATAAGTTTCAGTTAAAGCCACTGAAACAATATGAGATGTAAATGAATGAAAACCTTGGATCAAATGATACTCAGAAACATCTTTCAAGATCAAAAGATTTCCTCCCTCCGGTGCAATGGTCTTTCCAACTGTTGGTAAGAGTGATGGCTGCTCTCCTACAAGTGTAGCAACGCTGGGAACTTTCTCCCCTTCTTCATGCATCTCCTGAATAATGCATGGGACTCTAGATGTCAAGATTCTAAGACAACCTTGTAGAGATGAAAGTGTCTTACCTCTTGATGTGAGTACTTTTGCAGCTGGTGGTGTATGTAGTGACTCTTTTGTGAAATGTTTTCGATTTTCTTCTATCAAATTCATTCCTTAAGATTTTCTTCTACCACCAATCATTTTCTTCACCTTGAAGATGAAGTGCTACAATCTGAACAACCTCTCTTTTAGCTACATGATGTAGCCGAAAGAATGAATCTAACTCCTTCCTCCAAGCCTTTACAGTGCTTGAGGAAGATCCATCAAATGGAGGCAAATAGAACCTATTGTGCCTCTTTCTTCTATTGATGTTGTATGATCTTCTTTCTTCTTTGAGTTTGAAGAATTGTTGGAGAGTTAGATTCTCCTTGAATGCTCTAAACTGTGCTTTGTACTTTTCAAGATATAGGCTGAGAGTCTCATGAGTCTCGGGCTCCATGTTTCTTCTTTATTCATCTCCATACCATTCACCTTCCTCAAAGAAAGTGGGTATAGTATATCTTTGTGGATATTTATGCACCTCAGGTCTTATTTGCTGCTGATAGGAGGTGCTCAGACCTTCCTCATTCTGAAACCTTCTTGAGGTTTCTCTTTGCCTTTCTTTCTTCATTTCATTGATCTCATTGGAGAGATCCTTCATAGTTCTAAAGAAAAATGCAGTAAAACTTAATACCTCCATATTTATAGATCTATACTATCTTATTTTATATGTTTTCAATAATGTCCAGAAGCTGAGCCAAAGATCATGCTCTGATACCACAGTAATATCCCAAAATGGAATAATGCATTGATACACAAACACAATATTTGAAACTACAGATTTTGTACACATAAGTTATGATCAACACATAGATGCATAGAATAGGTGAGCCTTTTATTCATAGGAGATGGATTTAAGTTTAAAATAGTGCTCAAATAGATGCACTCAAGCTAAATACATAGGCTAGAATGACCCTGAAAACATGCCAAAATAGGCGCTGCGTAATTGGAGCACTGCTGGAAGAAATACTGCGCTACCCCTTCAACAGATGATGAACATATGACTGTTGGCTGAAAGGGAAATGTAGATATATGGAGCTTTGGAGCTCTTATGATGCCCAGATTCAAGATCTGGGCACTATGATGGAAACCCAAGATAACCCAGAAAGGAAATTCCAGATCTATGAGATTGGAAATTCACCCTCCTAGGGTTTGATCCCTTGTCTATTGGGTTATGTAGATCTGAAGCTAGATCTGATCAAAATATGGATGCAATATGTGATACAAACAAATATAAGCTTGAAGGGTTGATCCCTTCTTCAGATCTCCAAGCTAGAAGCTTGAGATCTTGCTTCTTCTTCCTCCTCCTCAAAATGTAGCAATTGAATATGCAGCTATTGGGAAAACTGTGTTGTGAAAGATGGAGAGACACAAGATTTCTGATATATGCTGCAAATAATCTCCAGGATGATGGAAACAATGATGACAAGGTGAGGGAATGATCCCTCACAGGATTCCTAGCTGAAGTGATAGAAACTTCCTTCCTCCTTTAGATCTGCAATGATGAACTGCACAGTCTTTGATGGGACTGCTGCTGGTAGGAGGTGAATAATTTTTGGCCTGATGCTAGATCTGAAATGAAGCTCGAAGAATGTTGATCTTGAAGTACAAGGTGATAGGAAAAATGCTTCACTGGTTCCTCAGCTGAAGTACTAAAGACAACCTCCTCCTCTCAAACCCTTCTTCATAAATGTGTAGTTTCTAAATGTATGTGTTCTGCAGAGAGTAGGAATAGTGTGGCACCAATGCTTGATGATGAAAATCAGCTTAAAATACCTTCCTAGAGTAGGCACTCGAAGTCCCCTGTGGGTAAGGGTGGGATTCCCAGTCGGGAACACCTTGTGCTAAACAGCACTGCAGACTTAGCTAAACAACATAAGCATGCATAGAAATGTCCTAAGACAAATCCAGATCTAAACATATCAAAGAAATGGATAATCCAAGACTTCCTTATATTCTGCCTTCATCTTTCTTATATGCAAAGTGAGCCTTCCCAAGCCCTGGGCCACCTCTAAACTATGTTGTACATGTGGACATAAGTCTCCATGATTGACTGTGTTGTTTCTCCATGTCTTCCATCATGTTTGCATTAAATGGTCACTCTCTCCATCATGTGTTCACTAATGCACCAATTCCTCCATCATCTCATCATGAATGCTCTATAATATTACATTTGATTCCCTCTATGATCTTAGTTGACTGCGTCAACCTCCATGATCTTTCTCATAAATGAGACATGATCTCCACTCCTCTGTCATTAATGAGCTGCTCCACTACTCCATTATGTAGATCTAGGTCTAATTAATCCACATTCACACATCAAAAGTGGATCTTATTCATCTTTGAGGATTATGGGTCCCTCCACCCCTTTATTTACTTAATTAATTAAGATTATTAAGAACTCTAATATTCCAATTGTCTTAGGGAAAATTTGGAATATTACAACGTGGATGAAGGATTTATTAATTCTACATTTGTAATAATCCCTTTTATTTACATTCCAAATATGAATATCCACCACCACAAATACCATAAGTATCATAAATGGGAGAGCCATATGAATGTAGATTATATGATCTATGACTTCTTTGCTTAAACTATAAATTAATGATTCCATAATCCACAGAAGAAAGAGGGTAAAAACACACTTTTTTAACCTTATTGGATTTTTTTCAATGCAATGATATCACCCTCTAGGAAATAAAAAACATCATGATCATTGTTTTCCTATAAAACTAGCACTAACTAATCTTCTTGTGAAATGAAAACAAACCACCTCTCTTTAACTTATAGTAAGTTCTTTAGGTAGGCTACAAAGTTGGTAGAAAGCTACTCTTTTGTGCTAGTAGTAGCTTCTTCTTTTTCATCCTAATGCATTTTTTTATTATACAAGACAACAAGGCTTGTATCCCCGTAGAATTTCTAATCTATGTAGTGCTCATCATGCCTATCATCTTTACTCAAATTTTCCTTGATATTTGAAGTACATACCTGGTGTTTGGTAGAAATAAATATTTTTGTAGGGATGGGAGTGCTCATTGATTGTTTACATGCTACCTTATTTTTTTATATGCTAAAATTTGTAGCTAACCACTAGTTAATCTTTCGATCTTTGGTTTCACAAAGTTGTCATTATTTCAAACATTGTGTTTTCAAATTTACACTACTCTCTTTCAAATATTCATGGTTCATGATTATTATTTGTCACAATATTAGGGGCTATGGAAAGAAGACAATTGGGACCTTTCTTTTCTTGTAATATTGTTGGCTTACTTTGTCTAAGTTTTAGAGAGAGTGAGGTTCAAATCCTTTGATGCAATTTTTCCCTTGTTGGGGATATTGCTTCTTGCTAATGATTAATGATTAAGTATTATGCAAAGGAGCTTAGGAGAGTGGATTTGTTTCATTGAGGTGAATACATTGTAAGAAGAATATAGTGTATTATCAAAGAGATCTCACATGCATGGTTTGAAAAGGGTTCTTTCTTTTTCTTAGGCATCCATTGCACATATTTTTAATATGACTAAAATGGGGTGACTCTAAAGTCTCTGTCTTGAGAGTCTAGTTGAATTTTTTAAGGATTTATTATGTAAGATTTCAACAAATGTGTAAATTCATATGGCCTATATTTTACAAAATATGCTATTATTGACAAAAATATTTTTTCTCTATTGTACCTTGCGAGACAACCTATGGTTGAGGAGAGGTCAGTGCCCAAGAAATTTATTAAGAAAAATAATGAAATATGTTTTTTCTCCCATTGTTTTTAACCCCATAACTTTTCATTATAAGACAAGTTCTTGTTAATCTTCTATGAGAAAAGGCAATCTTTCAGACTAACCTTTTGATGTCGAATACAATTTTAAATGATTATATAGTGATAATGGATGGTGGAAAGTCTTTAACAATAGGCTGATGTATGCATAATCTCTTATTTCCAACTTTAGAAGAAATATGTAGTTAACAGAGAATGAAATATAGAAAAAAGGAGCGCATGATTAGGCTTTTTAACTTTAATTCACAAGAATCAAACTTTGCATAACTGTAAAATTAAAGACCAAAATCTTCATTACTCTTTTCTATGGAAGAAAAACATAATATGAAAGACAATAGGTAACACATATCGTACTGAAAAGGTGTCTGGAATCACTTTGAAATCTTTATTCAAATCCACATGAAGATTGAGAATACAAGTAGTTGCTTCTTTCGAGGTACAAAACTCGGAACCCTCATTTCTTATTTTGAATTAAATTTATTAAAATTTTCAAAAAGGGGCAGTTAGAAAACTATCAACTACCAAAATTGTTAACTGCATAAAATACTATGAAATAGATAGTTCTCCTGAACATTACATTTTTGAAAAATAAAAATAAATACACCATCTCGTAAATATAAAGGACTGTTGCATGACAAGTGGCATTGGTTTACTGAGTAATCTGGGATTCTGGCACAATTGAGGGTTCAACTTCTGCACTTGTTGATGTTGGTGGCATCTACTCCCTGCATTTTTTCCAAATAGTTGTATCTGGACGTGGACTTTTGACAAACCTAGTGTGTGTCATCCTGAAGTCTATAATTATGTTGTATGTTGGTTTGTCAATGAAAATGGTTGTCATTAACCATAATAGCTGGAAATCTATTTGCAAGTAGTTGAAAATAGTTTCTCCTTTAATCATTGTTGTTTTCTCGGGTAGAATTGATATTTCTCTTGGCCTCTACCAGTAAATTCTAATAGGTCTCCCACGGTAACAAGTTTCCCTATTGGTCCTAGCATGAAGCAAGAATGCTCTAGTCCTCTTGTCAAAATCAATACTGAACTTCATTACTGCTTCTTTAATCAATATTAATTTCTTCTCTTCCATTTTCCTCTATAAATTTTTCACAGTCATTTTATTTATTTCTGTGATATACTCAGTTCTATCTTCAATTCATCATTCCCTTAACTACTGAAAATATTTTGAGTTGACAAAATCAATAATTTTCATAGCAAACTGAGGTCTCTGCTGTACTTTTTTCTTATTGGAAATGATTAACTCTTCGAAGTCTCTTACAATGATTTTATCCTCCTCAACTACAATCAAGGATTCTGAAATGTTCCTTATAGTATGGATGATATAATTTTACAGGATTTCTCTTGCTTGAAGAAGGGACATATTTACCTTCACTTTCTCCTTTAGCTCCTTGATTTCTTGAAAATAAGTCTGAGAATCATTTCTGTACTTCTCAGCATTCTGTTTGGCCATGTACAATTCCTTTTTAGTTGATTTTATAATATTCATAGCACTCTCAAAATCTCTTTGAATATTTTTCATTTCATTTTTAGAAATTTTTAACTCAGTTATGAATCCAGTTAATTTATTAGCTGGATCTTTAGAATATGCTTGTACTAAGATAGTACAAACATGAGAATCAATTTTCTATAGCAAAAAAAAATTCACTTCATTCATCTTGGAACCTTCATCATTTCTCTGTAAAAGTTCATTAGTCAATATTTCATTTTCTTTTTATACCTGTGCTGCTTCTGAAGCCATAGGATTCTCTACAGAAGGCATCTTCAATTTCCTCTTAAGCACTTGAATTTATGTCTCAGCTCCCTGTAATAATTTTTGAACAACACTTCTATCTTCTGGATTAAGACAAACTTTAACAACCATTTTCTTTAATTCCTCATTTTGAGTAGTTAGAGTTCTATAATTTTCTTTCTCTAATTTTAATCGATTAACTACTTTCTCTAACAAAGCTTCAGCTTTACTTACAGCTGAGTAAGTCTAATGAAAATCATTATAAATCAATTCTCGAGTCTGCCCATGTAATTTTATTTTATCAGGCAGTGGAATCTTTTTGGCATCTATTGTTAAGTTGACAATCTTAAAACTTGATGAAGAAGGCACAACCAAGGCAGAGGGGTGAGAGAAATATAATTTTAGTTGGTTCCTCTCCAAATCCATGGCAGAAAGTAATCTAGTCTGATAATTTGAAATGAACTGGCCACTTAATTGGGAATCCATGCTTTGTTTGACCTTTCTATTTCTGTCCTCAATTTGAGAGTACAACTGGTTTATCATTGGAACATAGCTCTGAACAGTTTATTTTGGGACAAGAGATTAAGGTGTGCACATAACCTCCCCTAACTGTAACTGAAAACCTGATAATGGCGATGAGCTTCCCTCCTTAGATAACTTCATCCTCTTAAAGCCTCCATCTATTTCTACTTCCAAATAAATGACATCATCACTGCCTCTTTTTAGATTCTTTTCACTCTGATGAGGAGTTTCAACCTCCACACCTCTTGAAAAACTGGCTTGTCCTCCATTTGCTAGCTTCTTGACATCTGTTCGAGCTTCATGTACATAGGGAGCATAAGCATTTTCCACTCTCCTATTGGAAATAATATGATGAAGATCATATGCCCATTTTTCTCCCAACTACAAATTCATCTTTTCCAGAAGTTTTTGTACTTCTCCCACAAATTTCCAGTTGTTCAGAATAAAAGGTCCCACCGTCTTTGGAAACTTAAATAGATGCCCCTTATTTTCTAGGAAAAAATTATCTTGATCGACATTTAAGCTCTATCTGATAAATTCCAATGAAAACAATGTCATAGGCACAAATGTAGTGAGCCTATAAGGGGAAAATTTAGCTCCATACGATCTAATTTCTGCATAATATTCAAATAAAAACCAATCACCTACTTTTACCTCCTTATTGAGTTGAAGAAAATACTGGGCCTTTTGTGAGATGCAAGGTGAAGGTGAGTTGTTTGTGATGGAGTAATCAACTGATAAAAAGGAAGTGGTGAAATACAACAAGCCTTCATTATTTGCATTACTTCGTACCACATTAGTCCAAAATACCACTGACTGCTTATTCTTGTGAGGATCCATGATATTCAATCCAATATGCATAAACATTTAAACATGAGTTTACAAGAAGAGATAGGTAATTAAAGTCGGGAATCTGAAACATCCAGTGAGGGAAAGATCTGTTAATTGGTAATTGACCATCTTCTCCTAGAAAGCATATACGCCAAAAATAGTTGTAGGCTTCATCATCAAACTGAACATCCCAAAAATAGCTTTATCAATAACAGTCGCATCTTCTCTTCTTAAAATCTTGGCCAAAATTTGGAGAATTGGTTTAACCTCCTCAACAAAAGTATCCACGGGAAAATGAGAAGGTTCAAAAGGTAAATTCTTCCCAACAAGCGTTAAAGAGAAAGATGTTTAAGCATGACTTGACCTAGATAGGTCTTGGAAGGCAGAGAACAAGGTTTCTTCTGAGAAAGGAGTATAAGAATTTGAGGAAGGAAAAAATAATGCTTGTTGAATCAAAAGGGAGGACACTTGGAAAATATTTTCACCTAATTTATCCATGACAGAACATTTTTGAGGATAGAGGGAAGAGACTAACCAATGTATAAATTTGGGGAACACAAAATTTTGAGGAATCATTGTAGCCAAAACACCCGACCTAATAGAAAAAACATATATAGGAGACTCAACTTGTTTGAGAAGGACTTGCTCATAAATTTCCATGTAATTAATGGAGAAAATTGAGTCAAATATATTCATTTCGGTGTCCATTAACGAAATATGGAAAGAAGAACCTGCTAAAATGGTTTTTTTGGACATTTTGATAACCTTGGATGTAGAGAAATGTTGACGTGAATACCTAAGCAACGAAAAGTGATGCTGACTGGAGATGTAGTTGGTACAATTTGAATCCATGGAAGTAGGAGTAAGGAACCATGACAAATGAAATGAGTATGAGTAATGAGATTTATGGAGTGAATGAAGCAACGGGAGGAAAAAATGAAATTAAATGCAAATGTGGGAGATTTAAATCGATGACATGGTGACAGGATGGATTAAATGATGGATGACAAGGTTGATGAGGTGGTTGATCCGGATCTGATCCATACTTATGCAGGAATGCAATAAAATAAAAAAATACACATAAACATAGAGATGCAGTAGGAGTAATACTTCATAACTGAAATATGCTTACAAACATAATAGTAATAAACTAGCTAGGGAACTAGTAGCTTATCTCTGAGAAGAGATGTGGTGGCTACATGCCTCTGAATTGTGTTACAATGAGGCTCAAAGGCCTATTTATTATTAAGAAACAATGAAGAACCCTAAAAATCCAAAAAACTAACCTTAGGAGATGAAATGCCAGACTATGGGTCCCATCAGGGTAAATTGGTACACCAATTTCCCGCGGTCGTAACTTTGGCATACTATCTCCGTTTGACGCACATGATACATCATTAGAAAGATCTATCTGAGGAATAAAACTAATGATAATGAATTTTAAGTCTTCAACTCATATTTTTTGGACCTTTCATACCCAAAAAACGTCGTTTAGGGCCTCAAAACGACTCCAGAAGTTCAGGACCTGAAAAAATGCCAAAAATAGTAAATTGTGCTACAATTAAGGAAATTGAAAAACTGAAAGAAACAATGGTGGGGATCCAAGTGGAATAGGCGGGTGGACACCAATATCCACCTGAATCATTCCTCCCCCCTTAGGAAGCAATGGTCCCCATTGCATTGAGTTCCTCCATGAGATGAGGAAACTTCTCTTGAACTTGGTCCTTAGCGAGCCACTTGCCCTGGTAAAGGAGTTGGCCTGCTTTGACAACTCAATATATTTGGATCCTCTACTGGTAGGTGTTCTTGATATGTGTGTCCATATTCCGATCAGTTGTGGCTTTTTCCATGCAATATGTTTTTAACTCTGTTGGTTTGAGTTGTTCTGCCATGTCGGTGTCCAGTAGAGGTGGAAAGTGGGGTAGAAGGCGGTCCACATTGAACACTGGGTGAATACCAAGGAATGGTGGAACATTGAGCTCAAAGGCATTGCCCCCTACAAAATTTTTGATGGTGTATGACCCATATCGAAGTGGAAAAATCTTGCAGTTGAGTCCAACGAGGCGCTCCTTCTGCAAATGTAGCCACAATTTTTTGCCCACCTAGAAGTTGTGTAGCACCCGTGCTGATCATGTTGTTTCTTGTACTTAGAATTGGCTCTGTCCAATATGTCATGAACCTATTGGCAGATGTGTTGAATGCGCTTAATGAAGTTGTTCACCTTGGCAGATTCAGACTGGACATGAGCCAAATTGGCCTAAGTAGCGACAAATGGCATGGCTACATGAATGGGACATAATGGCTGGAATCCAAAGCCCACCTAAAAGGGGTTGTGGTCGATTGAGCTGTGGAGGGATCAGTTATAGCTATGTTGTACATAGGGGAGGCTCTCATCCCATATGTGTGGATTCTTTGAGTTGTACATCCGCAGGATGTGTACGATCATCCTATTGATGACCTCTGTTTGGCCATCAGTTTGGGGATGGAAAGCTATGGAATTGGTGAGCTTGGTATCCAGGATTTAATAGAGGCTAGAACAAAATGTACTGAGGAAATTTTTGTCCTGATCTAAGATTATAGACTGTGGGATTCCAAAGTGTACCCACACTCGTTCAAAGAAGAGTTTAGGAGTCACTTCTGTTGTGATATTCTTCTTACAAGGCGTCATAATGGCCATGTTTGAGAATTTGTCGACGACCACGAAAAAATATTCGTTGCCATGCTTAGTAGAAGGAAGGCCCAACATGAAATCCATGGAGATGGATTCCCAAGGTCAACTAGGGGTAGGCAGTGGAGTATAGAGTCCTTTCTTCTTGATGGTCAATTTTTGCAATGACACAGGCAATGCAGGATCTGATGTAGGCAATGCAGGATTTGATGTACTTCTCGACATCCTGTCGAGGGTTTGGCCAAGAGAAATAATTTTGTAGTACTACCATTGTTTTCTTGACCTCGAAATGCCCAATGACCCAACTGTAGTGTACTTCCCAAATCATCTTGGCATGCTCACTTGAAGGAACACAAAGGTGTCCCAGGTGACATAGCAATGCATCCTGGAGGTGAAAATTTAGAACTCAGTTACCCTCCAAGAGTGTCTTGTATGTTTGGTTCAATTCTGGATCGCTCTTGTAGAGAAGCGGCCAATCAAAGGTCTCGTGCCCACAAGAGTTGAGCACGGTGGTTAGCACCATGATCGGCGGTCGGTTGAGGCAGTCCAAAACATTATTCGTGCTTCCCTTCTTGTACTTGATGTTCAAATGAAACGTTTGTAGATATGTGGACCACTTATTATGGTGATCGTTTTGCAGCTTCCCTTGTGTGTGTATGAACTGCAGAGATAGGTGGTCTATGTGGATGACCATTTCCTTCCCCAAAATGTAATGCTTCCATTTTTGGCAAGCCTGCACAATGGAATACATATCTTTGTCATAAGTGGGATACTTTTGGACTGTGTCGGACAATGTCTCACCCTGATATGCCACTGGATGCCCCTGTTGAGTAAGAAATGCACCAATAGCATAGTCAGAGGCATTTGTCTCAATCTCAAATGGTTGTTGGAAGTATGGTAATGTGAGCACTAAGGTAGAGTAGAGGCGATGTTTCAACTCTTTGAATGCCTTATGTTGAGGTTTAGACCAAAGGAATTTTGCTTTCAGTCCTCCCTTGGTGACTTGACTCAAGGGCCAACTGATATGAGAGAATCCCAACATGAACCTGCGGTAGAAATTAGCAAGACCCAGAAATTTGTGGATATTTGTTAGAGTGGTTGGGGCTGGACAATCCTGAATGAATTTGATCTTGGATGGATCCAAATGTAACCCTCACTCATCAATAATGTATCCCAGATACTGAACCTAGGTCATGCCAAAAGTGTACTTCTCCAAATTGGCACACAAATTGTGTTGCCGCAGTGTTTGGACGACCTGTCGGATGTGATGGAGGTGCTCTTCCCAAGTCTGACTGAAGATCAATATGTCATCCAAGTATAATACTACAAATGAGTTGGTGAATGGCTGCAATATGTCATCCATCAGCGTCATGAAGGTTGCAGGAGCATTTTTCAACCCAAAAGGCATGACCAACCATTCGAGCAAGGCCTCCTTGGCTTTGGAGGTAGCCTTCCACATATCAGAGGGTTTGATTGGTACCTGGTGATACCCAGACTTCAAGTCGATCTTGCTAAAATATTTTGGCCCCTCGAGTTTGTCCAGAAGGTCATCAATTGGTGGGATTGAGTACCTATTCCAGATAGTGATCTTTTTTAGTGAATGATATTCAATACAGATTCTCCAAGTCCCATCCTTCTTCTGCATCAACAGGATCAGGCTCCCATAGGGTGATGGACTCGTACAGATGTGACCTTTCTCCTAAATATCCCTCTTGATTTCATCATTCTTTAGAATAGAGAACTGATAGATTGGTCCATTGGGCAGCAATGCACCTGGGGTTAGATCTACGGGGTGCTTGACCTGACAGTGCAGAGGCAACCCTGCGGGTGAGGTGAACATGTCCCTGTACTCCTCCACGACCTTGTCCATTTGTTGTTGTCGTGTAGAGGAGCCCTGTCTAGAGGCCGTGGGGCCATAATCTTATTCTTTCCCTGAGGGCGAATCATTAGGAAAACAAATTTCTCGGTTTTGGAAATGAGCTTACTGCATTGTTATGAACTAACCAAAGAGATGGTGGCAAGCGGTGCTACCTTCAGTATCCTGTACAACTTATTTCCCAAAGTAACAATAACAGTGCGAGGCCGGGACTCATATACAATATGTTGCTTCCATAAGTATGGTTGGCCTAATAATATATCAGAAACATCAAAAGGGGAAACGTCACATAATACCTCATCCGTGAAGGGCTTGATGTTGTAGGGAAGGAGACATTGTTGGTTGACGTGGAGATCCCATCCTTGCTAAAGCCACCCTATGTTGTACGGTTGTGGTTGTGTTGTGGTCAACATGCCCAACCGCTTCACAACCTATGCTGAAATGAGGTTCTTTTGGCTCCCGTTGTCAACAATGAACTGCATCGGGGAACCCTTTACCCTCATTGGAGTCTAGATGAGGGAGATATAGCTTATTCAAAATCAACAATGTTGCAAAAAAAATTCTGACGACAATTTGTGGACGACGACTCTCCTGTCTTTTTTGCAGTTTTCAGTGTGAAATTTTAGAGAAATTGTTATATATCTGATCTCCCCTCGAAACATTACCCAATTAAAAAAAAAATTGGTCGAATCAAAGTCCAGATGAGGGAGTTATCGCTAATTTAAAATCAAATATTTTTTTTCTTCAGAAATTTTATGGCGGCAAGACAGTTCCAATGCGAATATGAGAGTCTAGATTCTCCAGATAGTGGTTTCAAACACATGGGAGGATGAAGAGTGATCATTATATTTCAAAAAATAGGTTTTAATAAATATTCTAAGTTATATTGACCGAGTTATGCCCATTTTAAATCTGGAGCAAGATTCAGAGCGAGTTTCTTTTGGAGACGTGCCCTCCCATCCCACTTTAGTAGGCACTTACTTCACATTCATCAATTTCAGCATAGCAAATTTTGGCTTGGGTTATTTGGAGATGTGCCCTCCCGCCCCAGGCTATGTAGGCACCTGCTACTTCATCAAAAATCAACAGCAATGTTATGGGTCAACCGCACAAAATCCTTCTCATCAAAGTCCATTTGCTAGGCCACACACTATTAGTATCACAATTGGTCACAAGAATTACAGGGTATCTCTATCCTCGGATATTCATTTGTCATGGTTCTGGGTCATCCAAAAACCCACACTTCATTGAAGTCCATTTTATAGACCGCACACTGTCAATATCACAGTTGGTCACAAGCATTACAGGGTATCTCTATCCTCGGACATTAATAAAATTTGCAGCTATTTTTATGGGATCCATATGGTATTTCGTTTAGTTTCAGTTTCTTCTTTTTTGCTCATATGTTAGAATGTTTTTTGTATTTCATCCATCATTTCATTGATATTGAATGAATGTTTTCAAGTTAGATGAACATAATCCATAATTTCTATGCTCTGTTTTGGGTAAACATTCATAATTTGTAATTTTTTCAGTTTAGAAAGAAACCATGAATTCACCAAGCTCTTTCTAGCTCCTCACTTGTCTTCATCATCCCATCATAAAAACACTAAAGTGTTAAAAATTTTACCTACCTTGCCCCATAGAACACCCTGCAAATCTTGACCTAATCTCCTTTCCTTAACTATTTGACTCCTCCCGATCTAGCAAAACCCTACACAATCAAAATCAAAACCCTGAGCTACTATACCTAGCCTAATATCTTCTTTCCTTAGTCATTTTGGCTGTGATCTATACAGAGACAGCCCTCTCCTGGCCTAGTAGGACTAGCTATTTGGCTAAGCGTGGTTTGAGGTTACCTCTGAATTGAATTTCTCAACCTGAGGTTCAATCCGAGTGATAACAGGTTTTTCAATGAAAAGGGTTCTCATTAACCAGAATAGCTATAAATCTCTATGCAAGTAGTTGAAAATCGTTTCTCATTTAAGAACTGTTGTTTTCTCATGGGTAGAAATGATCTTTCTCTTGGCCTCTACTAGTAAAGTCTCATAGGTCTCCTAGGGTAACAAGTTTCCTTGTTGGTCCCAGCATGAAGGCAAGCTTGTTGTAGTCCTCTTGTCAAAATAAGTACTGAACTTCATTACTGCTTCTTTAACCACTATAAATTTCTTCTCATCCATTTTCCTATATAATTTTTTCACAATCATTTTATTTATTTCTATGACATACTTAGTATTGTCTTCAATTTCTAATTCCCTTAATTACTGAAAATATTTTGAGTAAAGGAAATCGATCATTTTCTTAGCAAACTGATCTCTCTGCTGTAATTTTTGCTGATTGGAAATTATTAACTCTTCAAAGTCTCTGATAATGTTTTTCTCCTCCTCAACTACAATGAAAGATTCCTAAATGTTCCTTAATGTATGTATGATATCATTCCACATTATTTATCTTGCTTGAATACGAGACACATTTCCCTTCACTTTCTCCTTTAGATCCTTAATTTCTTGAAAATAAATATGAGAATCATTTTTGTACTTCTCAACATTCTGTTTCGCCATGTCCATTCCCTTTTCAGTGGCTTTTATAATCTTCATAACACTCTCAAAATCTCTTTGAATATTTTTCATTTCATTTTTAGAAATTTTTAACTCAGTCATGACACGAGTTAATTTATCAGCTGGATCTTCATAATCTTCTTGTACTAAGACAATACAAACACGAGCATCTAATTTCTGTTGGAAAACATAATTCACTTCCTTCATCTTGGAAACTTCATCATTTCTCTGTAAAAGTTCATTAGTCAATATTTCCTTTTCTTTTTCTATCTGTGCTACTTCTGAAGCCATAAGATGCTCTACAAAAGGCATCTTCAATTTCTTCTTAACCACTTGAATTCTTGTCTCAGCTCCCTATAATAACTTATGAACATCACTTCTATATTTTGGATTAAGACCAGCTTTAACAACCAATTTCTTTAATTCCTCATTTTGAGTATTTAGAGCTATAGAATTTGATTTCTCTAATTTTAATTGATTAACTACTTTCTCTAACAAAGCTTCAAATTTTCTTGCAGATGAGGAAGTCTTATACAAATAATTATAAATCAAGTCTCCAGTCTGCCTATGTAAGTTGATTCTATTAGGTATTGGAATTTGTCTGGAATCTACTATTAAGTTGACAATCTTAAAACCCGATGAAGAAGAAACAGTCAATGAAGAGGAGTGAGAGAAAGATAATTTTAGTTTATTCCTCTCCAAATCCATGGAATAAAGAAATCTATTCTGATAATATGAAATGAATTGGGCTTCTAATTGGGACTCCATGCTTTCTTTGACATTTCTATTTATTTCCTCAAATTTAGAGTACAACTTCATTATCATTGGAAGAGAGTTCTGAACAATTTCTTCTGGGATATGTGAGCAAGGTCCACAAATAACCTCCCCTAACTGAAATTGAAACCTCATACTGGTGATGAATTTCCCTCCTCAAATAGCTTCATCCTTTTAGAGCCTCAATCGTTTTCTCCTTCCAAATCAATGACATCCTCACTGCCTCTTTTTAGATTCTTTCCACTCTGATGAGGAGTTTCAACCTCCACGCCTCTTGACTAGTATGCCTATCCTCCATTTTCTAGCTTCTCGACATCTAGTCGAGATTCATGTACATAGGAAGCATAAGCATTTTCCACTCTCCTGTTGGAAATAATATGATGAGGATCATGTTCCCATTTTTTTGTCAACTGCAAATTCATATTTTCCATAATTTTATGTACTTCTCCCACAACTTTCCTGTTGTTCACAATAAAAGGTCCCATTATCTTTGGAAATTTGAATAAATTTCCCTTTTTTGTATTGGGAAAAAATTCACTTGATCAACATTTAAACTCTGCTTGATAAATTCCAATGAAAACAATCTCGTAGGCACAAATGTAGGGAGCCTATAAGGGGCACCTTCATCTCCATATAATCTAATTTCTGCATAGTCCTCAAATAAAAACCAATCACCTACTTTGACCTCCTTACTAAGCTGAAGAAACGACTGGGCCTTTGGTAAGATGCATGGTGAAGGTGAGTTGTTTATGATGGAGTAAGCAATTGATAAAAAGGAAGTGGAGAAATAGAACACGCCATCATTATTTTCATTACTTCTTACCACATCATTCCAAAATACCACTGACTACCTGTTATTGTGAGGATCCATGATATTTAATCCAAGATGAATAAAACTTTAAACATGAGTATAAAAGAAGATATAGGTAATTAAAGATGGAAATCTAAAACATATAGTAAGGGAAAGAACTATTAATTGAGAATTGGCCATCTTCTCCCAGAAAGCAGGTATGTCAAAAATATTTTGAGGTTTCATCATCAAACTCAACATCTCGAGAATAGATTTATTAATAACAGTTATGTCTTATATTCCTAAAATATTTTCCAAAATTTGGAGAATAGGTTTAACCTATTCAATAAAAGTATCCATAGGAAAATGAGAAGGTTCCAAAGGTAAATGCTTCCTGACAAGCATTAAAACTAAATATGTTTGAGCATGAGTAGACCCAGATAACTCTTGGAAGGTAGAGAATAAGGTTTCTTCTAAGAAAGGAGTATAAGAATTTGAGGAAGGAAAACATAATGCTTGTTGAATCAAGACGAAAGACACTTGCAAAATATTTTCACCTAATTTATCCATGGCAAAAATATTTTGAGGATAGAGGGAAGAGTCCAACCAGTGTATAAATCCGGGGAACACAAAATTTTGAGGAACCATTGTAGCAAAAACACCCAACCTAACAATAGTAACATATATAGGATACTCAGCTTGTTTGAGGACTTTCTAGTAAATTTCCATGTAATTAATGGAGAAAATTGGGTCAAATATATCCTTTTCGATGTCCATTAACAGAATATGGAAAGAAGAACCTGCTAAAATGGATTTTTGGAAATTTTGATAACCTTGGATGAAGAGAGATGTCGCATGAATCTGATTAGCGATGAATGATGTTGACTGGAGTTGTAATTGGTACAATTTGAATCCATGGAAGCAGGAGCAGGGAACAATGACAAATTAAATGAGTATTAGTAACATGATTTATATAGTGAACAAAGAAATAAGAGGGAAAAAATAGAATTACATGCAAACATGGGAAATTTAAATCGACGACATGGTGACAGGATGGATTAAATGATGGATGACAGGGTTGATCAGGTGGCAGAGGGGTATGGTCACAGAGGATGAAAAATCAACAAATGGATACATGGCGACCTCACTCGCTTGTTGACGTCATTATGGGGTAGACTCTTGTATGAAGGAAATATGATGGAGTACCCCCGTAACAATTATAGACTGTCGATTTATAGTTAGGTGGAGATCTGAAAATTCATTTCGGAGGGACTTGGGGAGCTAACCGTCGAGAATGTAGTGCCATCAAGTTTTCTCCATCCGATGGGCCCTTCTCATATTCTAAATTGCACCCAAACATTTGCATGACATTTAATCACTGATGATCTCGGTGCATGGGAACACACCATAATGTGCTAATATTTAAGAATGCATTAAAACTTGATCAATACCCTTAATCCATAATTATGAGTTTAATAAAATTTAAAATCTAAACCTTTTCAATTGTATTTTTTATATTTGGCTTTGAATTTTTTTTTTAGTACACATATATACATTTTTTTGATTACATAAGAGAAGTAAAATGAGCTAAAATTGTCTCCATATTCTTTCTTCTTACCATCTATACAAAATACACATCATATAACCATTAGAATTGAAAAAAAATTTAGTGAGCATGGAGTACATTAATAAATTGTTTTGACGATGAAGCCGAGAACTAATCCAATTTTTGGGTTCCTAATACCATATCACCATATTC
This sequence comes from Pinus albicaulis, assembly GCA_034641835.2. Classification (NCBI taxonomy): domain Eukaryota; kingdom Viridiplantae; phylum Streptophyta; class Pinopsida; order Pinales; family Pinaceae; genus Pinus; species Pinus albicaulis. The sequence goes on along the minus strand of CM076580.1, from coordinate 455,107,496 downwards.
ATAATACTTCAGCTTTTTGGTTGATAATCTTGAGCTTTTGGATTAGTGTATGGTAATGGAATCACCTCTACAAATCACATGTGTTATTTTCTACAATAGGTATAGGATTGAAAGCATACTATAACTTGAGGAAAATATCACTAGGTGCATTAATTTGACACAACATTAACATTGGATGGATCGTAAAGAAGGTACTAAACAAAGTAGGAGATTTTTTTCTATCATGAATTTTTCTTTCCAATAGGGCAGTCAAAGTAGATAGGTAATATTATATTGTCAAATATTGTCCTACCCAATGTAAATATATGGGCTTCATTAGATTTAAAGGATATTGTTAATTGAAAATCAGAAGGTGAAGCTTGCTCAAGTATTATGTGCATAATTAGCATATGGTTATATTGACTTGTTTTTGTGTACCATCACCATCACCATATACTATATGCCATATCCAAGCATTTCATACTTATTCATTTTTCCTATGAATATCATGTGCATAATCATATCATTTCCCACCTTCCGCACATCTCCTCTCTCCACACATATCCCTTTCTACACACTACTCCCTGTACCCTTGTACGTCACATCCTTTTTTATATGTCTAGAAGAACTGCATAACCCAACCTTCCACACATTCATTTTTTATACACAATTTCATCCTTTACACAATTTGACCTTTTGCATATCCATTTCTCATCATAAATAAATTTCTACACATATCAAATCTATGCACACAATATGCCATAAAATCCATCTCCCTGCTCATATTCCATACTTGGTGGAATTTTTTCGTTTGGTACTGTTAAGGCTAATTGGAATCTCATTTAAGACATTCTAATCCTAGAGATATCATGTGTATAAAAATGTCATTTCCCCACTTTCCACACATCTCCGCTCTCCAGATATATCCCTTTCTACACTACACTCCTCACACCCTTATGCACATCCATTTTTGTGTGTCTGGAAGAACTGCATAACCCAACCTTCCATACATTCATTTGTTACACAATTTCATCCTTTACACAATTCATCCTTTTGTATATCTATTTCTCGTCATAAATAACTTTCTACACATATCAAATTTATGCACACAATATTCCAGAAATTCCATCTCCCTTCTCATATTCCATACTTAGTGGAAATTTGTCGTTTGCTACTTTTGAGGCTAATTGAAAGCTCATTTAAGAAATTCCAATCCTTGAGATAAAAATAAGGGCTTGGTATTGTACTATGTGAAATACCTTCCAACACACCTCTTAAATACTTTCCATAATTTATTAACTTCCCATTATCGTTCTCGCATGACCTAATGAAGGTGCTACCTAAAGAAGCAACATCCTACTAAATGATACTATAAAATGAGGATTTAATAACTATAAGTACCAGAAAATCCTCATTTATCTATCATTTATTACTAATTAAATCAAACAAAATAAGAAGCATGATGATGAAAATAAATAAGGAGTCAATTGTGGGTTGGGATACTTCCAACTCATTGGATCATCAACAAAAAAACTTCCACTGACTAGTTTCATATAAATGGTATTTAAATTTGGATCCATAATAGAATAATAATAACAAGATTTCGAGTACAAGGTTGGATAATGCTACATGCATCCTATAAATATTCAACTTTAGGAAAATATTTAACTAGTGTGCCCATCAATTCGATGCCAAAACCAAGACCATTCAACTATGCCTAAAGAAGAGCCCAATTCCATTAATTCCTATTTTTTTTAGAAATATATTGAAGCTTCCTGACATGTATGAGATATTAATGTAAATGTGCTTGAGGATGTATAAATTTCAAGTGATAAAATTAAGTTTTTTTGACATTTTATTTTAAATTTGTACACACATAAAGCATGAATTAAAACTCTAAACAATAGAAAACAACAGACAAATACACCATAAAAATAACCATAACACAACAAGTGATGAATGAGTTCACCCCTCCTAGGCTATGTCTCCTTGGTCCAACTTCCAATGGCTTGGCCCTATATAATTATGCTAAAAATTGGTGATTACGTAAGTTTACAGTTCTCCAATGGCTTCAAAATCTATTCCATTAGCTTCAGAACTGTAAAAAATGCCTGTTTAGTCTCTTTCTGCTCCCAAATTAGTCTAAAACTGAAGAATTTATGAGCCTCCCTAGATTTTCCACTAGTCTCTCTACAAATTCCCCAAAATCCGGAATCATCCTACAAATTTGCCCTGGTTTCAACTAACCGAGCAACAAATTCACGAATTTTCTGCCGAAATTGTTGGACAGTTAAAATGCCTAATGCAGCCTTAAACCTAAATTTTAAACTATAATTAACGTGTTCGAGTTACATTTTTTTAATTAGAAAAACAACGCCATGCCTCGACGCCTCCAGTGCCAAGAAATTGGTCATATAGTTTATAATGGGGGGGTCGAGGCTACGCCCTGGCCCCTTACCGCAACTTCGCCCGTATTAACATTGAAATAGGGTTGGTGGCAAATGGTTTAATGAAAAGAATCATGGCCCAATGATTAAGGATCTACATTGTTATGAGGGAGGTCCGACGTTCGACTCGTGTAGAGATAAATTCACACTTAACCAAAATTTTGGTGGCCCCCGTGCTGCCACGTGGCAACCTCTAGTTGGGCCACATTGAAGCATGTGGTTGGCCACAATCCAACCAATGGAATTACACCAAACCAACACCAATACCCTATGACACGTTGCATGACCAGATTGGTCCATAGAGCCCAGTAAACCATACCCAGTCAATAGGCTCAGTCAACTATACAGACTACTGACTGAGCTGCTTGCACAATTTTTGCCAAAATTTTTCTTGTTTGGGAAAACGAACAGAACTCGTTTCCAGGAGGTTACGGTGTCAATTTTCCATGAAACAAGTTGCGCCAAATTTAGGGCGACGAGATCTACGTGGTAACTTAGGTTCCACACCATTCCAAAAACTTTCATTTTTTAGCATATTTTTGAGCACCTGGTCACTCCTCCGCACTAGAAGCTTTTGGACCCCAAAATATCACGTTCATTTGTTTATCAGATGAGGGTACAATTCCATAACCTTTCCAATCTCTATACATTTGGCCTTACTTGGATTTTTTCCTTTGAGCCCCACACGAAGGTACTCCACATTCCCTCGTTTTGAAGACCTTGTTCTTTTGTCAAGAATAGTGTCTTGTTGTAGTTGTTCAAGGTATTCAGGAGAGAAACCCTCAATGGAAGGAATATGAACATTCTCTCCTTGATATTAAATCAAAGGAGGCTCATAAAACCTTAAGTTCTCAACATTAACAACAACATAAATTTTCATATATGAAGAAAAATCCAACCTGAAAGAATTATCACCAATATTTTCTAAAATTATGAATGGACTATATCGAATTGGTTTCAATTTTTTACCTTCTCTTTGAAGTGTTTCTTACTAAATTGAAGCCAAACTTCATCACCAACTTGGAAATTGTGATCCACACAATGCTTATCATGCCTTGTTTTTTACTTGACTTGGCTCTTTTCCAAAGTTTTTTACCAATCCCTTGAAGCCTTTCTTTGCTAATGTGAAGCCAAACTTCATCACCGACTTGGAAATTGTGATCTATACGATGCTTATAGTGCCTTGTTTTGTACTTGAATTGGATCTTTTCTAGTTGTTCTTAAACTGCTTGATGTACCAATTGGATTTGTTCAATGAACCTTTTAGCTTTGTCTATGTCACCACAAAACAAAATGACATTGGTGAGAGTCATGCTTGTGACAGACCTTTAAGGTCCACCACCAATGTCACATATGGTGATGGTCCTTAAAAAAACGTCATTGTAAGTGTATATAGTGATGGTCCTTTAAGGTTCGTCACCAAAGCCATTTTCAATGACACTTTTGGTGAGGTTCATTAAAGTCCCATCACTAATTCTCTCTTTGGTGGCACTTCTAGTGACGAACTTTTAATGACCCTCACCAATGCTCTTTTTGTTACTTTTGGTGACAGTCAAAAAGTGTTCATCACCATTGATCATTCCAATGATTTTTTGATGATGCTATATGCTTGTTAGTATATATTTTTTTCAAAAGATATTGATTTAAGGCCATTATTGTGGAGTATTTTTTATGACATTTCCAAGGCCATAGTGGTTAGAATCAGTCAATTTTTTAAGAAGTAATTAGTGTGTATCATTTCCCTCAAGTAATCACTAGTCGAATAGAGTTTTCCTATGATTCAACACATGATTCATATCTATTTACTTTATTATCTATCAAATTCCCTTTAGATAGAGTTCCACTAGTGTGTGTAGGAAATATACTATTTAATACATAATCAAGCTCTAACATTTCTATTAATCAGAAATACCTAACACTCCTCAACAATACGGGCACACCTTAAATTAATGCTTTGTCACACACTAACATTTCTTAGCACCTCGCATGTCTTGGAACATCTTTGTACCTAGAACATCTTGTCATGAAACTGACGCCCAAGCACATGGTGGCATGCGCTTGCACAACATGGAACTCTCCTAGCATGTGTTGGCATCCATGTAATCCCTAGCATGCCCTGGACCACCTTGGTTGAATGCATTCACATACATTAGCACTTGGCACACAATGCCACTTGGCATGTATTGGGACCTATTATTAGTGTGACTAGCAAGCCCCTTTTGAAAAAGATAAAGTCTTGACTTATTAACCCTCTTATGTGTTCATTTACTTACATTTTAGCTTGGTTCTTCCTTTTGTTTCCTTGACACTTCTTGACACATATTGACATGCCCTGGCGCCCTGCACATCCTTAGCACGTGGCATGCATTGGCATATCTTGGCACTATTTGGAACATATAATTAGCACACCCTGGAACTCCCTAGCACACTTTGGAACTTATTTACATGCCTTGATATTCCCTAGCATGCCTTAAGAATTCTTAACATACCTTGTCACTCCCTCCTTGGCATGACAACTAGCACTCATTAACACTAATCCCTGGCACATGTTCCTCATATTCATTAACTTCCATGAATTTTGACCTAGTGCTCCCTTAATGTTTTTTCCTATTACTCCTTAACACTCCTAAACATGCATTAGCACTCTCTAGCGCACCTTATCATTCTTCAACATGCCATTCCACTTCATAGCATGCATAACAGTCCCTGACACATATTGGCGCTTAGCACATGTTGGTGCTTGGAAAGTCTTATCATGTATGGAATACGTTGAGATGCCTTGGTATGATTTGGCATGGTTTAATATTAGATTTATTTGAGATCAAATTTTGGAAAGTGGATGAGAAGCAACAAAGGAAGAATTGGCACTTAGAATGCACTAAGACTTTGCACTTGGCACCTATTGGCGCCTAGTGTTGGTGTGCCTAGCATGCCCCTCTTAGAAAAGGTAAATTAATGACTAATTAACCCTCATATGTGTTCATTTCCTTGTAGTTTAACTTGTTTCTCCCTTTTTCTTCCTTGAAAGTCCCTGGCATGCATTGACACACCGTTTCACATCTTGGCATGCCTTATCACTTGGCACATATTATCATGTTTCACATGCCTTTGCACTATCTGGCACATCTTAGCATTCCCTAGCATGCCTTGGCACTCATGTCCTCACAACTAGACTTTACATTTTTTCATGACTTCGGAACCCAATCAAGTCCTTGGCTACTGCAGTTCATGTGAAAACATTGGTCTGCTTCAACCACAAAAACTTGACAAATTGCACCTACTACAAGTAGATTGTGCCTTGTTCACCTAAGAACTGCCTATAACTCATCTTATGCCATTCATGTCTAATCTCAACTTGTCCCAATTAACTATTTACCAATACAAGGATCACATGATCTAGCCATGGCCATAAAAAAACTAAGCAACATAGCTTACACAGGCAATATTTCACATGTATGTTCAGTTCATATAAAAAATTAGAGCATTAACTGAGAATTTGCAAGAACCACAAGATTCACAAGGCACACAAGATATAAGCTGACACAAGTTGAGTGCCCCAAAACTTATACACAACAATGTACAATATGAAATTATCTAGAATAGTTTAAAACATGAGCATGTAGCCAAAGTGTGCCACATATCATATAAAAAAAATAACTAAAGGAAAAACGATGTTGTTCCTAGCACAAAGTGATCTCTCTTTTTCTAAAACTGCTATGTCGAGCCCTTTACAACAACCGTAGGCTTGCCTCCTGTAAATCCTATTCTAAACTTCTCCTAACACACTTCGTCCTTAGCACATTTGAATTCGATGACACTCCCTTGCACACACTCTTATTTGTTCCTTTCCATGCATTTTGACCTAGTTATCCCTTGATATGCCCCAACACTCCCTAACACTCTAGTTTAACATGCATTAACATTGTACGACATGTGTTAGCATGCCTTTTCATTCCTTTGCATTCCCTCACAAATAACCTTACTTAATTTTCAACTTGGGAGCCCAACCAAACCCTCTCTTGACTACAAGAGCTTGACCAAGTTATAGTTACTACAACTAGAGTATATTGTTGAATTGTGTAGCTTGGGAGGTACTCCACAAGCCTAGTGAGATAAATTTATGTGAGTTTGGTCACAAAAGGATTTGTGGGAATAGAAGAAAAGCAAAGGGATTTTGGACCCAAGACGGGGTTTAAAATCTAAAAGAAAATTAAAAAGGAAAATTAATATTTCCTAAGGTATAAGTGGATAAAGCCCGTAAGTTCTAGAGGGTTCCTAAGAGGTCTAGGAAAAACTATTTAAGGAGTCCTTAGGATGAATGAGATAACATCAAGTGAGAATGAGCTCATTTGATCAAGGGGGCGAAGAGACATGTAGTCCTAAAGAGGCCATGGTCATTATCATGTATAGCATTCATTAAGATGCCTCAGTATGCTTTGGCATGGTTTAATATTAAAGTTATTTGAGATCAGTTATTGGAAAGTAGAAGAGAAGTAACAGAGGATGATTTGGCCCTTAGAATGCACTAACACTTGGCACTTGACATTCATTTCCACCTAGTGTTGGTGTGCATAGCATGCCCCTCTTGGAAAATGTAAATTGATGACTTATTAACCCTGTGATATGCTCATTTCCTTGTATTTTAAGTTCTTTCTCCTTTTTGTTTCCTTGATAGTCCCTGGCATGTATTGTCACACCATTGCAGATATTGGCATGCCTTAGCACTTGACACATCTTAGCATATTTTACATGCATTCGAACTATCTGGAACATGTTAGCATTCCTGAGCATGACTTGGCACTCATGCCCTCACAAATATCCTTACATTTTTTCATTGCTTGGGAACCCAATCAAGTACTTAGCTACTCCAGTTCATGTGACATTGGTCTGCTTCAACCGTAACAACTTGATCAATTGAACCTACTACAAGTAGATTGTGCCTTGTTCACCTAAGAACTTCCTATACCTCATCTTAGGCCAGTCATGTCCAAGCTGAAATTTTCCCACTTAAGAACTTACCAAGACAAGGATCACATCTATCCATGGCCATAAAACAACTAAGAAACATAGCTTACATAGGCAATATTTCACATGTATGTCTAGTTCATATAAACAGTAGAGCATTAACTGAGAGTTTGCAAGAACCACAAGATACACAAGACACAAAAGATATAGGTCGGCACAAGTTGAGTTCCCCAAAACTTATACATAACAATGTACAATATGGAATTGTCTAAAATAGTTTAAAACATGAGCACTCAGCAAAAGTGTGCCACATGTCATATAAAAATAATAGATAAATGAAAAATAGTGTTGTTCCCAACACAAAGTCTCCCTTTGTTTAAAATTGCTTTGTCGAGCCCCTTATCGCAATTGTAGGCTAGCCTCTTACAAATCCTATTATGAACTTTTTCTAACACACTTCATCCTTGGCACACTTGAATTCACTGAGACTCCTTGGAACACACTCTTATTTGTTCATTTCCATGAATTTTGACCTAGTTCTCCCTTGTGATACCTTGACACTCCTTAACACTCCTCAACATGCATTGACACTGTCCAGCATGTGTTAACACACCTTTTCATTCCTTAGCATTCCCTAATCCTTCCTAGTTATCATGCTCTCACAACTACCCCTATTTAATTTTCAACTTGGGAACCCAACCAAGTCCTCGCTTGACTATAGGAGCTTGACCAAGTTATGATTACTACAATTAGACTATGTTGTTAAATTGTGTAGCTTCGGAGGTACTCCACAAGCCTAGTGAGATGGGTTTGTGTGATTTTGACTACAAAATTTTTTGTGGGAAAATAACCCAAGCGAAGGGGATTTGGACTTGAGATGAAGTTTAAAATCTAAAAGAAAATTAAACAGAAAAATAATATTTCCTAAGGTCTAAGTAGATAAATTTCCTAAGTTCTAGAGCGTTCTTAAGAGGCCTAGCTAGGAAAATCTATTTAAGGAGGCCTTAGTATGAAGGCAAGAACATTAAGTGAGAAGGAGCTCATTTTATCAAGGAGGCTAGGAAATATGTAGTCCTAAAGTAGGTCTAGTTAGAGCTCTAAGTAAGTGTTGCTAAAGGGAGGCCATGATCATCCACCAAGAGTAAGATCATTATGTGAGGGTTCAAAATAATGTCACATACCTTAATTGGTTCGAGATAGGAAGTAGGATGGCATATTGTTGCTTCTCTTAGGGCAGATAAAGCTCAAGAGAGGCGACTCATGAGAATTTGGGCATGTGATTTCAATGGTGTTCTTGTGTCAAGTCATCATCAAATTTTGAAATAGTAGAGAGGTTTGAGACCCTACCTTGTTCTGGTTACTAGGTTGCGAGGTCTGTGATAAATACCAACACAAATGGAGGGTGGTCTGCACTAGAATTTAGGGATAGAACAGAAGTAGTCACAGGTGTAATATTGACTGAAGTAAACATAGTTTGAGGGTCGTAGAGATCTAAAGTTTAGGTTAATATTAACTCAAATAAATGACCAAAATCTATGGATCCATATGAGCTAGGTTGAGTCTCTTATGGAGGAAAGAGTTTTATTTTTTCTATGGGTGGATATGGTTTGTTCTAAAGAAATTAGAATAGAAGTATAATTCCCTATTTAGGGAGGTTTCCTAGCATGTTCAATCCATAAGGTATGTCATTAATACTGTGAAAAATTTGCATATAAGAAGAGGGGTTGTGACCCTTAGAGAGAGGTTTATCTCTGCAATATATACCAAAAATTTGGAAGATGGTTTGCAGAAGTATGTGCAGAGATAGAAAATCCAAAGGATGGTGGAACCTGAGTAGAAGATGGAGAAAAATAAATGTGCCATATGAGGAATGGATTGACATGAAGAGGAGTTGATTTTGTTGGACTGTCCATAGAGTTTTGGACACAGATCTGAAGCAGCCTATAAACAATTAGTTAATGGGCTATTAATGGATGATTTGTGACCCTAGTTCAGTCATCTAAAAAATTTTAGAAGGATGATAAGATGAGTAGTTCATATTTGTTCATATATTGGACACCAAAAAATTGGTACACAATAATAGTGATTTTGAGAGGACTGAAATCACTTTTAGGTGGCATATTTGAAGAGCCCTAGATGAGGGTAGCGTTGTGGGCACTATATCAGTAAAAAAAAATTACTGTGGTTGGGAAAATTGATGGAAATCCAAGTACAATTGGAGGGTTGTTAGGTGATTGTCAAAGAAGAGCTCTAACTCTTGTACTTGAGAAGGAAAACGAGACTAGTAGAAGGGTAGGTGTATTGGGCCTAAGGACATGCAAAATTTGAAGGACTAAATTAGCAGTTAAGTGGGCTTGCCAACTAGCCCTAGTTCATTGTACTGTAGAGTATTGTGTCTTTGAGAAGAAGGGAAACCTCCATATTCCTAGCCTTTTCATCTTGGAGCAGCAATATGGCAAAAGTGGGCAAACCAAAGAATTGTTCACAACAGAGTTGTGGAAAACTAATCAAAAACTTTAAGTGTTGCAAACCTTAAAGGAAAAAAGAGGTAGATAGAGGGAATTTTTTTTTGAGTCGAGTTCAGTAAAATAAAGGAGTTTATTTCATTGATAGAGGTAGATTGAGGAGTTGCATAATGGGAGGAAAGGGGACCTGCCAGATGTGTTCAAGACATGTGGATTGGAAGGGCTATGTGTGTCCACCATAAAAAATTGGGTCAAGTGTTGTCTTGTTCAAGGTAAATTGGTTGTCAAAGGACTAACACCAAGCCCTAATTGTATTCCTTTTATCAGTGTGATTGTAAAGGGCCATCATCCTTGGTACGAGAGCTCTAGCCTATTCTATTACAGTTTGTAATTTAACGAAGAAAGGTTTGAAAATTTTAAAAAATTTCATGTGCACTAATTGATTCCCTGATGTGTGTATATTTCATTGTGAAAAGTTGATGTGTTGTGGCCCTTGAATGTGTTTGCATCAAAGATTCTAAGACCAAACCAAAATTCTCATGTCTCGTGGAAATTCAACATATGCCTTGTTCACTTAAGAACTACATGTAACTCATATTAGACTACTCATGTCCAATCTCAATTGATCCCACTTAACAAGTTAGCAAGACAAGGCTCATCACATAAAACTGTGGTCGTAAAACAACTAAGAAACATAGTTTACATCTTGACATGCCATGACACCTAACATGTCTTAAATGCCTTCGAATTATGTGGCATGTGTTTGCATCCCCTACATTCCTTGACATGACTTTACACTCCCTAACACATCGTAGCACTTCCTAACACACCTTGGTAGTTTAACATACCTTGGCATTGCCTAGTATATAACCTTGTTAGTCCCTCCTTAACACACCTAGAACTCATCGACACTCCATATCACAGACTCTTATTTGTTCATTTCCATGCATTTTGATCTAGTGTTTCCTTTTGTTTCCTTGACACTCCCTAGCATGCATTGGCACACCCTAACAACTGGCACATCTTGGCATGCCACCCTATCACTCTAGCATTTATTGGCACTGCCTAGCATACCTTTTCACCCTCTCCTTAGCACACCTAGAGATCATTGAAAATCCCAGTCACAAACTCATATTCATTCATTTTCATGCATTTTTACCTAGTGCTCCCTTGTGTTTCCATATCATTCCTTAACACTCATTGGCACGTGTTGGTACACCCTAACATCTAGGACATCTTGGAATGTCGCCCTGGCCTCTAGCATGCCTTAACACTGCCTAGCATACGTTGTCAATCCCTCCTTAGCACACTTGGAAGTCACTGACACTTCTAATCAGAAACTCTTATTTGTTCGTTTCCATGCATTTTGACGTGGTGTTCCCTTGTGTTTCCCTGACACTCCTAGTTAACACTTCCTTGCACGCGTTGGCACATATTGGCTGTATGTCACCCTAGCACTCTATCATTCCTTATCACTACCAAGCATGCCTTGTCACTCCTCCTTATCACACATGGAACTTGTTGAAACTCCTTCTCACACACTATTATTCATTCATTTCCATACATTATGACATAGTGCTACCTTGTGTTTCTCTAGCACTCCCTAACACTCCTTGGCACACATTGGCACACCCTGGAACTTAGCACAACTTGGCATGCTTTCCTAGCACTTTATCATGCCTTGGAATTGCCTAACATACCTTGTCACTCCCTGCTTAGCACACCTAGAACTTTCTAACACTCCCTCCTTAACGCATGGCATGTATTGGCATGCCTGGCATGCCTTGGCACTATCTAGCACATATTAACACACCCTAACACTTCTTGAAATGCCATATCATTCCCTAGTATGCCTTGTCACTCCCCCCTTTCCACGCCTAACACTCGCTGACACCCCCAACAGACTCTCTTATTCATTCATTTCCATTCTTTTTTACTCGATGATTTATGTTTAATGGGGTGCATGTCTAGAAAGAGTTTCTTTAAGATAATAAAAAAATGATCTCACCATTACTGACATAACTTTAATTGAGAGATTCTACTTGAATGACATTAGGAAACTACACAGTAGATTTTAAGAATGAAATTTTTATGGTTTTTTGTTATTGTGTGACAATGGTAGGAATTGACATGAAAACTATCACTCATTCCTACTCCCTGACGCACCCTCATATTCATTCACTTCCATGTATTTTTACCTAGTGCTCCCTTGTGTTGTCATAGTACTCCTTAACACTCCTCAACATGCCATTGGCACTCTCTACTTAGCACTTTTCGACATGCCCTGCCACTTCATAACATGCATAAAACTCCTTGACACACATTGGCACTTGGCACATGTTACCACTTGGAAAGTCTTAGCATGTCTGACATGCATTCATGAGATGACTTGGTATGCTTTTTCATGGTTTAATATTAAATCTATTTGAGATCAATTATTGGAAAGTATATGAGAAGCAATAGAGGAATATTTGGCATGTAGAATGCACTAACACTTGGCACTTGGCACCTATTCGCACCTAGTGTTGGTGTGCCTACTATTCCCCCCACGAAAAAGGTAAAATGATGAATTATTAACCCTCTTATGTGTTCATCTCTTTGTTGTTCAACTTGTTTCTCCGTTTGTTTCCTTGACTGGCCCTGACATGCATTGTCACACCCTTGCACATATTGGCATTCCTTAACACATGGAACATCTTAACATGTTTGACATTCCTTCGCAATATATGTCACCTCCAAAGCACGACTTGGCACTCATGCCCTCACAACTAGCCTTACTTGGGAACCTTACATTCCTTGGAACACCTTGGCACTCCCTAGTTGTCACACCCTCATAGATAGCCTTACTTTTTTTGTAACTTGGGAACTCAACCAATTCATTAGCAAAACAATGTTCCAAAGTCTCCCTTTATCTTAAATTAATCTTTCCACACCTTATCACAACCATAGACTACCCTTTTGCAATTATATTCTGAACTTCTCCTAAAAAACTTCATCCTTGGGACACCTAGAATTCATTAACACTCCTTGGCACACACTCTTATTTGTTCATTACCAAGCATTTTGACCTAATTTTCCATTGTGTTCCCCTGGAACTCCCTAAAAATCATCAAAATGCATTGACATTGTCTGTTATGGGTTAGCACACTTTTCATTCATTGGCATGCCTTGACACTCCCGAACACTTCCTAGCACATGTTGGCACACCTTGGCACCTCACACATCGGTGAAATCAGTGAAACTGGTGTGAACGATGATAAAATTTTGACTCTTATCACACACTTAGAATACTTTGAAGACTAAAAAACATAGATCATCCATGACACATGAACAAATTATTTCCCTTCGTGTGACAACTTTAGGACAAGTTGTAACAAGTGCGACACTAAGGATACGATTTGCGACGACCGTGATAAAACGTGTGCGACAATGCTTAAAACTTTTAGAATGAGTGTGACATATACTTACATGGTTACCACAACTCATTTACATAGAGGTGACGTCTTAATACCACTAGAATAGGATTATACATGCAATGTGACAAACAACATGCGAAAATACGACATTTTTCCTATCATGCCAAAGGGAGAAAAATACCTCAAGAAAAAACATGGAGTGTTTTTCAATGTTTGCGATGACACATGATGCTAATGAAATGATGATGTGGAAGTGATAAGTAATCCTTCTCGCCGCTTCTTCCTTTGTGCAAGATATGATTTCTTCTTCATATCTACCCTCCAACATGTTGTAAATTTGATGGAGTATTCTTGCGGTCCTGATCTTTGATCTTATGTTGTAATCCAATGTTCCTTAGTCTTCTTATCTAATGATCATCTTATCTCCTCAGCTCCTTAGGTGTCTTCTAGCATATCCCCCTTCTTTATCTCTTCCTTCATCATCTTTCCATAGCATGATATAATTTCTACATCTATAATCTACTCATGACAAGATGACATCAGTCTAATAAACCGATGGTCTAAGATGTTGCATGATGATCCAATAACTAAGTTGAAACTAGGTGGTAGGCCAAGGGAGAGGCTTAGTGATTGCACAGTTGCGAAGCTCAGGAAGTCATGGGTGGAGCTTGAGCTTTGATATTTCACAGTGCACAATTCAGTTAGGATTGGGAAGACAAACTGCACAATTTCTGGACTCAATGAGCTCAACTTCGATGTTTTTCACTGCTTGGGAAAATTGTGTAGTTCTGGGAGGAAGAGGAGGCATGGGGATTGCGCAGTTTCACAGTTTAGTAGCTCAAGACTAAGGCTTGAGGACTAAAACTGCGCAATGTGCAGTGTTGGCTTGGTTGGAGAGAAATATATCACAGTTCTAGGACTCAGGGGCAGGGCTTGAGCACTGAGGGAATATTCTAGAATTTGTCTAAGCGTGGGATTAGTGAGGCTGATGAGAACATTGATAGCAATTGACTATGATCACACAGTTAGAATATTGGTGAAACAACATAAATCATCTAGAATACATGAATACATAATTCCCTTAGTGAGAAACATTTTTGCATGATAAGAACAACTCATCACCACAAGTCCTGCCCCTTGAAACAAACCAAAATTGCATTATGTATGATAGGAAACAATTCCCATTCCAAAAGACGACACTTGCTATATAAAGATAAAAGTGTGAATGACACTTGCGATATGCGAACGACGGTGAAAGTAACACATGCCAGAGCAAAGATAACATTTTAGAGACACTAATTAGGTGAAATCAAGCGGAGACAACCCAAAACATGGAAGTGACACTCGCGAAAACAAAGTTGTGTGGTAGCAAAATTTTTAAAAAAATCACGGAAATGGAAATAAAATGCTGATAGAATGTGAGAATATGTCATTGTCAATGTGCACTGACTATCAACATTAATTATACATCACACAGGCACAGTCTTAATGGAATGTGTTATGCTTATTCGAGCTTTCATGAAAGAATGCGCTCATGGAATTGTTGCAAATTGAGTATGTGTGATAAATTGACTTCGACACTTCCAATCTAGGAAGGGAGCTCAAAAGAATCAACTGACCAAGAAGTGACTATGGAACGATTGATTGAAATATCCATAGTACGCTCCAAAGTTTAGTATAGGAAAAATTTTGGAGAGTGTTGTCGCAGCGACAACACTTGGCGACACACTGGTAGAACTCCAAATTCTCTATTCGGGTTTCATCCTTAAGTGGAAGGCCTCAGTCCTTCAGGAAGTATTGGTTCACCATAGAGATTACCACGACTTTGCCACTTATCCTGGTTAAATATATATTTCCCTCTATCCTTTACTCAGCTTAAAACACATCAATAAAATATTAGTAATGGCCCAACTACCTCAAAAGGGGATAAGGATAGTAAGTATATGAAGCTCTTAGCACATTTCCTAGTGTTGCTCCACTGCCAACGATCATGAGCAGTACTTCGGTGGAGTCACCTTAAAGGAAAAAAAGCATCGCTTCACTTCCATCAGGCCTAGACAATACCGTGACTAAGTTTCTTGCTTCACCTCTCTACGCATGATCCTTTGTATTCTTTCACCCTTTATTTATTTATTTATTATAGTACTGTGCATTGACACTTATTCATTTTACCGGGGTGGAAGAGGGATCCAAAATTATTGAGAGAATAAGAGGTTTTTACTTTTTTAAGGGATTCGAAAGATAACCAAAGTTTTATGCTCGTTTTAAAGTTTTTCTCCTTTCCCTTCTCTACTCGGTTGAGTTGATAGGTCGAAACACCATTCAATACAAGGTTGAGTGCAGAATTAAGGTCCTAATAAAGATATAGGCTTTGTAGTTTTACCAAAGGATTTATAGCTGGAGCTAATTGTATTTTCCATTCATACATTATTGAATTAAAGACGTGTAAACACAAAATAGAGAAGAGGAAACATATAAGACAAGCATTGTTCATTTTCATGATTTCCCTTTTTAAGTTTTTCCATATTGCCTTTTGAGCCAACATAGTATCTTCATGCGAAGTTTTATTCAACACACGAAATAAAAATACATGACACAACAAGAATGTGAATCCAAAGCATAAACAAAAGAAGCTAAACCAAACATGATGCATGACTGAAGTAAGAAAATAAAAGAAATATTAGAAGAGTAAGCGTAAAATGAGCACAAGATGAGTACAAGAGAGGGAAAATGAGGATTAAACTAATCCTACTCCTAATCTAACAACTAGAAGGTCAGGGTCACGTATAATGAAATTTCTCATGAAACCACCATAGGTGTTCCCAACCTGCATCCACGAAGATACGAATAGCTAAAACATATATAAAGTAATGTGCAAGAGAAAATATGAGAGCTTGAATAATTTTCACAACAAAAGGAAGGTCTTTCCCGTGGGTAGGAAGATGTGTCACAACCACTACTTTCATCCAATTCACATTCTTACCTTTTCGATGAATACCATATTTCAACAAACATTGGGAGCTTCTTGTGGATGTGTCTCCATCAACACTTAAATCCTTAGCAAGTGCGATAGAATATCATAACTTGTTATTTGCGACAAATATTTTTTGGTAAGACTGTTCCAACCATTCAATGATTGGATCGAAAAAATCATGATGATCCTCTTGAAAACCTCAAAATCTTCAAAAAAATGAATTTTCAATTAGAGGTAGGGAATTACAATGGGAATATTGTGAAGGAAAATAGATCTGATCATATTCAACTATCATGTTGAGATAGAGAGGACCTGACATAACAATCAGGGAAGGCTAAAGTGCCTCAACTCCTCGACAAAAATCAGAATAGTGAGATGTTGAACAATGAAGATCAAGGGATGTAAAAAAAAATGTCATTGGATGTGGTGATGATAAAATGATAAAACAAATGACAATAATCAAGGAAAAAATAATGATCAAATGGGCTAATTAATTCATCAAAATCTCAGTTTGTAACAAATGAAGATAAATGATTTTGAATAGTTCTGTGAATTCTCTAAACAATCGAACCAACTTCCTATTAGGTCCCTATATTACTAGTATAGTCCCTTATTGTTGTTAGTGTAAGCCCCTTATTGTTATTATTGTACCCCTGTAACCCCCATATTGTTATTATTGTTCCCTTACATTATTATTGTTAGGTCGGCTAGGATTACATTATGGCCCCATGGACTCCTATATATAGAAAAGAGGTTTTGTCAATTGTATCATCCAAGAATTTTTCATTCACGTAATGTATTGGAGGTTTCCCCCCCAAAGTGGCTTATTTCTAAGGTGTTGGTATCTCTTTTCTTCTATTTTTGGAGCTAGTTTCATAACATTTGGTATCAGAGCTTTGGATTCTAGGGTTTCGATGCACCAAACAGGTCATCGTGGCATTTTCGCTATGAATATTTTTCTACGAAGGTTCAGAAGCTGAAATTTTTAGAGTGTGAAGCCGAAATCCTGAGGAAGATCATCGCAAAATTTCAGATCTTGGTTTGCAATATTTTCGGAGACATGATCTGTGGAAGTTAGGTCTTTTTAGGCTCCCGAATTTCATCTCAAAGAGGTGATCGTGGGAAAATCTTCATAACTTTCTCTCTAAGCATTGGATTGGAATTCTGTAAAATTGGTTGGAAGTACACTTACTGTAGTTTCTTTTCTATCAATTTCAGATTTAAAGGAGCAAACAGTGACACGTGGCAAGTCGTACAAGTTCACTCTACTGAACCAGTCCATAATTAGGTCATTGTGGGAGATTGGAGATAACTTTGTCTTGAAGAATCCAAATCAGGTCAGAACTGTGGAATTTGAAAGAGGATTCAGAGGGCTACCGCAAGGCCAAATTTCAAATATTGAAGATCCGTAATCATAGAGATAATTCAATTTCAATATCAAGCTCCTCAAAATCAAGAAAAATGTGTGTATTGTTTCCAAATTGCAGAAGAATCAATTTGAATTGATTCCAAGGGCATATTGTAGAATAGATATCAGTATTGGGTTCTAAAATGCCCCCTAAAAAGAATCCAACACCCATTAAGCCTTCAAAAGGCTCTACTATGGCTCATGAAGATGAGGAAATGCAACATGACATAACAAAATTACAAGAGAAAATGCACCAACTTTGGCTTTGATACCATTTGTTAGGAATATGATCATAGCATGATCTTATTCTTTGATCTATATGATGAATTTAATGGTGGATTGAGACATATACTCTTTTTCTGTTTGAGAGTGGGTTATTTTCCTTCGTTTTAGGTTTTTCCCACTATAAATACACACATTTTTGCTATTTAAGGCTAAATTTTACAATAATTTATACTATTAATAGAATATAATTACTTGTATATTAAAAAAACAATATAAATTGAGCAATTTAATGCTTATAATTTTTTGTAAAACATTATATTTTAGAGAACTGATTACAATATCCTATCATTATGCCTTTGGTTAAATATTTAAGAAATTGCTAATACAAGTTGCATATTGAATTCACTTTAAGGATTGCATCCAATAACTATTATGAAAGAAAGTGCATGTAAATCATGTATAAAATAGATGTGCATGGAATCCAATGTACCGACAATTAAAACCTTGAAGGAACATAAGTGTCTTGTACCAAAAATCATACCCAATAAATCTTACATAACTAATCTAATGTGAATCAATAAAGAGAAGTGAAAATATTACCAAGTGATTTTCAAGTTTGCAATTACTCAACAATCTATGAAACATGGATGAATTTGGCAATAGTAATTTAAAAGACACCATACATGAAGGATATGTTTTTATGTTAAGATAGATACTCATATTAGTGGCTTGAATTATTATTGTAGTTTTATCATTATAATTTATCGACAAATTTTGAATTAATCTAAAACACTAAATGTTGCTACATTAAGTTAAGACATTGTCAATATTTCATTTAAAGTACAATAGAATTAAGAATAAAAAAAAAGAGTTTCCTCTAATTATTTCTTATTCACCATTTGCAAAATTCATTATCACAATTTATTGGGAAGTGAAAATGAAAAGTATTAAACTATGATTCAAGTTTGAATGAAGCTAATTTATCTCCTAATGAAAACGTAAATGTACACCACTTGGCATACATAAAGGTATCGAAAGCTACTTTGGAAAAGAAAAAATGTATAACATCCATGAAATATTGATGGGTATGTTAGATTTTAGAGGTACTTGCAAACATTCTAATCTACTAACATAAAGTATTATATAAAAGATTTTAGGTTAGGCATGCCAAAATCCAACAATAGTATATATAATGGGTAGTTAGAGCCATATACAATTACACTTATTGTCATTGATGAAAGCTCTAAATTAACAATTTTTGCTTGCTAGTATGTCCATCACCAAGTCTAGGTCACAATGGTCTTGTGGATAACCTTTAGTTGCAATATCCACATGTCACAACAAACTTATTCGTGACATTTAAAATCATGATCCATCTCATTGCAAAGCTAACCCCTCCATCCCTTTCATTGTCTTACACAATTTGATATTTTTTTACCAGTACATTGTAATTGCCATAGTTTGAAACCTACTCATCCCTAACTTGATATATAAGGCTTTAAGGATTGATGTATAATTACAATTTAGATGTGATATAGTCTATGTATTTGTCACATTGAAATTTTTGCAATATTATTCTAAACTAATAAAAATAATTATTCAGCAATTTAAAAAGAAACTACAAACTCAATAATTATAATTTATAGATTATATATTCTATATATATATATTGAAAATTCATCAATGCAATTTTAAAATATAAAAATAAAAATTCATAGATAACCCCCAATGTACATACTCTCTTTAATTTTTTTAAATAATAATAATAATAATGATTTATAAATATTTGATATTTAATTTATGAATTTGTAATGAATATTTGATTTTAATACTAAAATATATTGACTTGTAATACCATTATGTATGAAAATTTAAAAAAATTAAGCAATTCACTTTTCATTTTATTATGGAGAAATGTTCACTGCAACTTGTCGTTGTTTTCAAAAGTTATTAAAAGTGTAATTAAAGAATCTGAGAATTGAATTAATTGCATTGGATAGATCCGATATATAATGCCAGAACTTTATTCATAGTATAATTTATGCCAGTGAAGTGTATATATTGTAGATTCAGTAAAGGAAAATACAGGAAGGCTGAACTTTTAGTTATTTGATTCAATGTGAAATTGTAATTCAGAACTCTAAGCACCAGAATAACAGTAAAATTATGAAAGTTAAACTATTTTCAGAAAACCTGTATCTAAACACTTGGATTTAAATACAGGAAGGCTGAACTTTTTGTTATTTGATTCAATGCGAAATTGTAATTCAGAACCCTAAGCACCAGAATAACAATAGAATTTTGAAAGTTCAACTATTTTGAGAAAATCTGTATCTAAACACTTGAATTTATATCCACAGACAAACATTGCCCTTTCAAAAAATTTATCAAAAGCTTTGAAGTAATGGAGGCTGTTAATCAACATATTTTCCTGTATCTCGATTATTCCTAATGCATTGAACATTAATCCCAGAAAGACTTCAAGTTGATTTCAATTTAAGAAGTTGAAGCGTAAAAAAAATTCCTCTCGATTGGTGGCATTGAAAAATGCCGTTGGAAGATTATGGGGCTACGGGACAGACATCAATAGATATTGATTATCAATGCCCAAATGGAAGAGGGAAGAGCTACAATGAGACAATTGTCAATAAAGAATGCAATACAATAAAATGAAATTACAAGACAATTCATGTCATAAAAGACAATAAAGATGAAGCACAGATAATATCAACCAGAGTCACTTACCAATTCAGTTGTGCTCGAGAATTGTAGTGCAACTAGCTACGTACAGAACCAATAACAACAGAGCGCACCTTAAGATCTTGAGATTAAAAAAATGCAATTGAGGAACCATGCTGCTCTTCTCTGTATGATTCTTCTTCAGAGAGTTGAACCAATCCTCGAACATCTTAGAATGGTGATAAGATCCCATGTTACTTAAAGGCACCTTGAACGCTCTTCTGTAACATGTCTAGTGAAGAGAAGCAATTCATTGTGTTAGACAAATGTTATGGCAGTACTAAGTATAGCAATGCATAACAAATTAAACAGTATCCTGCAAACTCAAAATGTCACTCATTTAATAAATTCTGCTACATTAGAGGAAACCTAAAATTTTATCTTAATTATTCCCACTGTTTCTTTACGGGCCTCATTTGCAGATTACATCTCATTGATCCAATTTTAATTGTTGACTAAATGGATAAAATTTGTTTGCTAGACATCTGGTAAATGGTAATATTGAGTATCAATCATCTGTATATAATAAATTATAAATCACCTGCAAATTCTGAATAAATCTGACAAACTAAATGTCCCAAGTATACCTGTCAGTACTTCCTTTAAATTACCTTGGAAGGTAATTTAAGAACAAGCAAGAGAGAGTTTCATCTGATTAATTCTTGTTCATCATTAACTAAATTCATTACCAAAATTTACCGAGGAAGTGAAATTAAAAATTGAAACCATGATTGAAGTTTCAACTTAATTTGATTTACATGGCAGTGGTAACCTGTGACATCTGGTAAGAAAGGTATTGCAAAACACATTTGAAAAAAAAAAAAATAGAACATCTATGAAAATGTAGAGATGGTATGTTTAAATCAGAAATACTGCAAACATTCTAATTAGCTGAACGTTGATTTACATGGCAGTGGTAACCTGATGGTATGTTTAAATCAGAGGTGCCTGCAAACATTCTAATTAGCTGGACGTTGATTTACATAGCAGTGGTAACCTGTGGCATCGGGTAAGAAAAGTATTGCAAAACACATTTGGAAAAAAAAAAAAAAATGAGAGCATCCATGAAAAAGTAGAGATGGTATGTTTAAATTAGAGGATGCAAACATTCTAATTAGCTGAATGAAAAAAAATTGTGTTATGCAACTCCATATAAGGCAAAAATCCAGCGGGAACCCATATGGAGGACTCGCAACAACTCCAAAAACCATCAAAGTTTCATAGAAAAATACAGCCACAGGATGGCTATCCGACAAATAAAAAATGCCAGAACTTGAACCGATTTGAAATGCAAAGGAATACAGGATCAGAATGACCGGTCTCTCCAACAACCCAATAATAGATGCCATTAATCATAGGCAAGATATAATGACCAGATTGAACAAATGAGCGTGAACAATTTCGAAAAACATTCAAGATGTGTTGGGCGGCATAGGGAAATTATGTTTGATGAGGACCATGAGAGCAGAGGAATACAAAATGTAATGGCTCATCAGTCAAAGCGATGATTACTCGATACAACAAGCAGAAACAATTCCCACAAAACTCAAGATTTGTTTGGAGACGCACGAAAAGGATTATTGATGAGGCCAGCAGTCCAATGAGAGCAAAGGTTTAAAATCCATGGACATGACCTCGCAACAGGGATACAACACAAGATGTCCATATTGCCTGTCCTGGCAGGACATGAGAAGCTCTCAATTTATTGTCTGCTTATTTAAGGATTTAGTCAGTTCAGTGCAGTAAATATGTTTTAATGTTAGAATTGTAGCCACGAGTCAGAGTAATACTTATGTATGTGATTAGTTACTCTGATTGATATATCAGAATGCATATATGTGACAAGAATTGCATGATGGGATAGTGTACCATATTACAGAAATAAACATATACAGGAGATAAAAAATATAGATATAAATTCCTTACAGCTAATGAGCAAGATAAATAATTCAAGCATTACCTGCGACATTGAACATCCCCTCATCATCATTCCATGTGTAGAAGCATGGAGGTTTTTTCATAGATGTGAATCAAATCCTTGCCAACAGCCATAACGTATCATTTTTGGAACCATCTTTGAAGCTCCAAAGACTTGCCAAAACCATTTTTAAGCTTATCACGCAGTTGGAGAGATGGCTCATTGTCTCACAAAGCTGTTGCAACATCGTTTCATCAGGGTTCAGAATAGATAAAATACACAATTCATGCTATGAGTGCAGAACTATAGAGCACCTGCAAAAGAACTTTGCAATCAGAAACAAAACAGCTAATTATTACCTTGAGTTGAACATCCATTCTGATTCCATGAATCTCGACAAATACTTATAGGATGTGAGTATGAAACTTGCCGCAAGCCCCTCTATACAAAATTCATGCTATTAGTACAAACAAAGAAATTATAATATAATACAAAGAAGAAATTGGAGTGCCTGCAAAATATAATACAAAGAAGAACTATAGAGTGCCTGCAAAAGAGCTTTGTAAACAGAAAACAGAGCATCTAATTACTACCTTGAGTGAACATCCATCCTTATTCCATGAATCTGGACAGATAATTCTAAGCGGATGTGAGTATGAAACATGTTGAAAGCCCCTTTTGCATCTTTAGTCTTAGTCTTCTTCTTTGAGGCATCGGGATCCCTAAAAACTTGCCAAAACTTTGAGTGTTTCATCTGCTACAGCTGATGCAACTGAGTAGCCATCAGGACTCTGAAGAAGTAAAACAATGGTAAGGGTTGTTAGGAAAATCTTAGTCTTCTTCTTTGAGGCATCGGGAGCCCCAAAAACTTGCCAAAACTTGAGTGTTTCATCTGCTGCGGCTGATGCAACTGTGTACCCATCAGGACTCTGAAGAAGTAAAACAATGGTAAGGGTCGTTAGGAAAACTTTGAAGGGAAAACATGGATGCATGCATAAATACTCATAAAAAACATGAATTTCCATACCTGTGCCATATGAAGAACTCCTGTAATTTCAGTAATTTTCACCATGGATGGGTATTTCTGGTTCTGATTTAGCCCATGCGAACTCAATAACTCGCGCTCATGTCTATTCCACAGCAATGAACAGACTTGGGAATGGGTGTCGACGGTATTCGGGCAGGCACCTGTTTGAGTGTTCCAAAATTTTATAGAACCGTCTGAACTTCCTCCACTAGATGCCAAAAGATTGTTCTGGAAGGGGCACCATGCCAAGGCCTTGACTGCTGCACAATGTTCATCTAATTGGTGCAAGTATTGAGAGGAAGGATTATGGGATGCCATGCTCTTGTCCCAAATGTAGAGTAGATTGTCATTTCCCCCACTTGCAAGTTGTTATCCTGGGTATGTCCTGTGTATGTTTGAACAATGTGGTCACGGATGCGAACATCATGATTGATTATAATCCCATCCCGCCCTCCTGTGGTGAGAATAGGACCATTCCGAGCAAATGCACCAACACGCTCATAATGACCTTTCAAGGCTCTTAGCTGCAATTGTATCATGTCAAATTTAGAGATTGCCATTACATTAGAATGAGAAAACCTTGCAAGAGATAAACAGGTTTTATTTACCTTTTTATCACACTGCGAATCCCATAACTGTACAACATAATTATTCAACCCAACGGCAATTTGCCTCCCATCGGGTGCCCAACCAACGCTGGTAACAGGACCCTCTTCTTCATCTGCAATCAGAAGCTCAGATATAGAACTAGCAGAAGCATCTCACAAGTATACAGTATTTTCCAGGGCTACGGACAAAACATTGGTGGAACTCCAATCCAATAGATTCAAGTAATAATCATCCAGAAGGTCGGGCGCATCCAGAGTTCTATCTGCAGACTGCAATCAACATGTATAAGTTAAATTACTAGGTGAAGAAAAAAAGACAAAGGACAATGATCCTCAGATAGGCATATCCAGTGTACTAATAACAAAAGCCCCAAGTACTACGTAGTTTATCTGGTGCCACAAGAGTATATCAATGGTTTTAAAAAACAAAATGGGATCATGGCTCTGTTTGCGATAGGATACTTATATGTACTAAAATGATTTCTAACACCATTCTGTTAATAACTTAACTTTTCTTTAGAAATTGGAATGGGTGTGGTAGCGAATTCAACGTTGCAAATGAAAAAGAAAAGAAAAAAAATGTGTAAAACATTCCTCAAGATAGGATAATGTTGCAATGACAAATACCATCAAGAGCTTTGATTCAATAACGAGTAAACATCAATGGATTGCAGGATCTGATTATGGAATGGCTAGTGAAAATTTATGAAATCCAAGCCTTACCTGAGGAATATATCTGCGTGCTCTTCTAGAAATAGGGAGATTAGACAGAACATTTTCTTCTGAAGCATGGGAAACAGCCGATAATTTTCCATTGAAAGAAAGACTTCTGCAATTGTTGTCAGCAGCACCAGCATTCTTCAATAAAGTGGCTGTCATCTCCTTCTTGTATGCTTTTTTGGAAGGTGAGGGGAAGGAGAAGGAGAGGGAGAGAGGGCATGGGTATCGCCATTGTCCTTTTGCTTCTGCGTGAGCATGAATCTAGCTACTTCCAAATCTATGGATCATCTTACCGGGATAAATTTATCGTTCTGTGATACTAAAAATGATAAAATGAATCCTGATTCACAATTCCAACTAAACGTACCAAAAAAGGGTGTCCACTAAAAAATTGTTTGATGGTTAAGCAGGGAGGCTGATAACCTGTTCCCCCTAGCCACATTTCACTGTAATAAACCCAATTGAGGGAATGACATGATTGCAGCTTAGAAATTGTCTGTAAAAAAAAAGAGAGAATGCATATGCTGTGTTTATAGAGGTATTGACAAACATTGTAATCTACTAACATAAAGTATTATAGAAAAGATTTTAGGTTAGGCATGCCAAAACCTAACAATAGTTTATATAATGGGTTGTTAGAGCCATATACAGTTCCACTTATTGTCATATGAAAGCTCTAAATTAACAATTTTTGCTTGCTAGTATGTCCATCACCAAGTCTAGGTCACAATGGTCTTGTGGATAACCTTTAGTTGCAATATCCACATGTTACAACAGACTTATTCGTGACATTTAAAATCATGATCCATCTCATTGCAAAGCTAACCCCTCCATCCCTTTCATTGTCTTACACAATTTGATAAATTTTTACCAATACATTGTAATTGCCATAGTTTTGAAACCTACTCACCCCTAACTTGATATATAAAGCTTTAAGAATTGATGTATGATTATAATTTAGATGTGATATAGTCCATGTATTTGTCACATTAAAAATTTTGCAATATTATTCTAAACTAAAAAAAATAATTATTCAACAATTTAAAAAAAACCTACAAATTTAATAATTATAATTTATAGATTATATATTCTCTATATATATTATATTGAAAATTCTGTAAATATATGTCATATTGACATATATATTCTATATATATCTCATATTGAAAGAAATGGAGGCCGTTGATCAACAATTTTTCCTGTATCTCGATTATTCCCAAAGCATTGAACATTAATCCCAGAAAGACTTCAAGCTGATTTCAATTTAAGAAGCTGGAGGGTAAAAAATATTCCTCTCGATTGGTGGCATTGAAAAATGCCATTGGAAGATTATGGGGCTATGGGGCAGACATCAATAGATATTGATTATCAATGCCCAAACGGAAGAGGGAAGAGCTACACTGAGGCAATTGTCAGTAGAGAATGCAATACAATAAAATGAAATTACAAGACAACTCATGCCATAAAAGACAATAAACATGAAGCACAGATAGTATCAACCAGAGTCACTTACCAATTCAGTTGTGTTGGAGAATTGTAGTGCAACTAGCTAAGTACAGAACCAGTAACAACGGAGCGCACCTTAAGATCTTGAGATTAAAAAAATGCAATTGAGGAACCATGCTTCTCTTCTCTGTATGATTCTTCTTCATAGAGTTGAACCCATCCTCGAACATCTTAGAATGGTGTCAAGATCCCAGATCCCATGTTACTTAAAGGCACATTGAACGCTCTTCTGTAGCATGTCTAGTGAAGAGAAGCAATTCATTGTGTTAGACAAATGTTATGGCAGTGCTAATTATAACAATGCATAACAAATTAAACACTATCCTGCAAACTCAAAATGTCTCTCATTTAATAAATTTAGCTACATTAGAGGAAACCCTAAAATTTTATCTTAATTATTCCCACTGGTTCTTTACAGGCCTCATTTGCAAATTACATCTCATTGATCCATTGAAATTTTAATTGTTGACTAAATGGATGAAATCTTTTTTGCTAGACATCTGGTAAATGGCAATATTGAGTATCAATCCGCCATATATAATAAATTATAAATCATCTGCAAATTCTGAATAAATCTGACAAACTGAATGCCGCAAAGTATACCTGTCAGTACTTCCTTTAAATTACCTTGGAAGGTAATTTAAGAACAGGCAAAGAAAGAGTTTCGTCTGATTATTTCTTGTTCATCATTAACTGAATTCATTACCAAAATTTACTGGGGAAATGAAAATAAAAAAATGAAACCATGATTGAAGTTTCAACTTAATTTGATTTACATGGCAGTGGTAACCTGTGGCGCATCTGGTAAGAAAGGTATTGCAAAACACATTTGGAAAAAAATAAAAATGAGAACATCCATGAAAAAGTAGAGATTGGTATTTTTAAATCAGAGGTACCTGCAAACATTCTAATTAGCTGAACGTTGAGTATGAAAAAAAATGTGTTATGCAAGCCAAAATCCAGCGGGAACCCAGATGGAGGATTCGCAGCAACTCCAAAAACCATCAAAGTTTCATAGAAAAATACAGGCACAGGATGGCTATCCGACAAGGCAAAAATGCCAGAATTTGAACCGATTTGAAATGCAAAGGAATACAGGATAAGAATGACTGGTCTCTCCAACAGCCCAATAATAGATGCCAGTAATAGTATACTAGGCAAGATATAATGACCAGATAGAACCAATGAGCGTGAACAATTTCGAAAAACATTCAAGATGTGTTGGGCGGCATAGGGAAATTATGATTGATGAGGACCATGAGAGCAGAGGAATACAAAATGTAATGGCTCATCAGTCAAAGCGATGATTACTCGATAAAACAAGCAGAAACAATTTCACAAAACTCGAGATTTGTTTGGAGACACACGAAAAGGATTATTGATGAGGCCAGCAGTCCCATGAGAGCAAAGGTTTAAAATCCATGGACATGACCTCGCAGCAGGGATACACAACAAGATGTCCATATTGCCTGTCCTGGCAGGACATGAGAAGCTCTCAATTTATTCTCTGCTTATTTAAGGATTTAGTCAGTTCAGTGCAGTCAATATTTTTTAATGTTAGAATTGTAGCCACGAGTCAGAGTAATACTTATGTATGTGATTAGTTACTCTGATTAATATATCAGGATTCAGAATGCGTATATGTGACAAGAATTGCATGATGGGATAGTGTACCATATTACAGAAATAAACATATACATGAGATAAAAAATATAGATATAAGTTCCTTACAGCTAATGAACAAGATAAATAATTCAAGCATTACCTGCGACATTGAGCATCCCCTCATCATCATTCCATGTGTAGATGCATGGAGGTTTTTTCATAGATGGGAATCAGATACTTGCCAACAGCCATAACGTATCATTTTTGTAACCGTCTTTGAAGCTCCAAAGACTTGCCAAAACCATTTTAAAGCTTATCACGCAGCTGAAGAAATGGCTCATTGTCTCACAAAGCTGTTGCAACATCGTTTCATCAGGGTCCAGAATAGATAAAATACACAATTCATGCTACGAGTACAGAACTATAGAGCACCTGCAAAAGAACTTTGCAAGCAGAAACAAAACAGTTAATTATTACCTTGAGTTGAACATCCATTCTGATTCCATGAATCTCGACAAACACTTATAGGATGTGAATGAAACTTGCCGCAAGCCCCTCTATACACAATTCATGCTATTAGTACAAACAAAGAAATTATAATATATTACAAAGAAGAAATTGGAATGTACTACATGAACATCCAACAGAACTATAGAGTGCCTGCAAAAGAGCTTTGTAAACAGAAAACAGAGCATCTAATTACTACTACCTTGAGAAAACATCCATCCTTGTTCCATGAATCTGGACAGATAATTCTTAGCGGATGTGAGTATGAAACATGTTGAAAGCCCCTTTTGCATCTTTAGTCTTAGTCTTCTTCTTTGAGGCATCGGGAGCCCCAAAAACTTGCCAAAACTTGAGTGTTTCATCTGCTGCAGCTGATGCGACTGTGTACCCATCAGGACTCTGAAGAAGTAAAACAATGGTAAGGGTCGTTGGGAAAACTTTGAAGGGAAAACATGGATGCGTGCATAAATACTCATAAAAAACGTGAATTTCCATACCTGTGCCATATGAAGAACTCTAGCGGTATGCCCTGTAAGTTCAGTAATTTTCACCATGGATGGGTATTTCCATAAGGTTAACTGGTTCTGATTTAGCCCATGCGAACTCAATAACTCACGCTCGTGTCTATTCCACAGCAATGAACAGACTTGGGAATGAGTGTCAACGGTATTCAGGCAGGCACCTGTTTGAGTGTTCCAAAACTTTATAGAACCGTCTGAACTTCCTCCACCAGATGCCAAAAGATTGTTCAGGAAGGGGCACCATGCCAAGGCCTTGACTGCTGCACAATGTTCATCTAATTGGTGCAAGTATTGAGAGGAAGGATTATGGGATGCCATGCTCTTGTCCCAAATGTAGAGTAGATTGTCATTTCCCCCACTTGCAAGTTGTTGGCCTGAAGGAGACCATTTCAATCCACATGGCACAAACCTCCTGGGTATGTCCTGTGTATGTTTGAACAATGTGGTCACGGATGCGAACATCATGATTGATTATAATCCCATCACGCCCTCCTGTGGTGAGAATAGGACCATTCCAAGCAAGTGCACCAACACGCTCATGATGACCTTTCAAGGCTCTTAGCTGCAATTGTATCATGTCAAATTTAGAGATTGCCATTACATTAGAATGAGAAAACATTGGAAGAGACTTTTTACCTTTTTATCAGATTGCGAATCTACAACAGAATTATTCAACCCAACCGCAATTTGACTCCCATCGGGTGCCCAACTAACGCTGGTAACGGGACCCTCTTCTTCATCTGCAATCAGAAGCTCAGATATAGAACTATCAGAAGCATCCCACAAGTATACAGTATTTTCCAGGGCGACAGACAAAACATTGGTCGAACTCCAATCCAATAGATTCAAGTAATAATCATCCAGAAGGTCGGGCGCATCCAGGGTTCTATCTGCAGACTGCAATCAACATGTATAAGTTAAATTACTAGGTGAAGAAAAAAAGACAAAGGACAATGATTTATCTATGTAGTTTATCAAAAACCCCAAATACTATGTAGTTTATCTGGTGCCCCAAGGGTATATCAATGGTTTTAAAAAACAAAATGGGATCATGGCTCTGTTTGCGATGGGATACGTATATGTACTAAAATGATTTCTAACACCATTCTGTTAATAACTTTAATTTAGAAATTGGAATGGGTGTGGTAGCGAGTTCAGCGTTGCAAATGAAAACGAAAAGAAAAAAAATCTGTGTAAAACATTCCTCAATTCCTCAAGATAGGATAATGTTGCAATGACAAATACCATCAAGGGCTTTGATTCAATAACGAGTAAACATCAATGGATTCCAGGATCTGATTATGGAATGGCTATTGAAAATTTATGAAATCCAAGCCTTACCTGAGGAATATATCTGCGTGCTCTTCTGGAAATAGGGAGATTAGCCAGCACATTTTCTTGTGAAGCCTGGGAAACAGCCGATGATTTTCCATTGAAAGAAAGAATTCTGCAATTGTTGTCAGCAGCACCAGCATTCTTCAATAAAGTGGATGCTATCTCTTTCTTGTATGTTTTTTTGGAAGGGGAGGGTAAAGGAGAGAGGGCATGGGTATCGCCATTGTGCTTTTTCTTCTGCGTGAGCATGAATCTAGCTACTTCCAAATCGATGGATCCTCTTGCCGGGATGAATCTATCGCTCTGTGATAGTAAAAACAATAAAACAAATCCTGATTCACACTTCCAACTAAACGTACAAAAAAGGGTGTCCACTAAAAAAATGTTTCATGGTTAAGCAGGGAGGCTGATAACCTGTTCCCCCTAGCCACATTTCACTGTAATAAACCCAATTGAGGGAATGACATGTTTGCAGCATAGAAATTATCTGTTAAAAAGAAAAGAGAGAATGCATACGCTGTGTTTGTTCATTGAAGCACCATGTTTCTGCAGAGGACGGAGACATCGCTTCTCTGTGGAAGGCCTGTTGGAATTCATTGAACTGCAAGACGATTCCATTACTCCTACTCTAGCAAAATAACCAGACAAAATGCAACGTATAACAAACAATCAACGTGCCTAATTTTAAACTTGCAAAACAAAAAAAATCAATAGTGGCAAAGGAATTTGAATTGTAAAATGAGGATATGTGGTTCTGCAAAAAGAAAAAAAACACAGTAGTTCCAAATGAATTCCAATTCTAAAAACTGCGGGTTGCTTAAAGCATGTAGATGTCTGGTTCTCCAAAATGTTAGAGCCTGCCAAGTATCAGAAGACCCTGGTATCCTTTCCGCATTCTCCTTGCTAACTATATCCCATACTAACCACTAAAACTTATATTCCATATGTTGTCTAATTTGATTTTATCAATACATCCTCAAAAAAGTAACTACTACCTATGTCTATCCTTTTCTTCTATCTTTCCAACAATCATATTACTTCGTCCTCTAGATAGATTCTAGTTGATGTTGATACTCCCTATGCAAATGCTGCAAAATGATACTTACCTAATCCTAAGTATTTGATGAGGTGGTTGATCCGGATCTGATCCATACTTATGCAGGAATGCAATAAAACACAGAAATGCACATAAACATAGAGATGCAGTAGGAGTAATACTTCATAACTGAAATATGCTTACAGACATAATAGTAATAAACTAGCTAGGGAACTAGTAGCTTATCTATGAGAAGAGATGTGGTGGCTACATGCCTCTGAATTGTGTTACAATGAGGCTCAAAGGCCTATCTATTATTAAGAAACAATGAAGAACCCTAAAAATCCAAAAACCTAACCTTAGGAGATGAAATGCCAGACTATGGGTCCCATCAGGGTAAATTGGTACACCAATTTCCCGGGGTCGTAACTTTGGCATACTATCTTCGTTTGACGCACGTGATACATCATTAGAAAGATCTATCCGAGGACTACAACTAAAGATAATGAACGACAAGTCTTCAACTCATATTTTCCGGACCTTTCATACCCAAAAAAACGTCGTTTAGGGCTTCAAAACGACTCCAGAAGTTCAGGACCTGAAAAAATGCCAAAAATAGTAAATTGTGCTACAATTAAGGAAATTGAAAAACTGAAAGAAACAATGGTGGGGATCCAAGTGGAATAGGCAGGTGGACACCAATATCCACCTGAATCATTCCTCCCCCCTTAGGAAGCAATGGTCCCCATTGCATTGAGTTCCTCCATGAGATGAGGAAACTTTTGTTGAACTTGGTCCTTGGTGAGCCACTTGCCCTGGTAAAGGAGTTGGCATGCTTTGACAACTCGATATATTTGGATCCTCTACTGGTAGGTGTTCTTGATATGTGTGTCCATATTCCGATCAGTTGTGGCTTTTTCCATGCAATATGGTTTTAACTCTGTTGGTTTGAGTTGTTCTGCCATGTCGGTGTCCAGTAGAGGTGGAAAGTGGGGCCGAAGGCGGTCCACATTGAACACTGGGTGCATACCAAGGAATGGTGGAACATTGAGCTCAAAGGAATTTTCCCCTAAAAACTTTGTGATGGTGTATGACCCATATCGGAGTGGGAAAATCTTGTGGTGGAGTCCAACGAGGTGCTCCTTCTGCAAATGTAGCCACAATTTGTCACCCACCTAGAAGTTGTGTAGCACCCGTGCTGATCATGTTGTTTCTTGTACTTAGAATTGGCTCTGTCCAATATGTCATGAACCTATTGGCAGATGTGTTGAATGCGCTTAATGAAGTTGTTCACCTTGGCAGATTCAGATTGGACATGAGCCAAATTGGCCTAAGTAGCGACAAATGACATGGCTACATGAATGGGACATAGTGGCTGGAATCCAAAGCCCACCTAAAAGGGGCTGTGGTCGATTGAGCTGTGGAGGGATCAGTTATAGCTATGTTGTACATAGGGGAGGTGCTCATCCCATATGCGTGGATTCTTTGAGTTGTACATGCACAGAATATGTACAAACATCCTATTGATGACCTCTGTTTGGCCATCAGTTTGGGGATGGAAAGCTATGGACTTGGTGAGCTTGGTGTCCAGGATTGACTAGAGGCTGGACCAAAATGTACTGAGGAAATTTTTGTCCTGATCTAAGATTATAGACTGTGGGATTCCAAAGTGTACCCACACTCGTTCAAAGAAGATTTTAGGAGTCGCTTCTGCTGTAATATTCTTCTTACAGGGCGTCATAATGGCCATGTTTGAGAATTTGTCGACGACCACGAAAAAATAGTCGTTGCCATGCTTAGTAGAAGGAAGGCCTGACGTGAAATCCATGGAGATGGATTCCCAAGGTCAACTAGGGGTAGGCAGTGGAGTATAGAGTCCTTGCTTCTTGATGGTCAATTTTTGCAATGACGCAGGCAATGCAGGATCTGATGTACTTCTCAACATCCTGTCGAGGGTTTGGCCAAGAGAAATACTTCTGTAGTACTACCATTGTTTTCTTGACCTCGAAATTCCCAGTGACCCAACTGTAGTGTGCTTCCCAAATCATCTTGGCACGCTCACTTGAAGGAACACAAAGGTGTCCCAGGTGACATAGCAATGCATCCTGGAGGTGAAAATTTAGAACTCAGTTACCCTCCAAGAGCGTCTTGTATGTTTGGTTGAATTATGGATCGCTCTTGTAGAGAAGTGGCCAATCAGAAGTCTCGTGCCCATAAGAGTTGAGAACGGTGGTTAGCACCATGATCGGTGGTCAGTTGAGGCAGTTTGCAACATTATTGGTGCTTCCCTTCTTATACTTGATGTTCAAATGAAACGTTTGTAGATATGTGGACCACTTCTGATGGTGATCGTTCTGCAGCTTCTCTTGTGTGTGTATGAACTGTAGGGATAGGTGGTCTATGTGGATGACCGGTTCCTTCCCCAAAATGTAATGCTTCCATTTCTTCAAGCCTGCACAATGGAATACATCTCTTTGTCATAAGTGGGATACTTTTGGACTGTGTCGGACAATGTCTCACCTTGATATGCCACTGGATGCCCCTGTTGAGTAAGAACTGCCCCAATAGCATAGTCAAAGGCATTTTTCTCAATCTCAAATGGTTGTTGGAAGTATGGTAATGTGAGCACTGAGGTAGAGTAGAGGCGATGTTTCAACTCTTTGAATGCCTTCTGTTGAGGTTTAGACCAAAGGAATTTTGCTTTCAGTCCTCCCTTGGTGACTTGACTCAAGGGCCAACTGATATGAGAGAATCCCAACATGAACCTGCGGTAGAAATTAGCAATAACCAGAAATTTGTGGATATTTGTTAGAGTGGTTGGGGTTGGACAATCCTGAATGAATTTGATCTTGGATGGATCCAAATGTAACCCTCGCTCATCAATAATGTATCCCAGATATTGAACCTAGGTCATGCCAAAAGTGTACTTCTCCAAATTGGCACACAAATTGTGTTGCCGCAGTGTTTGGAGGACTTTTCGGATGTGGTGGAGGTGCTCTTCCCAAGTCCGACTGAAGATCAAGATGTCATCCAAGTATAATACTACAAATGAGTTGGTGAATGGCCGCAAGATGTCATCCATCAGTGTCATGAAGGTTGCAGGAGCATTTTTCAACCCGAAAGGCATGACCAACCATTCGAACAAGGCCTCCTTGGCTTTGGAGGCAGCCTTCCACATATCAGAGGGTTTGATTGGTACCTGGTGATACCCAGACTTCAAGTCGATCTTGCTGAAATATTTTTGCCCCTCAAGTTTGTCCAAAAGGTCATCAATCAGTGGGATTGAGTACCTATTCCAGATAGTGATCTTTTTTAGTGCCTGATAGTCAATACAGAGTCTCCAAGTCCCATCCTTCTTTTGCATCAACACGATCGGGCTCCCATAGGGTGATGGTCTCGTATGAATGTGACCTTTCTCCTAAATATCCCTCTTGATTTCATCGTTCTCCAGAACAGAGAACTGATAGATTGGTCCATTGGGCAACGATGCACCTGGGGTCAAATCTATGGGGTGCTTGACCTGACAGTGCAGAGGCAACCCTGCGAGTGAGGTGAACATGTCCCTGTACTCCTCCACGACCTTGTCCATTTGTTGTTATCGTGTAGAGGAGCCCTGTCTAGAGGTCGTGGGGCCATAATCTTCTTCTTTCCCTGAGGGCGAATCATTAGGAAAACAAATTTCTCAATTTTGGAAATGAGCTTACTGCATTGTTATGAACTAACCAAAGAGATGGTGGCAAGCGGTGCTACCTTCAGTATCCTGTACAACTTATTTCCCAAAGTAACAATAACAGTGCGAGGCCGGGACTCATATACAATATTTTGCTTCCATAAGTATGGTTGGCCTAATAATACATCAGAAACATCAAGAGGGGAAACGTCACATAATACCTCATCTGTGAAGGGCTTGATGTTGTAGGGAAGGAGACATTGTTGGTTGACGCGGAGATCCCATCCTTGCTGAAGCCACCTGATGGTGTATGGTTGTGGTTGTGTTGTGGTCAACATGCCCAACCGCTTCACGACCTATGCTGAAATGAGGTTCTTTTGGCTCCCGTTGTCAACAATGAACTGCATCGAGGAACCCTTTAACCTCATCGGATTCTGGATGAGGGAGATATAACTGATTCAAAATCAACAATGTTGCAAAAAAAATTCTGACGACAATTTGTGGACTACGACTCTCATGTCTTTTTTGCAGTTTTCAGTGCAAAATTTTAGAGAAATTGTTATATATCTGATCTCCCCTTGAAACATGATGCAGGGGCATTAGACACTAGCCAGCAATGTAGGAGTTTTGTCCACATGTTGTGGCTAGGAGGGTTTGAAAATATTTTAATTGTTACAGCTAGGTGTCAATACCTTAGCTGATTGTATTATTAGATCAGTGAGAGTTGTAGAAGTCGAATAGTTAGTCCATCTGTCATGTTTCTAGTTTTCGAATAATTGTAATTAGGCTTGTGAATTACCATAACGGTCCTCACAGAGGAACCGAAAGGACATATGTTGATGTATAAATTGTATTCTCCGGATGGAGAAGAGAGGAGAGGAAGAGGAAAAGAGATTTCTGCAATAAGACTCTGTGTGCTGTCGATTGCTTCCAATTAAATAATTCCTGTGTGCATTTGCCATAAAGACGGTTCGAATCCTAAATTGTGAAGAGATTGTTTAATTGCGAAGTGATGAACGCGGTGCATGTGTAATTGAACTCCTGTGAGGTCTGTGCAGAGGAACCATGGTCGCGAACATTGTTTGAATGGTAGAATTCCCGCTTCACAACAGGATAGATTCGTTTGATACCGGAACCCTGATTAAGCACTGTTCCAAAACCACAAGTGGAATTGCGGAATTGGGTTGCCCATATCGCACCACTTTTGGTGAATAAGCGGTATTTCTTGAGGGGGGAGCAATTCCATAGAGGAATCGACACGTGGCGAAGTGGACCCGCGCAAAACCGCCTTTCTCTATTCTCATCACACGTTAAAGATAGTACGAGGACGCTGAGCGATATCGTCGAGAGCCGTCGATCTAGCGCCGAGCCATCGGACGGTGGCCGCACAACGAAGGTGCATGGAATTTAACCTAAGGTACGAGCGTTTGATTGGGTGATTGGACGTAGAGGTGGGTTCGGAGCGATGGTTCTATTATAAAGTTTTGTTTCCAAAGTGTGGAGTATTAATATAAGGTCCGAAGGTTTAACATTGGTTATAGTATGCGGGGGCGAATATATATATATATATATATATATGTCGGGAATATAATATAACATTCGAGAGCGTGAATAAGTTTATTTGTCAATTTCGTTGAAATTGATAAATAAAATAAAAAGAAATAGACCACGTGGAGTGAAGAACGAGGTATAAAAGGGAAACGAGGACAGAGCCACGTCACGGTTGACCAGCTCTCCTTGGGGTTGACTTTCAGTGTTTGTTGCGTCAAAACATTACCCAATTTAAAATAATTGGTCGAATCAAAGTCCAGACGAGGGAGTTATCGCTAATTTAAAATCTTTTTTTTTTTCCCAGAAATTTTATGGCGGCAAGACAGTTCCAACGCGAATCTGAGAATCTAGATTCTCCAGATAGTGATTTCAAACACATGGGAGGATGAAGAGTGATCATTCTATTTCAAAAAATAGGTTTTAATAAATATTATAAGTTATATTGACCGAGTTATGCCCATTTTAAATCTGGAGCAACATTCAGAGCGAGTTTCTTTTGGAGACGTGCCCTCCCATCCCACTTTAGTAGGCACTTAATTCACATTCATCAATTTCAGCATAGAAAATTTTGGCTTGGGTTATTTGGAGATGTGCCCTCTTGCCCCAGGCTATGTAGGCATCTGCTACTTCATAAAAAATCAACAGCAATGTTATGGGTCAACCGCACAAAATCCTTCTCATCGAAGTCCATTTGCTAGGCCGCACACTATTAGTATCACAGTTGGTCACAAGAATTACAGGGTATCTCTATCCTCAGATATTCGTTTGTCATCGTTCTGGGTCATCCAAAAACCCACACTTCATTGATGCCATTTTCTAGACCGCACACTATCAATATCACAGTTTTTCACAAGAATTACAGGGTATCTCTATCCTCGGACATTAATAAATTTGTAGATATTTTTATGGGATCCATGTGGTATTGCATTTAGTTTCAGTTTCTTCTTTTGTGCTCATATGTTAGAATGTTTTTTGTATTTCATCCATCATTTCATTGATATTGAATGAATGTTTTCAAGTTAGATGAACATAATCCATAATTTCTATGCTCTGTTTTGGGTAAACATTCATAATTTGTAATTTCTTCAGTTTAGAAATAAACCATGAATTTACCATGCTCTTTCTAGCTCCTCACTTGTCTTCATCATCACATCATAAAAACACTAAAGTGTTAAAAAATGTACCTACCTTGCCCCATAGAACACCATACAAATCTTGACCTAATTTCCTTTCCTTAACTATTTGACTCCTCCCGATCTAGCAAAACCCTACACAATCAAAATCAAAACCCTGAGCTACTATACCTAGCCTAATATCTTCTTTCCTCAGTCATTTTGGCTGTGATCTATACAGAGAGAGCCCTCTCCTGGCCTAGTAGGACTAGCTATTTGGCTAAGCATGGTTTGAGGTTACCTCGGAATTGAATTTCTCAGCCTGAGGTTCAATCCGAGTGATAATAGGTTTGTCAATGAAAAGGGTTCTCATTAACCATAATAGCTATAAATCTCTATGCAAGTAGTTGAAAATCATTTCTCCTTTAAGAACTGTTGTTTTCTCATGGGTAGAAATGATCTTTCTCTTGGCCTCTAATATTAAAGTCTCATACATAGGTCTCCTAGGGGAACAAGTTTCCTTGTTGGTCCTAGCATGAAGGCAAGCTTGCTATAGTCCTCTTGTCAAAATAAGTATTGAACTTCATTACTGCTTCTTTAACCACTATAAATTTCTTCTCTTCCATTTTCCTATATAATTTTTTCACAATCATTTTATTTATTTCTATGACATACTTAGTATTGTCTTCAATTTCTAATTCCCTTAATTACTGAAAATATTTTGAGTTGAGGAAATCGATCAATTTCATAGCAAACTGATCTCTCTGCTGTAATTTTTGCTTATTGGAAATGATTAACTCTTCAAAGTCTCTGATAATGTTTTTCTCCTCCTCAACTACAACCAAGGATTCCCAAATGTTCCTTAATGTATGGATGATATCATTCCACATGATTTATCTTGCTTGAATACGGGACACATTTCCCTTCACTTTCTCCTTTAGATCCTTAATTTCTTGAAAATAAATATGAGAATCATTTTTGTACTTCTCAACATTCTGTTTGGCCATGTCCATTCCATTTTTAGTGGCTTTTATAATCTTCATAACACTCTCAAAATCTCTTTGAATATTTCTCATTTCATTTTCAGAATTTTTTAACTCAGTCATGACACGAGTTAATTTATCAGCTGGACCTTCATAATCTTCTTGTACAAAGACAATACAAACATGAGCATCTAATTTCTGTTGGAAAACATAATTCACTTCCTTCATCTTGGAAACTTCATCATTTCTCTGTAAAAGTTCATTAGTCAATATTTCCTTTTCTTTTTCTACTTGTGCTACTTCTGAAGCCATAAGATGCTCTACAGAAGGCATCTTCAATTTCTTCTTAAGCACTTGAATTCTTGTCTCAGCTCCCTATAATAACTTATGAACATCACTTCTATATTTTGGATTAAGACCAACTTTAACAACCAATTTCTTTAATTCCTCATTTTGAGTAGTTAGAGATATAGAATTTGATTTCTCTAATTTTAACTGATTAACTACTTTCTCTAACAAAGCTTCAACTTTGCTTGCAAATGAGGAAGTCTTATGCAAATAATTATAAATCAAGTCTCCAGTCTTCCTATGTAAGTTGATTCTATCAGGTATTGGAATTTGTCTGGAATCTACTATCAAGTTGACAATCTTAAAACCCGATGAAGAAGAAACAGTCAATGAAGAGGAGAGAGAGAAAGATAATTTTAGTTTATTCCTCTCCAAATCCATGAAATAAAGAAATCTATTCTGATAATATGAAATGAATTGGGCTTCTAATTGGGACTCCATGCTTTCTTTGACATTTCTATTTATTTCCTCAAATTTAGAGTACAACTGCATTATCATTGGAAGAGAGTTTTGAACAATTTCTTCTGGGATATGTGAGCAAGGTCTACAAATAACCTCCCCTAACTGCAATTGAAAACCTCATACTGGTGATGAATTTCCCTCCTCAAATAGCTTCATCCTTTTAGAGCCTCCATCTTTTTCTCCTTCCAAATCAATGACATCCTCACTGCCTCTTTTTAGATTCTTTCCACTCTGATGAGGAGTTTCAAACTCCACGCCTCTTAACTAGTAGGCCTATCCTCCATTTTCTAGCTTCTCGACATCTAGTCGAGATTCATGTACATAGGAAGCATAAGCATTTTCCACTCTCCTGTTGGAAATAATATGATGAGGATCATGTTCCCATTTTTTTTTTCAACTGCAAATTCATATTTTCCATAATTTTATGTACTTCTCCCACAACTTTCCTGTTGTTCACAATAAAAGGTCCGATTATCTTTGGAAATTTGAATAAATTCCCCTTTTTTTTATTGGGAAAAAATGCACTTGATCAACATTTAAACTCTGCCTGATAAATTCCAATGAAAACAATCTCGTAGGCACAAATGTACGGAGCCTATAAGGGGCACCTTCATCTCCATATAATCTAATTTATGCATAGTCCTCAAATAAAAACCAATCACCTACTTTGACCTCCTTACTAAGCTAAAGAAACGACTGGGCCTTTGGTAAGATGCAAGGTGAAGGTGAGTTGTTTATGATGGAGTAAGCAATTGATAAAAAGGAAGTGGAGAAATAGAACATGCCTTCATTATTTTCATTACTTCTTACCACATCATTCCAAAATACCACTGACTACTTGTTCTTGTGAGGATCCATGATATTCAATCCAAGATGAATAAACCTTTCAACATGAGTATAAAAGAAGATATAGGTAATTAAAGATGGGAATCTGAAACATATAGTAAGGGAAAGAACTATTAATTGAGAATTGGCCATCTTCTCCCAGAAAGCATGTATGTCAAAAATATTTTGAGGCTTCATCATCAAACTGAACATCTCGAGAATAGATTTATTAATAACAGTTATGTCTTATATTCCTAAAATATTTGCCAAAATTTGGAGAATAGGTTTAACCTATTCAATAAAAGTATCCATAGGAAAATGAGAAGGTTCCAAAGGTAAATGCTTCCTGACAAGCATTAAAACTAAATATGTTTGAGCATGAGTAGACCCAGATAACTCTTGGAAGGTAGAGAATAAGGTTTCTTCTGAGAAAGGAGTATAAGAATTTGAGGAAGGAAAACATAATGCTTCTTGAATCAAGACGAAAGACACTTGCAAAATATTTTCACCTAATTTATCCATGGCAAAAATATTTTGAGGATAGAGGGAAGAGTCCAGCCAGTGTATAAATTCGGGGAACACAAAAGTTTGAGGAACCATTGTAGCAAAAACACCCAACCTAACAATAGTAACATATATAGGATACTCAACTTGTTTGAGGACTTTCTAGTAAATTTCCATGTAATTAATGGAGAAAATTGGGTCAAATATATCCTTTTCGATGCCCATTAACAAAATATAGAAAGAAGAACCTGCTAAAATGGATTTTTGGACATTTTGATAACCTTGGATGAAGAGAGATGTCGCGTGAATACCTTATTAGCGACGAATGATGTTGACTGGAGTTGTAATTGGTACAATTTGAATCCATGGAAGCAGGAGCAGGGAACAATGACAAATGAAATGAGTATTAGTAACATAATTTATATAGTGAACAAAGAAATAAGAGGGAAAAAATAGAATTACATGTGAACATGGGAACTTTAAATTGACGACATGGTGACAGGATGGATTAAATGATGGATGACAGGGTTGATGAGGTGGCAAAGGGGTATGGTCACAAAGGATGAAAAATCAACAAATGGATACATGGCGACCTCACCCGCTTGTTGACATCATTATGGGGTAGACTCTTGTATGAAGGAAATATGATGGAGGCCCCCCGTAACAATTATAGACTGTCGATTTATAGTTAGGTGGAGATCTGAAAATTCGTTTCGGAGGGACTTGGGGAGCTAACCGTCGAGAATGCAGTGCCATCAAGTTTGCTCAATCCGATGGGCCCTGCTCATATTCTACATTGCGCCCAAACATTTGCATGACATTTAATCACTGACGACCTTGGTGCATGGGAACACACCGTAATGTGCTAATATTTATGAATGCATTAAAACTTGATCAATACCCTTAATCCATAATTATGAGTTTAATAAAATTTAAAATCTAAAACTTTTCAATTGTATTTTTTATATTTGGCTTTGAATTTTTTTTTTTTAGTACACATATATACATGTTTTTTATTACATAAGAAAAGTAAAATGAGATAAAATTGCCTCCATATGCTTTCTTCTTACCATCTATATAAAATACACATCATATAACCATTAGAATTGAAAAATTCGTTAGTGAACATGGAGTACATTAATAAATTGTTTTGACGATGACGCCGAGAACTAATCCAATTTTTGGGTTCCTAATACCGTATCACCATATTCATAATACTTTAGCTTTTTGGTTGATAATCTTGAGCATTTGGATTAGTGTATGGTAATGGAATCACCTCTACAAATCACATGTGTTAGTTTCTACAATAGGTATAGGATTGAAAGCATACTATAACTTGAGGAAAATCTCACTAGGGGCATTAATTTGACACAACATTAACATTGGATGGATCGCAAAGAAGGTACTAAACAAAGTAGGAGAATTTTTTCTATCATGAAGTTTTCTTTCCAATAGGGCAGTCAAAGTAGATAGGTAATATTATATTGTCAAATATTGTCCTACCCAATGTAAATATATGAGCTTCATTAGATTTAAAGGATATTTTTAATTGAAAATCAGAAGGTGAAGCTTGCTCAAGTATTATGTGCATAATTAACATATGGTTATATTGACTTGTTTTTGTGTACCATCACCATCACCCTATACTATATGCCATATCCAAGCATTTCATACTTATTCATTTTTCCTATGAATATCATGTGCATAATCATATCATTTCCCACCTTCTGCACATATCCTCTCTCCACACATATCCCTTTCTACACACTACTCCCTGTACCCTTGTACGTCACATCCTTTTTTATATGTCTAGAAGAACTACACAACCCAACCTTCCACACATTCATTTTTTATACACAATTTCATCCTTTACACAATTTGACCTTTTGCATATCCATTTCTCATCATAAATAACTTTCTACACATATCCAATCTATGCACACAATATGCCATAAAATCCATCTCCCTGCTCATATTCCATACTTGGTGGAAATTTTTCGTTTGGTACTGTTAAGGCTAATTGGAATCTCATTTAAGACATTCTAATCCTAGAGATATCATGTGTATAAAAATGTCATTTCCCCACTTTCCACACATCTCTGCTCTCCAGATATATCCCTTTCTACACTACACTCCACACACCCTTATACACATCCATTTTTGTGTGTCTGGAAGAACTACATAACCCAACCTTCCATACATTAATTTGTTACACAATTTCATCCTTTACACAATTCATCCTTTTGTATATCTATTTCTCGTCATCAATAACTTTCTACACATATCAAATTTATGCACACAATATTCCAGAAATTCCATCTCCCTTCTCATATTCCATACTTGGTGGAAATTTGTCGTTTGCTACTTTTGAGGCTAATTGAAAGCTCATTTAATAAATTCCAATCCTTGAGATAAAAATAAGGGCTTGGTATTGTACTATGTGAAATACCTTCCAACACACCTCTTAAATACTTTCCATAATTTATTAACTTCCCATTATCGTTCTCGCATGATCTAATGAAGGTGCTACCTAAAGAAGTAACATCCTACTAAATGATACTATAAAATGAGGATTTAATAACTACAAGTACCACAAAATCCTCATTTATCTATCATTTATTACTAATTAAATCAAACAAAATAAGAAGCATGATGATGAAAAGAAATAAGGAGTCAATTGTGGGTGGGGATACTTCCAACTCATTGGATCATCAACAAAAAAACTTCCACTGACTAGTTTCATATAAATGGTATTTAAATTTGGATCCATAATAGAATAATAATAACAAGATTTGGAGTACAAGGTTGGATAATGCTGCATGCATCCTATAAATATTCAACTTTAGGAAAATAGTTAACTAGTGTGCCCATCAATTCGATGCCAAAACCAAGACCATTCAACTGTGCCTAAAGAAGAGACCAATTCCATTAATTCCTATTTTTTTTATAAATATCTTGAAGCTTCCTGATATGTATGAGATATTAATGTAAATGTGCTTGAGGATGTATAAATTTCAAGTGATAAAATTAAGTTTTTTTGAGATTTTATTTTAAATT
Organism: Pinus albicaulis; assembly: GCA_034641835.2. Lineage (NCBI taxonomy): Eukaryota > Viridiplantae > Streptophyta > Pinopsida > Pinales > Pinaceae > Pinus > Pinus albicaulis. The sequence goes on along the minus strand of CM076580.1, from coordinate 455,063,583 downwards.
TGTACACACATAAAGCATGAATTAAAACTCTAAACATTAGAAAACAACAGACAAATACACCATAAAAATAACCATAACACAACAAGTGATGAAGGATTTCACCCCTCCTAGGCTATGTCTCCTTGGTCCAGCTTCCAATGGCTTGGCCCTATATCATTATGCTAAAAATTGGTGATTACATAAGTTTACAGTTCTTCAATGGCTTCAAAACCTGTTCCATTAGCTTCATAACTGTAAAAAATGCCTGTCTAGTCTCTTTCTGCTCCCAAATTAGTCTAAAACTGAAGAATTTATGAGCCTCCCTATATTTTCCACTAGTCTCTCTACAAATTCCCCAAAATCCAGAATCATCCTACAAATTCGCCCTGATTTCGGCTAACCAAGCAACAAATTCACGAATTTTCGCCCGAAATTGTTGGACAATTAAAATGCCTAATGCAGCCTTAAACCTGAATTTTAAACTATAATTAACGTGGTCGAGTTAAATTTTTTTAATTAGAAAAATGACGCCATGCCTCCACGCCTCCAGCCTCGAGAAATTGGTCATATAGTTTATAATGGGGGGGTCGGGGCTACGCCCTGGCCCCTTACCGCAACTTTGCCCGTATTAACATTGAAATAGGGTTGGTGGCACATGGTTTAATGAAAAGCATCATGGCCCAATGATTAAGTATCTACATTGTTATGAGGGAGGTCCGACGTTCGATTCGTGTAGAGATAAATTCGCACTAAACCAAAATTTTGGTGCCCCTGTGCTGCCACATGGCAACCTCCAGTTGGGCCACATGGAAGCATGTGGTTGGCCACCATCCAACCAATAGAATTACACCAAACCAACACCAATACCCTGTGACACGTTGCATGACCAGATTGGTCCATAGAGCCAAGTAAACCATACCCAGTCAGTAGGCCCAGTCAACTATACAGACTACTGACTAAGCTACCTGCACAATTTTTGCCAAAATTTTTCTTGTTTGGGAAAACGAACAGAACTTGTTTCCAGGAGCTTATGGTGTCAATTTTCCATGAAACAAGTCGCGCCAAATTTAGGGCGAAGAGATCTACGTGGTAACTTAGGTTCCACACCATTCCAAAAACTTTCATTTTTTAGCATATTTTTGAGCACCTGGTCACTCCTCCACACTAGAAGCTTTTGAACCCCAAAATATCACATTCAGTTGTTTATCAGATGAGGGTACAATTCCCTAACCTTTCCAATCTCTATCCATTTGGCCTTACTTTGATTTTTTCCTTTGAGCCCCACACAAAGGTGCTCCACATTCCCTCGTTTTGAAGACCTTGTTCTTTTGTCAAGAATAGTGTCTTGTTGTAGTTGTTCAAGGTATTCAGGAGAGAAACCCTCAATGGAAGGAATATGAACATTCTCTCTGTTGTACATATTTATCCCTACCTATGAATTTTGGTTTGCTGCCCCATTCAAATCTATTTCAAATCTCCGCTACGGCCTAAACATCCTCATGCTCTCGTCCAACATTATCGTTACTACCCAAAAATGCATTATGCAAAGGTTAAAAACCTGTTATTCAAGTTATATCGAGCCTTAGCCCCTTTTCTATTGTTAAAACATGACCCGAGCCCGAAAATCACAGGCCAAAATGGAAGGGGGCTTATTGTTGGGGCGTAATTGTGGCCGTCCAATCGATTTAAAATCAACGGAGCGGTAGTCATGTGGTGTGGTGGCCCCCGCCCTTGAAAACCAGCGGTAAACCCCGCACCACTTACCCCAGGCTGGCGGTATTACTCTTCGAACCGGAAATTCCATAGATTATATGCTGCGTGTCCTCAGTACAGGCAGGAAACCACTTTTCTCCCACGCGCTAAAGTCTGTACAAAGGTTGGGTAGCGGAACTCGCCCGAGTCGTTAGATCTGTTGTCTTCAATCCGATGGTGGATATCCTTCAGAGTCGCTCGTTCGTTAACGTGTGTCCGTCGTGATCTGTGGCCCACCATTGCGTTGCCCTCGTCGCCTCCTAACCGTCGATCCATCTTCCAAGATCCGACAGCCAGAAATCAGTCTCCCCATTTGTTGACTCCGCTGTCACGTTGTCTTTACACCTGTTCTCCCGTACACCCATGTGTCATGCCCCCGTGTATCCTTGACGTCATCCTGTCGTATATGTATATATATATATATGTGTGTGTGTGTGTGTGTCTATATGTGTTTTCATTCGCATTTTTCGTTCTTCGGTCACCACCCCTACACTGTGTTACGTAGAAAATCCGCATTTTGTCCACTTGTCAGAGCCCTCATTGTGTTTCTTCCGCCACCCTTCGTGTTCCTGTCATCTGTTCGTGCCCACGACGTCATTATCATCTCCACCTCCACGCTCCTTACCCTCGAGTCTGTTTTCTCTAATGTTTTGTGGGTTTTCCAGGTCTCAAGATAACAAGAAGGTGTTTTAAATTGTTGCCTCTGTTGCAGAGGATGAGAGCACGTAAAAGGACGACATTCTGCCGGTGAAATTTAAAGAAGAAGCCGAGGGTAGGTGTATGAAATGACCATTATTAAAGAAGAACAAAGATATGGATCTACAGAACCCTCCAGAGAAAATCAAGGGACGCTCCGCCCTACATTAAAGATCCAAGGTTTAAATTCAAAGCCAAAGGTCGAGAGTACAGTACAAAATTCCAGACTATCTCAGGGTTCTCACGGCAACATATTTTCCCCTCAACAAAAGGCAGAACATTGTATATTTTATTATTTTGCATCTTGTTCATAAGGAGATTTTCATCTCCCAACATTTATTTTTAGAGACAGATTGTAAAGTACAGTCATTTATAGTTAGTCATTCATAGAGTGGGCGCGAACGTTTTTTGCCATTTTATTCAAATTGAGTCATTAAATGTGCTTCATCTGCCTCCTTCTCTAGAATTCTCCATATTTTCTATAAAGACCCAAAAAGAAGACATTGTGAGGGTTCCAGATTTCTATCAGCAAACTGTGCAGTGAAAAGGCTTTTGCATAAATTTTGTAATATTTCTGTATGAAGGTTCAGAGCCCGTAGGGTCTCAGTGCGGAGGAGTTATAACTGTAATGAGGATTCTGGTCTTTGATATCTCACAGTATGTAATTTTCTCTTATGTGTTAATACAATATCTCTTTTCATGCTATTTATCTTCTTGTATCATGTTCTAGAATGCGAGTGGCTCACTAGTTTGCAGTAAGGATTCATCCTTGTTGATGCCCTTTCTGGAATTAGTCAAGCGCTTTAAATAGGCCTAGTCATGATATATTGTTCCATGTTCATCTCATCCATATTTTCTGCTATATTAGTTGCATGAGGAGGGTGCTTTTAAAACGCCATTGTCATATAAGGATTCATAAATTGGTATGCCCTTATGTGGTTCTGTTGTGTATCTGGGTATCAGTCTCATGCTAACTAATATCTTCTTCATGTTTCCTCACTGCACTCACTTCCTGATATTTGATTTCTGTGATATATTGTTTGAACTGGCCCTCTTTACAGTAAGCTGTCTCTTAACTGTCTGATGCCTTTGTATTAGAGTTTTACATGATGTCCCTACACTGTTCTTATCCTTTGTATCAACTTCTGAGAGAGATTGGTCCCATTCAAAACTAATTTCCTTGTTCAAACAAGAGATAGTAAGTGAACTCTTGGACTGACAATCCAAACTATACGAAGAGCTCCTTGCTATATTAAGATGTCCTAGGCACTGGTCTATGGCAACTCTAAACTGTCTCTAGGGGGTGACAAAATTGTCCACAACACTCTCCTTGATATTAAATCAAAGGAGGCTCATAAAACCTTAATTTTTCAACATTAACAACAACATAAATTTTCATATATGAAGAAAAATCCAACCTGAAGGCATTATCACCAATCTTTTCTAAAATTATGAATGGACTGTATTGAATTGGTTTCAATTTTTTACCTTCTCTTTGAAGTGTTTCTTACTAATTTGAAGCCAAACTTCATCATCGACTTGGAAATTGTGATCCACACAATGCTTATCGTGCCTTGTTTTTTACTTGACTTGGCTCTTTTCCAAAGTTTTTTACCTTTCCCTTGAAGCCTTTCTTTGCTAATGTGAAGCCAAACTTCATCACCGACTTGGAAATTGTGATCTATATGATGCTTATAGTGCCTTGTTTTGTACTTGAATTGGATCTTTTCTAGTTGTTCTTAAACTGCTTGATGTACCAATTGGATTTGTTCAATGAACATTTTAGCTTTGTCTATGTCACTACAAAAAAAAATGACATTGGTGAGATTCGTGCTTGTGACGGACCTTTAAGGTCCACCACCAATGTCACATATGGTGATGGTCCTTAAAAAAGCGTCATTGTAAGTGTATATAGTGATGGTCCTTTAAGGTTCGTCACCAAAGCCATTTTCAATGACACTTTTGGTGAGGTTCATTAAATTCCCATCACTAATTCTCTCTTTGGTGACACTTCTAGTGACGAACTTTTAATGACCCTCACTAATGCTCTTTTTGTTACTTTTGGTGACGGTCAAAAAATGTTCATCACCATTGATCATTCCAATGATTTTTTTATGACGCTATATGCTTGTTAGTATATTTTTTTTCAAAAGATAATGATTTAAGGCCATTATTGTGGAGTATTTTTTATGACATTTCCAAGGCCATAGTGGTTAGAATCAGTCAATTTTTTAAGAAGTAATTAGTGTGTATCATTTCCCTCAAGTAATCACTAGTCGAAAAGAGTTTTCCTATGAGTCAACACATGATTCATATCTATTTACTTTATTATCTATCAAATTCCCTTTAGATAGAGTTCCACTAGTGTGTGTAGGAAATATATTATTTGATACATAATCAAGCTCTGACATTTCTATTAATCAGAAATACCTAACACTCCTCAACAATCTGGGCACACATTAAATTAATGCTTTGTCACACACTAACATTTCTTAGCACCTCGCATGTCTTGGAACATCTTTGTACCTAGAACATCTTGTCATGAAACTGACGCCCAAGAACATGGTGGCATGCGCTTGCACAACACGGAACTCTCCTAGCATGTGTTGGCATGCATGTAGTCCCTAGCATGCCCTGGAACACCTTGGTTGAATGCATTGACATACATTAGCACTTGGCACACAATGCCACTTGGCATGTATTGGGACCTATTATTAGTGTTACTAGCAAGCCCCTTTTGAAAAAGATAAATTCTTGACTTATTAACCCTATTATGTGTTCATTTCCTTACATTTTAGCTTGGTTCTTCCTTTTGTTTCCTTGACACTTCTTGACACATATTGACATGCCCTGGCACCCTGCACATCCTTAGCACGTGGCATGTATTGGCATATCTTGGCACTATTTGGAACATATAATTAGCACACCCTGGAACTCCCTAGCACACTTTGGAACTTATTTACATGCCTTGATATTCCGTAGCATGGCTTACCAATTCTTAACTTACCTTGTCACTCCCTCCTTGGCATGACAACTAGCACTCATTAACACTAATACCTGGCACATGTTCCTCATATTCATTAACTTCCATGAATTTTGACCTATTTCTCCCTTAATGTTTTGTCCTATTACTCCTTAACACTCCTAAACATGCATTAGCACTCTCTAGCACACCTTAGCATTCTTCAACATGCCATTCCACTTCATAGCATGCATAACAGTGCCTGACACATATTGGCGCTTAGCACATGTTGGTGCTTGGAAAGTCTTATCATGTATGGAATACGTTGAGATGCCTTGGTATGATTTGGCATGGTTTAATATTAGATTTATTTGAGATCAAATTTTGGAAAGTAGATGAGACGCAACAAAGGAAGACTTGGCACTTAGAATGCACTAAGACTTTTCACATGGCACCTATTGGCCTGCTTCAACCACAAAAACTTGACCAATTTCACCTACTACAAGTAGATTGTACCTTGTTCACCTAAGAACTGCCTATAACTCATCTTATGCCATTCATGTCCAATCTCAACTTGTCCCAATTAACTTTTTACCAATACAAGGATCACATGATCTAGCCATGGCCATAAAACAACTAAGCAATATAGCTTACACAGGAAATATTTCACATGTATGTTCAGTTCATATAAAAAATAAAAGCATTAACTGAGAATTTGCAAGAACCACAAGTTTCACAAGGCACACAAGATATAAGCTGACACAAGTTGAGTGCCCCAAAACTTATACACAACAATGTACAATATGAAATTATCTAGAATAGTTTAAAACATGAGCATGTAGCCAAAGTGTGCCGCATCTCATATAAAAAAAATAACTAAAGGAAAAACAATGTTGTTCATAGCACAAAGTGATTTCTCTTTTTCTAAAATTGCTATGTCAAGCCCTTTACAACAAATGTAGGCTTGCCTCCTGTAAATCCTATTCTAAACTTCTCCTAACACACTTCGTCCTTAGCACATTTGAATTCGATGACACTCCCTTGCACACACTCTTATTTGTTCCTTTCCATGCATTTTGACCTAGTTATCCCTTGCCCCAACACTCCCTAACACTCTAGTTTAACATGCATTAACATTGTACGACATGTGTTAGCATGCCTTTTCATTCCTTTGCATTCCCTCACAAATAACCTTACTTAATTTTCAACTTGGGAACCCAACCAAGCCCTCTCTTGACTACAAGAGCTTGACCAAGTTATAGTTACTACAACTAGAGTATATTGTTGAATTGTGTAGCTTGGGAGGTACTCCACATGCCTAGTGAGATAAATTTATGTGAGTTTGGTCACAAAATGATTTGTGGGAATAGAAGAAAAACAAAGGGATTTTGGACCCAAGACGGGGTTTAAAATCTAAAATAAAATTAGAAAGGAAAATTAATACTTCCTAAGGTATAAGTGGATAAAGCCCGTAAGTTCTAGAGGGTTCCTAAGAGGTCTAGGAAAAAATATTTAAGGAGTCCTTAGGATGAATGAGATAACATCAAGTGAGAAGGAGCTCATTTGATCAAGGGGGCGAAGAGACATGTAGTCCTAAAGAGGCCATGGTCATTATCATGTATAGCATTTATTAAGATACCTCAGTATGCTTTGGCATGGTTTAATATTAAAGTTATTTGAGATCAGTTATTAGAAAGTGGAAGAGAAGTAACAGAGGATGATTTGGCCCTTAGAATGCACTAACACTTGGCACTTGACATTCATTTCCACCTAGTGTTGGTGTGCATAGCATGCCCCTCTTGAAAAATGTAAATTGATGACTTATTAACCCTGTGATATGCTCATTTCCTTGTATTTTAAGTTCTTTCTACTTTTTGTTTCCTTGATAGTCCCTGGCATGTATTGTCACACCATTGCAGATATTGGCATGCCTTAGCACTTGACACATCTTAGCATATTTTACATGCATTCGAACTATCTGGCACATGTTAGCATTCCTGAGCATGCCTTGGCACTCATGCCCTCACAAATATCCTTACAATTTTTCATTGCTTGGGAACCCAATCAAGTACTTAACTACTCCAGTTCATGTGACATTGGTTTGCTTCAGCCGTAACAACTTGATCAATTGAACCTACTACAAGTAGATTGTGCCTTGTTCACCTAAGAACTTCCTATACCTCATCTTAGGCCAGTCATGTCCATGCTGAAACTTTCCCACTTAAGAACTTACCAAGACAAGGATCACATCTATCCATGGCCATAAAACAACTAATAAACATAGCTTACATAGGCAATATTTCACATGTATGTCTAGTTCATATAAACAGTAGAGCATTAACTGAGAGTTTGCAAGAACAACAAGATACACAAGACACAAAAGATATAGGTAGGCACAAGTTGAGTTCCCCAAAACTTATACATAACAATGTACAATATGGAATTGCATAAAATAGTTTAAAACATGAGCACTCAGCAAAAGTGTGCCACATGTCATATTAAAAATAATAGATAAATGCAAAATAGTGTTGTTCCCAACACAAATTCTCCCTATGTTTAAAATTTCTTTGTCGAGCCCCTTATCGAAATCGTAGGCTAGCCTCTTACAAATCCTATTATGAACTTTTTCTAGCACACTTCATCCTTGGCACACTTGAATTCACTGAGACTCCTTGGAACACACTCTTATTTGTTCATTTCCATGAATTTTGACCTAGTTCTCCCTTGTGATACCTCGACACTCCTTAACACTCCTCAACATGCATTGACATTGTCGAGCATGTGTTAACACGCCTTTTCATTCCTTGGCATTCCCTAACCCTTCCTAGTTATCATGCCCTCCCAACTACCCCTATTTAATTTTCAACTTGGGAACCCAACTAAGTCCTCGCTTGACTATAGGAGCTTGACCAAGTTACGATTACTACAATTAGACTATGTTGTTAAATTGTGTAGCTTCGGAGGTACTCCACAAGCCTAGTGAGATGGGTTTGTGTGATTTTGACTACAAAATTTTTTGTGGGAAAATAACCCAAGCGAAGGGGCTTTGGACCCGAGATGAAGTTTAAAATATAAAAGAAAATTAAACAGAAAAATAATATTTCCTAAGGTCTAAGTAGATAAATTTCCTAAGTTCTAGAGCGTTCTTAAGAGGCCTAGCTAGGAAAATCTATTTAAGGAGGCCTTAGTATGAAGGCAAGAACATTAAGTGAGAAGGAGCTCATTTTATCAAGGAGGCTAGGAAAGATGTAGTCCTAAAGTAGGTCTAGTTAGAGGTCTAAGTAAGTGTTGCTAAAGGGAGGCCATGATCATCCACCAAGAGTAAGATCATCATGTGAGGGTTCAAAATAATGTCACATACCTTAATTGGTTCGAGATAGGAATTAGGATGGAATATTGTTGGTCCTCTTAGGGCAGATAAAGATCAAGAGAGGCGACTCATGAGGATTTGGGCATGTGATTTCAGTGGTGTTTCTGTGTCAAGTCTGCATCAAATTTTGAAATAGTAGAGAGGTTTGAGACCCTACCTTGTTCTGGTTACTAGGTTGCGAGGTCTGTGATAAATACCAACACAAATGGAGGGTCGTCTGCACTAGAATTTAGGGACAGAACAGAAGTAGTCACAGGTGTAATATTGACTGAAGTAAACGTAGTTTGAGGGTCGTAGAGATCTAAAGTTCAGGTCAATATTAAGTCAAAGAAATGACCAAAATCTATGGATCCATATGAGCTAGGTTGAGTCTCTTATGGAGGAAAGAGTTTTATTTTTTTTATGGTTGGATATGGTTTGTTCTAAAGAAATTAGAATAGAAGTATAATTCCCTATTTAGGGAGGTTTCCTAGCATGTTCAATCCATAAGGTATGTCATTAATACTGTGAAAAATCTGCATATAAGAAGAGGGGTTTTGACCCTTAGAGAGAGGTTTATGTCTGCAATATATACCAAAAATTTGGAAGATGGTTTGCAAAATTATGTGCAGAGATAGAAAATCCAAAGTAAGGTGGAACCTGAGTAGAAGATGAAGAAAAATAAATGTGCCATATGAGGAATGGATTGACATGAAGAAGAGTTGATTTTGTTGGACTATCCATAGAGTTTTGGACACAGATCTGAAGCAGCCTATAAACAGTTAGTCAATGGACTATTAATGGATGATTTGTGACCCTAGTTCACTGATCTAAAAAATCTTAGAAGGATGATAAGATGAGTAGTTCATATTTGTTCATAGATTGGACAACAAAAAATTGGTACACAATAATAGTGATTTTGAGAGGACTGAAATCACTTTTAGGTGGCATATTTGAAGAGCCCTAGATGAGGGTAGCGTTGTGGGCACTATATCAGTAAAAAAAAATTACTGTGGTTGGGAAAATTGATGGCAATCCAAGTACAATTGGAGGGTTGTTAGGTGATTGTCAAAGAAGAGCTCTAACTCCTGTACTTGTGAAGGAAAACGAGACTAGTAGAAGTAGGTGTATTGGGCCTAAGGACATGCAAAATTTGAAGGACTAAAGTAGCAGTTAAGTGGGCTAGCCAACTAGCCCTAGTTCATTGTACTGTAGAGTATTGTGTCATTGAGAAGAAGGGAAACCTCCATATTCCTACACTTGTCATCTTGGAGCAGCAATATGGCAAAAGTGGGCAAAACAAAGAATTGTTCACAACATAGTTGTGGACAACTAATCAAAAACTTTAAGTGTTGCAAACCTTAAAGGAAAAAAGAGGTAGATAGAGGGAATTTTTTTTTGAGTCGAGTTCAGTAAAATAAAGGAGTTTATTTCATTGATAGAGGTAAATTGAGGAGTTGCATAATGGGAGTTAAGGGGACCTGCCAGATGTGTTCAAGACATGTGGATTGGAAGGGCTATGTGTGTCCACCATAAAAAATTGGGTCAAGTGTTGTCTTGTTCAAGGTAAATTGGTTGTCAAAGGACTAACACCAAGCCCTAATTGTATTCCTTGTATCAGTGTGATATTAAAGGGCCATCATCCTTGGTATGAGAGCTCTAGCCTATTCTATTAAAATTTGTAATTTAACGAAGAAAGGTTTGAAAAAGTTAAAAAATTCATGTGAACTAATTGATTCCCTGATGTGTGTATATTTCATTGTGAAAAGTTGATGTGTTGTGGCACTTGAATGTGTTTGCATCAAAGATTCTATGACCAAACCCAAATTCTGATGTCTCGTGGAAATTCAGCATATGCCTTGTTCACTTAAGAACTGCATGTAACTCATATTAGACTACTCATGTCCAATCTCAATTGATCCCACTTAACAAGTTACCAAGACAAGGCTCATCACATAAAACTGTGGTCGTAAAACAACTAAGAAACATAGTTTACATCTTGACATGCCATGACACCTAACATGTCTTAAATGCCTTGGAATTATGTGACATGTGTTTGCATCCCCTACATTTCTTGACATGATTTTACACTCCCTAACACATTGTAGCACTTCCTAACACACCTTGGTAGTTTAACATACCTCGGCATTGCCTAGCATATAACCTTGTTAGTCCCTCCTTAACACACCTAGAACTCATCGACACTCCATATCACACACTCTTATTCGTTCATTTCCATGCATTTTGATCTAGTGTTTCCTTTTGTTTACCTGACACTCCCTAACACTCCCTAGCATGCATTGGCACACCCTAACAACTGGCACATCTTGGCATGCCACCCTATCACTCTAGCATTCATTGGCACTGCCTAGCATACCTTTTCACCCTCTCCTTAGCACACCTAGAGCTCATTGAAAATCCCAGTCACAAACTCGTATTCATTCGTTTTCATGCATTTTTACCTAGTGCTCCCTTGTGTTTCCATATCATTCCTTAACACTCGTTGCCACGTGTTGGTACACCCTAACACCTAGGACATCTTGGAATGTCGCCCTGGCCTCTAGCATGCCTTAACACTACCTAGCATACGTTGTCAATCCCTCCTTAGCACACTTGGAAGTCACTGACACTTCCAATCAGAAACTCTTATTTGTTCATTTCCATGCATTTTGACGTAGTGTTCCCTTGTGTTTCCTTGGCACTCCTAGTTAACACTTCCTTGCACGCGTTGGCACATCTTGGCTGTATCTCACCCTAGCACTTTATCATTCCTTATCACTACCAATCATGCCTTGTCACTTCTCCTTATCACACATGGAACTTGTTGAAACTCTTTCTCACACACTATTATTCATTCATTTCCATACATTATGACATAGTGCTACCTTGTGTTTCTCTAGCACTCCCTAACACTCCTTGGCACACATTGGCACACCCTAGAACTTAGCACAACTTGGCATGCTTTCCTAGCACTCTATCATGCCTTGGAATTGCCTAACATACCTTGTCACTCCCTCCTTAGCACACCTAGAATTTGCTAACACTTCCTCCTTAACACATGACATGTCTTGGCATGCCTAGCATGCCTTGGCACTATCTGGCACATATTAGCACACCCTGACGCTTCTTGAAATGCCATATCATTCCCTAGTATGCCTTGTCACTCCCCCCTTGCCACGCCTAACACTAGCTAACACCCCCAACAGACTCTCTTATTCATTCATTTCCATTATTTTTGACTCGATGATTTATGTTTAATGGGGTGCATGTCTAGAAAGAGTTCCTTTAAGAGAATAAAAAAATGATCTCACCATTACTGACATAAAATTAGGGGAATTTTGAGGTCTAAAATGGGCCTCCTAAGGAAAATGTACAATCAAAATTCACTTTATGATAACCAATCACATTTTAGGGGATGACATCATCCCTAATGGTTGAGGTAGCATTGCTTGAGTTAAAGGTACTTATTTGTTACATTCTCAATGGTGGACAAAAACTCATGGTTAACCATGGTAGTACTCTAAGTACTTTTAAAGTCAAAGTAAAGTACTCATAATAAATGTCATTTCACATTTTTTGAATAAAAATATATTATTGTCATTTCATATTTCTTGAAAGAAACAATGCATATCATTATACATTTATTGTATTATATTATATTATATTATTTTTATATAGTATATTAATTACATATTATTATAAAATTTAAATAATATAAAATTTAATTAATGACATATAACATAATTATGAATTTATAAATTTATATTTATATTCTATTTTAAGTTATTTAAGTGCAATGGACAAATGCATTAGTTGTTCAATGCCATAATGACTTTTTCTTGAAAAACTCATTCTTATTTATAGTCACATTAATACAATTTTTTTATTAATTTTATTTTGGTACAACTTTTGAATTGAATTTAACTATGGTTACATGGATTGTGGTGCAAAAAGTGAATTGAAAATTCATAAATATTATTTTATTGGTTTAGCTATTATTTTATTATTTTCTTAGGAGGCCCATTTTAGACCTCAAAATTCCCCTAATGAGTAATTGAGAGATTCTACTTGAATGACATTAGGAAACTACACAATATATTTTAAGAATGAAATTTTTATGGTTTTTTGTTATTGTGTGACAATGGTAGAAATTGACATGAAAACTATCACTCATTCCTACTCCCTGACACACCCTCATATTCATTCACTTCCATGTATTTTTACCTAGTGCTCCCTTGTGTTGTCATAGTACTCCTTAACACTCCTCAACATGCCATTGGCACTCTCTACTTAGCACTTTTCGGCATGCCCTGCCACTTCATAACATGCATAAAACTCCTTGACACACATTGGAACTTGGCACATGTTACCACTTGGAAAGTCTTAGCATGTCTAACATGCATTCATGAGATGACTTGGTATGCTTTTGCATAGTTTAATATTAAAGCTATTTGAGATCAATTATTGGAAAGTTTATGAGAAGAAATAGAGGAATATTTGGCATGTATAATGCACTAACATTTGGCACTTGGCACCTATTCGCACCTAGTGTTGGTGTGCCTAGAATTCCCCCCACGATAAAGGTAAAATGATGAATTATTAACCCTCTTATGTGTTCATCTCTTTGTTGTTCAACTTGTTTCTCTGTTTGTTTCCTTGACTGACCCTGACATGCATTGTCACACCCTTGCACATATTGGCATTCCTTAACACATGGAACATCTTAACATGTTTGAAATTCCTTCGCAATATATGTCACATATTAGCATTCCATAGCACGACTTGGCACTCATGCCCTCACAACTAGCCTTACTTGGGAACCTTACATTCGGCTTGGAACACCTTGGCACTCCCTAGTTGTCACACCCTCATAGATAGCCTTACTTTTTTTGTAACTTGGGAACTCAACCAATTCATTAGCAAAACAATGTTCCAAAGTCTCCCTTTATCTTAAATTAATCTTTCCACACCTTATCACAACCATAGACTACCCTTTTGCAATTATATTCTAAACTTCTCCTAAAACACTTCATCCTTGGGACACCTAGAATTCACTAACACTCCTTGGCACACACTCTTATTTGTTCATTACCAAGCATTTTGACCTAATTTTCCATTGTGTTCCCCTGGAACTCCCTAACAATCCTCAACATGCATTGACATTGTTTGTTATGGGTTAGCACACTTTTCATTCCTTGGCATGCCTTGACACTCCCTAACACTTCCTAGCACATGTTGGCACACCCTGGCACCTGACACATCGGTGAAATCGGTGAAATTGGTGTGAACGACGATAAAAATTTGATTGTGATCACACACTTAGAATACTTTGAAGACTAAACAACATAGATCATCCATGACACATGAACAAATTATTTCCCTTCGTGTGACAACTTTAGGACAAGTTGCAACAAGTGTGACACTAAGGATACGATTTGCGATTACACAGAGGTGACGTCTTAATACCACTAGAATAGGATTATACATGCAATGTGACAAACAACATGCGAAAATACGACATTTTTCCTATCATGCCAAAGGGAGAAAAATACCTCAAGAAAACACATGGAGTGTTTTTCAATGTTTGCGATGACACATGACGCTAATGAAATGATGATGTGGAAGTGATAAGCCATCCTTCTTGCCGCTTCTTCCTTTGTGCAAGATATGATTTCTTCTTCATATCTACCCTCCAACATGTTGTAAATTTGATGGAGTATTCTTGCGGTCCTGATCTTTGATCTTATGTTGTAATCCAATGTTCATTAGTCTTCTTATCTAATGATCATCTTATCTCCTCAGCTCCTTAGGTGTATTCTAGCATGTCCTCCTTCTTTATCTCTTCCTTCATCATCTTTCCATAGCATGATATAATTTCTACATCTATAATCTACTCATGACAATATGACATCAGTCTAATAAACCGATGGTCTAAGATGTTGCATGATGATCCAATCACTAAGTCGAAACCAGGTGGTAGGCCAAGGGAGAGGCTTAGTGATTGCGCAGTTGCGAAGCTCAGGAAGTCATGGGTGGAGCTTGAGCTTTGATATTTCACAGTGCACAATTCAGATAGGACTGGGAAGGCAAACTGCACAATTTCAAGACTCAATGAGCTCAACTGCGATGTTTTGCACTACTTGGGAAAATTGCGTAGTTCTGGGAGGAAGAGGAGGCATGGGGATTGCGCAGTTGCACAGTTCAGTAGCTCAAGACTGAGGCTTGAGGACTGAAACTGCGCAATGCGTAGTGTTGGCTTGGTTGGAGAGAAATATATCACAGTTCTAGGACTCAGGGTCAGGGCTTGAGCACTGAGGGAATATTCCAGAATTTGTCTAAGCGTGGGATTAGTGAGGCTGATGAGAACATTGATAGCAATTGACTATGATCACACACTTAGAAGCTTGGCGAAACAACATAAATCATCTAGAATACATGAATACATAATTCCCTTAGTGAGAAACATTTTTGCATGATAAGAACAACTCATCACCACAAGTCCTACCCCTTGAAACAAACCAAAATTGCATTATGCATGATAGGAAACAATTCCCATTCCAGAAGACGACACTTGCTATATAAAGATAAAAGTGTGAATGACACTTGAAATATGCGGACGACGATGAAAGTAGCACATTCCAGGGCAAAGATAACATTTTAGAGACACTAATTAGGTGAAATCAAGCGGAGAAAACCCAAAACATGAAAGTGACACTCGTGAAAACAAAGTTGTGTGGCAGCGAAAATTTGAAAAAAATCACAAAAATGGAAATAAAATGCTGATAGAATGTGAGAATATGTCATTGTCAATGCGCACTGACTATCGAAATTAATTATACATCACACAGGCACAGTCTTAATGGAATGTGCTATGCTTATTCGAGCTTGCATGAAAGAATGCGCTCATGGAATTGTTGCAAATTGAGTATGTGTGATAAATTGACTTCGACACTTCCAATCTAGGAAGGGAGCTCAAAATAATCAACTGACCAAGAAGTGACTATGGAAAGATTGATCGAAATATCCATAGTACGCTCCAAAATTTAGTATAGGAAAAATTTTGGAGAGTGTTGTCGCAACGACAACACTTGGCGACACACTGGTAGAACTCCAACTTCTCTGTTCAGGTTTCATCCTTAGTGCAAGGCCTCAGTCCTTCAGGAAGTATTGGTTCACCATAGAGATTACCACGACTTTGCCACTTATCTTGGTTAAATACATATTTCCCTCTATCCTTTACTTAGCTTAAAACACATCAATAAAATATTAGTCATGGCCTAACTACCTCAAAAGGGGATAAGGATAGTAAGTATATCAAGCTCTTAGCACATTCCCTGGTGTTGCTCCACTGCCAACGATCGTGAGCAGTACTTCGGTGGAGTCAACTTAAAGGAAAAAAAGCATCGTTTCGCTTCCATCGGGCCTAGACAATACCGTTACGAAGTTGCTTGCTTCACCTCTCTGCGCATGATCCTTTGTCTTCTTTCACCCTTTATTTATTTATTTTTTATAGTACTGTGCATTGACACTTATTCATTTTACTGGGGTGGAAGAGGGATCCAAAATTATTGAGAGAAGAAGAGGTTTTTACTTTTTTAAGGGATTTGAAAGATAACCAAAGTTTTATGCTCGTTTTAAAGTTTTTCTCCTTTCCCTTCTCTACTCGGTTGAGTTGACAGGTAGAAACACCATTCAATACAAGGCTGAGTGCAGAATGAAGGTCCTAATAAAGATATAGGCTTTGTATTTTTACCAAAGGATTTCTATCTGGAGCTAATTGTATTTTCCATTCATACATTATTGAATTAAAGATGTGTAAACACAAAATAGAGAAGAGGAAATATATAAGCCAAGCATTGTTCATTTTCATGATTTCCTTTTTTAAATTTTTCCATATTGCCTTTTGAGCCAACATAGTATCTTCATGCGAAGTTTTATTCAACACACGAAAGAAAAATACATGACACAACAAGAATGTGAATCCAAAGCATAAACAAAATAAGCTAAACCAAACATGATGCATGACTGAAGTAAGAAAATAAAAGAAATATTAGAAGAGTAAGCGTAAAATGAGCACAAGATGAGTACAAGAGAGGGAAAATGAGGATGAAACTAATCCTACTCCTAATCTAACAACTTGAAGGTCGGGGTCACATATAATGAAATTTCTCGTGAAACCACCATAGGTGTTCCCAACCTGCATCCACGAAGATACGAATAGTTAAAACATATATAAAGTAATGTGCAAGAGAAAATATGAGAGCTTGAATAATTTTCACAACAAAAGGAAGGTCTTTCCCGTGGGCAGGAAGATGTGTCACAACCACTACTTTCATCCAATTCACATTCTTAACTTTTCGATGAATACCATATTTCAAGAAACGTTGGGAGCTTCTTGCGGATGTGTCTCCATCAACACTTAAATCCTTAGCAAGTGCAATAGAATATCATAACTTGTTATTTGCGACAAATATTTTTTGGTAAGACTGTTCCAACCATTCAATGATTGGATCGAAAAAATCATGATGATCCTCTTGAAAACCAAAAAATATTCAAAAAAATGAATTTTCAATTAGAGGTAGGGAATTGCGATGGGAATATTGTGAAGGAAAATAGATCTGATCATATTCAACTATCATGTCGAAATAGAGAGGACCTGACATAACAATCAGGGAAGGCTAAAGTGCCTCAACTGCTCGACAAAAATTAGAATAGTGAGATGTTGAACGATGAAGATCAAGGGATGTAAAAAAAATGTCATTGGATGTGGTGATGATAAAATGATAAAACAAATTACAATCATCAAGGAAAAAATAATGATCAAATCGGCCAATTAATTCATCAAAATCTCAGTTTGTAACAAATGAAGATAAATGATTTTGAATAGTTCTGTGAATTCTCTAAACAATCGAACCAACTTCCTGTTAGGTCCCTATATTATTAGTATAGTCCCTTATTGTTGTTAGTGTAACCCCCTTATTGTCATTATTGTACCCATGTAACCCCCATATTGTTATTATTGTGCCCTTACATTATTATTGTTAGGTCGGCTAAGATTACATTGTGGCCCCACTAGGATTACATTGTGGCCCCATGGAATCCTATATATAGAAAAGAGGTTTTGTTAATTGTATCATCCAAGAATTTTTCATTCATGTAATGTATTGGAGGTTTCCCCCTCGAAGTGGCTTATTTCTAAAGTTTTGGTATCTCTTTTCTTCTATTTTTGGAGATAGTTTCATAACATTTGGTATCATAGCTTTGGATTCTAGGGTTTTGATGCACCAAACAGGTCATCGTGGAATTTTAGCTATGAATATTTTTCTGCGAAGGTTCAGGAGCTAAAATTTTTAGAGCACGAAGACGAAATCCAAAGGAAGATCATCGCAAAATTTCAGAGCTTGGTTTGCAATATTTTCAGAGATATGATCTGTGGAAGTTAGGTCTTTTTTAGGTCCCGAATTTCATCTCAAAGAGGTGATCGTGGGAAAATCTTCATAAATCTCTCTCTAAGAATTGGATTAGAATTTTGTAAAAATTGCCTGGAAGTACACATACCGTAGTTTCTTTTCTATCAATTTCAGAGTTAAAGGAGCAAACAGTGACACGTGGCAAGTCGTACAAGTTCGCTCTATTGAACCAGTCCATAATTAGGTCATTGTGGGAGATTGGAGATAACTTTGTCTTGAAGAATCCAAATCAAGTCAGAACTATGGCATTTGAAAGAGGATTCATAGGGCTACCGCATGGCTAAATTTCAGATATTGAAGATCCGTAATCACAAAGATAATTCAATTTCAATATCAAGCTCCTCAAAATGAAGAAAAATGTGTATATTGTTTCCAAATTGCATAAGTTTTGTTTGAAGAATCAATTTGAATTGATTCCAAGGGCATATTGTAGAATAGATATCAGTATTGGGTTCTAAAATGCCCCCTAAAAAGAATTAAACACCCATTAAGTCTTCAGAAGGCTCTACTATGGCTCATGAAGATGAAGAAATGCAACATGACATAACAAAATTACAAGAGCAAATGGACCAAATTTCGCTCTCGCAAAGAGTAAGAAAAAATGAAATGGATGTTTTGAAGAAAAGCATGGAAGCTAAGATGGATGGATTGAAGAAAGGTATGGAAGCTACGATGGAAGGTTTGAAGGATGGTAAGGAAGAAAAAATGGAAGGTTTGAAGGAAGGTTTGTCAAAGTTGATACAAGAAATGATTCCTAATGGCGAAAAGATAGTAGAAGAAACTCATGATGAGGACAAAACAAATGTTAATTGTGATTTCATAAACTCTAATGTTGGATTGAAGAACCACCATATTCCAAAGATGGATATGAGGAAATTTGATGGCAAGGATCCCGTAACATGGATACTATAGATGGAGCAATATTTTGATCTCAATAATGTTCAAAACACACAAAAGGTACGCATTGCAACTTTACATTAGGAACAAAATACATTTGTATGGTATCGATGGCTTTGCTCCCGTAAAAAAATTGTCACTTGATCAATTTTTACGGAGGAAATGATAGCACATTATGAGGATACAAAGAGCAACACCTTCTTTAGCCAATTGATAAATCTCAAACAAAAGGGTTTAGTGGGGGAGCACATTGAGGACTTCCAAAAATTGAATATAAGGGTAACTGATATTCCAGAGGAACACGGGATTGATGTCTTCATAGGGACTTTAAAGGATAACATCCAACATGAAGTTCGAGTTTGGGAACCTGATTCATTGGAGAAGGCATTCAGGTTGGCAAGAAAAATTGAATGTAAAATTATGGCAACAAGGAAGCCTACCACTCACATCTATAAAGATGGAAGTGTTGCTACTCCTAGACTTCCACAACTTACAAGGTTGACACCACAACAATTGGAAGAAAAAAGAGCAAAAGGGCTTTGCTACAGTTGTGATAGAAAATACACTAAAGGTCATAAGTGTGCTGAGAAGAAATTATTTTACATAGATTGTGAAGAGGAGGAAGAAAATGAACAAGAAGCTTCAAAAGAAGAGGATATACACCAGGAACCAACTCTAGAAGAATAAGAAATGAGTCTGACCATATCGTGTAATGCATTGGCAGGAATTACCACTCCTCAAACTCTCAAGATAGAAGGACATATCAAGAAGAAAAAGGTAATAGTATTGATTGATTCGGGTAGTACCCATAATTTTATTCATTGTAAGGTAGCCAAGGAATTGAATTGTTTCCTATACCTAGCACCAGAATGTCAAGTGATGGTTGCAAATGGAGGAACTATAAATTGCTATGGAAAATGCCATAATATCAAGCTAACCATGGGGGAATATGTGTTGACTAGTCCAATGCTTTCCATTCCTATGGGAGGTGCTGATGTTGTACTAGGAGTAAAATGGTTACAATCTTTGGGGACGGTAGCTTTTAATTTTCAAGAACTTTTCTTGAAATTTTTTTCAGAAGGAAAGGAAGTCGAATTACAGGGTATCGCAGGGAAGCCAGGAAGGATAATAAGCTCTAATGTCATGACAAAGCTTCTAAAGAAAGAACAGCGAGGCGTAATTGCACAATTATGCTCACTAGAAGTTCCAACATCAAAATCATCTATTTCTGCAGATCTCCAACAAGTCTTGGACAATCATTCCAAGGTGTTTAAAACACCCAAAGGACTCCCACCTATTCGTGATCATGATCATGCTATTCATTTGATTCCAGGAAGTGTTCCTCCAAACATCAGGCCTTATAGATATCCTTACTTCCAAAAGAGCGAAATTGAATGTATGATTGCAGAAATGTTAGAGGCGGGTATAATTCAACCTAGTCAAAGTTCTTTCTCTGCTCCTGTAGTATTGGTACACAAGAAGGATGGATCATGGCGAATGTGTCTGGATTATAGAGAGCTCAATAAGCTCACCATTAAAGATAAATTTCCCATTCCTGTGATTGATGAATTATTGGATGAATTACATGGAGCAATTTATTTTACCAAGTTGGATCATCGTTCAGGATATCATCAAATTAGAATGAAGACTGAAGATATTCTGAAAACAACATTTCGAACTCATGAGGGTCATTTTGACTTTTTGGTGTGTACATTTGGCCACTTACTATTTTTGTCCCATTTCTCAAGGGTTGATGAATTCCATTTTCAAACCCTTCCCTTTAAAATTTGTGCTAGTATTTTTTGATGATATATTAATCTACAACAAGTCTTGGAAGGATCATATTCAACATGTTGACAAGGTACTCAAAATATTGGAGGAGAAACAATTATATGAAAAACATCAAAATGTTTCTTTGGAGTACAAGAGGTGGAATATCTGGGTCATATTGTATCTCACGGGGGTGTTAAAGTAGACCCTAAAAAAATTAAAGCCATTAAGGAATGGAAATTCCCCACAACCATAAAGCAGTTGCGCAGATTTCTTGGGTTAACAGGGTATTATTGCAATTTTGTTAAGAATTATGGGAGAATATCAACACCTCTAACAACATTATTGAAAAAAGATGCATTTTCATGGACTCCTGAAGCAACTAAGGCCTTTGAACATCTTAAAGAGGAAATGTGCCTAACACCAGTATTAGCTATGCCATACTTCACAAAAACCTTTACTATGGAATGTGATGCCTCAAGAAATGGAATTGGTGTTGTTTTAATGCAAGAAGGAAGACCCATTTCTTTTGAAAGTCTTCCAATCAAAGGAAAGTATTTACAAAAGGCTATTTATGAGAGGGAAATGTTGGAAATACTACATGCACTAAAGAAATGGTGACCTTACCTAATGGGAAGACATTTCAAGGTAAAAACTGATCATGATAGTCTTAAACACCTTTTGGAACAAAGACTATCTTCAAAAGAGAAACAAAAATGGGTAACAAATATGTTGGGTTATGACTTTGAAATCATCTACAAAAAGGGAAGCTAAATGTTGTTGCAGATTCACTCTCAAGAAAGGATGAAGAAGTGGAAGCATTGCTTTGTGCCATTTCTATTATCCAACGAGATTGGATAACCAAAGCAAGGGATGAATGGAAGAAGAACGAAGAAGTGTGGACGCTCATCAAAAGTTGTAGCAGATCCTAGTACATCTGATACATTTAGTTGGAAAAAATGATTCTTTATGGTACAAATATCACTTATATCTTTGTAAGAATTCCCAAATAAAACAAAAGATTCTTTTGGAATTGCACACTTCTCCCTTAGGAGGACACACAGGATTTTTAAAACTTACCACAGGGTGAAGAAAGTTTTTTTTGGGATGGCCTTAAATTTGATATTCAAAATTTTGTGGCGGAATGTTTGGTTTTCCAGCAAAATAAAGTTGAGACAATTAAGACCTCAGGTCTTCGACAACCTTTATCCATTCCAAGTCAACGTTGGCAGGAGATTTCAATGGATTTTATCACAGGTTTACCTAAGTCCGAAGGAAGGAGTGTCATCATGGTGGTAGTTGATAGAATTACCAAGTATGCACACTTTTGTGCATTATCTCATCCATTTAAAGCAAGTACAGTTGCTACGGCATTTATGGAAACATTTCAAAAGCTACATGGAAACCTGAAGATTATTGTAAGTGATAGAGATCCCATATTTACAGGAATTTTTTGGACGGAATTATTTTCTTGTTTGGGTACTGAACTAGCTCATAGTTCATCTTATCATTCTCAATCCAGTGGTCAAATAGAGATAGTGAATAAATGTTTGGAAGGATATCTTCGTTGTTTTGTATCTGATAAGCAAGCACAATGGTTCAAGTGGTTACCTCTCATTGAATGGTGGTATAACACTTCCTTCCATACTGCAGCAAAAATGACCCCGTTTATGGCACTTTATGGATATCATGCACCGTCCATCACATCTTCTTTAAGGGAAAATTCTAGGGTTCAAGCAGTGGAGGATCACGTCGAGCATCAACAAGAAGTTCTCCAACTCTTAAAAGATAACATAAATTTGGCACAAAATCGAATGAAACAATAGGCAGATCAACATTGCAGTGAGAGAAGTTTTGATGTGGGGAGACTGGGTATTTTTACGGATACAACCATACAACAAATGTCCCTCAAGCAAGCTAAGAAGGATAATAAATTATCGCGAAAGTACTATGGTCCTTACAAGGTGTTTCAAAAGATTGGTACTATGGCATACAAATTGGAGCTTCCTGCTTCTTTGTGAGTGCATCCAGTTTTCCATGTTTCATGCTTAAAAAAGGTTATAGGGGACAAAATTCCAGTTCAAACAATATTGCTAGAACTTGATGAGGAAGGAAAAACCATATTGGAACCTGAAGCAGTCACGGAAACAAGAACTTGACAACTACGAAATCGATCAATTTCAGAGTATCTCATTAAATGGAAGAACTTACCCACTGAAGATTCCACATGGGAGGATGAGAATTTTATCCAAAAGCACCCGGAGCTACTAAAGCGTTGAGGACAACACTTTTTTGAAGGAGAAGAGCATGTTAGGTCCCTATATTACTAGTATAGTCCCTTATTGTTGTTAATGTAACCCCCTTATTGTTATTATTGTGCCCTTACATTATTATTGTTAGGTCGGCTATGATTACATTGTGGCCCCATCGACTCCTATATATAGAAAGGAGGTTTTGTCAATTGTATCATCCAATAATTGTTCATTCATGTAGTGTATTGGAGGTTTCTCCCTCGAAGTGGCTTAATTCTAAGGCGTTGGTATCTCTTTTCTTCTATTTTTGGAGTTGGTTTCACAACACTTCCTCACAAGCCAAATGTGACAAACCATTTTCCTGTAACTAGTGACAAACTATGCAATCGTAATAATCATCAAAATAATTTAAAAGGGATGCCAACACAACAAATACAAGAGACCAATCAGGACATGGTGAGTGGAGAAGAACTCAATTCGTGGTCTCTAACATTAAGATTATATCCAAATTAGTACCTTAACAAACAATGAGAAAAAGTGGTGAAGTGGTAGAGAAGGAAGTGGACAAAAGAGGTGAAGCAATTAATCAGACTAATAGATTCCATTATAATTACATGACAGAACAGGTGACACATAAATTTTTTAATATTTCATGCCAATGTTTGATAAACTTTGGTTAACCCAAACTTTATAATGGAGAACATAACATTGGGATGCATAGAGTCTCTTGTTAGACCCTGTTAGTGTCCCGTGATTTGGCTGATTGGCAAGCCAAATGACAGTGTAACATCAAACCAATATTTGGAGCCCAAGGACCTAGCCTTCCTGGACTCAGAGAGAGATTTCTCTATTTGTGTAAGGGATATCTGCATGTTTGCTTATTGTGTTCGGATTTTAGGGTAGTTATGAAGTAGGTTTTTTTTTGTTTTGGTTTTTAAGTTGTGAGGGATGAAACTAATTAAAGATATAAGATAGGTAAAAATATTTCAGATCAACTGGGCTATGGGGTCGAAAAGGTCAAGAAAGCTATCAGATGGTGATACAAGGCTGTTGAAGGGCCGATTTGATTCGAGGTACAAAGGATCTTTGGGCAAAATGGAATAAAATGGACATCAATTTTGGGAACAACAAAGGATTTCAAGCATAACTAGTTTAATAACTGACATAAACATGGTAAGGAAACCCATTAATCATGAGAAATGTAACTATAAGCTAATCAGTACATAGAAATAAACATTCAAGCCATGCATAGAGATATATAACTCTCTAACTTTGGGAAATGGCTATCATACTTTGGAGAAATACACTTAAGACAGACAAACAACTCAAATCAGTATGCCGGAATGCCTAAACACAGTACTTCAAGTTATTGGGTACTTTGAAAACAAGATTTCATAGTCTTAGACAAAGGGCAAGATTAGAACAAGACCTCCTTGGCTCAACAAATGACAATTTAATAAGTCAGAGAAATTTAATGGATGGAGCTATGGCTAGCCATGAGTAAGAAGGGCATGCCGTAAATCATACTTAGCATGCATAAAACCATAATTGAAACAAGCAACAAAATCCTTAAGTTATTAAATAGCAATCAAGAATTCTTTAATGTGACTAAGAATGAAGAAAACATGGAAGCTATGAAGAAACAGGAAATTTGAGGTGCCTCCAGGGGCATGTCTCAAATTTGTTCTCTACTGTTCTATAGCAAGCAAGAAACATGGATTTATGAATGAAAACTAGGAAACAAAACAAAGAGAGAGACACTATACCATTCTACCAAGTCATGGAATCCAACAACAATCATCTTTCATCATCCAAGAACATCCAAGAGACTATCCAAAAGCATGAGACAAGTATTTCTTCCAAAGCTTATATGACCATATATTACTTCTATCATCAAGTTCAACCTTGTTTACAATGAAAGCCTTTGGAATATATAGGCCTAAGTGAGGAAAACCTCTTAGTTCAGTTTGCAATCTCATTCGCCTATCCAAAATATCTAATCTTGTCGTTGAGGCTTTGCAAAGCCCAAGGCACAAAATATCTCATAAAATATCTAAAAAATGCTAAAAGAGGGAAATAAATTGACTTTTCATAACTTCTCATGTGCAAAAATAGCTAAACGCACATGAGGAAAAAACAGTTTTTAAAGGTTCAATTTTTACAAAAATACTCAAAAAATACATCAGTAAAAGGTCCTCTAACTTGCCGGCAACTTTTAGCAGCCTTCCCGATGTCGAAACGAGGCTCGTGATAGCTCGTTGGAAAGCTCTGAGTGTCTACTTTCTGGAGAAATTGGAATTTTCCCAATATTATGTCTGGAAGTTTTCCAAAAACAAGCCAGTGTGTAAAAAACCGGAAAATAAGCTTTGCTAATAGACCGGGCAAAGTGTAGAAAAATCAGGCAATTTTTGCCATTCCGGGGGAGCAAATGATCTTCAAATTTCTTGAAAATCGTTGAGTGTGTGCTCCTGAAATTATGGCATCCAATGATACCATTATCCTCCTTTGATGATTCCCCAAACTGAAATGGCGAAACCCATGAGTTTTGGCCAAAAACCCAAAAATGACAAAAAAACAAAATATGTCGAAAATTGCCCAAAATTGGTGAGCATGACCCTCAAGGGTTCTCAGCAACATGTTGTGAAGCAAAGGCAAAAATCTGAAGTCCTGATGTGTCTTTCCTCACTTTTTGTGTCGGGCGCTTCCCTTTAGCCTCCTTGAGCAGCATTCAACTTGCGCCGAGCAAACTGATTTAACTTTTTATAATGCCCCGTCATTCTCCTTTGAAGGTCTAAATCCCTGTTTGCCCTCTCCAATTTCTTTTCCAAGTGGTTATTAACTCTCTCAAGCCATGCTTCATTATTGTTTTCTAACTCTTGTTAGAACAATGCAGTGAGAGGGGTAGATTGGAGAAGGGCATTTTCCTCTTCTTTTTGCTTCTCAAGGACCTTTTTAAGCCCCATGGCTCTTGGCCTCTTTCGCCTAGGCTAATCTTCGCCTTCACTTTCATCTAACTCACCCATGAGTTCTTCCAACCTTGCTTGGGATTTGGAGGCCTCCTTCTTGTACTTGGTCGCCCGTGTCTCATAAACAGCCATATGGACACTCATTTGCCTATTTTGGATTTGCAAAAATTGATTGAAATTCCTAGCTCTATGAAGATCATCCTTCAAAGCATCAATTTGGCCTTCTCTATGGATTAAGAGGTTTTCTAGAATTCAGACCTCATTATCACTATCATCGCTTTGGATTGGGATGATGTCGAATGCACTCTCTTGTTCATGACTGCCTTCTTCCTTACCCTTCCCTTTTCTTTGGGTGGCTATTCTAGTGCTCTTCCTCCTAGGCAAATCAATCATGGGCTTCTTTGGCAATTTCCCTTTATTTCGAAATGCCCTTGTCACATTTGGAGTGACAACTCTAGGCACTCTTTTCTTTGTTGTCCAGGGCTTGGCCTTTTTAGGAGAAGAGGGCATGGCCCCTTTACCTTTGTCACTTTGCTTCTCTTCTTTTTGAGCTTGATGTTCTTCTTGAGGAGGTTGTTGTTCTTGAGGAGGCTGTTGTGTATCACCTTTAGGCCGCCCTTGCTCATTACTTTCATGCTGCTCATGTTCAGTACTATCATGCTGCCCCTATTCATCATGATGTAGCTGCTGTGTGCCATCTTTTGACTGCCCCTGTTCATCACTTTCCTGCTGCTCTTGCTGCTCTGTCTCGCCCTCATTGTCATGTTGTTGTTTGTCATCATAAGGCTGCTCACCCTCATCATGAGTCTGTTGTTCTTCATGCTGCTACCCTTCATAATCAGTTTGTTGTTCTTCATGTTGCTGCCCTTCACCCTCTGTTTGTTGTTCTTCATGTTGTTGCCCTTCATCCTCTTCCTCATCATCATGATCATGCTCTTCTCCCTCTTCAGGCTCTTCTGCTTGTTCTGTAGTAAATTTGAGCTTTTTAGGAATAGGTCTGCTAGAAGAAGGCGAGGGATGATGAGTAGGAGATGTAGGGGATGTATGGACTGGAGGGACAGTGGAGAAATCCGGATGAGTAATGAAAACATCCCAAGAGACCTCTCTCTTTTCAAGCTGATGAATAATGATGATTTTGATGAGAGAGTGATGGAAGAGACAGGTTATTCGTTGTGAAAGAGGCTTCTTATGGACAGTGGAGGCCATTTTCTCAATGCTCTTGTGTAAGAAGAAAGGAAGATTTAGCAATCTGGCCCTAGTGAAATGCATGAGCCGTCGAATGTGATATGCATAAATTTGGGAGAATCTTCCCTCACAACTGAAGTACCTCATGATAATCTTCATGAGAGGGGCGTAGCTAGCTAAAAGATATGAGAAAGGGAAAATAGAACGACATGATTCTCTGTGCTCAGGTTTTAGGAAGGGCTTGTAATCATTTGAGTCCAAATGGCTTTGTTTAAACCATTTCTCACCAATATAGGAATTTTAGTGGCCTTGGAGATGGATCTTGGGGAGAATTTGAAGTCAATGCTTGCCAAATGGAAATGCTTGTCTCGAAACCTTAAAGTGCAAAGATGTGTCAAAGGAGAGAAACTCTTCACCTCTTGCACCCTTTGACAAAAATATAAACACCCGACGTCATGGAAATTGAACAAGACTGATGGGATTGAATTCACTTCTTCAGTGGAAATAGGTTCATATCTCTTATGCAATCCACTCCTACTATCCTGCCTGGGAGGCATCTTGTTCTGGATGCTCTCTGCAAAACCAAACTGCCTCAAAAAGGTTTTCAAGAATGTTTTCTCAAACAAAACTCTGCCTTCCTTGTCAATCACTGTTTGATCAAGGTAAATTTGCCTCAAAGCTATGCAAAATGTTTTCTTTGGTATTACATATTCCCTGCTCCTCCCAAAACACTGTCTTTCCCCTTTGTATGCCAATCAAAAAGTAAATTTAATAATAAGCACACAGTCAACTAAAATGTATACACATAGTCAAAGGGTCACTGTGTTTGGAAGAAGGTCACAGAGCTCTTGGTGTTTTGATAAGACAACCTTGCATTTAGACAAAGGCAAAAACTCCACTCAATCAAAAACACCCTCCTTGTGTTTACTATTTCTCACACAGAGTGTTGCCAAAAACACCTTTGAATTGTAATGGCAGCTCCCCTCACTAAATTATGTTTTATGGACAAAAAGGCAGCATTGATTTTGCTCTTCACCACATAGATATGACCTTTGACAGTGACAAAGTAATATATGTATGACTATCGTTGTTGAAAATAGGCCCACTATTTCATTTGTTCAAATACTTTGTTTCTGCCTTTAAACAATGCCTCCACCTTTTATCATTGTTTTGAGGGCATTTTGTTAGGTCTCTTGACAGTAATAAGAAATCCACTACTTTCACTATGTCAGTGTTGAGCAAATATAAGCCACTCCAATCTCGAGTTTTTAAATGTAAAAACAACTCTCCTTTCCACTGTTTTCTTCACTGCATAAGGTTGACAGAGTTTATTTTTCCCTATCACAGTTAGGATACTTCCACTAACTATCACCCCTTTAGAAAATTGACAATACTAAGGAGGCTCATGAAATACCTAGAAACTTCGATGGCAGGCTTTGCTTGAGGGTTGGAGCAGCTTCCAGACTTGTTTGAGGTGCCTTGAGTATTCAAAGTGTGTGTGGCACATTTACGAGGGAAAGCGCCGTGCAAAGAGGGGTTGTCGGGTCACTGAAGGGTCGTCGTGACTGGCGCCTACAGGCGTGCTGCGCGCTGCTACAGGCGCGTCGCGCGATAGTGCAAGCCTTTGGAAAAATTCTACTTGAGCGCGTTGCACGGTCAAAAACCCTTGAAAACTCTGCAAACTTGCTCGAAAGCTTCTTCTTTGGTAGAGTGAACAGCAAAGGGGAGTTTTCTTGTGTTTTGGTAATGCAAGAATAGATTTGCAACGGTCCTTACACCCTTTTGAAATTGAAAAATCCAAGCTCCCTTTCACACTTGTTTGGTGAGATTTTTTTGAAACATTTGGAAATATTTTAACGACTCTTTGCACCAATATTCCGACAAAAAGTGGAGTTGGACTTTTGAAAAAGAAGCATAGTGAGGACTTTTGTTTAGATGAAAAATGCATCGTTTAGGACTTTCAAAACTCCTCTACTGCATTTTCACTGTGCTTTATTTAAACAAGAAACTCTGCCACTGTTGTCTTTTTAATGACATTTTCAACATGGAAAAACCGCTCAAAAACATATCAATGACTAGTGAAGCATTTTTTTTCCATTTGCAAGGAGATGACTTATCTCCTTAAACTTGGTTGACCGCTTCTGCTTCTAGGTGTTTTTAAGCTCCTCTTTTGACTGTGAGTGCCAAAAACTTAGTTGCATTCACTCATGCTTTACCATTCTCTGTTCATCAAAAGGGGACCTCTTTTAGACCTCTCCTTTACTTGGAATGAAACAGTGAGGTGCCTTTGACCTTTTCATAAGGAAAATGCCTTCATTTGAAATGGCGACATGCCTTATTGGCTTTGAAAGTTTTTCCAGCATCTGAAATACATACCATAAACCTTCTTGCATATTTATGATCTTGTATGTTCAGTTGTACTGCTTTTTTGGGAGAATTAAACTCAAATTGCCTTCTGTCCACTATGATGAGTCATTTTGAAAGAAAATTATTTATGAGTAGGAAGGACAGTACCCTTTGAAAAGCAATCATCACTCTTAGGCCTGTGTCATGACTCATCTCTCAACCACTTATCAACTTTGTTTTGTTTAAAGGAACATAGACTAAATGTTAAGCCTGTTCATCAAGGATATGAGTTTTTGTAACTTTTTAAGGAAATCACACCCCTCAGCTAAGTTTGTACACTTCTTGGCTCCAGACTGTCTTTGATAGCAAACTATGATAGGAGATAAGCCAAATTTCTTTGATATTTTATAGTGCTCATGCTTTTCCTTTGTTTTTGACATGATTGCCCTTCTCAGAAGCTTTCAATTGTCTTCTGTTGCTCTTACCATTTGTCTCTTAATCAGTCAAAACCCCAAAGTCAACTACTGCACTATCCCTCTGCTTATAGATGAAGGAGGCCTATTTTGACAAATGTCTGGTTTCCTTTCAAATTCTGCCTCAACCAAACAAAGAATGTTTGATGAATCATACTTATAGTGGCTTCTCTTATACATGATGGCAGAAGTTAGTTTGAGCCTAAGACTAATTGACTCTTTTGGCCATCTGTTTAACAATCTTTCTTCAATGATGATGAACCTATTAGTTTCACATTGTAACTCAAATAATAGTGAACTCATGCAAATCATTTTTAAAGCCCACTTCTTTGCCTCTTCCTTTAATCATCATTTTACTTCAGAAACCCTTAGTTGTTGTCTCACTGTAACCAAATTTTGTCTTCACAGTTAGTGAAAAACTTAAAAACAGACTTTACCTTTGGCCCTCTGCTTATAGATGAAGGAGGCGCTCTTAGTCTTCAACCCTCTACTTATGAAATGAAAGAGGTTCTTCAGTCTTCAAACCCTCTGCTTATAGATGAAGGAGGTTTTTCAGTCATGTCATATCATCAGCTTCTTGATAGTGTTATTTTTCCTTTCATTGTCCTTTAATGCTTTAACTGTGATCGCGAGAGCTTAATGAAAAACTCTCTGCTCTGTAGCTGCAACCCAGGCTCAAAATCACATTTTGAAGCAGTTGTCTTCTCATGTGGAACCAAAAAATTGTCTCCTGGGAATGTTGGCCTACTTCTGTTCTTGAAAGATTCATGAAAACACTGTAAAAACACCTAAAATCAGTTTGACCTATGGTACATGTATTGCCGAGACTTGAGGGTTTATGAGTGGCATGACCTAGGGTTGTAACAAACTTTATGTGCAGAATGGGAGGTCTGTTATGACTGGTTTATAGCAGGTAGAGGTTTTTTGGCTTTAGAGTGGTTTGCCACGGGAGGAATGCCTAAAGCGCCACTACCTAACTTAGGGGAAACTTTTTCAGAAAAATTTGGATTGTTTCTTTGGAGCTGATGGGAGAAATAGTACGATTGAGGCTAGATGGGGCATTATAATGAGGTTTCATCTCATCATGGGCGGACTGAAAAGTAAAAGGGCAAAAAATTTTATGGGTGTTTTCTAGCTGGCAAATTTGACAAATTTTTAGATCAGCTGCTAGAAAACTTGGTTGTTACAACTAGTCATCACCAACAAGTGAAAGATACTGATGACTAACAGTGGCTCCATTTGGGGAGGGCAGCTCCTTTTCGGGAGGTGTCCAGAATCTCAGATCTTTGGCTCATAAAGACCAGTACCTTATCCATTGGGGTGAATTTCACTCCTCCTTGATGCTACTTCTAAAAAATGACAGCATGATTAACATCAATGATATTTCTACCTACCCCACTATCTTTCCTAACATTTTTTCTTCCTTTGGGTGCATTTGGACTAGCAACCCTTTTGACAATATATATTTTTTCTTTTTGAAAAATGAACCTATCTAATTCTACACTTATATTTGTCGGGAGTTCGGATTAAACTGATGAAATCCTTCATTACTCTACCTATGTTAGATCAACTGTCAAGGTTAAGCTGTTTGACAGGATTTTATTCTCTAATGTAAAACACGAAATTGAAAAATGATCAAATCAGGGTTAGACAGTTTGATTTGTCATGTACTTGCGGCATGAAAAACAAGCTGCAAACAAATCTTATTTTTCATAAAATGGAAATTAGGAAAAACGGGGCTAAGATGCACAATTTGTTTTTCATCCCCGCTTCCCTCTTTGGTTCTGTTTTGAGCGTGTGGAACCAGTATATTTTCCTAATCTACTCTCTTTAATAAGTCAAACTTACACAATGTTGACCATCTTTTTCGCTCACTAACTTATCAGCAAATAAATTTAAAACATGTTCAGCTATGATTAGGCTAGATAACTGAACAAGACATTTGAGTACTAGTAGCGACATTTAGACTTGCGCGTTTTCTGAATGACTATTTTTTGGAACATGGGGCCTTTTTCTATTTTTCAACTACCCTCTTTTCTATTCTTCTATTTTTTTTTACTTTTCTGTTATATCTATTTTTCAAACAGTGGTATATACAATGATTGAAAATGTTTTAAACTCAGAAATCTTGGAAATGGCGAAACTTAAGCATCTTATCCTCATAAGGATCTCCTACCATTTTTGGCCCATCTAGTTATTGAAAAGAAAAATTGGGAAAGTTTTCTCTTGTAAACATGACATAAGGATTCATGCATGAATCTCTGAACAAACACGTATCTTCCCGCTGTACCTCTTTATACCTATGATTTCCACTCCTTCCTTTACTGTACATCTTCTTTAAGTAATGCATATATTCTTTGTCATTTTTGAAATAAATAATGACATCATCAAGGTATGTTAAGATGCAGAAGTTCAGGACTGGAAACATGGCTTTCAAGAGCATATTTTTGATATCCGGTAGTTTTGAAATTCTGAGTCTGAAACTGGAACTACTTCCAGCATACTGAAAAAAATCTTTGAGTTGTCTACTTTGCAAGGGAATCATTTGGCTATAACCTGAAACATCATTTTGCAAAGGCACATGATTAAAATCACTTATCATCGGCATATCATGGTCTTGGGTAGGAAAGATAAAATTTCTGTTATAGGGATGTGCATTAGTGTTTCTAAAATCAAAACAGACCCTATGACCAGCTATTTTATCTTTGATTATTACTGATTGGTTCAGATTTTTGTATTTTCTTTTGTCAAAGTTGTTTCTTGGGGTGATGGTAGTGGCATAATGTTTCTCATTGTTTTCTCTGCATGAGGTAGTATTTTGCATGAGATTTCCAATCCTAAGTCTTTGATGAAATGACAGGATATAAGCCAGTTCAAGTAACTCAGGTATACTTGGACTGCAGTTATCATGTTCGCTCATAAGAAGTTTATCTGGATTTTTTCTGGATTTTGAGCTGTTATGGCTACAGTCAAGGTTTCACTTGCAGTGGAAGAGTTATGTGATGGTAAATCTTTGAGGTATGGTAAAAACATTAAGCTTCCCTGCTCCTAAGTTCCAAAAAGGTTTGTGATATGTAAGTATTCTAATTCCTTTGTTCTGAAAAATTTTCCTGATGTTACTGCTGATGTTTGACTAAGGTTTGAGCAATTCACTTGATAGTACATAATGGTTTGTGCTTCTTGCTCTATTCCTATTTCAGAAGGAACATACTTACTTTCCTCAAGAAAACTGTTCATGATCATGGTAGTTTTGAGTGTCTAGTTCATCATAGAGAACTAGGGGCAGCTGATGTGGTGGGTCTAATTTTGTTTCAATTTCTTTTCACTGTCATTCAATGTCCTCATCAGTGTGTAGAATAAAAGAGTTCAGGTTGAAATGCAAGGAATACATTGGGGTGTTATCTGGCCTCTCTTGGCTACTGATCATGTATTTCATGTGTGACTCTCGATAGAGTATTCTTGTTTGGTCAAACACAAGAATAGTGGCATAGGACATATCCAATTGAATATTTCCTTGGAGCTTGGCTCCCCAAGATCTGGATAGAAGAATTCCGTACTTGGGAGGAATGTCTGCTACCACTATGTCCATGATCAGATGTTTTGCAGGTATTTGGGCCAAACTAAAACAAAGATCTTTGATCAAGCCTAGAAATTTGACTCTACTAGAATCAAATCAATATAAGTCTTTGTATGGTCTTGTGATTTCTAGGCCTAATCTTTCCATTACAACCTTCGGCATAAGATTATGCGAGGCGCCGAAGTCTAGCATTGCATTGTGAATGATTTGGTCATGGATATTCAGACTGATGTAAAATGGGAGAGTGTTTCCCTCTTGGAATTTCCCTTCTATTTTCGGACCAAACAACACTTCAGGAGTATCATCAGCTAGATTAAGGGTGTTCGCATCATTCCCTAGATTCAAGACCTTTAACACTTGGGATTTATAAGAGCCTTAGGCGATGAGCTCGGTAAGAGGCATGGTGATCTTTATTTTGGCGATTTCTCCCTCAAAACTAAAAGGTAGCTGTAGTTTAGACATGTTTGTTTCAACTTTTTCAGCCATGACCTTCTCTATGTTTTGAGTTTGCTGGCTCTGTTTCGGGATTTTGTTTGCCACAGTCACCTTGGGAATCTTTGTGGAAGTACTAGGAGTATCTGAGTCAGGATTAGTTTGGGTAACTCTATCTTTGTTTTGGTCATTTTTCCCGACCATGATTTTGTTGTTGTTCACTGCTTTCTTAAGGATGGTATCAGGGGTTTTAGTAGTGTCTGAGCTACCCTTCTTGGAGTTGTCTTGATTTTTTCTGCTTCTAAGGTCATACTGCCTGTGAGCTTCTATTATGGCATTTTGAAAATCTATGGCAGGATCCTTGGGATCTTCATAATTTGTTTCATCCTGATTCAGAGAGAAGAATGCTTGTTCTTCTTCCGTGAGGTACACCTCACTCTCATTATCAGACCCTATGAGGTTCAAGTGATTTTCATCAATGGGTTCTGTATCCCTATCATCTTCTTCCACATAATTTTCATTAAATTGTGGCCTAATTTGTTGGTCATTTTCCCTTGGTTTGTTTTGAAGCTGTTCCCTCCTAAAATTTTGGTTCCGGTTTCTGTTTGGAGGGTTTGGCTGGTTGTCCCTAAGAGGGGTCTTCTCACTTATCTTCTACCACATTTTGGCCATGGACCTGACTAAATAATTTATTCTAGGATCTAGGGAAGGGGATGAAGTGGAGACCTCATCTCGGTATGTGACTTTCCTTTCTGATCTAGTCCTAGCTCTTTTTTCTGCTAAGTTGGCTTCTGCTCTTATGGCTACTTTTTGCATTTCCTCTAAGGTAAGGGGGTCCTTGTCTCTTAGCTGATAAGTCATGTCTGGGTCAAAACCCTCGGGGAAATTTTCCAAGGCTGAACCAAGTGGGGGTTTGAAGTGAGGTGGGAGGGCGTTATACACACTGTTGAACCTAGTGCAGTATCCCTGGACACTTTCCCCATTTTCCCGTTTTAGATTGTTATATTCTGATAGGATTTGAATGGGGTTCTTTCGGATTTCCCACTTGTTTATGAAGGTTTGGTAGAGTTCTGGGAGATTGTGGATGTTGTTTGGAGTTAAGCTCTTAAACCATTTTTTGGGTTCTCCGCCCAGGCTTTGGGCGAACATCCTCATTCTGATGGTCTCGTCTTCTATTTCCATGTATTCAAAGGAATCGCTAATCCTATCTACATGTTTTTGAGCTGTGGCAGTCTCTACTCTGGAAAAGTGTGGGATTTTGGCTTGATAGTCATTTTGTAAGGGAGCCAAAGGCTGTGGAAAAACCAAAGGTGCGTACCAGGCTGCCATGATGGGAGCTAATGGATTATGTACAAAATGAGGGCTTGTGGGATGAGCTGAGGTGGTTCAAACAGTAGTGGTTTGGATGGGTGTGGCGGATGTACTTGGACTAGTGATCTGATTTTGAGAAAATCTGGGATGGTAGGAGCCAAAGTGATGGAGAAGCTGAAAGTCGGGAGGTGTGGTAGGTGAGGATTCTCTACTAGGACTCTGTGGC
Organism: Pinus albicaulis; assembly: GCA_034641835.2. Taxonomy (NCBI): domain Eukaryota; kingdom Viridiplantae; phylum Streptophyta; class Pinopsida; order Pinales; family Pinaceae; genus Pinus; species Pinus albicaulis. The sequence continues at coordinate 455,027,940 of CM076580.1, read as the reverse complement.
AGATCTAGGGGCTCAAGATTGTCAAAGTCTATCTTAATTTGTGACTTACTTCTAAAAAGGGTTTTTGTTGATTTTAAGTCAAAGGGGGAATCTTGCAAGGAAGTGAGATGTTCAGGTACTGATATTTCTTTACGGATGGACCTATCGGTAGCTAAATTTCCAGTTTCAGAAGCTTGCCACAGAATCTTCTCCGGGTCATCTAATATGATAGGGGGATTTGGGTCTGGATGAGATCTGGTGTTGATTCTCGTGAAGCCAGATTTCGGGTCTAGAGTTTAGAGAGGATGGTATTTATGTTTGTTTTGGATGGATGGCCTCTCTAGGGTTTTACTAATGTGAAGGATGGTCAAAACAAAAAGGATGGACTAGTGGAGTCGCCAGGTGGATTTCTATGAGAACTATGGTCCACCACAAACACTATCAAAGATGCTTTGGGAAATTTTTTTATAGAAAACTTTGAGATGGAAACTTGCAAAGAGGAATGATTCACTTGGTTTCAATAGTTTTCTAGGCTGTATGGACAAGCTAATGGTTCTCTTGTAAAGAAGGCTTCTGCTTATCTCCTATGTTTAGGTGAGGTTTTCTGAATCGCTAAGTTATACTTAGTTTTTCACTGATTACAGAGTTTCCACCCTAAGTTTAAGTTTTTGGAAGGATGAGTTAGCAGAAAGGTATGGTTTATGAATTTTTTTGTCTTTTATGGAGTTTTTAGGCCTACTGGAGGCTAGTGGAGTTGCCAGGTGGAACGTGGTTGTTTTTGTAAAGACATAACTATGGTCCACCACCAGTAACTAGGGGAAAGCCAATCTGGGAATGTTTTGGGGTTTTTCTGAGTTTTATGTGCAGCCTATGGTTTATTAAAGTATTCTAAACCTGTTTCATCACTTTTCCAGGGTGGTGAAAAAGTTTTACTTTAAATGATTCTATGGACTGCTTGCCTGTTTAACTGTTTAAAGACTAATGAATCTACAAGAGTTTGCTAGACTATTATGTACTCATTTAGTCCCGCCATGATCGCCATTATGTTAGTGAGAGGTGGGATAAGTCAATCAGATAGTATTCTTAAGGCTGTTGGAATTTTTAGGGAATCTAAGTTTGTTCGTTACTCAAAGTCCCACCATGATCGCCATTATGTTAGTGTGCAGTGGGATAAGTCAACAAGATAGTATTTTCAAAGGTCTCTAAAGGTTTAGGGAAAATAAGTTTGTTTATCACTCAGAGTCCCACCATGATCGCCATTATGTTAGTGAGCAGTGGGATCAGTCAACAAGATAGTATTTTCAAAGGTCTCTAAAGGTTTATGGAAACTAAGTTTGTTTATCACTCAAAGTCCCACCATGATTGCCATTATGTTAGGGTCCCGTGATTTGGCTGATTGGCAAGCCAAATGACAGTGTAACATCAAACCAATATTTGGAGCCCAAGGACCTAGCCTTCCTGGACTCAGAGAGGGATCTCTCTATTTGTGTAAGGGATATATGTGTGTTTGCTTATTGTGTTCTGATTTTAGGCTAGTTATGAAGTAGGTTTTTTGGTTTTGGTTTTTAGGTTGTGAGGGATGAAACTGATCAAAGATATAAGATAGGTAAAAAGATGTTAGATCAACTGGGCTATGGGGTCGAAAAGGTCAAGAAAGCTATCAGATGGTGATACAAGGCTGTTGAAGGGCCGATTTGATTCGAGGTAGAAAGGATCTTTGGGCAAAATGGAATAAAATGGACATCAAGTTTGGGAACAACAAAGGATTTCAAGCATAAATAGTTTAATAGCTGACATAAACATGGTAGGGAAAACCATTAATCATGAGAAATGTATCTATAAGCTAATGAGTACATAGAAATAAACATTCAAGCCATGCATAGAGATATATAACTCTCTAAATTTGGGAAATGGCTATCAAAATTTGGGGAAATACACTTAAGACAGATAAACAACTCAAATCACTATGCCGGAACGCCTAAACACAGTACTTCAAGTTATTGGGCACTTTGAAAACAAGATTTCATAGTCTTAGGCAAAGGGCAAGATCAGAACAAGACCTCCTTGGTTCAACAAATGACAATATAATCAGTCAAAGAGAAATTTCATGGATGGAGCTATGGCTAGCCATGAGTAAGCAGGGCATGCCGTAAATCATACTTAGCATGCATAAAACCATGAATGAAACAAGCAACAAAATCCTTAAGTTATTAAAGAGAAATCAAGAATTCTTTAATGTGACTAAGAATGAAGAAAACATGGAAGCTATGAAGAAACAGGAAATTTGAGGTGCCTCCAAGGGCATGTCTCAAATTTGTTCTCTATTGTTTTATAGCAAGCAAGAAACATGGAATTATGAATGAAAATCAGGAAACAAAACAAAAAGAGAGACACTATACCATTCTACCAAGTCATGGAATCCAACAACAATCCTCTTTTATCATCCAAGAACATCCAAGAGACTATCCAAAAGCATGAGACAAGTATTTCTTCCAAAGCTTATATGACCATATATTGCTTCTATCATCAAGTTCAGCCTTGTTTACAATGAAAGTCTTTGGAATATATAGGCTCAAGTGAGGAAAACCTCTTAGTTCAATTTGCACTCTCATTGACCTATCCAAAATATCTAATCTTGTCCTTGAGGCTTTGCAAAGCCCAAGGCACAAAATATCTCATAAAATATCTAAAAAATGCTAAAAGAGGGAAATAAATTAACTTTTCATAACTTCTCATGTGCAAAAATAGCTACACGCACATGAGGAAAAAACAGTTTTTAAAGGTTCAATTTTTACAAAAATACTCAAAAAATATATCAGCAAAAGGTCCCCTGACTTGCCGGCAACTTTTGGCAGCCTTCCCGATGTCGAAACGAGACTCATGATAGCTCGTTGGAAAGCTCTGAGTGTCTACTTTCTGGAACAACTTAAATTTTCCCAATCTGATGCCTGGAAGTCCTCCAAAAACAGACCTGTGTAAAAAACCAGAAAATAAGCTTTGCTGATAGACCGGGCAGAGTGTAGAAAAAGCGGGCATTTTTCGCCATTTCGGGAGAGCAAATGATCTTCAAATGTCCTGAAAATCGTTGAGTATGGGCTCCTGAAATTATGGCATCCAATGATACCATTCTCCTCCTTTGATGATCCTCCAAACTGAAATGGCGAAACCCATGAGTTTTGGCCAAAAACCCAAAAATGACAAAAAACCAAAATATGTCGAAATTTGCCCAAAATTGGTGAGCATGACCCTCAAGGATTCTCAACAACATGTTGTGAAGCAGAAGCCAAAATCTGAAGTCCTAATGTGTCTTTCCTCACTTTCTATGCTGGGCGCTTCCCTTTAGCCTCCTTGAGCTTTTGTTGAGCAGCCTTCAACTTGCGTCGAGCAAACTGATTTAACTTTTTATAATGCCCCGTCATTCTCCTTTGAAGGTCTAAATCCCTGCCTTCTCCAATTTCTTCTCCAAGTGGTCATTTACTCTCTCAAGCCATGCCTCCCTATTGTTTTCTATCTCTTGTTCGAACAATGTAGTGAGAGGGGTAGATTGGAGGACATTTTCCTCTTCTTTTTGCTTCTCAAGGGCCTTTTTAAGCCCCATGGTTCTTGGCCTCTTTCGCCTAGGCTGATCTTCGCCTTCACTTTCATCGAACTCACCCATGAGTTCTTCCAACCTTGCTTGGGCTTTGGAGGCCTCCTTCTTGTACTTGGTCGCCCGTGTCTCATAAACAACCATATGGACACTCATTTGCCTATTTTGGATTTGCAAAAATTGATTGAAATTCCTAGCTCTATGAAGATCATCCTTCAAAGCATCAATTTGGCCTTCTCTATGGATTAAGAGGTTTTCTAGAATCTGAGCCTCATTATCACTATCATTGCTTTGGATTGGGATGATGTCGAATGCACTCTCTTGTTCATGACTGCCTTCTTCCTTATCCTTCCCTTTGCTTTGGGTGGCTATTCTAGTGCTCTTCCTCCTAGGAAAATAAATCATGGGCTTCTTTGGCAATTTCCCTTTACTTCGGAGGGCCCTTATCACATTTGGAGTGACAACTCTAGGCACTCTTTTCTTTTTTGTCCGGGGCTTGGCCTTTTTAGGAGAAGAGGGCATGGCCCCTTTACCTTTGTCACCTTGCTTCTCTTCTTTTTGAGTTTGTTGTTCTTCTTGAGGAGGTTGATGTTCTTGAGGAGGCTGTTGTGTATCACCTTTAGGTTGCCCTTGCTCATTAATTTCATGCTGCTCCTGTTCAGTACTATCATGCTGCCCCTATTCAGTCTCTTTTGGCTGCCCCTGTTCATCATGATGTAGCTACTGTGTGTCATCTTTTGACTGCCCCTGTTCATCACTTTCCTGCCGCTCTTGCTGCTCTATCTCACCCTCATTGTCATGCTGTTGTTTGTCATCATAAGGCTGCTCACCCTCATCATGAGTCTGTTGTTCTTCATGTTGCTGCCCTTCATCATCAGTTTGTTGTTCTTCATGCTGCTGCCCTTCACCCTCCGTTTGTGGTTCTTCATGTTGCTGCCCTTCATCCTCTTCCTCATCATCATGATCATGCTCTTCTCCCTCTTCAGGCTCTTCTGCTTGTTCTGTAGTAAATTTGAGATTTTTAGGAATAAGTCTGCTTGAAGAAGGCGAGAGATGATGAGTAGGAGATGTAGGGGATGTATGGACTGGAGAGACAGTGGAGGAATCCAGATGAGTAATGAAAACATCCCAAGAGACCTCTCTCTTTTCAAGCTGATGAAGAATGATGATTTTGATGAGAGAGTGATGAAAGAGACAGGCTATTTGTTGTGAAGGAGGCTTCTTCTGGATAGTGGAGGCCATTTTCTCAATGCTCTTGTGTAAGAAGAACGAAATATTTAGCAATCTGGCCCTAGTGAAATGCATGAGCAGTCGAAAGTGATATGCATAAATTCGAGAACCTTCCCTCACAAGTGAAGTACCTCATGATAATCTTCATGAGAGGGGCGTAGCTGGCTAAAAGATATGAGAAAGGGAAAATAGAACGACATGATTCTTTGTGCTCAGGCTTTAGGAAGGGATTGTAATCATCTGAGTCCAAATGGCTTTGTTTAAACCATTTCTCACCAATATAGGGAATTTTAGTGGCTTTGGAGATGGATCTTGGGGAGAATTTGAAGTCAAAGCCTGCCAACTGGAAATACTTGTCTCAAAACCTTAAAGCGCAAAGATGTGTCAAAGGAGGGAAACTCTTCACCTCTTGCAACCTTTGACAAAAATATAAACACCCAACCTCATGGAAATTGAACAAGATTGATGGGTGTGCATTCACTTCTTCAGTGGAAATAGGTTCATATCTTTTATGCAATCCACTCCTACTATCCTTCGTGGGAGGCATCTTGTTCTGGATGCTCTCTGCAAAACCAAACTACCTCAAAAAGGTTTTCAAGAATGTTTTCTCAAACAAAACTCTGCCTTCTTTGTCAATCACTGTTTGATCAAGGTAAATTTGCCTCAAAGCTGTGCAAAATGTTTTCTTTGGTATTACGTCCCTGCTCCTCCCAAAACACTGCCTTTCCCCTTTGTATGCCAATCAACAAGTAAATTTAATAATAAGCACACAGTTAACTAAAATGTATACACACAGTCAAAGGGTCACTGTGTTTGGAACAAGGTCACAGAGCTCTTGGTGTTTTGATAAGACAACCTTGCATTTAGACAAAGGAAAAAACTCCACTCAATCAAAAACACCCTCCTTGTGTTTACTATTTCTCACACACAGTTTTGCCAAAAACACCTTTGAATTGTAATGGCAGCTCCCCTCACTAAAGTCTGTTTTATGGACAAAAAGGCAGCATTTATTTTGCTCTTCACCACACAGAGATGACCTTTGACAGTGACAAAGTAATATATGTATGATTACCATTGTTGAAAATAGGCCCACTGTTTCATTTGTTCAAATACTGTGTTTTTTCCTTTAAACAGTGCCTCCACCTTTTATCATTGTTTTGAGGGCATTTTGTTAGGTCTCTTGACAGTAATAAGAAATCCACTACTTTCACTATGTCAGTGTTGAGCAAATATAAGCCACTCCAATCTCGAGTTTTTAAACGTAAAAACAACTCTCCTTTCCACTGTTTTCTTCACTGCATAAGGCTAACAAAGTTTATTTTTCCCTATCACAGTTAAGATACTTCCACTAACTATCACCCCTTTAGAAAATTGACAATACTAAGGAGGCTCATGAAATACCTTGAAACTTCGATGGCAGGCTTTGCTTGAGGGTTGGAGCGGCTTCCAGACTTGTTTGAGGTGCTTTGAGCGTTCAAAGTGTGCGCGACATGTTTACGAGGGAAAGCGCCGTGCAAAGAGGGGTTGTCGCGTCACTAACGGGCCGTCGTGACTGGCGCCTACAGGTGTGCCGCGCGCAGCGCGATAGTGCAAGCCTTTGGAAAAATTCCGCCTGAGCGCGCCGCGCAACTCTACAAGTGTGCCGCACAGTCAAAAATCCTTGAAAACTCTGCAAACTTGCTCGAAAGCTTCTTCTTTGGTAGAGTGAACAACAAAGGGGAGTTTTCTTGTGTTTTGGTAATGCAAGAATAGATTTGAAACGGTCCTTACACCCTTTTGAAAGTGAAAAAGCCAAGCTCCCTTTCACACTTGTTTGGTGAGGTTTTTTTGAAACCTTTGAAAATCTTTTAACGACTCTTTGCACCAATCTTCCGATAAAAAGTGGAGTTGTACTTTTGAAAAAGAAGCATAGTGAGGACTTTTGTTTAGATGAAAAAGGCATCGTTTAGGACTTTCAAAACTCCTCTACTGCATTTTCACTGTGCTTTATTTAAACAAGAAACTCTGCCACTGTTGTCTTTTTAATGACATTTTCAACATGGAAAAACCGCTCAAAAACATATCAATGACTGGTGAAGCATTTTTTTTCTATTTGCAAGGAGATGACTTATCTCCTTAAACTTGGTTGACCGTTTTTGCTTCTAGGTGTTTTTTAAGCTCCTCTTCTCACTGTGAGTGCCAAAAACTTAGTTGCATTCACTCATGCTTTACCATTCTCAGTTCATCAAAAGGGGACCTCTTTTAGACCTCTCCTTTACTTGGAATGCAACAGTGAGGTGCCTTTGACCTTTTCATAAGGAAAATGCCTTCATTTGAAATGGTGACATGCCTTATTGGCTTTGAAAGTTTTTCCAACATCTGAAATACATACCATAAACCTTATTGCATATTTATGAGCTTGTATGTTCAGTTGTACTGCCTTTTTGGGAGAATTAAACTCAAATTGCCTTTTGTCCACTATGATGAGTCATTTTGAAAGAAAATTCTTTATGAGTAGGAAGGACAGTACCCTTTGAAAAGCAATCATCACTCTTAGGCCTGTGTCATGACTCATCTCTCAACCACTTATCAACTCTGTTTTGTTTAAAGGAACAGAGACTAAATGCTAAACCTGTTCATCAAGGAGATGATTTTTTGTAACTTTTTAAAGAAATCACACCCCTCAGCTAAGTTTGTACACTTCTTGGCTCCAGACTATCTTTGAAAGCAAACTCTGATAGGAGATAAGCCAACTTTCTTTGATATTTTATAGCGCTCATGATTTTCCTTTGTTTTTGACATGATTGCCCTGCTCAGAAGCTTTCAACTGTCTTCTGCTGCTCTTACCATTTGTCTCTTAATCAGTCAAAACCCCAAAGTCAACTACTGCACCGGCCCTCTGCTTATAGATGAAGGAGGCCTATTTTGAAAAATGTCTGGTTTCTTTTCAAATTCTGCCTCAACCAAATGAAGAATTTTTGATGAATCATACTCATAGTGGCTTCTCTTATACATGATGGCAGAAGTTAGTTTGAGCCCAAGACTATTTGACTCTTTTGGCCATCTGTTTAACAATCTTTCTTCAATGATGATGAACCTATTAGTAACACATTGTAACTCAAATAATAGTGAACTCATGCAAATCATTTTTAAAGCCCACTGCTTTGCCTCTGCCTTTAATCATCATTTTACTTCAGAAACCCTTAGCTGTTGTCTCACTATAACAAAAGTTTGTCTTCACAGTTAGTGAAAAACTTAAAAACAAACTTTACCTTTGGCCCTCTGCTTATAGATTAAGGAGGTGCTCTTAGTCTTCAACCCTCTACTTATGAAATGAAGGAGGTTCTTCAGTCTTCAAACCCTCTGATTATAGATGAAGGAGGTTTTTCAATCATGTCATATCATTAGCTTCTTGATAGTGTTATTTTTCATTTCACTGTCCTTTCATGCTTTGACTGTGATCGCGAGAGCTTAATGAAAAACTCTCTGCTCTGTAGCTGCATCCCATGCTCAAAATCACATTTTGAAGCAATTGTCTTCTCATTTGGAACCAAAAAATTGTTTTCTGGGAATGCTGGCCTACTTCTGTTCTTGAAAGATTCATGAAAACACTATAAAAACACCTAAAATCAGTTTGACCTATGGTACATGTATTGCTGAGACTTGAGGGTTTATGAGTGGCACGACCTAGGGTTGTAACCAACTTTATTTGCAGAATGGGAGGTATGTTATGACTAGTCTATAGCAGGTAGAGGTTTTTTGGCTTTAGAGTGGTTTGCCACGGGAGGAATGCCTAAAGCGCCACTAACTAACTTAGGGGAAACTTTTTCGGACAGATTTGGATTGTTTCTTTGGAGCTGATGGGCAAACTAGTATGGCTGAGGCTAGATGGGGCTTGATAATGATGTTTCATCTCGTCATGGGCGGACTGAAAAGTAAGAGGGCAAAAAAGTTTATGGGTGTTTTCCAGCTGGCAAATTTGACAAATTTTTAGATCAGCTGCTAGAAAATTTGGCTGTTACAACTAGTCATCACCAACAAGTGAAAAATATTGATGACTAACAGACCCCAAATTTAATTTCCAATAAGAATCCATAAAAAAGATTTTAAGTCTATTATATAAATGGAACATATTGTGTCTTATTTTAATATTGGTGAATGTAAGAAATTGTTGCTCAATTGACAAATTAATTTAAGGAAATTTCTCTAATAAAATTATCTAATTTAAAATTGACTTAAAACTTAACAAATAACAAATAAAAATTTCAATATTTTAAATTACATTGTTGTTACAATTAATTAAAATCAAAATTAATTTAAAATGTAAAAGAATGGTGAAATAAGATTCATTTTTTAAATTATATTGTTTTCATAATTAAATAAAAAGTTGTTATAATTTGGGAGAGGGTAAAAATTTGGGCACCTTTAGGGTTCAAATTCAAATTGTAACCGTCTTTGAAGAGTTGTCAAGATGGTCATGGAAAAAAATAAAATCATTCCCATACAAACAAAAACAAAAATAAAAATAAAAAATTACTTATCAAAATTGAAATGAAATTTGTTTATGCTTTTTTCAATTGAAGAGAGGAAAATTTTCATAATATGTTCTAGTTTGCATTATTTTATGGTTTTTATTGTTTATATATATATATATATATATACCATGACAATGTCATGATAGCTCCAAAAAAACGAAGTTATCATTTTTTACAATATAATCCTATTGTTATGGAATTGTCATCTATTTATCGAAATTACATTTTACTAATGGTGATTTAAATTAAAAATATTCACTTGAGGTGCTTTGGGTACTCACAAAGGAAAAACATTCCCAATTCGAAAGATTTATCCATCCTCTTGATGCTAAGATTTACGAATTTTTCATATCAATCTTCCATGCCTTCACTTGTAGATATTCTTACTCGGAACTCCATGTATTTGTATTTATTGCTTACATATCTTGCTTTCATTTTCTAGTTTCTCGACTTACTTGGATTTATGAATATTACCTATTTGTCTTATGTATGCCTCATTTAGACAAAACAAAGGGAAATATGGGTCAAAATTGACTCTGTAGGTTTTATTCCTTACTATAAACTATTCAATGTTGAATAAGTGGTATTTAATATATACAATCATTTTTCTTGACAAATAAATGATATTTTTGTGTACTTTTGTACATGGTGTTTTGCATCATAATGCACATGTTTACCAATAATTAGGTTATAATTCTTATGCACAATGGTTGTTGAAAGAGTTACATGTATTTTATGGAAAATTGTGCTATTGGAGATTTTAAATAGTCTTTTTTTTTTTTGGGTGGGTGGGGGAGAGGGGGGGGTGTTGTAGTGATATTTCCAAAATAGTACTATGTTTTCACTTTATTTAAACCACATATTATAATTGTTTGAATGATTGGATGAATTACAATAAAAGGAAGAATAATGGTTTAGATTTTAGTCTATTTTATCATAGGAATCGACAATTGGATCAGTCTTGTACTTGTGTGACACATTGGTCGATTTTGACTACTACCACTATAACCCTTAGTTCCAACAAATGACCACATGTAAACTTAGAGGATTTAAGCTTTGAATATTGTGGTACATAATACTTCGTTTTAACCATGATCACCAATTGAGTTTCCCTCGAGGGGTTATGGATCATATTCATATTAATTAATAAATGCTACATAAGAAATACCTTGTTTAAAGCTAAGGGATTACGTTCAACGAATGCCTTCATCAAACCTTATATTGTCATATCTTTTGAAATTTTGAGATCCATCGATGCTACCAAGCATATATGTATTGTTTCTAGTGCCCTTCTATCAAGAATCTCCCATTATTTGTCTTTCGTAGTTGTTGGCAACTTTCCTATTATGCCAAATGGTATAAAAAAACAATTATGATATATATAATCTTCCATTCGCAGATCCAATGGTTTTCACCATTAAACTTCTCAACCCTAAAAACTTATTCCATCATTTCTCCCACTTTAACCAAGAATATTTCTTTCCTATGAGTTTTATCAACCAAATAAAACTTTGGCTTTGATACCATTTGTTAGGAATAAGATCATAGCGTAATAAATCAAAACAACAACAAAAATAAAATATCGAATGATACAATACAAAGGGGACTTCAATATATGTGGTTCACCTCATTTGGGCCACATCCACAAAGAAACAACCAATCATTCATTTTATTCTATCCAACAAAATGAATGAATATAACTTGCAACACATTTGTTGCAACCTCCTCTTCACTCTCTCATGTTTTCCTCTCTCAATTACAATGCTTTATCAAAAATCCATAGCCATAATACAAATCCCTTATAAAAAGAGTGTTTCCATCTAGAGAAAAACCACTAACATAACTTCTAGAATCATATCTATGACCTAATGATGAATGATCCCCATTGACTACAAAATTACAATATTTTACAAGGATTTTTTTCCCAAAAATGTATCTTCGGAAGCACTTCTCTAAACCCCTAAGCAAGGGGGACTCCAAATTATTATTTCCAACCCTCATGGACCCCCCCTCCCCCCCTCGCACCCTCCACACCCACCTTTAGGAAATAGGATACAAACATGGATAAAAATAAGATCTTTGAATCAAGAAGATAATTAGGCTCTATAGTCAACAATATGGTGCATTTTACCTATCTTTGGGGTTGTACAAGCCATACATAGGTCATATGTGCTATGGAAGGCTACCTCACATTCCTTAGAGGTTATGTATTAGTTGCTAGGTGTTTGCATACATGTTGGATCAATGGTTTAATTACCTATTGCATTTATAGGCAAATTAATTTCCACTGTAAATGTTGGTTTGCCTAAAATCCAACTATATAAATGCAAAAAAAAAATATTGCTACAACATTATATGGGCTATAAATGATTAATGGCTATTACATACATCACTCTCTTTTATTCCTCAAATCGATGATTTAAACCTCTAGCACAATTTCCTATAATTTTGATCACATTGTCGATATAATATGGCATCCTTAGTAAGAGCATAGACCTAAGTAGTCTTAACTACAACTCCCTCCCAAGCTTGTTAGTGTGGGAATCCTCCATGGTGACTCCAAGAACATATATATTTATATTTAATTCTAAATTGGGCATTGTGTATTTTTGAAATTGTGCATGAAGGGTTTTGTTAAAGTAATTGTTGGTAGTACTATCAACTGCAACTAGTGTAGATTAATTTTAAACCCAAATCTATCAAGGACCTAAGGCGTAATTTTGTTATCATTTAATTACATGTCATGTATTATTTCCTTCATATTAAATGATAAAAAAAGTATACCCTAAGAAATTAGATCCATCTTGATAGTTTATGATTTATTTACATTGTTTTTTAGATGTTGTCATGTACATGTACATGTGTAGTTATTTATTTATTTCTTGTTGTCATGGGAATATGTAGATATATAGTTATTTAGTTTTGTTGTCATAATTGGTTGTATAACACCTTGTTACTCTCCATGCAATCAACTATGAGTAGTCCATTTTTTCAGTTCCTTTTTAACTAATAAAAACAATTATTTTCTACTTTCATTAGTAACTTACGAGCATAAATAAGTCTTCATTGCTTTTCTTAATTAAAAAATAAAAAATAAAAATAAATAAAATAAAATAAAATTCTACTTCCATGACCAACTCATAATTAAAAGTAAACCTTTATTTTTAGTATTATTATGTAGTAAAATTGACAATATGTTCTAGTTCTAACTCAATAACATAAATCTAAATTTAGTCTAAAGTCGACTTGTATATTTTTTCGACTTGGATTTTTTATTTTTCTTCTAAATGGAGTCCCTTTTTATTTTATTTTTAATATATAATTATCTAATACTAACATGACAACATCCCAACATACTAAGTTGTAATTTGTCTCTCAACATAATGATGCATCTTATTAATTGAAGTAACAAATAAATGTATGGATGGGCAACTTTACAACTAAAGTTGTGTGTGTTCTTATAAGGCCATAGAGTGTTGTGTAATAACTTTCAAATAATAGAGTATATATACACTTTTTGCATGGTTGTGTTGGAGTGTTATGTAGATGCAATTCAAGCATAGGACTTCCTTCAATTGATATAGTTTGGATCAGAGTAATTTTTTCCTCTACTCTTGCATTAAATGTATCATAAGTAGAAGTTGAACTCAACGTCAAAACAAATATGGAGTGCTTATGTTAAATATAGATCTTTCTACTTAATTGGCATTAGAAAAAAATAGTTGAGCAATTAACCAAATATGCAATAGAACCACCCTTCCATGCATGTTGGTGATTAGTAGTTGAGAAACTTTGCACTCAAGTCACATCAACAACAAAGAACCAAATCATTCTTGATGATGGACATTAGTTATTGGCTCAAAATGTTGATAATATAAATGGATGCATTACCTCTAGAAATCTCCCCACCCAATGACATTTCTTGCATAAGTCTCAAATATGAAATAAAGAACCAATTATCTTATCTACACAGAGATCCTTTGTTGGTGGAAATGGGTGGGCAGAGTGGATATATCTAAATGGACACTCATTTGAACTTGCACATTCCACTAGAAGCTCTTAGAAATAGCTATCGTTGAGAATGGAGTCATTATATCCATTCTGTTATCACTCAGGTTTTCCTAGAAGTTGTGTAAGAGGAAAGTATACCCGAGGTAACCACAAACCAACCTTTTAGATGCAGAATCTAGCCAATCTGCATCCAGAGAGGGCTCTCTCTTTATGATTTATCTTTGTTCTTGGAAGGTTTTAGGCTAGTTATAGATTCAAAAGTTTGTTTTGGGAAAATGGTGGAATCCACAAACTAAGGGCAAGGTTGAGGGCTTTCAGTCCATTGGGCTATGGAGTCAAAGGATGGCTTTACTGGATTTCTATTCTACGCACAAGATGGCTTTACAGGGCAAGATAGCTAGGCAGAGAACAATTCTTAAAATTTAAAGTGGACGGGATGATTTTGAAGGGATGAAAGGCAGCTAAGAATCTTTCACCATGTTCAAAAGAAAGAAATGAGATGACTACAAACAAAGAGCAATGAAGAATTCTTTATTATAGTAATCAACAATTTTTAAATTAGCAAAGCAAGAGCATTTAAGAATTCATGCTTATAACCAATTTAGAGGAAAACATTAAGAACAATCACATCTGAAATCAGAGTACAATTAAGTAAATTCCGATTCAATCCTTTATGTAAATTATTCAGAAATGGACATAATGATATTATAAACTGATATAAAACTTAAGACAAAGGGTAGAAAGACTTATTGAACTGCAGTCCAACACATGAATCCTGCAAAAAGTCCTGAGTTTCAAATTTTCATCCAATAAGCCACGAATAAATTTCTCCAAAATGATTTTATTCCGAAAATCTCAATGATTACAGCAGAGTAATAGAATCCACCCAAAATACTTCCAAGAATGAAGTATTTATACAAATTCTAAACTAAAATATCTTGAAAAAATATCAAAATTGGTTCACAAATCTCTCCAACTATTTTACATAAATAGAACTTAAGTAAAGGAAACTCAAACTAATGCATATATTTGGCACTATTTTGTATGGATAGGTGATGACAAAGAGGATAATTCGAATTTTATCCAACTCTTAGTTGATGATGAGGCATCCAAGTCACTAACTGCTTCCTTTCTTTGTGCAATTCTGCTCCAACAATTCTGCAAACTTGGGGTCCAATGATATCTTTGTATTTCTCAATCCGTAATAGATATGTAAAAAGTGAAAGAGGTTATTGTAGATAAATATGTTGGTGAGATAAACCTCTTTCATTTTCCCAAAATTCCTCTCCAGCTATGCATAATAGTCTTTGTAAAAAATATGTGTAAAACAGAGTTTTACAGAGTCTGAAAAATGGCCTGTAAAGATGCACATGTATCTCTCATTATAAAACCACTGTGAAAAAACTGAGATAGGTTTTTGTATATGGTTCTCTTAGGAACAAAAACCTCCTTCCGTTTTGTATGAAGTATTTTGGATTGGCCACAATCCTCTCTGCAAAATGATGACTTAAACTGGAATTTTCTGCAAAAAGTGCTTTCCAACATTGTTTAATATTTCCAAAACCATAATGGCTGTTAGAAAAGTGAGAGAGGTTTTTGTAGATGGCCCTCTTAAGAACATAAACCTCCTTCAGTTTTTCAAAATTCATCTTGTATTGGTCACAGTATTTTCTGCAAAACAATGACTAAAACATGCAATTTCTGCAAAAATGTTCCTTCTTGTTATGTTTTTTCATCTTTTTACTTTCTTGCTCTTTTCACTGTTTTACTTTCACTTTAGACAAACCTCACTATTGGTGAAAGTATTATCATCTCTTTTTACCATTTTACTGCCTTCTGTATTTACTTTTACTGTTTACCTTTGACTGCTCTGTAACTTCATTTTAACTTTCACTGACTTTTACATGATACACTTTAACCACTGATACTCTTTAATTGTTATGCTTTTCCTATCCCTGTAATTTCTCATTTCACTTTTACCATTCACTGTGCACATTTCATCATTATAATCTCTCTCTGACTTTGTATACAAACTGTTTGTTGAATGAAGATATTGAATTAAAATGCGAGAATTTGGAGTAAACAATTTTGTCAGCTAGTATTGAAATTGTTGGTCAAATCCATATTACGATGGTAACTTTTTGCTAAAATCAAACAATTTGTTAATGAAATCAGGTCTCTAAGAGAGGCGTTCAATGGGGTTACATTGGAAATTCTTTGTGGAGCTTCATTTTGGGTTCTTGTGTATTCAAATGGAAGTTTTACGGGTTTTCTTCCGCAATTAGAAGTAGCGATTTGATTTTAATGAGAGAGTGGCACAATTATAGGTTGGGGGAACAATTCCTGAGTTTAAACCTCAGGGAATGATCTTAGCGATAGGATTTAATCACTACTCCAGTGGAAAACAAGGAAAATAGAGTTTCTTTGAAGTTCAGAGCGCAATAGAATAAATACCTGTTTCTTGGAGGCAAACTGGGTTTTAACAGGTATCAGTGATTAACAATAAGATGCTTGAACAACTTTGATCCAGGTGGAATTAAGGTAAATGGGATAGAGCAGTAGATTTAGGTGGTGGTTCGTAGTAGAAGGCGCAGTCGCGTTCAAATGATGAAAATGACATAAAAAACACGAAAATTTGTTTTATTTCCAAAGTCAAAAAGGGGTTTTTATTTTTTCGAGGAATGACGTCATATTGGTATGGGCTGACGTGTGGTGGGGGCTGGGCGGTAAGCAGTAATTCCCGCACCGCTTATGAGCAAAGGTGGTATTAAATGAGAGGGCAACGATTCCATTGGGCGATGGACGCGTGGCCGGTGGACTATTTCAAAACCACCAAGCCCCCGCGCGTTAAAGCTCTGACAAGGGACGGCTGGCGGAATTGATATGGAGCGTTGATCTGTGGAGGGGCGATCCATCGGTGGACGGGACAGGGAGATGGTGGGAAGTTAAACGGTGCGGGCCCGATATATTTATCGTTAATTAATCACCCCGGGCGGGATTTGATTGGTGGAGGTAGTTGGTTATTAATTAACTCTGATAATTAATTAATCCCATGGTATAATGGAAATTGGGGTTGCAGCGGGGTTCGATTATAGTTAAAGTGTCGGGTGGGATGCCAAGTGGATGGGCCACGGTGGCATGGGGGTTTTTTCCGAAGTTTTTGTTTAAAATAGAACCTCGGGTTTATTTAATTTTTTTGTGTTAAACATATATATCATATGTTTAAAGCTTTTTCTCATATATGTTTTTTATTATATGATAAATTAACCAATGTAATTAACTTATCATAAGGGCGGGAATATTACATAATGATATATTTAACCAAAGGGCGCATAATGTGGGTTTTTAGTGTTTAATTGGGAAATAAATACTTTGGTTAAACTTTATAATAAGATGGGTTTTTTGGATATTTTATGTAAAAGGAGTTATATACTTAGGATAAGGCATTTTTACTAGAGATTTAGTAAATAGAGTTAAATGTAAATATGACAAAGGGACAAGGGAACTCAAAAAACTTTGCACATCTAAGAAAGTGATAACTTCTGAAGTATATAGCAATATCTCATCTTCCACACTTAAACTTAGAATAGTAAGTTATTTTGAGGGATTTTTATGGAATTTTGCATAGTTTTCCTAAGTAAAATGGGATTTTACTTAGGACAAGGTTAAAGGTGAATGATTATAATGATGAATTATCTCAAGTACTTAGGTCTTTTTGATCATTAGGCCGAGGGTCCGGTCCCTCCAAAAGTCAAGGAAATGCCTTGAGCCCTTTTGATCTCCAAATACCTTAGTACTTTAGGGGAAATTAGTAAAACTTTTAAGGGGAAAGTGATGAGGGAAGTTAATGATTTTGACTTTGCTTGCTATGATTTTCCAGTGTATTTCCTGCTTCAGTATTTGTGATGAAAGTAAAGGATCAAAAGCATTTAGCAGCATCATTCATCAGATAAAACTTTGCAACACCATCTACCTACCCTATCTACTACTACCATTTTCTCTTCTTTATTAGGGTGCATTTAGACTTGCAAACCCTTTTCAACCTTTTCTTTTTACATGATAAATCTATCTATTTCTACACTTATTACATCCAAGGGCTCAGATTAAACTATTGAGCACCTTTTAATAACTCTACCTATCTACTTATCTGCCAAGATTAAACTGTTTGGTCAGATATTTATTCTCTATTCTACAACATGAAATTGAAAAATGAACTAGCCAAGCTTAAACAGTTTGACTATTCATGAATTGTGGCAAAAGTTTGACAAGCTGCACACAATCACTTATTTACAAAAAATGAAATAGTAGTGGCATTTGGATTTGCACACTTTCCTTGGTCTATTTTTTGCTTGGGGTTCATTTCTTTCACTTTTTTGACCACTTTATTTTTCTTACCCTTTGATTTTCTTTTAGGGTATACCCTCTTTACATTTTTTAAATTTTTGATTTTTTTGGCTTTTCAAGAATATGGAACACCTTTGCTCAAGAAAAAAGGTTTGAACATATTCCATAGTTCAATCAAGACAATCATGAAAAATGACACCTATTGGTATAGGATACTAACACTGGCTCCACTTGGGGATGACTTTTCCTTGTGGAAAGTCAAGAACAGCAGGTCAGATGCCTCAAAATGTCTTCAAACTGAACTATGTAATCTCCTTCTTCTGGTAGCTTTATTGTACATATGATAGTGCAACTTCTGAAGCTTAGGGCCTTCACTTCGGGCTTCAACTTCAGCAATTCACCATCCATTCAAAACTTAAAACTTTGTTTCCCAGTTGGAAATCTTCTGCCTTGTTCCAATCCCAAACATGCATTTGTTGTGGTTGAAAATCTTGAATTGAATATAGTCCTTTTTCTACAACCTGAAATTTGATCTGAAACTGAAACAACACACAAAAATTTTCAAACCAACTTAATGAAAAACTAACTGAAAATTGAAAACAAAAAAAAATGCTCAAAATTTTGAGCTTATTAGCACTCATTTACCTACTCTAATCTACTAAAAATCTTATTGAATCAGGTAATACAAAAATGCCAATGAAGCCAATCAAGTAGATGTAACAATAAATGGTTAACTTGATTGCTTATGATCAAAATTGGAAGTATGTTATGATCATGTGCCTTTATAATAAATGATAAGATGTGAAATGGCAATTGTTGATATATTTGATCCTCATAGATAAAACATGTTTGCAGATTTGAGGTAAAAATATTCTCCATATAATTTTCTATAGGATCATTAAAAGCATGATGTATGTTATTTACTTCTAGGCCTTCAATGACTAATTTTTCAATTGAATTATGAATATTAGACCATGAACTTATTTCTTCAGTCTTGTGTTTGAAAGAATAATCATCTTCAATATGCAAGTCAAAAGATAGTACAATTTCCTCTTGCTTTGGAGAAGGAAGATTTTCAAAGAATTCTTTAGGATTTCAGAAATTATATGACTGAATTTGAGAATGCAAAAGTTTGATTTCATTTTCATAATTTTCAGAAATTATATCAAGAAGCCATTTTTTAACTCGAGGAGAACATTTTCTTGATTTAAAAAGAAGAAAGAAATCTCTTAAAAAATCCTCATCAAGCTGAATTTTTGATAACTCATCCCTGAATTCATTTAAAATTTCATCAAATGAAAGATTTTCCACAAACCCTGTCATCCAGTATCATTATTAATGCTTTGGAATATGGATTATTTGGTTGTAGAATTTCTCTGAAACTTGAAGCTCTGGATATCTGATCAACAGTGTCTTGATTGGAAAATGATATCAAAAAGTCAGAAGAATGATGCTCAAATGTGCATGGAGATTTTATATTTACAATTTTCAAAAGAGATAAATTAAAAACTACTCTAAGATCTTCTCTAAAATACAATATACATTGGAAAACTCTATCAATTTAGAAAGAACATAATGTCTTGGATAACAATCCAAGTTGAAAGCCTGATCTTTCCATATTGTTCTTCCAGGTTCATTCCTCGAGTGGAGTCTTAGTAGTGAAATTGATTTTGGAGTCGCCAGGTGGATGATTTTAACCTTT
Source organism: Pinus albicaulis (assembly GCA_034641835.2). Lineage (NCBI taxonomy): Eukaryota > Viridiplantae > Streptophyta > Pinopsida > Pinales > Pinaceae > Pinus > Pinus albicaulis. The sequence continues at coordinate 455,008,571 of CM076580.1, read as the reverse complement.
GTGTGTCTGATCCCTGTCCACCATCATAGATCAGATCTAAACCTGTAAAACAATTCTGAAGAAAAAGTTATTTCTTCAGGAAACCAAATTTTTTGTGAATTTTCAAAACAACTTCTACAAAATATTCAAGAAATTTAAGATTTTTAATTAAAATTTTCTTGAACATTTATTAAACTAGAGAATCTGATTGAAAGTTTGAAACCAAAGTTCAATTATTAAGCTAAACCAGAGATAGACTGAAGCAACATTTATTTACTATGCAGTTGCAGAGCAAAAGCAGTTCAAAGGTTTCATTATCTTCGATCATTTATAGCTTTTAAGTGAACAATATTAACAAATAGAAGATGATTCAGTCCCCAAACATGGTCGCCACTATGTTATCACTCAGTTTTCCTAGAAGTTGTGTAAGAGGAAAGTATACCCGAGGTAACCACAAACTATCCTTTTAAGTGCATCTAGCCAATCTGCATCCAGAGAGGGCTCTCTCTTTATGATTTATTCTTTTGTTCTCGGGAGAATATTAGCTAGTTATAGATTCAAAGTTTGTTTTGGGAAAATGGTGAAATCCGCAAACTAAGGGCAAGGTTGAAGATTTTCAGTCCATTGGGCTATGGAGTCAAAGGATGGCTTTACTAGATTTCTATTCTACACACAAGATGGCTTTGCAGAGCAAGACAGCGAGACAGAGAACAATCCTTAAAATTTAAAGTGGATGGGATGATTTTGAAGGGATGAAAGGTAGCTAAGAATCTTTCACCATGTTCAAAAAAAAGAAATGAAATGACTACAAACAAAGAGCAATGAAGAATTCCTTATTATAGTAATCAAGAATGTTTAAATTAGCAAAGCAAGAGCATTTAAGAATTTGTGCTTATAACCAATTTAGAGGAAAACATTAAGAATAATCACATCTGGAATCAGAGTACAATTAAGTAAATTCTGGATTTAACTTTATGTAAATTATTCGGTAAATGATACATATATTATAAACTAATATAAAACTTAAGACAAAGGGTAGAAAAACTTATTGAACTGTAGTCCAACACATGAATCTTGCAACAAGTCCAATGCTTTAAATCGTCATCCAGTAAGCCACGAATAAATTTCTCCAAAATGCTTTTATTCTGAAAATCTCAATGTTACAACAGAGTAATAGAATCCACCCCAAATTCTTCCAAGAGTGGAGTATTTATACAAATTCTAAACTAAAATATCTTGAAACAAATATCAAAATTGGTTCACAAATCTCTCCAACTATTTTACATAAATAGAACTTAAATAAAATACACTCAAAATAATGCATATATTTGGCACTATTTCTTATGGATAGGTGATTACAAAGGGGAGAATTCGAATTTGATCCAACTCTTAGTTGCTGATGAGGCATCCAAGTCACTAACTGCTTCCTTTCTTTGTGCAATTCTGCTCCAACAATTCTGCAAATTTGGGGTCCAATGATACCTTTTTATTTCTCAATCCGTAATAGATATGTAAACAGTGAAAGAGGTTATTGTGGATTAATATGTTTGTGAGATAAACCTCTTTCAGTTTCCAAAAATTCCTCTCCAGCTATGCATAATAGTCTCTGTACAAAATATGTGTAAAACAAAGTTTTACAGAGTCTGAAAATGGCCTATAAAGATGCGCATGTATATCTCATTATAAAATTACTGTACAAAAAATGAGATAGGTTTGTGTATATGGTTCTCTTAGGAACAAAAACCTCCTTGAGTTTTGTATGAAGTATTTTGGATTGGCCACAATCCTCTCTGCAAAATGATGACTTAAACTGGAATTTTCTGCAAACGTTCTTTCCAACATTGTTTAATATTTCCAAAACCATAATAGTTGTTAGAAAAGTGAGAGATTTTTTGTAGATGGTCGTATTAAGAAAATAAACCTCTTTCAGTTTTTCAAAATTCATCTTGGATTGATCACAATAGTTTCTGCAAAACAATGACTTAAACATGCAATTTCTGCAAAAATGTTCCTTCTTGTTATGTTTTTTCATCTTTTTATTTTCTTGCTCTTTTGACTGTTTTACTTTCACTTTAGACAAACTTCACTATTGGTGAAAGTATTCTCATCTATTTTTACCATTTTACTACCTTCTGTATTTACTTTTACTGTTTACCTTTGACTGCTCTGTAACTTCATTTTAACTTTCACCGACTTTTACCTGATACACTTTAACCACTGATACTCTTTAACTGTTATGCTTTTCCTATCCCTGTAATTTCTCATTTCACTTTTACCATTCACTGTGCACATTTCATCATTTTAATCTCTCTCTGACTTTGTATACAAACTGTTTGTTGAATGAAGATATTGAATTAAAATCGAGAATTTGAGTAAACAATTTTGTCAACTAGTATTGAAATTGTTGGTCAAAATCCATATTCTGATGATAACCTGCTAAAATCAAACAATTTGTTAATGAAATCCAGGTCTCTATGAGGGGCATTCAATGGGGTTACATTCAGGGCTGCCGGAGCTTCCATTTTGGTTCTTGTGTATTCAAAATGGAAGTTTCTGGGTTTTCTTCACAGACCGAGCGCGATTTCAGTTTTAATGAGGGAAATTGGCACAATTGCAGGTTTGGGGGAAGAATTCACAGTTTTAAACCTCAGGGAATGATATGAACGATAAGATTTAATCACTAATCCAGTGGAAAAACAAGGAAAACATAGTTTCTTTTGAAGTTCGGAGCGCAATAGAATAAATACCTGTTCTTGGAGGCAAACTGGGTTTTAACAGGTATCAGGCGGTGGCAAGAGGATGCTCCAACACTGGTCCGGTAGAATTCTGGAGCGAAATCGGATAGAACAGTGGATTTCAATGAAAATTTGAATTTCGTAGCGGAAGGCGTAGTCGCTTTCGAATAACGAAAATGACATAAAAAACACGAAAATTTGTTTTATTTCCAAAGTCAAAAAAGGGGTTTTTATATTTTTCGAGGAATGACGTCATATCAGTACGGGCTGACGTGTGGCAGGGGTAGGGCGGTAAGCGGTAATCCCCGCACCGCTTATGGACAAGAGTGGTATTAAACGAGTGGGCAGCGATTCCATTGGAGTATTGACACGTGGACGGAGGACTAGTCCAATACCACCAAGTCCCCGCGCGTTAAAGCTCTGACAAGGGACGGTTGGCGGAATTAATGTGAAGCGTTGATCTTTGGAGGGGGAGATCGGATGGTGGAAGAGACGGGGAGATGGTGGGGTTTTATTATGCGGGCCCGGTGGGGTTTTAAACGTGATTAACGTTATTAAACATCCCAGGGGGCATCTAATAGGCGGAAAATGTTGGTTATTAACTAATTCTGATAATTAATTAATCCCATGGTATAATGGAAAGAGGGGTCACGTCGGGGTTTCGATTGTGGTTGAAGCGTCGGGTGGGATGCCAGGTGGATGGGCCACGGTGGCATAGGGGCTTTTCCGAAGTTTTGGTTTTTAAAAATAAAACTTCGGGTTTATTATTTTTGTGTTAAACATATATATCATATGTTTAAAGCTTTTCTCATATATGTTTTTTTTTATTATATGATAAATTAACCAATGTAATTAACTTATCATAAGGACGGGAATATTACATAATGATATATTTTAACCAAAGGGCGCGTAATGCGGGTTTTTAATGAATAATTGGGAAATAAATACTTTGGTTAAACTTTATAATAGGATGGGTTTTTTGGATATTTATATAAAAGGAGTTATATACTTAGGATAGGGCATTTTCACTAGGGATTTAGTAAATAGAGTTAAATGTAAATATGACAAAGGGACAAGGACAATTCAAAATACTTTGCACCTCTAAGAAAGTGAATATTTCTGAAGTAAACCACATTATATCAACTTCAACACTTAGACTTAGAATAACAAGTAATTTTGAGGGTTTATTGTGGAATTTTGCAGGATTTTCCTAAGTAAAATAGGATTTTACTTAGGAAAAGGTAAAAGGTGAATGATTATAATGACAAATGATCTCAAGTACTTAGGTCTTTTTGATCATTAGGCCGAGGGTTCGGTCCCTCCAAAAGTCAAGGAAATGCCTTGAGCCCCTTTGATCTCCAAATACCTTAGCACTTTGGGGAAATTAGTAAAAACTTAGGGAAAAAGTGATGTGGGAAGTTAATGATTTTGACTTTTCTTTCTGTGAATTCTTCAGTGCATTTTCTGCTTGAGTACTTGTGATGAAGGTAAAATATTAAACATATTCAGCACCATCATTCATCACATAAAACTTTGCAACACCATCTACCTACCCTATCTACTTGACACTACCATTTTCTCTTCTTTATTAGGGTGCATTTAGACTTGCAAACCCTTATCAATCTTCTTTTCTTTTACAAGAAAAATCTATCTATTTCTACACTTATTGCATCCAAGGGCTCAGATTAAACTGTTGAGAACCTTTTATTAACTCTATCTATCTACTTATCTGCCAAGATTAAACTGTTTGGTCAGATATTTATTCTCTATTCTACAACATGAAATTGAAAAATGAACTAGCCAAGCTTAAACAGTTTGACTATTCATGAATTGTGGCATAAAATACAAGTTGCACACAATTTGTTTATTACATCAAAGTAAAAATTAGTGGCATTTGGATTTGCACACTTTCTTTGGCCTATTTTTTGTTTGGGGTTCATTTCTTTCACTTTTTTGACCACTTTATTTTTCTTACCCTTTGATTTTTCTTTTAGGGTATACCCTCTTTACATTTTTTAATTTTTTTTTGATTTTTTGCTTTTCAAGAATATGGAACACCTTTGCTCAAGAAAAATGTTTGAACATATTCCATAGTTCAATCAAGACAATCATGAAAAATGACACCTATTGGTATAGGAGACTAACACTGGCTCCACTTGGGGATGGCTTTTCCTTGTGGAAAGTCAAGAACAGCAGGTCAGATGCCTCAACATGTCTTCAAACTGAACTATGTAATCTCCTTCTTCTGGTAGCTTTATTGTACATATGATAGTGGAACTTTTGAAGCTTAGGGCCTTCACTTCGGGCCTCAATTCCAGCAAGTCACCATCCAATCAAAACTTTGTTTCCCAGTTGGAAATATTATGCCTCGGTCCAATCCCAAACATGCATTTGTTGTGGTTGAAAATCTTGAATTGAATATAGTCCTTTTTCTACAACTTGAAATTTGATCTGAAACTGAAACAACACACAAAAATTTTCAAACCAACTTAATGAAAAGCTAACTGAAAATTGAAAGAAAAAAAAAATGCTCAAAATTTTAAGCTTATTAGCACTCATTTACCTACTCTAATCTACTAAAAATCTTATTGAATCAGGTAATACAAAAATGCCAATGAAGCCAATCAAGTAGCTGTAAAAATAAATGGATAACTTGATTGCTTGTGATCAAAATTGGAAGTATGTTATGATCATGTGCCTTTATAATAAATGATATGATGTGTAAAGGCCACTTTTGATGTATTTGATCCTTATAGAGAAAACATGTTTGCAAATTTGAGCTCAAAAGATTCTCCATATAATTTGCTATAGGATCATTAAAAACATGATGTATGTTATTTACTTCTAGGCCTTCAATGACTAATTGTTCAATTGAATTATGAATATTAGACCATGAACTTATTTCTTCAGTCTTGTGTTTGAAAGAATAATCATCTTCAATATGCAAGTCAAAAGATAGTACAATTTCCTCTTGCTTGGGAGAAGGAAGATTTTCAAAGAATTCTTTAGGATTTCGGAAATTGTATGACTGAATTTGAGAATGCAAAAGTTTGATTTCATTTTCATAATTTTCAGAAATTATATCAAGAAGCCATTTTTTAACTCTAGGAGAACATTTTCTTGATTTAAAAAGAAGAAAGAAATCTCTTAGAAAATCCTCATCAAACTGAAGTTTTGATAACTCATCCCTGAATTCATTTAAAATTTCATCAAATGAAAGATTTTCCACAAACCCTGTCATCCAGTATCATTATTAATGCTTTGGAATATGGATTATTTGGTTGTGGAATTGCTCTGAAACTTGAAGCTCTGGATCTCTGATCTACAATGTCTTGATTGGAAAATGATATCAAAAGAGTCAGAAGAATGATGCTCAAATGTGCATGGAGATTTTATATTTACAATTTTCGAAAGAGATAAATTAAAAAATACTCTAAGATCTTCTCTAAAATACAATATACATTGGAAAACCATATCAATTTAGAAAGAACATAATGTCTTAGATAACAATCCAAGTTGAAAGCCTGATCTTCCCATATTGTTCTTCCAGGTTCATTCCTCCAGTGGAGTCTTGATTGTGAAATGGATTTGGAGTCGCCAGGTGGATGATTTTAACCTTTGTGTGTCTGATCCCTGTCCACCATCATAGATCAGATCTAAACCTGTAAAACAATTCTGAAGAGAAAGTTAGTTCTTCAGGAAACTAAATTTTTGTGAATTTTCAAAACAACTTCTACAAACTCTTCAAGAAATTTAAGATTTTTAATTAAAATTTTCTCAAAGATTTATTAAACTAGAGAATCTGATTGAATGTTTGAAACTAAGGTTCAGTTTATAAGCTAAACCAGAGATAGACTGAAGCAGCATTTATTTACTTTTGCAATTGCAGAGCAAAAGCAATTTCAAAGGCTACCTGGTTGATCTTCAGACTCTGTCTATAGCTTATAAGTGAACAATATTAACAAATAAAGATGATTCAGGTCCCCAGTATGGTCGCCACTATGTTATCACTCAGGTTTTCCTAGAAGTTGTGTAAGAGGAAAGTATACCCGAGGTAACCACAAACCAACCTTTTAGATGCAAAATCTAGCCAATCTGCATCCAGAGAGGGCTCTCTCTTTATAATTTATCTTTGTTCTCGGAAGGTTTTAGGCTAGTTATAGATTCAAAGTTTGTTTTGGGAAAATGGTGGAATCCACAAACTAAGGGCAAGGTTGAGAGCTTTCAGTCCATTGGGCTATGGAGTCAAAGGATGGCTTTACTGGATTTCTATTCTAAACACAAGATGGTGTTACAGGGCAAGATAGCTAGACAGAGAACAATCCTTAAAATTTAAAGTGGATGGGATGATCTTGAAGGGATGAAAGGCAGCTAAGAATCTTTCACCATGTTCAAAAGAAAGAAATGAGATAACTACAAATAAAGAGCAATGAATAATTATTTATTATAGTAATCAACAATGTTTAAATTAGCAAAGCAAGAGCATTTAAGAATTCATGCTTATAACTAATTTAGAAGAAAACATTAAGAACAACCACATTTGAAATCAGAGTACAATTAAGCAAATTCTGATTCAATCCTTTATGTAAATTATTCAGAAATGGATATGATGATATTATAAACTAATATAAAACTTTAGACAAAGGGTAGAAAGACTTATTGAACTGTAGTCCAACACATGAATCCTGCAACAAGTCTAGTGCTTTAAATCGTCTTCCAGTAAGCCACGAATAAACTTCTCCAAAATGCTTTTATTCTGAAAATCTCAATGTTACAGCAGAGTAATAGAATCCACCCCAAATGCTTCCAAGAGTGGAGTATTTATACAAATTCTAAACTAAAATATCTTGAAACAAATATCAAAATTGGTTCACAAATCTCTCCAACTATTTTACATAAATAGAACTTAAGTAAATGACACTCAAACTAATGCATATATTTGGCACTATTTTTGATGGATAGGTGATGACAAAGAGGAGAATTTGAATTTGATCCACCTCTTAGTTGATGATGAGGCATCCAAGTCACTAACTGCTTCCCTTTTTTGTGAATTCTGCTCCAACAATTCTGCAAACTTGGGGTCCAATGATATCTTTGTATTTCTCAATCCGTAACAGATATGTAAAAAGTGAAAGAGGTTATTGTAGATAAATATGTTGGTGAGATAAACCTCTTTCACTTTCCTAAAATTCATCTCCATCTGTGCATAATAGTCTCTGTAAAACATATGTGTAAAACAGAGTTTTACAGAGTCTAAAAAATGGCCTGTAAAGATGCGCATGTATATCTCATTATAAAACCAATGTGAAAAAACTGAGATAGGTTTTTGTAGATGGGTCTCGTAGGAACAAAAAACTCCTTCAGTTTTGTATGAAGTATTTTGGATTGGCCACAATCCTCTCTGCAAAATGATGACTTAAACTGGAATTTTCTGCAAAAAGTGCTTTCCAACATTGTTTAATATTTCCAAAACCATAATGGTTGTTAGAAAAGTGAGAGAGGTTTTTGTAGATGGCCCTCTTAAGAACATAAACCTCCTTCAGTTTTTCAAAATTCATCTTTTATTGGTCACAGTATTTTCTGCAAAACAATGACTAAAACATGCAATTTCTGCAAAAATGTTCCTTCTTGTTATGTTTTTTCATCTTTTTACTTTCTTGCTCTTTTCACTGTTTTACTTTCACTTTAGACAAACCTCACTATTGGTGAAAGTATTCTCATCTCTTTTTACCATTTTACTGCCTTCTGTATTTACTTTTACTGTTTACCTTTGACTGCTCTGTAACTTCATTTTAACTTTTACTGACTTTTACCTGATACACTTTAACCACTGATACTCTTTAACTGTTATGCTTTTCCTATCCCTGTAATTTCTCATTTCACTTTTACCATTCACTGTGCACATTTCATCATTCTAATCTCTCTCTGACTTTGTATACAAACTGTTTGTTGAATGAAGATATTGAATTAAAATCTGAGAATTTGGAGTAAACAATTTTGTCAACTAGTATTGAAATTGTTGGTCCAAATCCATTTTCTGATGGTAACCTGCTAAAATCAAACAATTTGTTAATGAAATCCAGGTCTCTATGAGGGGCATTCAATGGGGTTACATTCAGGGCTGCCGGAGCTTCCATTTTGGTTCTTGTGTATTCAAAATGGAAGTTTCTGGGTTTTCTTCACAGACCGAGCGCGATTTCAGTTTTAATGAGGGAAATTGGCACAATTGCAGGTTCGGGGGGAACAATTCACAGTTTAAAAATCAAGGAATGATCTTAGCAATAAGATTTTAACACTAATGCAGTGAAAAAACAAGGAAAACAGAGTTTCTTTTGAAGTTCGGAGCGCAATAGAATAAATACCTGTTCTTGGAGGCAAACTGGGTTTTAACAGGTATCAAGTGATGGCAATAAGATGCTTGAACACTGGTCCGGTGGAATTCTGGAGCGAAATCGGATAGAACAGTAGATTTCAGTGAAAATTTGAATTTCGTAGTAGAAGGCGCAGTCGCGTTCAAATGATGAAAATGACATAAAAAACACGAAAATTTGTTTTATTTCCAAAGTCAAAAAGGGGTTTTTATTTTTTCGAGGAATGACGTCATATTGGTATGGGCTGACGTGTGGTGGGGGCTGGGCGGTAAGCAGTAATTCCCGCACCGCTTATGAGCAAAGGTGGTATTAAATGAGAGGGCAACGATTCCATTGGGCGATGGACGCGTGGCCGGTGGACTATTTCAAAACCACCAAGCCCCCGCGCGTTAAAGCTCTGACAAGGGACGGCTGGCGGAATTGATATGGAGCGTTGATCTGTGGAGGGGCGATCCATCGGTGGACGGGACAGGGAGATGGTGGGAAGTTAAACGGTGCGGGCCCGATATATTTATCGTTAATTAATCACCCCGGGCGGGATTTGATTGGTGGAGGTAGTTGGTTATTAATTAACTCTGATAATTAATTAATCCCATGGTATAATGGAAATAGGGGTCGCGGCGGGGTTTCGATTGTGGTTAAAGTGTCGGGTGGAATGCCAGGTGGATGAGCCACGGTGGCATGGGTTTTTTCCAAAGTTTTGGTTTTTAAAAAATAAAACTTCGGGTTTATCCTTCTTTTGTGTTAAACATATATATCATATGTTTAGAGCTTTTTTCATATATTTTTTTTATTATATGATAAATTAACCAATGTAATTAACTTATCATAGGGGCGGGGTTATTACATAACGCTATATTTTAACCAAAGGGCGCATAATGTGGGTTTTCAATGAATAATTGGGAAATAAATACTTTGGTTAAAAACATAATAGAGGGGTTTTTGGGATATTACTTTAAAAGGAGTTATATACTTAGGATAAGGCATTTTCATTGGGGATTTAGTAAATAGAGTTAAATGTTAATATGACAAAGGGACAAGGGAACTCAAAATACTTAACATATCTAACAAAGTGAAGATTTCTGAAGTAAATTACCATATCTCAACTTCAACACTTAGACTTTGAATAATAAGTAATCTTGAGGGTTTATTGTGGAATTTTGCATGATTTTCCTAAGCAAAATAGGATTTTACTTAGGAAAAGGTAAAAAGGTGAATGATTATAATGACAAATAATCTCAAGTACTTAGGTCTTTTTTGATCATTAGGCCGAGGGTCCGGTCCCTCCAAAAGTCAAGGAAATGCCTTGAGCCCCTTTGATCTCCAAATACCTTAGTACTTTGGGGGAAATTAGTAAAACTTTTAAGGGGAAAGTGATGAGGGAAGTTAATGATTTTGACTTTGCTTGCTGTGATTTTCCAGTGTATTTCCTGCTTCAGTATTTGTGATGAAAGTAAATGATCAAAAGCATTTAGCAGCATCATTCATCAGATAAAACTTTGCAACACCATCTACCTACCCTATCTACTACTACCATTTTCTCTTCTTTATTATGGTGCATTTAAACTTGCAAACCCTTTTCAACCTTTTCTTTTTACATGATAAATCTATCTATTTCTACACTTATTACATCCAAGGGCTCAGATTAAACTGTTGAGCACCTTTTAATAACTCTACCTATGTACTTATCTGCCAAGATTAAACTGTTTGGTTAGATATTTATTCTCTATTCTACAACATGAAATTGAAAAATGAACTAGCCAAGCTTAAACAGTTTGACTATTCATGAATTGTGGCATAAAATACAAGTTGCACACAATTTGTTTATTACATCAAAGTAAAAAGTAGTGGCATTTAGACTTGCACACTTTCCTTGGCCTTTGTTTTTGATGGGGTTCATTTCTTTTACTTTTTGGCCATTTTTATTATTTTTACCCTTTGATTTTTCTTTTAGGGTATACCCTCTTTACATTTTTTAAATTTTTTTATTTTTTGGTTTTTCAAGAATATGGAACACCTTTGCTCAAGAAAAAGGTTTGAACATATTCCATAGTTCAATCAAGACAATCATGAAAAATGACACCTATTGGTATAGGAGACTAACACATTCCAAGAACAAAGATCTGTGTACATGACAAAAAAAATAAAGATTGGAAGTTAATTTCCATGGAGGATCCATGTTGGCAAAGTCGGTGGGCTATAAGACTCTCATTTATAAATTAGTTGAAGGGAAAAGCTCTACTTTTGTATTAATGAAACCTCTAAATGAATAACACAATAAGCATGATGAACACTTTCCCATTGAACAAATGACCAAGGAAAAAACCTTGTTGTATATATCTAGTGAAAGTGTAGAAGGCAAAGAGATGGGAAAAAATGACCCAATTTTGTGCTTTTTAAGGATTTTGGTAGCTGCAAGAAGTTGTATTATGAATTTAATGGTGGATTGAGACATATACTCTTTTTCTGTTTGAGAGTGGGTTATTTTCCTTCGTTTAAGGTTTTTCCCACTATAAATACACACATTTTTTCTATTTAAGGCTAAATTTTACAATAATTTATACTATTAATAGAATATAGTTACTTGTATATATAAAAAACAATATAAATTGAGCAATTTAATGCTTATAATTTTTTGTAAAACATTATATTTTAGAGAACTGATTACAATATCCTATCATTATGCCTTTGGTTAAATATTTAAGAAATTGCTAATACAAGTTGCATATTGAATTCACTTTAAGGATTGCATCCAATAACTATGATGAAAGAAAGTGCATGTAAATCGTGTATAAAATAGATGTGCATGGAATCCAATGTACCGACAATTAAAACCCTGAAGGAACATAAGTGTCTTGTACCAAAAATCACACCCAATAAATCTTACATAACTAATCTAATGTGAATCAATAAAGAGAAGTGAAAATATTACCAAGTGATTTTCAAGTTTGCAATTACTCAACAATCTATGAAACATGGATGAATTTGGCAATAGTAATTTAAAAGACACCATACATGAAGGATATGTTTTTATGTTAAGATAGATACTCATATTAGTGGCTTGAATTATTATTGTAGTTTTATCATTATAATTTATCGGCAAATTTTGAATTAATCTAAAACACTAAATGTTGCTACATTAAGTTAAGACATTGTCAATATTTCATTTGAATTACAATAGAATTAAGAATAAAAAAAAGAGTTTCCTCTAATTATTTCTTATTCACCATTTGCAAAATTCATTACCACAATTTATTGGGAAGTGAAAATGAAAAGTATTAAACTATGATTCAAGTTTGAATGAAGCTAATTTATCTCCTAATGAAAATGTAAATGTACACCACTTGGCATACATAAATGTATCGAAAGCTACTTTGGAAAGGAAAAAATGTATAACATCCATGAAATATTGATGGGTATGTTAGATTTTAGAGGTACTGGCAAACATTCTAATCTACTAACATAAAGTATTATATAAAATATTTTAGGTTAGGCATGGAAAAATCCAACAATAGTTTATATAATGGGTAGTTAGAGCCATATACAGTTACACTTATTGTCATTGATGAAAGCTCTAAATTAACAATTTTTGCTTGCTAGTATGTCCATCACCAAGTCTAGGTCACAATGGTCTTGTGGATAACCTTTAGTTGCAATATCCACATGTCACAACAAACTTATTCGTGACATTTAAAATCATGATCCATCTCATTGCAAAGCTGACCCCTCCATCCCTTTCATTGTCTTACACAATTTGATATTTTTTTACTAGTACATTGTAATTTCCATAGTTTGAAACCTACTCACCCCTAACTTGATATATAAGGCTTTAAGGATTGATGTATAATTACAATTTAGATGTTGTATAGTCTATGTATTTGTCACATTGAAATTTTTGCAATATTATTCTAAACTAATAAAAATAATTATTCAACAATTTAAAAAGAAACTACAAACTCAATAATTATAATTTATAGATTATATATTCTCTCTCTCTCTCTCTATATATATATATATATATATATATGTGTGTGTGTGTGTGTGTGTGTCATATTGAAAATTCATCAATGCTGATAGGATTATGGCGATCGGAAAAACTCTGACCTAGGGTTTGGCTCACTGTTTGCACACTATTACCAACTCTAGCAGGGGGCAGTGCCCTGTTCACTGATTTGCGACAGAGGGGGCTTGCCCTGGCCCAGTGGATGGGCAAATCGGGGGCCTCTAGGGCCCCATCTTTGAAACAAATAATGATGGACAAAGGAAAAGGTCCTTTGGAAGGAGTGCAAATCACGGGTTCTGAAACGGCTAGAAAAAACAACCTCAGCGAAAAGACAAAGAAGGACAACAATGCTAAGGAAAACCAGCCTCACAACCAAACTCAAGGCATTAAAACTCCAGTAGATAAAGGCACAACGGATGCCGCTCAAGTGAAGAATCCACAAGATGGAGGAATGGAGTCCAAAGGAGCTGAGGATAATGATACTTCCACCCTAAACGAATCCGCTCCAGAAGGCTCAGCAACGGAAACCAAACAACCAAAAACTCAAGGGAGATGTAAGCCTAAGACTACATAAAGCCTAAGGGTCATCATTACAGACCCATAACTGCAAGCTTACCAGGATCACATGGCTATTCATGCTGTGATCTGCAAGTTTATGGGCTTTTGGCCCACAGAAAAGGCCTTATGCCAATGGATAAAACAGACTTGGAAGCCGAAGGGAGACGTGAAACTCCACCTGGGGGCCAAGGGTTTCTTCACGGCTGTCTTTCCTAACCTGGAAGATAGGGACCGCATCTTTGATGGTGGCCCTTACTTCTATGGTTATGCGGGTCTCTACATGAGACCTTGGAAGCCTAACTTTGCTCCTGAACAAGAATCATTCACGCATGTCCCTGTGTGGATTTGCCTGTTTTCTCTCCCCATTGACTATTGGAGACTGGCAGCGCTGGAACAAATCGGCAACAAACTGGGTACTTTTATCCAGGCTTCTAAAGCAACTGTCCAAAAAAGGTACACTTCCTATGCTCATATTTGTGTTGAAATGGACGTTTCAAGTGCTTTTCATGACGGTCTATGGTTAGAATACAGAGATGAAGTCTTCTTCCAAGCCATAGACTATGAACAGATACCCTTTAGGTGTAGGAAATGCCATGAACATGGTCATTTGATCTAGGAATGTCCCCTTCACAAACCCACTGAGAAGGCTAAGGACAACTCAGATAAGAATCAAGATGGCTTTGTTCGACCTTCGGGCAAACACAGGACCAACAGAAGAAGCCCACCGAAGACAGGAAACCCCAACAAAGGATCCATGAATGCATTTGAAGTGCTTGGAGAGGAAACTGTCGTTGAGGGAAATACCCAAACTTCAACTGTGGAGTAGGATATCCCGCAAGGAAAGGATCAGAACACCTAGCCACGGATTCTTGACTCGATCGATGACTTCCTCCTAGATCCTGATCTCAAGAAAGATGCTGAAGGGGATGAGGAAATGGTTTTAAGTGAATTAGGCACGGAAGATCAGGACTTGAGTGACATACTCGACAAAGAAGGAATTGATCTTAATACCATAGTTGAGCAATGGAAACAAAAAGGGGTTGACCACATCCCAGAGGAAGAGATAGACAAAGTCAACTTCCTTTTCCTTTCTACGCAGGGTGCAGCCTTGAGAGGGAAGAAAAGGAATCTGGGCGCGACTAAGGGGCTGAGTATAAAGGCGCAGACCTTCCACCACACAAACTCCAATGCAAAAAATAAGAAGAAAAGAGGTAGAAGAACCAATAAGGAGGCACTCCAAGAGCTTGGCCAAATGCTCATCAACTCAGGTAAAATGAAAGCCCTTGAGGCTTTCCCGTTCTCCTCTTAACCATGTTTAATTATGAAGTTACTCTCATGGAATATAAGAGGGCTTAGCAGCCAAACTAAAGATAGACTGCTGAGGAAAAAAGTTACGAAGGAAAAACCGGACATTATTTTCCTACAGGAAACAAAGTGCTCTAGACAAAAGTTGGAAACAATAGGTCGAAGCATGGGAAAGAGAATGGAGTACCTAGAGGTTGAGGGTAATGGTATGGGAGGGGGTTTAGCCATCTTCTGGAATCCCCTTTCCCTTCACCTACTGAACGCAGAGGCCTCCAGATCTTTCATCTCCCTTGAAATGCAAATCCTGGGAGAGAATGGCACTTATCTATTCACGAATGTTTATGGTCCCCAACGGCTGGAAGACAAGCTACAGCTGCTGAACAATCTTTCCAGTCTGCAGCACAGATACCCTAACGCTAAAGTCATCTATGGAGGTGACTTCGACATGATAACATCTCTAGGGGAGAAGAAGGGAGGAATAAGAACCCTAAACAGAGATGTTGAGGCCTTCACGTCTTTCATTACAACAACCAACTTAGTGGACATTTTGACCAGAAATGGCTCTTTTACCTGGACCAATAGAAGAGGAGGCATTAGACACATCGCTTCTAGGCTTGATCGGTTTCTAATCTCTGATTCCATCATCCTGGGGGGAGTCACGGTGGAATCGAATATCATTCCATCTGGGGGTTCGGATCACTGGCCTATCTCTATGGATGCTACAATCCTCGGCACTCCTAAAAACATGCCTTTTCGCTTTGAGAAATTCTAGATCAGTCACTCGAATTTTGTTACCAACATCAAACGCTGGTGGAATGAACACTTAGACACCAAAGGAACCAAAATGTTTCGGTTCCAAGCCAGATTGAAGCACCTAAAGGAAAGGCTTCACACTTGGAACCAAGAGGTCTTTGGCAATATTTTTGAGGAGAAACAAGCCCTGGAGGATCAGATGGAATTGATACACAACAACTGGATTAGGGGGGACATTTCCCAAGACTCCATTAATACAGAGCATAATCTTAGGCAAAAATGGAATGAGCGGTGTCACCAGGAAGAAATTCTATGGAGACAGAAATCCTGCATTCAATGGTTGAAGGAAGGGGAGAAAAACACCAAAATTTTCCATCGATAAGCCATGGATTACAGATGCAACAACAAAATAACCAAACTCAAGGATGAGCACGACACTTCTGTCCAGTCCCATCAAGAGATTGCTTCCATCCTTAGAAACCACTTCAGTATGATTGCAACTGAACTCGGCATTGATAGAAGGGAGGCTATAAACGAAGTCATAACTTCCATTCCCAAGCTGATCACTGAAGAGCAGAATAAAACCTTGAACCGCCCGGTTACTCTTTAGGAGGCGGAAGAGGTTGTCAAAGATATGGCCAATGGCAAGGCTCCGGGACCTGATGGTTTCACCATTGACTTTTTTAAGGCTTGCTGGGATCTGGTGAAGATTGATGTTTGGGAGGTGGTTGAGGACTCGAGGAGGTCCTCCTCTATTTTCAAATCCCTTGATTCCACTTTCATTGCCCTCATTCCCAAGGAAGAGGATGCTTGCACTCCTTCAAAGTTCAGACCTATCGCTCTCTGCAATGTGTTGTACAAAATCATATCCAAAGTAATGGACAATAGATTAAAGCCCATTTTGCCCTTGATTATATCTGAAGAGCAATCGGGTTACATGGAAGGCAGGCAGATCATGGACAATATCCTTTTAGCTCAGGAAATGATCCACTCCCTTCAGTCTCAAAAGAAGGCGGGCATGATCATACAACTGGACCTCTCTAAAGCCTATGATAAGGTCAGTTGGAGTTACCTGGAAGTAGTGCTACATGCATTTGGTTTTGGTCAGTGTTGGATAAACTGGATTTTAGCTATGGTTAAATCTCCTAGCTTCTCTATTCTTGTTAATGGAGCCCCTGCTCCCCCCTTCTTCCCCTCAAGAGGCATTAGACAAGGTGACCCCATTTTGCCTTTTCTTTTTGTCATCTTAATGGAAGGTCTGAGTCACATCATCAAATCAGCAAAGGATATGAATCTCATCAAGGGTTTCCAACCCCTAAATCACTATCCTACTACCACTCATCAACAATTCGTTGACGATACCATATTGCACGACACCCCTACAGCTAAGGAAGCCAAGGGTTTCAAAGCAATTCTAAACCTATTCAACAATGCTTCAGGCATGGAACTTAACCTGGATAAGTCCTCTATTTTTTTCTTCAATACGCACAGAGGTCCAAAGATACCTCACGGATCTTCTTGGCTTCAAAAGACGCAACCTCCCTTCTAAGTATCTAGGTATTCCTCTCACCGATAAGCCTTGGCAGAAGATCCACTGGGAACGCCTGCTCTCCAGACTAGAAGACAGGGGCAACTATTAGACTAACAGAGTCTTGAACTTTGCTGGTAGATTGGTTATGACTAAGGCTGTTCTTCAGGCCATCCCTCAGTATATGCTCTCTATTCTCCCAGCTCCAAAAGGAGTCATCCAGAAAATCAGGAACATTCAAAGAACCTTCCTCTAGTCGGGTAAAGCGCAGAAACCCAAGCGGGTTCTTGTTGCCTGGGATAAATTATGCAAACCAAAAAACTTGGGGGGTTTGGGGCTACAGGACCCAGACACGGTCAACAAAGCTTGTGGTGCCAAGCTTTGGTGGCGCTGGCTCAAAGAACCTCATACGCCATGGGCTAAATTATGGAAGACTAAATATGTTGAGAATTAGCGACCGGAGGAGCTGATAAGAATGACAGATCCCCCGGCAAGGTCTCCAATTTGGAACCTGGCCAAAGATAACAGAAATATCATTCAGGATTCATGCTTCTGGGAACTTCGAGATGGCACCGATGCGCTCTTCTAGGAGGACGCTTGGCAATAGATGCCCAAGCTGGAAAGCCCTAATTTTATCCCTCTTCAAAGATGGTTTCAGACTGCAAGCAAGATACAATTCCATCACTATTGGTTGGACCATAATGAAAATCAACAATGGAGGGAATGGAATCTAGC
This sequence comes from Pinus albicaulis, assembly GCA_034641835.2. Taxonomy (NCBI): domain Eukaryota; kingdom Viridiplantae; phylum Streptophyta; class Pinopsida; order Pinales; family Pinaceae; genus Pinus; species Pinus albicaulis. The sequence continues at coordinate 454,990,604 of CM076580.1, read as the reverse complement.
TCCTCCTCCCTTGGAGGATAACTTGAATGAACTCCTCCACACCCTCAATTCGGCTCTTGCTAAGAGACTGATCCAGTCCACTCAGGAGAAGGACCAACTCAGATGGGGAAAGCTCGAAGGAGGCACTTTCAACCTCAGGGAAGCCAGATTGCACATCGAACACAGGGACCTCGAAGAAAAATTGGCTTGGCACCCCAATGTCTGGGACAGAACTATGTGGCCAAAAATAAGAACTTTTCTTTGGATGCTCATGCATCGCAAAATCCTCACCTGGGAAAATTTATTAAAGCGAGGCTTTTTTGGTCCTTCCCGATGCCCCCTTTGTGAAAAGGATGAGGAAACTATGAACCATTTACTTAATGACTGTGATTGGACTAACAACTTGTGGGAGTGGCTGAAGGATATTTTCACACAAACCGACAGAACAAGGAACTCCATTCAGGACTGTATTGCGAACTATCGCACAAATTACTGTAGTTGTGACATGGTTAACACCCTCTAGCGGCTTAGCCCTGGTTTCATTATTTGGTCAACTTGGAAGGAGAGGAACAGACGCATTTTTCAAAAGGAAACCAGACAGCTTGACATTATCAAAACCTCCATCATGCAGAATTTAAGAGAAACGATCCTTACCAATTGCAAAGCTGAGCAGGCTGCCTCTCTCTCCAGGAACGATTCACAAATTTTGATGATGTTTGGCTTGACCGGCTTATCAGGTCATAATGTCCCCATGAACCAGCCTAGGCCGACTCTTTCTCCTGATTCCTGGCAGCGCCCTATCCCGAGTTTCTGCAAATTAAACTTTGATGGGGCGTCTCGGGGTAACCCTGGTCCGGTTGGGCTTGGAGGGGTTATTAGAAATGACAAAGGGGAAATCCTTCACATCTTCAACAGAACTCTAGGGGAGGCTACCAACAATGAGGCTTAGTTCGCTGCCCTGGAACAGGACCTGCGGATCCTCATCCATCTGGGCAAAAGCTCATTTATTGTGGACGGGGATTCCCTCTTCGCTGTCACTGCAATCAGAAGAATTCAAAACGGCACGAAGCCAGGGAAAGCAATCAAGCATTGGCGACTGGCCATGGTAATGGAGCTCATTGCGGACCACCTCGCCTCCCTCAACAACATCATTCTTCAAGCGGTTAGGTGGAAGGCTAATGCTCTCGCGGACTGTCTTGCTAACTACGTCGTGGATCATCTAAGGAAAATCATTGACACTTGTTGGCAAGACGTCACAAGTGATGATCTTCGGAATCAATGCGCTCTCATTTCGAGACAAGACCTCACTGAAGGATCAAGTGAAGAGGATGGCCTGCAGACTACGGATAATCAATAATTGATGAGGATTAATTATTTTCTTAATGACAAGAGTTGGCACCGCTGGGAGCTGTCCTATGAGGAGCCTTGGGAAAGATGGAGGATCATATGAAAGGACGATGGCAGGCTCCAACAATACAAATGGCGGTTTACGTGGCATCCTTGAGCACGCGACAAAATTGGAATTAAGAAGTGGATTCATTTTCAGGGAATTGGCATCAACACCCTGATTAGACCTCAGGCGACCGGTAATGATGGTAGTAAGCAGGTTACTGGTAGAGTTTTGCGCCCCCTCCAGGCTCCTATTTTTATAAATCGTCTCTCGCTCTGGACAATTTTCATCTTTTTCAATCCCTCTGTTGTGCTTTGTATTGTGTCTCTATCTTTCTCTCTTGTTTGCTGGTCTCCTATTCCAGGTGGTTGCATCCTAGCTATGGCGGACCGTAATCTTCGAAGTGCTAAGGCGGCCAGAGAGCTCAAGCGAGATAAGGAAGGCTATGAGGCGGTGGTTTCTAAAAAAGGCAAGCAAACCATTGAGCGGCTGCAGGAGGAGGTTCAAAAATCCCAGACAACCATAGACAGTTGGGCCATCAGTGAGGAGATTGATTGGATTGCCAACCCTGGCACTCCTTCTACCAGAGCTACGCAATTTCTGTAGACTCAAACTATGGTTTGACAGATGAAAACTATGCTTGCCAAAGCCATTGGCATCCAGGGTGTTGCTGTCAAAGGCCACCTCCCTTGCCTCTGCTAGCAACTTTGCTCGCTTGGATAAGTTGGAGGTCTCCCTGAATTCTTTAACGGAAGAATTGAAAATGCTTTCTAAGAGGCTGGACGGCTTCATCTGAATGTTCGAGCTGTACCTGAGGCATGTTCTGAACGTTTCGATTGAGGTGTCGGAGGATGACTCCCAAACAACGATCATCCGTCGCTACAAGCCGCGCTTCATTCCCAAAGGTGCTGAGGCTGCTAGTGCTAGTGTTGCCGATCATTCGGGTGCTTCCAATCCAGTCTTGTGATTTCGCCTTGGCTGTTTTCATTTTTTTTAATCTAGTTTTCATGTCTTCTCTGTATGCTTGGTCTTGTAAGTCTGTTCGCGGGTTAAGTAAAGTTGTAGACAGTTTTGCTTTCTTCAGATGCATTACGCGGTCAGGCAACCCTGCGTGGTTAGCCAGCTTTATGTTTGTGTTGGTCAGTTAGTCTGCAACAGTTGTTAGGTACTCAATTAGCCCTCGGAGGGGTTTGCATGAAGTTATGTTCAGTTGGCCTGTGCTTCCTCATGTCCATCTGGATCAAACAGGCCGTTTTGTAACTATATGTACTATCAGTTTTTCTTCTACTTAATATATTTCAGCTGACTTACACAAAAAAAAAAGAAAATTCATCAATGCAATTTTAAAAAATATAAAAATAAAAATTCATAGATAACCCCCAATGTTCATACTCTCTTTAATTTTTTTAAATAATAATAATAATAATGATTTATAAATATTTGATATTTAATTTATGAATTTGTAATGAATATCTGATTTTAATAATAAAATATATTGACTTGTAATACTATTATGTATGAAAATTAAAAAAATTAAGCAATTCACTTTTCATTTTATTATGGAGAAATGTTCACTGCAACTTGTCGTTGTTTTCATAAGTTATTAAAAGTGTAATTAAAGAATCTGAGAATTGAATTAATTGCATTGGATAGATCCGATATGTAATGCCAGAATTTTATTCATAGTATAATTTATGCCAGTGAAGTGTATATATTGTAGATTCAGTAAAGGAAAATACAGGAAGGCTGAACTTTTAGTTATTTGATTCAATGTGAAATTGTAATTCAGAACCCTAAGCACCAAAATAACAGTAAAATTTTGAAAGTTAAACTATTTTCAGAAAACCTGTATCTAAACACTTGGATTTAAATACAGGAAGGCTGAACTTTTTGTTATTTGATTCAATGCGAAATTGTAATTCAGAACCCTAAGCACAAGGATAACAATAGAATTTTGAAAGTTCAACTATTTTGAGAAAACCTGTATCTAAACACTTGAATTTATATCCACAGACAAACATTGCCCTTTCAAAAAATTTATCAAAAGCTTTGAAGTAATGGAGGCTGTTGATCAACATATTTTCCTGTATCTCGATTATTCCTAATGCACTGAACATTAATCCCAGAAAGACTTCAAGTTGATTTCAATTTAAGAAGCTGAAGCGTAAAAAAAATTCCTCTCGATTGGTGGCATTGAAAAATGCCGTTGGAAGATTATGGGGCTATGGGACAGACATCAATAGATATTGATTATCAATGCCCAAATGGAAGAGGGAAGAGCTACAATGAGGCAATTGTCAATAAAGAATGCAATACAATAAAATGAAATTACAAGACAATTCATGTCATAAAAGACAATAAAGATGAAGCACAGATAATATCAACCAGAGTCACTTACCAATTCAGTTGTGCTGGAGAATTGTAGTGCAACTAGCTAAGTACAGAACCAATAACAACAGAGCGCACCTTAGGATATTGAGATTAAAAAAATGCAATTGAGGAACCATGCTGCTCTTCTGTGTATGATTCTTCTTCAGAGAGTTGAACCCATCCTCGAACATCTTAGAATGGTGTCAAGATCCCATGTTACATAAAGGCACCTTGAATGCTCTTCTGTAACATGTCTAGTGAAGAGAAGCAATTCATTGTGTTAGACAAATGTTATGGCAGTACTAAGTATAGCAATGCATAACAAATTAAACAGTATCCTGCAAACTCAAAATGTCACTCATTTAATAAATTCTGCTACATTAGAGGAAACCTAAAATTTTATCTTAATTAATCCCACTGTTTCTTTATGGGCCTCATTTGCAGATTACATCTCATTGATCCAATTTTAATTGTTGACTAAATGGATGAAAATTTGTTTGCTAGACATCTGGTAAATGGTAATATTGAGTATCAATCATCCATATATAATAAATTATAAATCATCTGCAAATTCTGAATAAATCTGACAAACTAAATGTCCCAAGTATACCTGTCAGTACTTCCTTTAAATTACCTTGGAAGGTAATTTAAGAACAAGCAAGAGAGAGTTTCATCTGATTAATTCTGGTTCATCATTAACTAAATTCATTACCAAAATTTACCGAGGAAGTGAAATTAAAAATTGAAACCATGATTGAAGTTTCAACTTAATTTGATTTACATGGTAGTGGTAACCTGTGACATCTGGTAAGAAAGGTACTGCAAAACACATTTGGAAAAAAAAAAAATAGAACATCTATGAAAAAGTAGAGATGGTATGTTTAAATCAGAGATACTGCAAAGATTCTAATTAGCTGAACGTTGATTTACATGGCAGTGGTAACCTGATGGTATGTTTAAATCAGAGATACTGCAAACATTCTAATTAGCTGAACGTTGATTTACATGGCAGTGGTAACCTGTGGCATCTGGTAAGAAAAGTATTGCAAAACACATTTGGAAAAGAAATAAAAATGAGAACATCCATGAAAAAGTAGAGATGGTATGTTTAAATTAGAGGTACCTGTAAACATTCTAATTAGCTGAATGAAAAAAAATTGTGTTATGCAACCCAAAATAAGGCAAAAATCCAGCGGGAACCCATATGGAGGACTCGCAACAACTCCAAAAACCATCAAAGTTTCATAGAAAAATACAGGCACAGGATGGCTATCCGACAAATAAAAAATGCTAGAACTTGAACCGATTTGAAATGCAAAGGAATACAGGATCAGAATGACCGGTCTCTCCAACAACCCAATAATAGATGCCAGTAATCATAGACAAGATATAATGACCAGATTGAACAAATGAGCGTGAACAATTTCGAAAAACATTCAAGATGTGTTGGGCGGCATAGGGAAATTATGTTTGATGAGGACCATGAGAGCAGAGGAATACAAAATGTAATGGCTCATCAGTCAAAGCGATGATTACTCGATACAACAAGCAGAAACAATTCCCACAAAACTCAAGATTTGTTTGGAGATGCACGAAAAGGATTATTGATGAGGCCAGCAGTCCGATGAGAGCAAAGGTTTAAAATCCATGGACATGACCTCGCAACAGGGATACAACACAAGATGTCCATATTGCCTGTCCTGGCAGGACATGAGAAGCTCTCAATTTATTGTCTGCTTATTTAAGGATTTAGTCAGTTCAGTGCAGTCAATATTTTTTAATGTTAGAATTGTAGCCACATGAGTCAGAGTAATACTTATGTATGTGATTAGTTACTCTGATTGATATATCAGAATGCATATATGTGACAAGAATTGCATGATGGGATGGTGTACCATCTTACAGAAATAAACATATACAGGAGATAAAAAATATAGATATAAATTCCTTACAGCTAATGAGCAAGATAAATAATTCAAGCATTACCTGCGACATTGAGCATCCCCTCATCATCATTCCATGTGTAGAAGCATGGAGGTTTTTTCATAGATGTGAATCAGATACTTGCCAACAGCCATAACGTATCATTTTTGGAACCATCTTTGAAGCTACAAAGACTTACCAAAACCATTTTTTAGCTTATCACGCAGCTGAAGAAATGGTTCATTGTCTCACAAAGCTGTTGCAACATCGTTTCATCAGGGTTCAGAATAGATAAAATACACAATTCATGCTATGAGTGCAGAACTATAGAGCACCTGCAAAAGAACTTTGCAATCAGAAACAAAACAGCTAATTATTACCTTGAGTTGAACAGCCATTCTGATTCCATGAATCTCGACAAATACTTATAGGATGTGAGTATGAAACTTGCCGCAAGCCCCTCTATACACAATTCATGCTATTAGTACAAACAAAGAAATTATAATATAATACAAAGAAGAAAGTGGAATGTACTACATGAACATCCAACAGAACTATAGAGTGCCTGCAAAAGAGCTTTGTAAACAGAAAACAGAGCATCTAATTACTACCTTGAGTGAACATCCATCCTTATTCCATGAATCTGGACAGAAAATTCTAAGCGGATGTGAGTATGAAACATGTTGAAAGCCCCTTTTGCATCTTTAGTCTTAGTCTTCTTCTTTGAGGCATCGGGATCCCTAAAAACTTGCCAAAACTTTGAGTGTTTCATCTGCTGCAGCTGATGCAACTGAGTAGCCATCAGGACTCTGAAGAAGTAAAACAATGGTAAGGGTTGTTAGGAAAATCTTAGTCTTCTTCTTTGAGGCATCGGGAGCCCCAAAAACTTGCCAAAACTTGAGTGTTTCATCTGCTGCAGCTGATGCAACTGTGTACCCATCAGGACTCTGAAGAAGTAAAGCAATGGTAAGGGTCGTTAGGAAAACTTTGAAGGGAAAACATGGATGCATGCATAAATACTCATAAAAAACATGAATTTCCATACCTGTGCCATATGAAGAACTCTAGCGGTATGCCCTGTAGGTTCAGTTATTTTCACCATGGATGGGTATTTCCATAAGGTTAACTGGTTCTGATTTAGCCCATGCAAACTCAATAACTCACGCTCATGTCTATTCCACAGCAATGAACAGACTTGGGAATGGGTGTCGACGGTATTCAGGCAGGCACCTGTTTGAGTGTTCCAAAATTTTATAGAACCGTCTGAACTTCCTCCACTAGATGCCAAAAGATTGTTCTGGAAGGGGCACCATGCCAAGGCCTTGACTGCTGCACAATGTTCCTCTAATTGGTGGAAGTATTGAGAGGAAGGATTATGGGATGCCATGCTCTTGTCCCAAATGTAGAGTAGATTGTCATTTCCCCCACTTGCAAGTTGTTAGCCGGAAGGAGACCATTTCAATCCACAAACCTCCTGGGTATGTCCTGTGTATGTTTGAACAATGTGGTCACGGATGCGAACATCATGATTGATTATAATCCCATCCCGCCCTCCTGTGGTGAGAATAGGACCATTCCAAGAAAATGCACCAACACGCTCATAATGACCTTTCAAGGCTCTTAGCTGCAATTGTATCATGTCAAATTTAGAGATTGCCATTACATTAGAATGAGAAAACCTTGCAAGAGATAAACAGGTTTTATTTACCTTTTTATCAGACTGCGAATCCCATAACTGTACAACATAATTATTCAACCCAACGGCAATTTGCCTCCCATCGGGTGCCCAACCAACGCTGGTAACAGGACCCTCTTCTTCATCTGCAATCAGATCCTCAGATTTAGAACTATCAGAAGCATCCCACAAGTATACAGTATTTTCCAGGGCTACGGACAAAACATTGGTGGAAGTCCAATCCAATAGATTCAAGTAATAATCATCCAGAAGGTCGGGCGCATCCAGAGTTCTATCTGCAGACTGCAATCAACATGTATAAGTTAAATTACTAGGTGAAGAAAAAAAAGACAAAGGACAATGATCCTCAGATAGGCATATCCAGTGTACTAATAACAAAAGCCCCAAATACTACGTAGTTTATCTGGTGCCCCAAGAGTATATCAATGGTTTTAAAAAACAAAATGGGATCATGGCTCTGTTTGCGATAGGATACTTATATGTACTGAAATGATTTCTAACACCATTCTGCTAATAACTTAACTTTTCTTTAGAATTGGAATGGGTGTGGTAGCGAATTCAGCATTGCAAATGAAAAAGAAAAGAAAAGAAATGTGTAAAACATTCCTCAAGATAGGATAATGTTGCAATGACAAATACCATCAAGAGCTTTGATTCAATAACGAGTAAACATCAATGGATTGCAGGATCTGATTATGGAATGGCTAGTGAAAATTTATGAAATCCAAGCCTTACCTGAGGAATATATCTGCGTGCTCTTCTAGAAATAGGGAGATTAGCCAGAACATTTTCTTGTGAAGCATGGGAAACAGCCGTTAATTTTTCATTGATAGAAAGACTTCTGCAATTGTTGTCAGCAGCACCAGCATTCTTCAATAAAGTGGCTGTCATCTCCTTCTTGTATGCTTTTTTGGAAGGGGAGGGGGAAGGAGAGAGGGCATGGGTATCGCCATTGTCCTTTTGGTTCTGCGTGAGCATGCATCTAGCTACTTCCAAATCGATGGATCCTCTTACCGGGATAAATTTATCGTTCTGTGATACTAAAAATGATAAAATAAATCCTGATTCACAATTCCAACTAAACGTACCAAAAAAGGGTGTCCACTAAAAAATTGTTTGATGGTTAAGCAGGGAGGTTGATAACCTGTTCCCCCTAGCCACATTTCACTGTAATAAACCCAATTGAGGGAATGACATGATTGCAGCTTAGAAATTGTCTGTAAAAAAAAGAGAGAGAATGCATATGCTGTGTTTACAGAGGTATTGACAAACATTCTAATCTACTAACATAAAGTATTATAGAAAAGATTTTAGGTTAGGCATGCCAAAACCTAACAATAGTTTATATAATGGGTTGTTAGAGCCATATACAGTTCCACTTATTGTCATATGAAAGCTCTAAATTAACAATTTTTGCTTGCTAGTATGTCCATCACCAAGTCTAGGTCACAATGGTCTTGTGGATAACCTTTCGTTGCAATATTCACATGTCACAACAGACTTATTCGCAACATTTAAAATCATGATCCATCTCATTGCAAAGCTAACCCCTCCATCCCTTTTATTGTCTTACACAATTTGATATTTTTTTACCAATATATTGTAATTGCCATAGTTTTGAAACCTACTCACCCCTAACTTGATATATAAAGCTTTAAAAATTGATGTATGATTATAATTTAGATGTGATATAGTCCATGTATTTGTCACATTAAAATTTTTGCAATATTATTCTAAACTAATAAAAATAATTTTTCAACAATTTAAAAAAAACCTACAAATTTAATAATTATAATTTATAGATTATATATTCTATATATATGTTATGTTGAAAATTCTGTAAATATGTCATATTGACATATATATTCTATATATATATCTGATATTGAAAGTAATGGAGGCTGTTGATCAACAATTTTTCCTGTATCTCGATTATTCCCAAAGCATTGAACATTAATCCCAGAAAGACTTCAAGTTGATTTCAATTTAAGAAGCTGGAGGGTAAAAAAAAGTTCCTCTCGATTGGTGGCATTGAAAAATTTATGAAATCCAAGCCTTACCTGAGGAATATATCTGCGTGCTCTTCTGGAAATAGGGAGATTAGCCAGCACATTTTCTTGTGAAGCCTGGGAAACAGCCGATGATTTTCCATTGAAAGAAAGAATTCTGCAATTGTTGTCAGCAGCACCAGCATTCTTCAATAAAGTGGCTGCTATCTCTTTCTTGTATGCTTTTTTGGAAGGGGAGGGGAAAGGAGAGAGGGCATGGGTATCGCCATTGTGCTTTTGCTTTTGCGTGAGCATGAATCTAGCTACTTCCAAATCGATCGATCCTCTTGCCGGGATGAATCTATCGCTCTGTGATAGTAAAAACAATAAAACAAATCCTGATTCACACTACCAACTAAACGTAAAAAAAGGGTGTCCACTAAAAAGTTAAGCAGGGAGGCTGATAACCTGTTCCCCCTAGCCACATTTCACTGTAATAAACCCAATTGAGGGAATGACATGTTTGCAGCATAGAAATTATCTGTTCAAAAAAAAAAAAAGAGAATGCATACGCTGTGTTTATTCATTGAAGCACCATGTTTTTGCAGAGGACGGAGACATCGCTTCTCTGTGGAAGGCCTGTTGGAATTCATTGAACTGCAAGACGATTCCATTACTCCTACTCTAGCAAAATAACCAGACAAAACACAACGTATAACAAACAATCAACGTGCCTAATTTTAAACTTGCAAAACAAAAAAAATCAATTGTGGCAAAGGAATTTGAATTGTAAAAGCTAGGGTTCCTTAACACAGTAGTTCAAATGAATTCCAATTCTAAAAACTGCGGGTTGCTTAAAGTATGTAGATGTCTGGTTATCCAAAATGTTAGAGCCTGCCAAGTATCAGAAGACCCTGGTATCCTTTCCGCATTTTCCTTGCCGATAAGCAAAGCTATCTGCACAATCAGACAAACCAGGTCAATTGATGATGGCACGAGGATGTGGCTACTTGTGTTCCATTATTTGCGCTTGACATTTCTTAAATTTGACTATATTAATATTTAATAATAATTTGTTAAGCTAATTATCGTTGGAAAACCTTAATGTGTAAGGGTAATATTGCTTTACACGCCTTCCAATATTTCTCAAATTCGACCATATTAATATTTAATAATAATGTGTTAGGGTAATATTCCTTTGAAAAAATCGTTATGTGCCGGATTTATTTATTTTCAAATTTCACTATATCAATGTATGACTACATTATTATTAAAAATTAAATATTTTTATTATTAATTTATGTTATATATTATTTTAATTTATAATTCATTAAAAATAATATTTATTTTAAAATATTAAGATACATAGATATAATTTTAAATTCATTAGAAATAATCTTTACTTTAAAATATTGAAAAACATTGATATAATTTTAAATTCACTAAAAATAATCTTTACTTTAAATATTGAAATATTAGAGTAAAATATAAAATTGTTTTTTGTTATTATTTTTTAATTCAAAAAAATATATTAATAAGGCAAAGCCTAAAGATATTAGATAAAAGTGTAAGTTTGACCTATTAAACAACTAGCTTTTAAAAATAACTTAATTTTCTTAAATAAAAATAATGAATTAGTGCATATTTACAAATGACAATTCTCATTACATATAAAAACCATAACTATGGTACATCTTATTACTTTAAAAATTATATAAGTTATAATTTATTAAAATTTTATATTAACTTATAATATATTATGGATATATTTAAAGAGATATGATGATGTTTAGGGTGCAAGGATGTTTAGGGTAGCAAGGTAGGAGTTTTGCAGTCTTGAGATTGAGGTTATTGATATGGAACGATTAATGTTACAAGTCCAAGCATAGCTTGAGAAAGGTAAATGCAATCATCTCTCTATGTGTCTCCAATCCAAATGAGAGAAAACACGTTAGCAAAAAACATTTTTGGAGGAAATTTTGACAAGGTTTATCTACCATGGTTCTCATATTCGTATTTTTCCGATAATTTTATCGTGACATGTTTTTTGTGAGGCTAGCCATTATGGAATAAGACATTGTGGACTAGGGGGCAGATAGCCCTTCTCATATCCAAATATTCTGACAACAGTCAAATTATGACTCCAAAATTTTCCACTCTAACTTTTGAGGGACAATTTCAAATCTCATGTCTAATCTAAACAAGAATGTTAATAACCCTATTAACTCTAGGAAAAATATTGACGTGGTGAGCCCTTTGTTTTATACTGAGACAAATCTCCATATAGACCATGTAGTACATATATCATTTTTAAGCTTCAAATGTCTTTTTACATTGCTCTAGGAAATTGAGTATCTAGATCCTTCAGAGTAGAATAGGAAGAAGTTCTCCTATGAGGTCTTCACAAAAAAGGAGTACATTTTCTGATATTTTCCATTATTTTTCTCTTTGGTATATTATCCCTAACTCTGTTTATTTCCCTTGTTTTTAAAATTGTAACTATATCCCATACTAACCACTAAAATTCATATTCCATATGTTGTCTAAATTGATTTTATCAATACATCCTCAAAAAAGTAACTACTACCTATGTCTATCCTTTTCTTCTATCTTTCAAACAGTCGTATTACTTCGTACTCTAGATAGATTCTAGTTGATGTTGATACTCCCTGCATTCATGACTTTGCCCTGTGCAAATGCTGCAAAATGATACTTACCTAATCATAAGTCGATTCCCCTCTTTGAAATTAGGTCAGTTATCTCGTTCTACTCTCTATAGATGTGTGTATATGAAATGTTCAGAAAGGAGCAGTCCAAGGTTCTCATTCACCTCATCTAGTTGGATAATATATGTGGGCTAAAGAGAGTATAATCCTTAACCCAATCAATTATACTTTTTGCATCCTCGAACACACTAATATTTTCCAGTCCCGCCCATTTTGCAAATATGAGGCCACCCCATAGTGCGATGATCTCTGCTCTATTATTAGTCCCAAATCTTCCCTACCACCAAAAGTGAGAGTATCGCCCTCGCTCCAGAAATATGACTGCCCCACACCCGCATCTTCGTCGTTGACTGGCACCATCGAAATAAACACTGGGGAAAGTCCCCAAATTGTTCTTGATGACATCCTTCCTTATTTTTGCCACTGATTTCTTAGGACCGATCTCCGAAAAATAAGAAATAGACTTCATGATCATCTCCCATACCTATGGACTCTTGCCTTCAAACAACCATATATTTCAACTACGCCATATGGCCCATATGACATAGAATGGGAGGGTTTAAAATTCAAGCAAGGCCTTGAACCATTTGTTAAATCGATGCTCCAATGTTGATTGTGTATTCATTCTTCTAAGCTTAAGGATGGTCACCACCCCTTTCCATACCTCCTTAGCAAAGTTATATCGAATGAACAGGTGATATGTCTTCTCTTCTTCTATCCTACACATCGAGCATATACCTAGGTTGTGATAACCTCTACCCTGCAAATTATCCCATGTAAGAATTCTATGGTGAATGAACAACCATTCAAAACATAGAAGCTTCATAAGTAATGTTGGCCCTCAATTTTGATCCTTTTTCACCATGCGTATTCCAAGTTAGATAGCCTTCCAAGTATCATAAGCCCCTGGTATCCTTTCGGCGTTCTCCTTGCCCTAGAGCAAAGCTATCTACACAATCAGGCAAACCAGGTCAATTGATGATGGCTAGTTTTAGACCAACGGCCATAAAGCCAAATTAGATGTGGCATATTGTGTTTCTTGTTCCAATTATTTGCATTCTTTGCGCTTTACAGGCCTCCCAACATTCCTCAAATTTGACTACATTAATATTTAATAATAATTTGACTACATTAATATTTAATAATAATTTGACTACATTAATATTTAATAATAATTTGCTAAGTATCATTGGAAAACCTTACCTTAATGTATGAAGGAAATATTCCTTTGGAATAATCGTTATATGCAGGATTTCTTTGTCAAATTTCTCTATGTTAATGTATGCTTACATTATTATTAAAAATTAAAGATTTTTATTATTAATCATTATTATTAAAAATTAAAGACTTTTATTATTAATCATTATTATTAAAAATTAAAGACTTTTATTATCAATTTATACTATATATTATTTTAATTTTTAACTTATTGAAAATAATATTTACTTTAAAATGTTGAAATATATTGGTATTAGAGTAAAATATAAAATTGTTTTTATTATATTTTTTCTAACCCAAAGAAATAAATTAATAAGGCAAAACCTAAAGACTTTAGATAAAAGTATAAGTTTCGCCCATTGAACCACTAGCTTTTAAAAATAACTTAAATTTCTTAAATAAAAATAATGAATTAGCATATATTTACAAATGAAAGTTCTCATTACATATAAAAACCATAATTATGATACATTTTATTACTTTACAAATAATACTAGCACTTGATCATTTTATTAAATGATCCGCCGGAACGCTGAAATCGGTGGCCATACGGACACCTGTCCCCAGCAGCAACCATGCGACATAGCTCTGTCTTGTAACGTGGATGCCGAATTACAGGGCGGAGTTCCTTGATCCCGTGTGCGAACTGGCATCGATCTCCGTAAGGACATGCTCCGGTTTCCTGCCATTTGTTACACAGCTCAGTCTTGAACATCCCCTGGTTGTAAACGTCGTATTCCACGTCATGTGCCCTGTCGACATCCTGGCCAGTTGGTGATTGTAAACAATAATGTTATCACAATTATTATTATATTAGTTTCACATTCTGAATGATAAAAATCAAAACAGTATCCCAAATATTATTATGACAACTGATCTTACAGCAACAGCAACAGGTACAATGTCAGCCGTTGCAGTGAGCCGAAGGTGATGGGGTCGGTGTGGAGAAAGGACAGATGGTGTTGTCCTGGACAGCTGCGGCGATCTCTTCACTCCCTCTCGCGAAGGCGTATTGGCACCGTTCATCTTCATGTTCAAGAAGCCCGAACCCCCGCGCCGCGAAGGAGCAAACGAATTGACAGCAGCACGGCCCAGTTTGTGGCTGCGTGGCAAATAGCGTGACGGCAAATGTCAATTTTTTAGTGGCGGTAAGAACAATGAGAACGCGCTCTCATTGGCTGAGCGAACAATCACATTCGACAAAGCCAACAAAGGGAATGCTTTCAGCGTAATAAGTTATAATTTATTTAATTATAATTTATTAAATTTTTATATTAACTTATAATATATTATGGATATATTTAAAGAGATAGGATGATGTTTAGGGTGCGGGTAGCAAGGTAGGAGTTTTGCGGTCTTGAGTTTGAGGTTATTGATATGGAACGATTAAGGTTACAAGTCTAAGCATAACTTGAGAAAGGTTACCACAGTCATCTCTCTATCTATATCTAATCCAAATGAGAGCAAACATGTTAGCAAAAAACATTTTTGGAGGATTTTCTAGCAAGGTTTATCTACCATGGTTCTCATATTCCTATTTTTCCAATAATTTTACCATGACAGGATTTTTGGGAGGTTAGCCATTATGGAATAAGACATTGTGGACTAGGGGGCAGATAACCCTTCTCATGTCCAAATATTTTGACGACAGTCAAATTATGACTCCAAAAGTTTCCACTTTAAATCTTGAGGGACAATTTCCAATCTCATGTCTAATCTAGACAAGAATGTTAATAACCATATTAACTATAGGAAAAATATTGACATGGTGAGCCCTTTGTTTTATACCGAGACAAATCTCCAAATATGATCCAGGTGGATATTGGTGGCCACCCGCCTATTCCACTTGGGGCCCCACCATTGTCTCTTTCAGTTTTTTTTCACAACTTACTATTTTTAGCAGTTTTTCGGGTCCTGAACTTCCGGAGCCGTTTTGAAGCCCCAAACGGAGATAGTGTATGCCGAAGTTATCTGCCCCCGGGAAGTTGAAACACCAATTTACCCAAACGGGGGCCCATATTTTTGGCGCTTTCATCTCCTAGGGTTAGGTTTTTGACGTTTTTAGAATTCTCCATTGTTTCTCCATAATAAAATGTTCAGCTCATCAGAATTTACGCTCAAAGGTTTGTAGTTGCCACATTCTCTCAAAGATTCACTACCAAGACTTAGCTATTTTATTTCCATAATGTTTGTAAGCATATTTATGTGATTTGATAATGAAGATATCACTTGAAAGTCCGTATTTCTATGCTTATGGTTATTTCTCGTTGTTTGATGCGTCTCGCATAAATCCGACGATGGTATCGAGCGGTTTGCTTTTTCTCGATCCTTCTTTTTTTGCATGTCCCTCAACGAGGTCGGTATAAGGAGTTAGGGCTCCGGGATCTCGTGGAACCTTTGCAAGATCACTCACAAACCTCTACCGATTTCATGGGGGATGAAAAGAAAGATGAGGGAGTAGGAGATCCTATCAAAATATTGCTCGAGGAGGCCCTCGAAAACAAAGGAATGAAATGATGGATAGCTTTGCCCATATCCTTCAACGACTACCCACCGGTAGCGCATCTGCATCCCGCAACCACTCTAGACATGCGACTTCCTTTAAGGTACAAGTAAAATTTTACATTCCCATATTTGAGGGTCAAATAGATGCAGATGCTGTAGATAGATGGTTGAATCTATTAGAAGGATATTTCTCAGTTCATGATTTTTCCGACCAGGAGAAGATTATTTCTGCACTCCTCAAAGCTACCCCCCATGTCAAGGACTGGTGGGAAACCTACTGTGAGAAAATGAATGAGACATCTTCCTCTCTATTCTTAGTCGTACCCACTTGGAATTCATTCCGAGATACCATCAAGGAACAATACTATCCCATGGGGAGCTATGAGGACAAGTACATACAATGGACCACGCTACGACAACAAAGGGATCAAGATGTGCATGAGCTAACGAATCTGTTCCATACCCTGCGCACAAAGTTGGGTATCAAAGATTTAGAGAAGCATTTGGTGCTAAAGTATCGCGGTTGTCTGCACAAATACATTCAGGAGGAAATGGAGTTCCTCGACATCTCCTCGCTTGGTATGGCATACCGGTATGCTACCAAGATTGAGCAGAAATTCAAACAGAAGAAGCGAGACTTTGGATCTGCTAATCAAAATCAAGGGAAAGGTGCCCCCAAACTGCAGAACAAAGGACAAAGCCAAGGCATGGCGGCCCAAGAAAACCTGCCAAATACATAAGCAAAGAACAACACCGCGAAGCCAAATAAGGACATGAGAAAGTGGTGTGAGTTCCATAAGAGCTCCACTCACAACACAAGTGAGTGTCGGGCCAAGTAGTCATTGGTGGCTGAGATGAGGGCTTCTGAATCAAATGCATGCTCCGACTCTGAATTAGAACCTGACAAGGTGAATGAAAAAGGGAAGCAGATTATTGATGCAGAGCCCAACGCCACTGTTGCCACTACGAAGATCCAGAAGGAGGAACCAGAAGATCCAGAGGAGGCAGAGCGTCTTTTCCACTCCCAGATGTGGGTAAAGGGTTCCCCGCTACGGTTCATTGTCAACAATGGGAGCCAAAAGAACCAAATTTCAGCAGATGTCGTGAAGCGATTGGGCTTGTCGACCACAGCGCACCCACAACCATACATCATCGGGTGGCTTCACCAAGGACAAGATCTTCGCGTTAGCCAGCAGTGCCGCCTTCCCTATAGCATCAAGCCCTTCACGGATGAGGTATTGTGTGACATTGCTCCTATTGATGTTTCTGATGTATTATTAGGCCAACCATACTTGTGGAAGCGACATGCTGTGTATGAGTCCCGACCTCGCGTCGTTATTGTTACTTTGGGAAATAAATTGTACAGGATACCAGAGGTACCACCACCTCCCACTATCTCTTTGGTTACTACAAAACAATGCAGTAAGCTCATTTCCCAAACCAGGAAATTTGTTTTCCTAATGATCCGCCCCCAGGGCAAGAAGAATATTGTGGCCACGACCTCCAGACATGGCTCCTCTGCACGACAACAAAAAATGGACAAGGTTGTGGAGGAGTACGGGGACATCTTCACCTCACCCATAGGGGTGCCTCTACACTGTCAGGTCAAGCACCCCATTGACCTGACCCCAGGTGCGTCGCTACCCAATGGACCGATCTATAGGCACTCTATTATGGAGAATGAGGAAATCAAGAGGCAGATTCAAGAGCTACTGTAGAAAGGTCACATTCGGCCAAGTTCGTCACCCTGTGGGAGCCCGATCGTGTTGGTATAGAAGAAGGATGGGACTTGGAGACTTTGTATTGATTATCGGGCACTGAAAAAGATCACTTTTCGGAATAAGTACCCGATCCCACGGATTGATGACCTTCTGGACCAAGTCAAAGGGGAAAAATATTTCAGCAAGATCGACTTGAAGTTTGGGTATCACCAGGTACCAATCGAACCCTCTGATGTGTGGAAGACTGCCTTCAAAGCCAAGGAGGGCCTTTTCGAATGGCTTTTCATGCCTTTCGGATTGAAAAATGCTCCCCCAACCTTCATGAGGTTGATGGACGACATCTTGCGTCCATTAACCAACTCATTTGTAGTGGTATACTTGGATGACATTCTTATCTTCAGCCAGACTTGGGAGGAGCACCTCCACCACATCTGAGAAGTCCTCCAAACACTGCGGCAACACAAGTTGTGTGCCAATTTGGAGAAGTGTACTTTTGGCATGACCCAGGTTCAATATCTGGGATACATTATTGATGAAAGGGGGGTACATGTGGATCCAGCCAAGATCCAATTCATTCGGGATTGGCCAACCCCAACCACCCTAACAGAGCTTCGCAACTTTCTGGGTCTTGCTAATTTCTGCCGCAGGTTCGTGTTAGGATTCTCTCATATCACTTGGCCCTTGAGTCAAGTCACCAAGGGAGGAGTGAAAGCAAAATTCTGTTGGTCGGAATCTCAACAGAAGGCGTTCGTAGAATTGAAACATCGCCTCTGTTCTGCCCCAGTGCTCACATTACTAGACTTGCAACAACCATTTGAGATCGAGACAGATGCCTCTGACTATGCTATTGGGGCAATTCTTACTCAACAGGGGCATCCAGTGGCATATCACAGTGAGACATTGTCCGACATAGTTCGAAAGTATCCCACTTATGACAAAGAAATGTATTCCATTGTGCAAGCTTGTCGACAATCAAAGCATTACATTTTGGGGAAGGAGACAATCATCCACACAGACCACCGACCCTTGCAGTTCATACAGACACAAGGGAAGTTGTAGAATGATCGCCATCAGAAGTGGTCCACATATCTGCAACAATTTCATTTGAACATCAAGTACAAGAAGGGTAGCACCAATAATGTTGCAGATTGCCTCAGCCGACCACCGATCGTGGCCATAACCACCGTTCTCAACTCTTGTGGGCATGAGACTTCTAATTGGCCGCTTCTCTATAAGAGCAATCCAGAATTTAGCCACACATACAAGGCACTCTTGGGGGGTATGCAAGTTCCAAATTTTCACCTCCAAGATGCATTATTATGTCACCTGGGACATATTTGTGTTCCTTCAAGCGAGCGTGCCAAGATGATATGGGAAGCGCACTACAGCCGAGTCGCTGGGCATTTTGGGGTCGAGAAAACAGTGGTAGTACTGTAGAAGTATTTCTATTGGTCGAACCTTCGACAGGATGTCGGGAACCTTCAACAAGATGATTGTACACATTCTATGCATGTACAATTCAAAGCATCCATGCACATGGGTTGAGAGCCTTCCCTATGTACAACACAGTTATAACCGGGCTCTCCACAGCTCAACCGGCCATAGCCCCTTTCAGGTGGGCTTGATATTCCAGCCACTATGTCCCATTGATGTAGCCATGTCATTTGCAACTACTCAGGCTGATTCAGCTCATGTCCAGTCTGAAGCTGACAAAGCAAACAAATTCATTAAGCGCATTCAGCACATTTGCCAACAGGTTCATGACATATTGGACAAAGCCAATGCTAAGTACAAGCAATGACATGATCAACTTCGGGTGCCACACAACTTCCAGGTGGGCGAAAAAGTGTGGCTACATTTGCAGAAGGAGCGCCTCACTGGACCCCACCGCAAGATTCGCCCGCTCTGATATGGGCCATACACCATCACCAAGGCTGTAGGGAACAATTCCTTCGAGCTCAGTATTCCACCATTCCTTGGTCTGGACCCAATATTCAATGTAGACCGCCTTCGTCCCTACTTCCCACCTCTATTGGACACCTCTAACATTGCAGAAGAACTCACACCAAAAGAGTTAAACCCAGACTGCATGGAGCAGGCCACCACAGACTGTATCATGGACATGCAACTCAAGAACACTCGCCGATAGAAAATCCAACTGTATCGGGTTGTCAAAGCTGGCTAACTCCTGCACCAAGGTAAGTGGTTCACTAGGGACCAAGTTCAATAGAAGTTTCCTCATCTCATGGAGGACCTCAATGCAATGGGGACCATTGCTTCCTAAGGGGGGAGGAATGATCCAGGTGGATATTGGTGGCCACCTGCCTATTCCACTTGGGGCCCCACCATTGTCTCTTTCAGTTTTTTTTCACAACTTACTATTTTTAGCAGTTTTTCAGGTCCTGAACTTTCAGAGCCGTTTTGAAGCCCCAAACGGAGATAGTATGCCGAAGTTATGTCCCTGGGAAGTTGAAACACCAATTTACCCAAACGGGGCCCATAGTTTTGGCGCTTCATCTCCTAGGGTTAGGTTTTTGGACGTTTAGAATTATCCATTGTTTCTCCATAATAAATAGGCCCTTGAGCCTCATTGTAAAACAGTTCAGAGGTCTGTAGTAGCCACATCTCTTCTTAGAGATTCACTACCAGCACCCTAGCTATTTTATTTCCATCATGTTTGTAAGCATATTTATGTGATTTGATATTAATGAAATGAAGCCTTATTTCCGCTGTATTTCTATGTTTATGGTTATTTCTTTATTTTATTGCGTTCCTGCATAAATTCGGATCAAAATAGACCATGTAGTACATACATCATTTTTAAGCTTCAAATGCCTTTCTCCACTGTTCTAGGAAATTGAGTATCTAGATCCTTTAGAGTAGAATAGGAAGAAGTTCTCCTAGGAGGTCATTCAAAGAGTGGAATCCAAGCAATGGAGGAAAAGGTCATTCGTTCTTAAAAAACAGAGGTGAAAATGGTGTTAGGGTTGGATGTGTGGATTGAGTAGGTCTTAGACATCTTGGGAAAGGCTATAGTGGAGTGTTTTTTTTTCTCAACATGAAAAAAACACTATATTTTCATTAAAAAGAGAGAGAGAACATTTCTGATATTTTCCATTCTTTTTCTCTTTGGTATACTATCTGTGACTGTGTCTATTTCCCTTGTTCCTAAAATTGTAACTATATCCCATACTAACGACTAAAACTTATATTCCATATGTTGTCTAACGTGATTTTATCATACATCCTCAAAAAAGTAACTACTACCTATGACTATCCTTTTCTTCTGTGTTTCCGACATTCATATTACTTCACCCTCTAGAAAAATTCTAGTTGATGTTGATACTCCCTGCATTCATGACTCTGCCCTGTGCAAATGTTGAAAAATGATACTTACATGATCCTTAGTCGATTCCCCTCTTTGAAATTAGGTCAGCTATCTTGTTCTACTCACTATAGTTGTGTGTATATGAAATGTGCAGAAAGGAGGAGTCCAAGGTTTTGATTCGCCTCATCTAGTTGGATAAGATATGTGGGCTAAAGAGAGTATGATCCTTAAACCAATCAATTATACTTTTTTCATCCCCGAAAACACTAATATTTTCCAGTCCCAACCATTTTTCAATTATGAGGCCACCCCATAGTGCAATGATCTCTGCTCTATTATCAGTCCTCGATCCGCCCTGCCACCAGAAGTGATATTATCGCCCTAGTTCCAAAAATATGACTGCCCCACACCCAGATCTTCATCGTTGACTAGCCCCATCGAAGCAAACACTAGGGAAAGTCCCCAAATTTTTCTTGATGACATTCTTCCTTATTTTTGTTTCTGACTTCTTGGGAACAATCTCCGAAAAATAAGAAATAGACTTCATGATCATCTCCCATAACTTCAGACTCTTGCCTACAAACAACCACATATTTCGACTATGTCATATGGCCCATATGCCATAGAATGAAAGGGTTCAAAATACAGACAAGGCCTTGAACCATTTTTTAAACCAACGCTCCAGTCTTGATTGTGTATTCATTCTTCTAGGTTTAAGTATTATCACCATCCCTCTCCATACCTCCTTAGAAAATTTACATCAAATGAACAAGTGATTTGTCTTCTCTTCTTCTATTCAACACATCAAACATATACCCGGGTTGTGGTCTATACCCTACAAATTATCACATGTAAGAATTCTATGGTGAATGGCCAACCATCCAAAACAAAGAAGCTTCATAGGTACCCCCCATCCCCATGCTGTCGAGTACCAAGTTTTATAACAAAAAATGTATTAAGTTGTCGGTAGACGCTTGTATATATCATTTATTTTTGGGCTTTGGTCCTTTGTTATACCATAACACTGTAACCTATCTACTCTTACCCCAATGTATATACTCGAATAATTCAGATTAGAAATGAAGGCTTCCTTTTCCTTGGCCAACATGCCGATTAATCCAATGTATGTAGCCTTTAGCGAAGATGAGTGAACACCAAACTGCCTATTCTTGTATGTAATATGAACAAAATTGGAGAAACCCTTCTCGTGTAGTGTGTTGATGAGAACAATCGACAGAATGCGGTTTACTTCAAACCCCCATAATGCATCCAACTTGATCTATGCCCTCCAACCATCCCCAATAGACCATTTCGAAAATCCCAGCAACCACTGTCGATTCTTCCACATGCTCCTCCATATGTGTGATGCTCCTAGAGTGCTTCTTGCCCCCAACCTTGACCATGTCGAGAGAAAATGACCCTTCATATATTTCTCCCTAACTATTTTTCCCCAAACACCGTTGTCATTTTTAGCCCTCCAGAATATTTTAATGATCAGTGCACAGTTAAAATTGTGCATGCTCAATATGCCCCATCCCCCTTGTGAAATCAGTCTAGCAATTGTCCTCCATCTAACCAGATAAATTTTTCCATAATCACATTGATCTTGTGGCATACTTCCATAGGTTATAGTGGAGTTTTTCTATGGTAATGGTAAGATTATCTGGCTAGAATCGCTTAAAATATTGATTGAGGATAATTGGGTTTCTTTAATGGATATTGTTAGTGTAAATTCTTAATGCAAGTGTACGAAAAGAGATCACTTTAGTTATGTGTGAAAAACAACACTTATAACAAAGATGATTGCTTAACTTCTTTAGATCTACAATAGATCGTTGAAACAAATGCAACAAAAACCTAGATCTATGCAGTAAAATTAGTTAAACAGTAAAAAGAAATAAGAGTTTCTCCAAATATCCAATGGACAAGACAAGATATATAAAGAATTATATGTATTAACACCTAGGAAGGGAACAAAGAATGATGTTACTAGTCCCCCTCAATGGGATGGGTTCTTGGTTGTCCTCAACGCTTCAGATCTAGAAGTTTCTCTCTCAATGGTGTAGAAAACCCAAGATGTGTTGAACTCTATGGGAGCTCAAGAAGCAAAAAAGTAATGAAAGTGATCCAAGTGTGACTTGACAAAAGGATCAAAGTGAATAATGAATGGAAAACCCTCCTATTTATAACAAAATATTGAGTTATCCTCGATAATGGCGAATGATAAAATATTATTAACCAAGATCTAGATCTAACTGTTTGGAATATTTTATTATATTTTGTTGGAGGGAAAATGAATTTAAATTGGTTAAATCCCTTTATTTAGAAAAATAAACAAATAAATTATTTATTTATCATTTCAAGAATGGGGTTAAGGAATAATTTAACAAATAATGATTTGTTTAATTATTTCGAGGTGATTTAGTCAAATTTAGAAAGGAATAATAGTTAAATAATGATTTAATTACTTATTCCTAGAGAAAAATAAGAAAAATAGTGATTTATCTAATTATTTCTCATAATTGGGTTAAATATGACCAGGAATATTATTCAAAAATGGGTTTAATTAATTATTCCTAGAGGAAAATCAAATAAATAATGTTTTATTTAATTATTCCTCATGGGGTTTCTTATTTGAACCATAAATAACTTAACAAAATTTGGTTTATTAAATTATTTCTTATAGTGAAAGCAATTTTACTATGGTAAAATTGGTCTTACATGGTGTACTTTAATCCATATAATTGTATATGGTTAGATGACCAAAAATTGGTGTAACGGATTACCCCCCAACATGTGAGCGTTAGGAGCTAATCATATGACTGAAGTACATTGTAAGAACACAATCACTAGACACCGAAGGGGAGTCATAGAGACAGAGATACATAGATAGAGTGAAGCAAGAGAGGAAAACAAACTGAGGGGGCGAGACCTACAAATGATATAAGTCTCCTTTAATGTTTGGTACCTGTTCTTAGTGAGGTGGGGGAGGCATACCCATGCCCGCCGAGATGAAAAAGTACAAAGAATAATGGTGCACCCAGCAAAATGGGACTGAGCTATAAAGTACATGATAAATGGTGGCATGGTGGCATAAAATGGGCCAGGAAAAAATACAATGGATCCCACATACATACTACATCTGGGACAACAGCCAGGACTGAATACAATAATATTGGAGTAACACAATAACAACCAAAGAAGCCTTGATAAACAAGAAAGGGCTCTAAAAATACAAATGGATCATCTGAGTGATACATGCATGCTATAGGCACTGCAAGTGGCTGGAACCGAACCCATCAAATCTGCATATCTGTATCTGAGGTTGTAGCATAAAATGAGGTCATCCGGGCATGTGGGGGGATACTTGAAAGGCCACCCCCTCATGAGGTCTGAAACATCTCATACACACCTAGGAATCACTCGGACAATATGTTGGATCCCCGAACCATCAAGTATACAAATCTCGATCATGATGAAGTGGAGTGGATGAGAAAAAATCAAGTCAAAGGGAAATGAGGAATCACTTTTCCTGATCAGAGGCACCGAAAAAGAATGGAAGATGGAACCAAGGTACACCACCCTCTATGCCTGTCTTCTGGAATGAATATGCTAATGTCGATAGAAGGAGGTCTGCCATAGGTGAGGTAATGAGGATCCTCAACTAAGGCACGCGGGATCATAGTAAAAGTGACTGATGGACTGACACCAAGGATGATGATGGAAGAGGGGATACTGAGTAGCGGACGAACGATTTCTCTTGTCAGAGCATAAAATCACGGATGACTTGGCAGTGGCTGACTCGACTCCGGAGGGGATGGGGGACAGTATGATTGGAGGCCAAAAATGGGCTACATAAGAGAGGGAAAAGGCACAAATGGATGTTATACTGTAATATGAAGCAAAAAGGACTCGGGACAGACTCCATGAATGCAATGGTGACTCAACTCGGATGCTCTGAACAAGGGTGACTTAATGAGGCTGCCACACAGGATAGGCCTGGTGGGGACCATAAAATCATGAGAAAAAGAAGGTTACTCATGACTAAAATCGACACATGTGATGAAAAGTATGGAGGCAAAGTGGTGCCCCAAGTACAAGTAGCGCAAGTGAGGAAATTCGATTTTGAGAGGCATCGAAGTGACCCTTCTTGGAAAAATGGCTTCTGGGTGAAGTATCAAATCACGAAAAATAAAAGGATACCCATTTTAGAGCTCAGTGAAAGATTTCCAATGGTGTTGACGGTTCATCAAACCAGGCTACGATTTGGTCACAATTGGAAAAATAAAAATTAGGGTTTTTCTTTTAATAGGGTGATTTCCCTCCAATTTGATTCATTTGCTAATGAAGCTATTGTGAATTTGGAGAGGAGGATAAGGCCCTAAATATTGCAGCGATCGTAGAGGAAAAACCAACCATTGGAATCGAGATCCGTGACTTTCAGGTTAATGGCCTTACTTGTCTAAAGGTGGCCTTAATGCTTCTTGGAAGAATGGTTCCTGGTGAAGAATCAAGGGAGGAAAGGAATACAAGAATGAATGACTAAAGAAGGTTTAGAATCATCCCTGGCCCCCAAGTCAAACATTGGGACCAAGTGGTAAGTGTGGCAGCACATAAAGTAGAATATTTGAAGGTATGGTATCAAGAATCTACGATATATGGTTCGCCAGAGAGGCCGGTAGGACAAAATATCCAAGGAATGGGAGGATAATCGATTATACCTAGATTGGTGGGGTCTAGGCTGAGACTTATGAAAATCAAGTGACAAGGTGGGCAGGGGTGCCATCATGCCCCGAAGCATGGGATACTTCCCCCAAGCATATGTGATGGAGGGGAGTGATCTGGTATGCTAAAGGTGGGAATGATGCCCCTAGCTAGAGGTGTATGTGGAGTGCCATGATGTTCCAAGTTTTGACATAATGGATTCAAGAATTTAGTCTCATAGGAACTAAATCATCAAGAGGATGGTGAGAAGATATAGGGGCATAGGTGCCCCCAAGCATGTTATGGACATGCCAAATGAATTTAGAATAGTGGAATCTAAACACATTTTGATGATATGGTTCGCCATTTGTTTATGTTATGGTTATCTTCTATGGGAATAATGGAGAGATGAAATTAGAGAAAGGAAATGGCGGATTACCAATCTTGTTTGGCACTGGATATATGAAGCAAATGGACTAAATTTCTGGGTTTGCATACATGGTGTCACTATCCCAAAGAGTGACTTTAGATCTAATGAACTGGTGTCAACAACAACGTCGAAGGGACTAAGTTGTTGATGTAAGATGAAGGAATCATTGAGTGGATAATTGCTAGAGTGATCTGAAGTGATATGAGACTCTAGAGGTTCTTCTAAATGGGGAATAATAATGGTACTAGAGTCGACACTACCAGATGCACTACGAGGGTTGTGGAGAGTTGCTTCTCCTGGACTCTCAAATAGGGGTGACCCCTTACTCAAACATTAGGTGTCAATGTAATGGCCACAAGGTGTATGTGGTTCGAGTCATGGGTTTGAAGTAAGGGTTATATAACTAATCAACCTCACCATGGATGAAGTGTTTGGAATCCACAACATGTTGGTCATGGGTCTGCTATGGAAGGAAATATGCAAAATGGTACATATCATACCAAGGAAAGTTAGGGGTGGTCATAGATTCCATAATTTCTTCATCAGGATGAAATATGGAGGGACTGGTAGAAGAAAGAACACATGACGCGACGGGGCTACCTGACACAACATCATGAGAGATATGGTTCACATACACATCACTATGGAGGGTAGAAGAAGAGCTAGTAGATGAAACATCTACTGATGTTGAGCCCAAGGTGAACGTTGAAGGAGATTTAGTTGAAATAGAAGGGGATGCCCTAGACGGGTCTCCCACCATGGATCTCATAGATGATGAAAGATAGAGGATAGTGGTCGATGGTTCCGTCATCTCGACATCAAGGGGGGGGGTAGGTATCACAATGGGTGCAAAAATTTCCTTAGGTTCTACTAAAGAGAAACTTGCGAGTAGAGGAGTAGAGTATCCACTAAGACCGACCTCGATTCGATGAACAACCTCAAGGGTGTCACGAAAATCATCGAGACAAGGAAAAAGGTGAGAATAATGGCCATAAATATCACATAAATCACAAGGGTGGTTCGTGCACAACGATTTGAGTTTCTTAGCTGAATCAGGTGAGGTAACATGGACCTCCAGGATATTAGATTCAAGAAACATCTCGTTGACCACAAGTTTGAGACGAGGAATCTCAGAACAATTATGGGTATCATTCCCAAGAACATCACACAAAGCGCACAGAGGTGACTGCTTTGGAGGCCTAGGAGGAGCATGATTTTTCTGGGGGCCTTGTCCTTAGGTTACTTCTTTTTGGCTTTGCCCCCTTCATGAGAGGATTTCGCAACAAGAGTAGATTCCTTTTGAGGTGGTTGAGGCACTGAGGAAAAGGAAGGGGTCATAGAGACTGGTTGGACTAGGGTCAAAGTGGTATAAGGTTTTAGTTGATCAGACAAAGTGTTTGATGGGGGATCAATGTGCCAGACTAGGATCCCCAGGGTCAAATTGGGAAGGCTCAACATGGCCATAACAGGCACCAAAAAGACTCCAGATGGGGCAGCTAGAAACAGTATCTGATCGGAATGGTAATGGCCTGGTGGAATGGATCCCAAATGGTTAAGGCTAGGGGGAACCGTTCCTGGTTGAAAAGGGGTGGAAGAGACACCAATAGAGGGAGAAGGTTCTTGAAGAGAAGGACCCGAAGGCTTTGTCAAGTGACCACTAGTAGGTTGGATATGTGTAGGCTGCTGGATGGTTGAACCAAACGCCTTGTGGTGAGCCCGAGAAAATTGCATCATGCAAAAATTCGACGAGCTGGGGTCAGCGATAAGGGGGGCGAGACTAGAGAATGCACCAAGTAAGGTGGAATATTTATAGACTCCTCGTGAAACGTTGGTGAGAGCTGCGACTTATTGCTTATTGACCATCGAAGATATGATAGACTCAGGGGAGGTCAAAGACTTCCGTTCGTAATATGCCAGCTGATAAATGGTGACGATATTTCCATTATGAGGAAATCACATCTTACGGTGAACCGCAGATGCGACATTAGACATCGCATAGGTATAAATACAACCCAAGAGGATATTGTAACCTAAAGAGTCATCAATGACTTCAATGTCAACACAAACAATCTTTCCCACAAGAGTGACGGGGCAATTGTGGTACATGCCAAGGGGCTGAGAATGGTGACCATCCCGAGCATGTAGAGTGATGGTGTATGGGGCTAAGTCAGGTGATCCGAGTTTATTCCAAACATAGGTGGACATCACTTAGGTGTATGCACCCTCGTCAATGTTACATCGCGAGACATTGGCATTACGAATCTTGATTGGTATTTTAAAAGTGACAGATGAAGGTAGGGGGGATGTTCTGACTTGTAAACATCAAAGAGGATCAAACGATCATCTGAAGGATCCACAACACCTAGAGAAAATATTAGAGCTTTATGTTGTGAAGGGAACGACTTGAGGACTTACAACGTTGACATGGCATCAAGAGACTGTGTCAAGTTATTTACTATGTTGTAAGTGTGGGCAGCTTTGGCAGAAGCAACATTTCGGTGTAATGGCCCTTTAGTGATCTTGGGAATAACCTCTGCGCGAGACTAAGGGATCTGTAAGGGAGCATTGGGTGTCGAAATGGACCATGTGGAAACTTTGGTTTGGGACTTTGTTGAGGAGGTAAATCCCCTCTACGGACAGAGGCGATCCCTACTAGCCCAGCAGGGGTCTAGCAACAATCAAACAATGTTATGACGCAAGCTCCTAGTTACGAATGGAAAGACTAGGAATAGAAGCCTACCTGGATTCCAACGCTATAATCTAAAGAAGAAGCGTCCCCGTTCTTCAGCCCCGGCAGATCACAATCCCTCCACGATCTCCGCGGATGAACACCTGCACATGGAAGAAACAAACAGATACAAGCATAGAAACCAGCATACGTAACTAAACATCAGTCAGAAAGGACGTTACTCACATTAACATGATGGAAAACGGAAAGTGGAACCATAATCATAATCATCTATTAAATAATAAACGAAGAGATTACAAAACTGTCTCGACGTCGTCTCCTCTCGGACATGGGTCTCCAAGCGGCCCACGTCTCGCAAAGCTCGCCAAGGAAAGGGAAAATTCCTCCGGAAAGGCCCTTGACAATGGTCTCTTACTTGAGTCGGCCTTGCGGGAAGAAGGGGATTTTTACAACACAAAGGCTCTCGGGAATATGGAGATTCAACATCCTAGGCACTTCAAGACTAGCTTTCCATGGATTTGAGCAGGCTTTTATAGATGGGGAAGGAGGGAGTTGGGATCCCTATTATTATGGGATTGGCCTTATCAACAAGGAAGGTTCCATGGGAGGTGGAAAAACCACTTCCCTTCCATAGAACTCTCGCAGCCAAACCTCCCAGCTCAAGATAGGCAATGGTTTGTGAGTTTGTTGGAACTCAACTTCCGCCATATTTATTTAAAAAACAGTCCCTAAATTGGGTGGCGCGACTACTGCTCTATGACAGAGCGCCAGGTGGCGCGACCTCTTTGCAAGATTTTCCCCATTGGCGCGAGTACTGAACTGCCTGCCCGCGCCAATGCCAAAAAGGATGTTTTTCATGACTTTTGCAAGGAGATGTCTCAAGGGCAAATGAGGCTCATGCTTAGAGGGATGCATTGATGATATTTTCAAGGCATGACAATGTTCACAGGTCACAAAATGGGTCCTCCATTGTGCGGGACGGGGAATGGTAGGGACGGTAACAAATTACTGTGTAACAGATGCCCCCTAAAGTATGAGGCCCGAGAGAGAGAGGGGTGAAATTCTTTACGAGAACATGTTCAACTGAAGGCCCGCCGTCGAAAAACCTGTGCAGAAAGATACAACTGATATCTCAAGTACATGATGTATAAGTGGTATGGACGCACGCATCCGAAAATCGCAGTATGCTATAATCCGGATCCAGGGTATGGGCGCACGCATCCATAACAGAGTATATCAAACAAATAGACTCGTGTATGGTCGCAGCCATCCAATCGTGAGTCATGTAACCAATGATAATAATCCACAATCGCGACCTATTACAACAGACACAATCCAGGGTCTTGCGCTCCATCTCGACCCAAAACAAAGTACAAGTTCGTGCATGTGAATATGTAAAATAAGTCGAACATGCAAGAACATCGTCCGATTACCAACAATGATGAAAGTCAAGTAATCGCATGCAGAGGAACCACCAATAATGAAAATGGCCCTCAAGGTACTACAGGTACAATCTACAGCGTGAGAATCAATGAGCTGGCGTCGAACACCCATAGAATCATTCGATCAGAGGCCAATGATGAAAACCCCACGTCGAATGCGACGAACATGCCATTGAGGCATGCAGGCTCCAAGGTACCATAAAGGAGTCTTTAGATCAACTTCCTGGATAATGAGCTGAAGTCAACAGGAAGTGACCTTGATCGAAGGTGGACCATAATGTTTCCCACATCATCGACATGAGACAGAGGAACATGATGTTTTTTTGTGAATCAGGATCGTATGAGAATCAGAGGAAGGTTGATATTCGCAGAGGTCAACTTCTCTTGAACATATAAACGGCACGACAGTGGACTTGGCAGTATTTGACATCAACGGATCAGAGGTCATGGTGACGAGGCAATGAGCAGATGAGAGGTCAAAAAGGATTGTCCAAACCGATGGAGGCAAAGTGAAAAAACGATATGAGATGTCCCCAACCCGACATGAATGCAGACAAGTGCCATGTTCAAGAGCAACATACTGCCGACGACAATGACGATGGTTCCATTTTTCCCCCACCATTTCTGGTGAGTACCCCAATTATTTTTTATAACAAGCTTGAAGGGGATAGCATATGCTTGTAATATAAGTCCGCTGTTCGAGCGAATCCATCCTAGTGCATTTAATGAGTCCTAGGAAGGAGGAACTTGGAGAACGTCATTTCGACTGGATCCGATGTCATCAGGGTTTAACGAGTTTGACAAAGGGAGAACTCGGCGTCTTTTCATGTTTAGAGAGTTTGAAAAGATAGCAGAAAAGTAAACTCCACAGGTCCCTTTTCGTAAATAGTTCCCCAGATCCGAAAAGGTAGAAAACAATACCCGGGAAAACCTCCTAGTCACGATAGGCTAGGGTATTCCTTTTTCGTAATCAATCCATCCCAGCCCGAAAAAGGGTTAAAATTATACTGGGTGGATGTCAATTCGTGACCATTTTAATGAGATCGAAACGACAAGGGCCTTAGCAATCTTTTCATGTTTAGAGAGTCAAAAAAGAGCTAAAATATGACTCCAAAGTGACTTTTTCGTGTATTTACCGAGTCCGAAAAAATATAAAATACAACTCGTTTCCATCGTTTAAGTCGCAAAAACCTGCTACTGCACATACCAAGCAAGCGTAAAATCCATTTTCGACATAACGTATGCAAATATTTAATAAAAATAACTTTTAAAACTCATTTAACGTCGAAAAATTTATAAATATGTCAAATTGGTAAAAATAAAATTACTTTTACTATTTACCTTGGTGAAAAGCAACAGTGGTCCATTTGGAGCAGAAACTTCTGACGGTGATTGCGACAAATCCAGTTGACCATTCAGCTTCTCGCCTGTCACAGGTAAGAGGCGCTCCTTTTCTCTTCATTTTCATTCATTTTTTAATAATTTTCCCTTGAAAATCAGTTCTCCGTGGCCATTTTTAAAATTTTAGGGTTGCGCCCATTGGCGCGGGTATCGGGCACGGACCCGTGCCAATGAGCTCTTTTATGCAAAGGGCTCGCGCCACGTGGCGCGACTATTCACAAAACAGCCGCGCCAGCGGTCGAACCTAAAAATCCGCCCAAAATTTCGACATTTAGACCAAATTGCATGAAATTTGAAGCTCATCAAAGATCTAACTAAGGGTTTTTGACCATATGAATGCAGGTAATCACTCAAAATGGCAATCGAATGGAAAGAACAAGAGCACGGAGAAGAGGATGAACAAGCCATGCAAAGTCAAGCTTGCATGAATGCACTTAGAAACTGTGGATTGAAAAATTTCTTCCTCACGCGATGTTTATGAGCTCAGCCCGAGCTCCTCCAGTATTTAATCAGTATCTGGGACAAACATGAACAGGTGTTCAGGTTACGAGACCAGGTATTAGAATTGGAGGTCACCGATGTTTATTTCATCATTGGATTGTCCCGCAGAGGTCCAATCCCTGTATTGAATAGAAGCAGACCATCTGGGGAGAAGATGGAAGAAGTGATGGCACGGGTGTGCCGAGGGGCACAAACAGGATTAGGAAGCAAGAAGGTGGATATCCACACTATCCCTGATCTGGCATTGAGAGTAGTTATCCATACCATCACGCGGGATGCTGGGTCGCAGGCTCCGCACGAGGCCACAAAGACCCAACTCCTGCTGGCCTCAGAATGCATGGGTCCCTTACTGTTTAACTGGGCGGAAGCAGTAGAAATCAACATGAAAAGGCAGCTCACAAAGTGCAAACAGGGGAAACTGAAGCAGTTCGGTTATGGTTCCATCTTGGTATCGTTCATTCTGGAACGTTTACCAATCTTCCAGGGCCAAGGGGCCGCAAAGGGGGAGTTGATCCAGGTGGATATTGGTGGCCACCCGCCTATTCCACTTGGACCCCCACCATTGTCTCTTTCAGTTTTTCCGTTTTGGCATAACTTACTATTTTTAGCAGTTTTTCGGGTCCTGAACTTCCGGAGCCGTTTTGAGGCCCTAAACGACGTTTTTTGGGTATGAAAGCGCCAGCGAATTTTCCGATAAAATTCGTCCCGACAGCTGTAGTCCTCGGATAGAGCTTTCTAATGATGTATCATGTGCGTCAAACGGAGATAGTATGCCAAAGTTACGTCCCTGGGAAGTTGAAAACACCAATTTACCCAAACGGGGCCCATAGTTTTGGCGCTTCATCTCCTAGGGTTAGGTTTTTGGGATGTTTAGGGTTCTCCATTGTTTCTCAATAATAAATAGGCCCTCGCGCCTCATTGTAAAGCAGTTCAGAGGTCCGTAGCCACCACATCTCTTCTCAGAGATAGCTACCAGTACCCTAGCTAGTTTTATTTCCATTGTCTGTAAGCAAATTTCAGTTCTTTGATATTAATGAAATGAAGTGTTATCTCCGCTGCATCTCTGTATTTATGGTTATGTGTTTATTCTGTTGCGTTCCTGCATAAATCCGGATCAGGAGTCCGATACCACGAGAGCCCAGAATGGCTCGCTGGGCAGCATTGATGCCCAGATCTGGAGGTGGCCAACAGATGTCTTGGAGGCCAGAGTTTTTTAGGTGGTTACGGCGCCAGTTGATTGTCGTGGAAGACTGGCCCTATGCAGGAACTGACTTTACCGGGGACCCAGACCTCCCACTACCAGAAGGAGATGACTGGGACGAGGAGCTGGGTAAGACCTCATATTTTTTATTTTATGTTTATATGTTTTTTTGTTGATACACATTCGTCTTAACACAATCATATATGCATGCAGATGTAGGACCTGAGAGACCAGCCGGGATGTCTCCAATCTCCCGGAGGACACAACTCGCCCCTGAGATTCAGGGAGAAGGCGCCGGAGGAGATGAACTGATCCAGAACCTCGAGGGGATTTCTCATGGGATTCCAGATTATGCCCGGCTAGCAGACGTACCGATGGCATACCAGCGCCATACGGTGGGAGTTCCGAATCGGATCCACCGAATTCTGAGGCGCCTAGTGCGTGCAGTCACGTGCTATCATGAGCACCATGCGGATTAGTCCTTAGGATTTATACCACACCTATTTTTGAGAGACATAGCGTCTCCGGATGTACTAAGACGATTATGTATATTTTTTGAGTTTTATGTGACACACTCTATGCAAACATTTCGATATATATATATATACATATCTATTTTTGGACGAGTCTTTCTTTACATGTGATGATGATTTATAAATTGCGCAAATGTCTGTCTAATACCAAATTTGCTACTGCATCTGTTAATGTATTCAAATGCCTGGGTATATGATGATATGTAATGTAGTCAAAATTCCTTTCCAGTAATCGAATACGCAAATACAGACGTAATAGGGACGGGTTTCTTACCGAATAGTGTCCGTTCAGCTGTAACACTACAAGTTGTGAATCTAGGTACACGAGCAATTCACGGATACCAAGGTTTACTGCCTCGGTTAATAATTCCAACACGGCACTATATTCCGCGATATTGTTCGTGGTACATCCTAAACACACACCTTGCAGGTCAATCAACTCACCAGCAGGATCGTAGATTACCCAGGCTGCGGAAGACAGATTCCTGGTACTGCGGGAGGCACCGTCCGCGAAACCAACAAATGGATGAATAGACATCTGCACAACCAGGAAGACCCGATCAGCAGAAAGATGTTTACAAAGCACACCACACTATGCACACAAATGACAATCACACACCTATGTACACACACCACACCATGAAATCACTTCAAGCATAGTACTTTTTAAGGTACAACCCATTCCTGGGGTGCACCAGCGGAACTCCTTCGTAATCTATAAGCTCATAGGCCCCATTTTTCAAAACACGTTTTACTATATAGGGCCCGTGCCACATAGGCTGGAGTTTACCGGCTCCAAGCTTATCATGTGCCTGATCGTACAAGAGGACGAGGTCTCCTTCAATGAAAGAACGGGGAGAAACAGATTGATCAAAATGAGTTTTGACCCTCTTCTTTTGTGCTTCGATGATTAAAGCAGCTAGACGACGGGTTTCATCCAACCGTTCGAGATACAGAAGACGTTCTTCCTCAGGAGAAGTATCCGGTAAGAGCTCCACAGCTAATTTAAGCGAAGGAATCTCACATTCAACCGGCAGAGTAGCTTCCAGACCGTACACCAATTGGAATGGTGTGAATCCGGTTGCACTCTTAGCAGATGTTCGGTATGCCCAAAGAGCTGAGAACAATTGGAGATGCCAATTGGATTTATGAATCCCAACTGTTCGCTGAAGCATAGTGACCAAAACCTTGTTCACCGCTTCAACCTGACCATTCGCTTGAGGGTAGTATGGTGTTGAGCTGTCGTGACGCAAGCCCAACGTTGAAGTCAGCTCCGCCATCATGTAATCGCGGAAATGAGTACCGTGATCAATGACGATGGCTTGAGGAACCCCGAACCGTGCAATAACGTGGTTGAATATAAATTGAGCAGCCGTTTTCCCCTCAGCAGCTAGTGTAGGCATCGCCTCGGCCCACTTAGTGAAGTAGTCGACGGCGACAATGATATACGCATGCCCCCCCGCCGAGTGAGGGTTACAAGTCATAAAATCCACGCCCCATTTCGCAAAAGGGCCGATGGTAATAACGGGATGCAATGGCAACGGCGGCGCGCGCATCTTGCGCTGAAAAATCTGGCATGGATGACATTTACGGACTGCAGTGATACAATCCTTGAATATGGAAGGCCAGAAATAACCTGCCCGCAGAATCTTTTGGGCAGTAGCATACCCGGACATATGGCCGCCACAGGCGCCACTGTGACAGTCATTTAGGACTTTCTCAGCCTCTTCCAAGGTTAGGCATCGCCGGAGCCCCGAATCTACTCCAATACGATATAAGGTATCTCCTACTATACGGTAGGGTTGGGACTGGTGCCGAATCCGACGGCGGGCAGTTTTATCCAGCTCAGACCGAAAAGTCGCGGTCTGAAGATACACTATGATGTCACCGTACCAAGGATCTCGAGTACTGATAAGAAAAAGTGTTTCGTCCGGTATATGGTCTTCAGAGTGTGAGGGAACAGAATCTGTAGGGAGAGAACATATCAAATCCGCGAAGACCAGTGATTTAGTTGACTTGGCAGTGGTGAATTCCAAGTCAAACTCCTACAGGATCACAATCCATTTGGAGTACTTGCCCCCTAGTAATTGTCTAGAAAGAATATACGTCATAGGGTTGCAGTCTGAAACCACTGTTATCGTGCGCAAAAGGATGTAATGGTGAAAGCGTTGTACGGCGTGTACGGCTGCTAAGGCCAACTTCTCAACATGTGCATAACGCGTTTCCGGGTCGAGAAGGTTCCGAGACAGGTAATAAACAACATGTTCATCACCGTTCTCGTCATCCTGCACCAAGACCATGGCGATGGTGCTAAATGCGGCGGCTAGATACAAAGTGAAGTCGCGGTGGTAGTCCGGAGGACGAAGCAATGGAGCATTGACTAACAATGTCTTCAGCTTCTCAAAGGATTCCTGAGCAATTTCGTCCCAGTGAAAGGGAACGTTCTGCTTTAACAAACGAGTGAATCCTCTGGCCACCTCGGCATAATTCGGGATAAAGCGCCTGAGAAAATTCGCTTTCCCTTACAGACTCTGTAGCTGATACAGGGAGGCGGGTGATGGGAGATTTACGATAGCCTCAACCTGTAGAGGGTCAAGGCGAATTCCGTCTTTCGAGACTATAAAGCCTAAAAGACGACCAGAATCAACGCAGAAGACGCACTTATGAGGATTGAGCCTGATATTGTAGCGTCTGCAACGAAGAAATATCTAGCGAAAATGCTCAGGATGGTCCTCTCGCTTACCCGAATGGGCTGGCAAGTCGTCCAGATAAGGCTGAACGATATGGCGAATGTCATGAAAAGAGTAGGACATCACACGCTGAAACGTGGCGCCAGCGTTCTTTAAGCCGAACGGGAGTTTTTTGTACGCGAAAGTGCCCCACGGACAGATGAATGTGGTCTTATGTTGATCCTCAGGTGCGATATTGATCTGGTTATAACCTGAGAAACCGTCCATTAAGGAATAGATCTCACTCCCGGCACATTCGTCGATGATCTGGTCGATAAACGGAGTGGGATAACTATCCTTAGGACAGGCACAATTGATATCGCGATAATCCACACAAACTCGAATTGTACCCTGCTTTTTATCAACAGGGACAATATTGGACACCCATTCTGTAAGGGGGATAGGATAAATAAAACCCGCGTTCAGAAGTTTTTCAACTTCTGCCTTGATAGCGGCGGCTTTCCGAGGATGCATGGGACGTAAGCGTTGGCGCACGAGTTTCGCACCTGGATAGGTTGGAATCTCGTGCACGACAATACTAGGATCAATTCCCGGCATCTCCTCGTAAGACCATGCGAAAACATCTCTGAATTCTTTGAAAAGCTCAGTATAGACTTGAATCTCCTCGGGAGAACAAGTCACACCCACGTGAATGTTCTCAACAATCCCTGGTTTAACGGAGATGTTGATTGGAACAGTTTGAGTAATGTTACTCAGATTACCCTCCGAAAAGACCTCGTGCATTAAGATCGGTGTTTGAAGAGGAGGGGAAGGAACCTGAGTAGCATAACGCTCCAGACAATCAGTCATTGCCCCCAAGCTGGGTATAAACGAGGAGCGATGATGTCCATCGCCCCAGGGCAGCTCCTCAAGAGACATAGTTTCAATGATAGCCTCATCTGAAGGAAAAGTCTCTCTGAGAGGATCAGGTGAATCAGCCTGACCAAGCCAGGGGGATTGCGAGTAGACGTCGAGAGCCATGCTCATGGGAGCATGCTGAGGAGGTGGAGGGTCCGATGCGGCAACAATCTCACAGTAGCTGATCTCTACTGGCGTTAAAGGCATGGATTCTCCAAACTCATATACCTGCTCAAGTGTAGGAATAAGCCAGGGGCCATCGGACCTAGACAACATGTTGACTTGAGCGGTATTCGGTGGTGGTGCGGGGAATATACCCATGAGGACTGGGTCTTTGAAGAGACCAGGTCCTACACTGTCCGGGGGATTCAGAATTTGATCCACGTATGGCACGTTGTTCTCAGAGTTAGAGGTGAAAAATGACAACTGATCCACCGTGACAATCTTGCCCTCGTGAGGGAACTTAATGAATCGAAAGATGGTAGACGGCACGCAGAGCATGGCATGGGTCCAGCTGCGGCCAAGAAGTATATTGTAGTTGAGTTTAGCGTCAACCACTTCTACTTCCACGTTGACAGTTTTTCCCTGTAATGTGATCGCAAGACTCTCGAGAACTCCCAAGGGTTTAGACTCCCGACCATCAAATGCCTCAAGGGCATTGGGAGATGACGACAAGGCTGGAGAGCCGATGGCCTTCCAGCAAGCGGAGGACATAACGCAGGTAGATGCACCCTCATCTACCACGGCCCTATGAATGTTTAGACCGTTAATCCTGACTTGAATGACCAAAGCGATTTGATGTGGGAGCCGGGGAGTAAAATTCTCCAGATCAAAGGTGAGAAGGCTCGAGTCGGCGGGATCGATACCACCGATTGCAGACAGTAAATCCTTCCGTTGTGAAGGACAACTTTGAAGAACCTCAAGTGCAGACATGGCACATGGTGCCTGTGCCAGATCCTCAACGATACTGTAATGCTGAGCGGCACGAGCATTCAGATTATAAGAGGATCTTTGAAGAACACCCTTGGGAGGTGGTTTCACAACGGGTTTGGGAGTCGGCTTCTCGATTTCCAATGGACCGGAGGCAGGTGGGGGAGGCGGCCCTTCCGCTACTGCCTTCCTGGGCACCTGCCGTGGTTCATTGTAATCCTTCGACCGCGTAGCGATAATGATAGGTGCATTAGTCTTCATCATGAAAACCTGAGACCCAAACGGTGCAGACGGTGACGCCTGTTCGACCATCTGGGTCTGCTGAGATGGAAATGGCTCTTTTAAAACAGTCGGAGTCCCTTTAGAGCCTTTGAGAAGTTGACTAACCTCGGACCGTCGTGGACAGTCCTTAGTGTAATGGTCACCTTCACAGATGAGGCAAGGGAATTTCGGCTTACGCTGGGAGCCATCCTCAGTTCGAGATTTAGGTTCTGGTTTCGGGGCATCAGATTTTGATTTGCCTTTGCCCTTCTTCTTCCCCTTGGAGGATTTGTCCGCAGGATTGGCCTGGACGGCATTCACCTCCGCGGTTTTACCAGAATCGGATGAGATGGGATTAGCAGAGGTATTGTTGGAAGAATTAGCCTTCTGCTTCCCATTCGAAGACTTCTTCGAATATTGAGAAACGGAACCAATGACACCATCCACCGTAGGGGTAGGCAGAGCCTTAGTGGTTCCGGGCCGTGGAGCATCAGTCAAGATGTCATAAAGCGTGCCAGACTGCGAATAGTCAAGATCCAGGTACTGGGCACGCGTGATAGCTTGTTCCTCTGTCACACACGCTCCCATCGCGATATCCTGAGCGATTTTATTCACAAAGGAGGTGGTGAACCAGTGAGTCAAAATCTGATCAGGTATGTGAAACTTGATCAATCGACGACGACACCGCCACTCATGAATGTGATCTGAGATGTGAGTGGCCTTGTCCTGCTTCAGAGAAGTCAGGAGGTGCGTCCCGGCCTCATACCGGACCGGTAACTGGAAGTGCGTGAGGAAAGCCATAGCCAACGAATTGAAATCCTGAAAAATACCACGGGATAGCTCTATGTACCACTTAGCAGCAGCTCCTGTTAAAGTACGCTGGAAAAGACACAAACGAATCGAATCGTCAACCCAAGAGTTAGACGAACACCAGAGGTGATACGTCATCACATGCGCCTGGGGGTCTTCGCCAGCTTTGCCCTCAAACTTGGGACAATCACCTGGTATCTTGGTGGGAACCGGAGGCCAATATGGATTATGTGAAATCGGATCATTGGTCAACTTTGAAACGTCCGGCAGTTCCAAGGTAGCTAGGAACGGCAATGGAGGGTTAACTGCCATGCCAGTCCCAGGATGAGGTCCGGTACCCATGCTCCACGTTGGTTGTGAATATCCCTGCCCCCACGGGTTCTGTCCCGCAGGATTCTGACCGTAGGGGGCATAGTTCGTATAACCAGACTGATTTGGATTCTGGTAACCATAGTGTGGGGCTTGATAACCAGGGTTCGGGCCCTGATTAGGCGTCTGCCCTGTATAAGCAGCGTTTGGGTTTGGCTGTTGAGCGTAGGTAGAACCGGGTGGAGGAGGATAATACCGAGAGCCTCCAGGGTGGTTATAGTTCGGTTGAGACTGACCATGAGGATAATAACCACTCTGAGGATGAGTAGGCTGCTGATAAGTGGAACCCTGCGGAGCCTGGTACGTAGGGCGCAGCTGTTGATTTGGCTGCGGCATTGAATGAACAGGCTGTTGAGCAGAGTGAACGGAATGAGAGGGCTGCCCTGAATGAATAGGTTGACCCGAGTGAGGGGGCTGGCCTGAATGACCAGGTTGGCCCGGATAAACAGGCGGCGCTGGTTGCGCAGGTTGACCTGGCTGTAAGTGGGCCCCAGGTTGTACCAGATGGGCCGGCTGGCCTGGAGGCGGGACAGAACCAGGTGCCTGCTGGAAACCAGTTTGGCCTGAAGCAGAACCATAGGGTGGTCCTGGCTGATATGCAACGTTAGAAACAACAGGATACTGCGGTTGCATCGGTAAAGAAGGCTGGATTTTCCCCCCAGGACCATAGGCCGGTCCCGGTTGATACCCCGGCTGAGGCTGAGCAGGTTGACCAGAAGGGCTATAATATGGTCCTTGCGGATTGTACAATGGCCCTTGCTGGCCCGTAGGGTAGCCTTGGATGGGCTGTCCCTGTGGGTCATACAGATAGCCAGGTTGGCCCGCAGGTTGGCCTTGGAAGGGCTGTCCCTGCGGGTTATAAGCCTGGTTGTATGGTAAACCTTGAGCATACAGATAAGCCTCAGGAGCATGAAGGCACAAAACCTCCCCGTGCTCGTCAAACTGACCTGGGAAAGCATACACGGGAGTGCCATCCTGTGCATAGTGCGAAAAGAAAGATCGGTAAGGATCTTGGGGGAATTGTCCAGCTTCGGCGTTCGGCTGTTGCAAGGACAACCGATACTCCTCCGGAGAGATATTCTCCGGTATAGCAGTGGCTAGATAGACATCTTTAGGAGTTGGCCCAGCCCTGGTAGCTGAGACAACAGAAGAAGAGGCAGCCACACAAACAGTGGGCTGAACGGGAACAGAAGTGACGGGCGTCGAAGGGGACACCCCGGGTGTAGTGACAGCTGGCCTCGAGGCAGGAGATGATATTCCCATAGAGGCTGCAGCTGAAATGATCTGACCCAGAGATCTGTATCCCTGTGGCAAAGAAGGACTGGCTGACGACATGGTAGCCAGCTCAGAGTCATCTCCCTCAAACAATCTACGCGGGATGCGCTGATAGTCGTCAGACGCCGGAATTTCCTCACCAGAATCACTCATGGTTGATCCTGTCGTTAAATCACGCAGAAGACGGCGGGGACTAGGAGGAAAAACAGCAGCAACAAACGGTGAACCCGATGTAAGAGAAATGAAATCAGCTCCCAATCTCAATTCAGACACAGGGTCCGAAAAGGGCCAATTGAACTCAACTAGTCCTCCAAAGGGTTGCTCGGCGAGAACCGGTCCCCCGTCAGGAAACTCGGAAACAACAGGCTGCTGTGGTTCAACAGAAGGCTGAGAAGCTTCTGAAGAATCGTCCGTGTAAGGACTACCAGTAGACGAAACCGAAGGTTCCGCCACCGTGGCCAAAGACTAGCAGAAAAGAGCAAACACACACACGGGCTAAAAACGAGTTAAGACACACGATCAAACGGTGAACAAGCAATGTCTAAACAGGTGTGTAATCGTGGGCGATTAATTTTACCACATTGGAAAGTAAGAAACTCTACCGTTTCATATTTTAAGAGTCGAGAAACGATAAAAAGATGACTCTATCTCTTTCAGAGTTGACACAAGCATGAAAGGACAAGCGTTTGACGGTCTTTTCAAGTTTAGGGAGTCAGAAAAGACCAAATGACTGCTCAGGAAAAACTAGGCACAAAGGGTGTACCAAATATCCGTGAACTGCAATATACACCTTGGTTTCAATAATGAAACAGAAACCGACCAAGGACTTTCCGTACGTGCAGGTAGTCTCCCCGAATGCTGTGTTTGGTGTATCACGGGTATAGGGCGGCAGACTCGGCTTCCTGTGGATAAAGGATTTAAAACCTATAGGGGTCTCCCTTTATATACGCGACGGTACGGGGAGCACAAGTCCGTACTAGTGCTGTCTAAAGCCAAGAGGCGAACGACAACTGCTAGGTTTAACGACACTGGAACACGTCTCTAGCCTAGACCTTCTAAATATGTTTCGTTAAGTTCCAATGCTGCCTTAGGTTAATTGAAATAAATTTTACAGTTGATCTTCAATTAAGTTTCAATTTTCAGGCCCTATCGTATGTAGTGTCTCGAAAGACTCCTAAATGCAAAGCTATATGCCACAATGCAACATTTCGTTCGATGAAAACTAGTTAGAGAAGAGTTGAGAGCTTTTACACAAACGAAATGAACGGAAGACAAACAATGAGATCTCTAATGCAACTAATGCAATCGAAAACTTTTCATTCAAAACACTAATCACTAGCGATATGGAAAAGATCACAATTTGCACTAATTAACAAAAAGCAAAAGAGATTTTTTTTTTTTTTTTAATTTTCAATGTTTAATAGCTAATATGCACTAAACAAACTTGAAAACAAATGGAACAACTTGAGAAACAATTTTCAAGAGAGCGAAACAAACAAATTTCACTCACCAACACAAGCAATTAGATCCCCAAATTGACCAAAGTCTCTCAAAGCAAAGAAAAGACTCAAAAGCTTCCAATGGACCGTGTGATCTAGGTCCAAGGCAAGACCAAACGAATTTTGAATGAAGGAATGAACAATCACCCAAAAATCGCAATAAAACAATGAACAACTACTTAGACTATGCGGAGAATCAATCAGATAGTTGACAGGACAATCAAAACACCAAAATTCCCAAGGAGGGCTCGATACACTAAGCCACTAGATGCCCTAGGGCTCAAAACGTGAAATCGGTAGATAAAAGCAAACAACCAAAGGACAGAGGTGAATTCCCAGTCAAACAGGACTGCAACACACTCAGGCAGTCGGAAAATCAAGAAGAAAAACACTGATCAAATCCAGAGAGCTCAAAAATGAGGAAACTCAAAAAACTTACAGGGGTGGCGCGACTGTAAGTGTGAAACTGGCGCCAGGAAGAAATTGGCGCGTGCTGGACAAAGGCAACGTGCGCCAATTGGCGTGACTGTTGGGTTATAAACCGCGCCAGTCGAGTTTCTCAGCAAAAATTAAAAACAAGCTACTCCAGAAGCAGACCAATGCAAGCCAAGCAAACCAAGAAGGAAAAACAATGAAAGAATCCAACCCAAAAGGTTCATCAAGCAAGGAAAAACATAAAACAATCAAAGCGAGACAATGAAATATGGATGCTCCCCAGCGGAGTCGCCAAATTGTTGAGGAGGTAAATCCCCTCTGCGGACAGAGGCGATCCCTACTAGCCCAGCAGGGGTCTAGCAACAATCAAACAATGTTATGACGCAAG
The DNA here is from genome assembly GCA_034641835.2 of Pinus albicaulis. Classification (NCBI taxonomy): domain Eukaryota; kingdom Viridiplantae; phylum Streptophyta; class Pinopsida; order Pinales; family Pinaceae; genus Pinus; species Pinus albicaulis. Next base: position 454,947,305 of record CM076580.1, on the reverse strand, counting down.
CTCCTAGTTACGAATGAAAGACTTGGGATAGAAGCCTACCTGGATTCCAACGCCACGATCTGAAGAAGAAGCGTCCCCGTTCCTCAGCCTCGGCAGATCACAATCCCTCCGCGATCTCTGCGGATGAACACCTGCACATGGAATAAACGAACAGATACAAGCATAGAAACCATTATACGTAACTAAACATCAGTCAGAAAGGACGTTACTCGCATTAACATGATGGAAAACGGAGTGGAACCATAATCATAATCATCTATTAAATAATAAACGAAGAGAGATTACAACCAAGTTCTGACGTCGTGGCCTCCTTCAGATGGGTCTCCAGTCGTCCACGTCTCGCAAAGCTCGCCAAGGAAAGGGAAAACCTCTCCGGAGTCTCTTGACAATGGTCTCCTTACTTGAGTCAGCCTTAAGGGAAAGAGGGGATTCTTTACAACACAAAGGCTCTTGGGAATATGGAGATTCAGAGCTTAGGCACTTCAAGACTAGCTTGCCATGGATTTAAGCAGGCTTTTATAGATGGGGAAGGAGGGAGTTGGGATCCCTATTATTATGGGATTGGCCCTATCAACAAGGAAGGTTCCATGGGAGGTGGCAAAACCACTTCCCTTCCATAGAACTCCTGCAGCCAAACCTCCCAACTCAAGATAGGCAATGGTTTGTGAGTTTGTTGGAACTCAACTTCCACCATCTTTATTTAAAAAACAGTCCCTAATTTGGGTGGCGCGACTACTGCTCTATGACAGAGCGCCAGTTGGCGCGACCTCTTTGCAGGATTTTCCCCATTGGCGCGAGTACTGAACTGCCTTACCGCGCCAATGCCAAAAAGGGATGTTTTTCATGACTTTTGCAAGGAGATGTCTCAAGGGCAAATAAATTTCATGCTTAGAGGAATGCATTGATGGAGTTTTCAAGGCATGACAATGTTCACAGGTCAAAAAATGGGTCCTCCATTGTGCGGGACGGGGAATGGTAGGGACGGTGACAAATTACTGTGTAACAGACTTGGTTGCAGACGTAACAGGTGGCTTGTCATATTGGCGTGACTGAGTCTGAAGGTTAACATCAGCGGTATTGACCTCGTCATAATTCATCATGATAATCTGGTATTCAGGGGTACCAGACTATGAAGGTTGAGGGGCAGCCTGACCTTGAGATGGTTGGGTGGCCACATATCCTTGCTAAGGGAAATGATTAGTGAACACAGTTGGTTGAGCTGGCATAGTATTTGGAGGAGCCGAAGCACTGGATTGTTGTCCTCTAGATGTTTCTTGTGCTTCCCACAACTAGCGCATATGGGGTAAAAGGGGACAATCGTGAGTATAATGGCCATGGAAACCACAACAAGAACAAGTCTTATTCGTACGAAGAGGCATGTTCTGCTTGGGATGATCGCCCTATTGCTGGTTGTTAGTGTTAGGCTGGTTCCCTTGGGGTGCATTCAATTGGTTACCTTGGTGCCCTTGATTACCTTGCGTTGGTTGATTTTGGTTGCCTTCCCTCTTTTTCTTGGAATTAGGAGGATTAGTGGCACTATGATATGCATACACCTGAATCTAAGGGAAGGTGGATGCTGCGGCGGAGGTTGAGAAGGCATAAGAGGCTGGGGTGCTGATGCCGGAGGGGATGGAGCACCGGGCTATGGATTAGGATATAAAGGAGGTTGAGCAACATTGGGGTGAACATGTTGAGTGACATTTGGCCCTGGCATCGGTTGATGCAGTGGGGAAAATGCGTAAGGTGTGCTTTGTCCTGGATACATGCTGCCGGGAGGGGGATAAGTGTTAGAGGATATGGCCCCTCCCTGAGGGAAACCATAACTCATGGTAGGATGAGTATACAGATGTGAAATAGATCCAACGATACCATCAGAGGTGTGAGATGCCACGTGTGCATTGGAACCACCAGGTTTAGGAAGATTCAGTAAAATGGTATAAACATAACCAGATTGGGTGTAGATCAAGTCATATTTCAATGCAACTTGGAGAGCTTATTCCTCGGTCTGAGGAAAGTGAGACGTGACATCTTTACCAATAAAAGGCAAAAGCGTTGTGAGAAACCAATCCATATAGACACAGTCATTGAATGTAGGCGCTCAATATAAGCTCCTTCTTCTACGGCATTCTTGGACATGGTAAAAAAAGTGGGTGGTAGAAGTTTGACGGAATGCGGTCAACAACTCGGTACTGGTATCATATCAGAGAGGTAGATGGAAATAGGATAGAAACGCTTTAGCAAGAGTCTCAAAAGTGGAATTTGAGGCAGTGGTCTTCTCAGCATACCACTTTGCAGCTTCTCCAGTGAGCGTATAATGGAATAACCAAAGACAGATGGAGTCATCAGTGATAGAATTGGATGAACACCACATGCCAAAGGAGCGAACATGGTTATCAGGGTCCTCTCTAGTGTTTCCTTCAAACTTAGGGATGTCTGAAGGAAGATTATTTGGCATAACAAGCCAACCTCGATTGTGGAGCATATGGTTGTTAATTAACTGGCTAAAATTGGGTAGGCTTGAACCTGCCATAAAAGGTAGCAAAGGGGTAGCCAGAACGGTTCCTGTAGTGGTTCCAGTTGTAGTATCTCCAACATTAGGGCCGAGGATGCCACCAGCTGGGGAACCAACACCTGCATTGGCGCCTGACATGGTGACTGAATGAGGTGGAGGAGAACCAGGTTCAGAAGGCAAGAAATTGGTGCATGGAGGTGCAAATTTTTGCATGACAGTATGTGACAATTGTATATTGTACTGAGAGATCTATGAGCTGAGCTTTGTATGAGATTGTTACATGTTCCATTGATATACATAATATATGATAGTTGGGGTTTTTAGCTTTTTGCTTTCCCGGTAAAACATCTTGTTATGTGCGATTGATTTGCTTCATATGTATTTTGCAATTGGCAATTTAATTTCAGCAAAGAATTAAGTGGAAGGATTCTGTATTTAACATAATATTAAATTGTTAGATCAGGAGAATCCGGAAATACATTATTTTGTTTATAAATTTCTACATGGTATCGGAGCAGTGTTAATCAATGGAGATTGCAATATTGAAGCGGTGCTGAGTTTTGTGCTAGTGGACAATTCGAATTTGCTACAAGAATTTCTTGGTGTGACAGTTGAGTAAACATTGAAATGCCTTTCAATGGGTTGCAGTTGGAGTATGAACTCAAGGGCAGCTCTAACTACATAGCTTGGAAGGACATGATGGAGGCGGTGCTGGAAGATAATGGTCTGAAGGAGTTCATCGATAGCGATGTTCCTAAGCCCACTTTGGTGGATGTTGCATTACTTGACGCTTGACAAAAGAAAGTAGCAAATACAAGAAGAATTATGTTGGAAGGTGTGAAAGATCATATTATGTCAAGCCTTCATGGGAAATCCACTCCATTTTCAATGTGGAAGTATTAGACATATATTTTCCAAAGTAGCAACGACCATAGGAAGTTGGCGCTGAAAAATAAACTCAGAAAAATCAAAATGGAGAAGGGCGATAGTATTCCAAAGTATCTCATGAAGTTTGTCCAATGTAGAGATGAGCTGGTGAGTGCGGGAATTACAGTTGTGGATGATGACTTGGTGAGCTTGGCTCTCCTTGGGCTTCCGAAGAGTTGGCACAGTTATCAAGACTCTGTCAATAGGCGGGAGAAACTACCGGATTGGGAGGGACTTTGGTCAGATCTAGTGCAGGAGGAGATAAGGCAAAGTACCAGGGATGGCTCTTCATCAAAACTTGATGATGAAGAGGATTGTGCTTTGGATGCCAAAGCGAGGAAAGGGAAGGGGAAGAAATCCGAGGGTAAAGGAAAGAAGCTGGATTTGTTCAAGGTGAAGTGTTTTCATTGTCACGAACATGGGCATCTCGCCACTAACTACCCATAGAAAAAGAAGAACAAGAAGGCTACTAGAGCTACAGCTGGTGAGGCCCTTGCCTTGTAATTTGAACTTTATTTCTCCTTGATCGCATGATTTTTTTCAAGCGCAATGGGATCGATGTGGTATCTTGATAGTGGTGCTTCCTTCCACATGACGAGAGACAAGGAGTTGTTTAGTGACTTGGAGGATAAAGATCTCGAAATGCATATAGAGATGGGCGACGATGGTCGATACAGTGTGACTGGAATTGGAACCATTACCTTTGAGAGGGATTTAGGTAAACCATTTCTGTTGAAAGATGTTATGCATGTTCCAGGTCTAAAGAAGAACTTGGTCTTCGTCATGATGTTGGAGGACAGAGGTTATGACGTTGTTTTCAGCGAGGGAAAATCTTTCCTGCGATATAAAACAACGGGTCAAACCAAGAGGATAGGGATTCGAGTTAAGAATCTCTAAAAGTTGGAGGTAGATGGTTGTGTTGCAATGGTGGGCAAAGAAGAAGAAGTGGTGAGCCGAGATGAGGGAAAATTATGGCACAGGATATTGGGCCATCTTCACCATGGCACCTTGAAAATTTTGCAATAGATTTCTATTGGACTTCCCAAGGGTACAATTGCGCAGATAGATCAGTGCAAGGGATGTACTATGGGTAATTTTGTGAAGACCACCTTTCATGAAAAGGAGAATCATGCTTCAGTGATCCTGGAGAGATTTCACACAGACATGTGTGGACCATTCTGGTTGCTTCAACAACAAAACACAGGTATTATGTTATGTTTGTTGATGACTATTCTCATAGATGCTAGATCTTCTTCATGCAAAAGAAGGATCAAACATTCTCAAAGTTCTGTGAGTTTAAAGTATTGGTGGAGAAGGAGTCAGGGAAGCAAGTGAAGGATTTGCAGAGCGATAATGGTCGTGAATATATCTCGAACGAATTCAAAGACTTATGTAGCAAAGAAGGAATTCAAAGAGAACTCATAGCGCCTCATAACCCACAATAGAATGGGGTCGTGGAGAGGAAGAAAAAAATGATCATGGGTGCTTCATGAGCTATGTTGCATAACCTGGGCCTACCAATGCACTTGTGGGCGGAAGCATGCAACACTACGGTTTATGTGAAAAACCATTGTCCTCATAGAGTACTTGGCATGAGTACACTTGAAGAAGCTTTTACTGGTAAGAAACCAAATGTTTCTCACTTTAAGATTTTTGGCTCATCTGTTTATGTTCATGTGACCAAGAACGCCAGGAAGAAGCTGGAGTTGACTGCAGAAGTTGGGATATTTGTGGGGTACACAGAAACACCCCATAATTATCGTGTGTATTTGCCAAACAGTCGGATGACTGTGGTGCGACAGGATATAAAATTCAATGAGGATAAAGCCATGAAGTTGTCGCTTGAGAGGGAGCTACACATGCATGCAGAGAAGGAACTACTTGTTCCCAAAGATGAGCCTCAAGATGTGGATTAGCCACAGGAGAAGGATCATGGAGTGGAGGAGTCCACTTATGCAGAACCAAACATCATAACAGGCAGAAGGCATACCATAGAAGATGAGAGGCTGAAGCTTGATGCGACACAGAATGTAGGAGCCCCTACTTCACAGCGCAGATAGAGACAGTCACCTGACCAATTTACTGGATACATGGCTCTCATGAGCAAGTGTATCATGATAGAGCCATCTTCCTTTCAGGAAGTAACGCATGGATAGATGCCATGGTGGAGGAGTATGATGCCATTGTTAGAAACAATGCTTGGGAGATTGTTCCAAGGCCGGTTGGTAAATCAGTGGTAGGTTCAAGATGGATCTACAAGGTAAAGCAAGCTACTGATGGGAGCGTCGAGAAGTAGGAGGCAAGATTTTTTGCCTGGGGCTTCTCATAGATCAAGGGAATTGATTATGAAGAAACCTTTACACCTGTCGCACGGTATTCTTCCATAAGGGCCATCCTTTCTCTCTCAACGCAGATGGGTTGGCACATTCATCAGATGGATGTGAAGACGACATTCCTTAATGGGATCATTGAGGAAAAAGTGTACATTGAGCAGCTTGAAGGATGCGAGATCTTCAACAGCGAGTCGCATGTGTGCAGACTCAAGAGAGCGTTGTATGAGCTGAAGCAAACACCCCGTGCTTGGTACACTTGGATCGATAGCTATTTCACTAGACTTGGCTTCACCAAGAGTGAGGTGGATGCAAACCTATACCAGATTGTGGTGGAGGGTAAGATTTGAATCATTTTTCTTTATGTTGATGATTTAATACTGACTATTGATGAGAAGTTGATACACTTATGCAAGGAAGACCTTGCAAAGGAGTTCACGATGAAGGATATGGGTCTCCTTCATTATTTCCTTGGATTGGAAATATATCAGCGAGAAGGTGAACTGTTTGCGTCTCAAGGCAAGTACGCTCGGGAGATACTTGGTAAGTTTCACATGGAGGACTGCAAACCCATGGATACTCCTCTTCCAAGAAACTAGAGGAAAGAGGATGCTACATTGGGAGAGGTAGTGGATGCTACTGTCTATCGACAGTTGGTGGGTTTGCTCATGTTTTTAGTTAATACAAGACTGGAAATATGCTATGCGATGAACTAGCTTAGTCAAGTGATGGTTAAGCCTACCCAGCTCTTTTGGAAGGCAGGAAAGCATGTAATGAGATATCTCAGGGGCACATCTGAGTATGGCTTATGGTACAGATAGACGGATGAGGTGAAGTTGCATGGCTTCACGGATGCAGATTGGGTAGGCAACCCAACGAATAGAAAGAGCACATCAAGAGGGGTTTTCAGTATTGGATCTACAACAGTTTCTTGGTACAAAAGGAAACAAAGATCTGTGGCACTTGGTTCAATGGAAGCAGAATACATGACATCAAGTCAAGCTACATGTGAGGCTATTTGGATGAGGAAGATCCTGGTCAGTTTGTTTGGTTCTCATTTAGATCCTACAGTGACACATTGTGATAATAAAATTTGCATTATAATCTTGTTTATATCATTATATCAGAGTTTGTGTGTAGCGGAAGATCATGTTGCTTCAGTACATTCCTACGGAAGATCATGATGTAGATATTTTGATGAAGGCGCTCACCAGGAGAAAATTCGAATACCATAGAGACAGGATCAGGGTGAAGGATAATCCATATCTTGTTGAGAGGGAGTGTTGAGATTCAACAAGATGATGAGCCTAGTGAAACTTAAGCACCTTCACTAGGTGGGGCCCGCAGGCTATTTTTAGGTATATGTCTATTTTTAGAAGATAGGCGAAGTCTATTTATAGATCGCTAATCTAAAAATAGAATGCACTCAAGCCTACAGGCACTGCATAACTGGAGAGTTGTTGAAAGAAATACTGTGTTGTCCCTTCTGCAGATTATGAACATATAACTGATGGATGAAAGGGAAATGTAGATCTATGGATCTTTGGAGCTCTGATGATGCCAAGATTCAAGATCTGGGCAATATGATGGAAACCCAAGATAACCCAGAAAGGAAATTCACGATCTATGAGATTGGAAATTCACCCTCCTAAGGTTTGATCCCTTGACTGCTGGGTTATGCAGATATGAAGTTAGATATAATAAAAATATGGTTGCAATATGTGATACAAACAAATCTAAGCTTGAAGGGTTGATCCCTTCTTCAGATCTCCAAGCTAGAAGCTTGAGATCTTGCTTCTTCTTCCTCCTCCTCAAAATGCAGCAACTGTATATGCAGCTGCTGGGAAAAATGCGTTGTGCAAGAGGGAGAGACACAAGCCTACTGATATATGCTACAAATAAGCTCTAGGCTGATGGAAATGATGATGGAAAGGTAAGGGAATGATCCCTCACAGGATTCCTAGCTGAAGTGCTAGAAACTTCCTTCCTCCTTTAGATCGGAAATGATGGATTGCATAATCCTTGATGGGACTGCTGTTGGTAGGAGGTGAATAATTTTTGGCCCGATGCCAGATCTAAAATGAAGCTTCAGGAATGCTAATATTGAAGTACAAGGTGACAGGAAAAATCATTCACTGGTTCCTCAGCTGAAATATTGAAGACAACCTCCTCCTCCTCTCAAACCCTTCTTCATAAATGTGTAATTTTTGAATGTATTTGTGTTCTGCAGAGAGTAGGAATATTGTAGCACCAATGCCTGATGATGAATGGAATATCAAAATACCTTCCCAAAGTAGGTACTCGAAGTCCCCCGTGGGTAAGGGTGGGATTCACGCTCGAGAACACCCTGTGCTAAACAACACTACAGACTTAGCTAAACAACATAAGCGTGCATAGAAATGTCCTACGGAAAATCCAGATCTAAAAAAATCAGGGAAATGAATAATTCAAGACTACCTTCTATTCTTCCTTCACCTTCCTTATATTAAAAGTGAGCCTTGCTAAGCCCTGACCCACCTCTAAACTGCACTTTACATGTGGACATAAGTCTCCATGATTGACTGCGTTGTTTCTCCATGTCCTCCATCATGTTTGCATTAAATGGTCACTCTGTCCATCATGTGTGCACTAATGCACCAATTCCTCCATAATATCATCATGAATTCTCTACAATCTTACATTTGATTCCCTCTATGATCTCAGTTGACTACTTCAACCTCCATGATCTTTCTCGTAAATGAAACATGATATCCACTCCTCTATCATTAATGAGTTTCTCCACAACTCCATTATGTAGATCTAGGTCTAATTAATCCACATTCACACATCAAAAGTGGATCTTATTCATCTTTGAGGATTATGGGTCCCTCCACCCTTATTTTCTTAATTAATTAAGATTATAAGAACTCTAATATTCCAATCGTCTTAGGGAAAATTTCGAATATTATAGTCCTCGCTGCCAAAATGTTGCTTGTCCTTAAGCAACTGCAAAAGTAGATGCAAAATACATCTATCCCCTTCCAAATAGCATCCACATAAGGAAGGCCTCCCCATATGTTGCAATGTGTTATGCATGTTTGGTTCCAAAGTTATCTCTCAAGAATGCATAGAGTGACCTCCAACTGCGTAGTTAGATGTCCCTCATTCTTTAAGAAGTACCAAGTGACAACCATAAGCTGGCCAACATCATCATTAATACATGATATACATAAAAAAAAAGCGGTTCTTATTAAAAAGGAAAAGTCCCATCTCACAAAACATCTCTTCATCCCATGCTTCATGAAGTAGTTTGAGCATTGACATGCCCTCATCCTTAGCCCTGTTGGCCTTGTTGGATCCAAACATTATTCCAACGTTGTGAAAAATAAGAAATAGAGTCATTGGGTAGACAAAAATGTCAAACGAGTACAAACAAGGGTCAAGAGAGTACAAACAAACCCCATCATTACACATCAAGAGAGTAGCATGCCAAGTTCTACACAATACAAAACACATAGACATAGGATATGTCATGTGATGGCCAAACTCTCTCAACAACAACCAAATTAACCATGCCTTTTTCTTCTGCATTATTTCAGTGATTTGCAAGGCATGAATCGGAAAAATATGAACCATTGGGTGGTAACCATACTCACCCAAGAGAAGCCAACGTAGCCATGCCTCCTTCTTCATTATATGAGTGCTATTCAAGGCATGGGTCAAAGAAATAAGAGCTTTTGGGTAGTAACCATACTCACCCAAGAGCAACCAATGTAACCAAGATTCTTGCTGGCCCATGTCATATATTTGCAAGTGGTCATGCAACCCCTAGCTTATCATCCTCATCCACTCATCCCAATGTTGATGATGAATGATGTTTTGCATAAAAATGGTATCCTCCCATTGTAGAATACCATCCTCCTCGAACTGATGAAGAACTTTGCACTTCATGATATGTTGAAGTGCACCTCCAATGAGATCTCTCCATGAGATCTTCTTCTCATCAATGGACCTCCAAAACCAGTAAGGTTCTGGATCTGCTACAGGTAGAAGTTTCTCTTTGAGCCGTGAGAGGCTCATTGAGAAAGAGACATCTTGAAAGGGGAAAATATTTCTCATATAAAGATGTCTACCATCTATCATCTTTTTCTCCATTTCTTCATGAGCAAAGCTGGAATTGGATTGCTCCCATAAGAAATGGTTCCTCTTCTTATCACTACTACTTATAGACAGCACTGCGGATCTCCATGTTGGTGCATCTGCTGTCTCATGGTTTGGCACAATGCAGAACTCATGTCCTAGCATTGCACTGAATAGGATCACGCTAATCCCCTGTTCTAAAACTCCACATTGCAACTCAAAGGGTTGAATGTAGCTGAAAAATGATGAACTAGGATGGATTTACATATCCTCCTTGATTAGATCAAGGGTCCTCTGCGCAGTGATATGTTTCCGCTTCAAATGAACATGCTGCTTTAACCCTTGGTTATGCATTAGCCCTGATAGCATGTTCCCATAAGTTTCAATTAAATCCACTGAAACAATATGAGATGTAAATGAATGAAAACCTTGGATCAAATGATACTTAGAAACATCTTTCAAGATCACAAGAGTTCCTCCCTCCGGTGCAATGGTCTTTCCAACTGTTGGTAAGAGTGATGGCTGCTCTCCTACAAGTGTAACAACATTGGGAACTTTCTCCCCTTCCTCATGCATCTCCTGAATAATGCATGGGACTCTAGATGTCAAGAGTCTAAGACTACCTTGCAGAGATGCAAGTGTCTTACCTCCTGATGTGAGTACTTTTGTAGCTGGTGGTGTATGTAGTGACTCTTTTGCGAAATGTTTTTGATTTTCTTCTATCAATTTCCTTCCTTAAGATTTGGAAGAAATATGAATAATTAGTCACCTTTGCATGCTCCATGTGACCAAACAACCAATCATTGGCTTCACCTTGAAGATGAAGTGCTACAATCTGAACAACCTCTCTTTTAGCTACACGATGTAGCCGAAAGAATGAATCTAACTCCTTCCTCCAAGCCTTTACAGTGCTTGAGGAAGATCCATCAAATGTAGGCAAATAGAACCTATTGTGCCTCTTTCTTCTATTGATGTTGTAGGATCTTCTTTCTTCTTTGATTTTGAAGAATTGTTGGAGAGTTAGATTCTCCTTGAATGCTTTAAATTGTGCTTTGTACTTTTCAAGATATAGGCTGAGAGTCTTATGAGTCTTGAGCTCCATGTTTCTTCTTTATTCATCTCCATACCATTCACCTTCCTCAAAGAAAGTGGGTATAGTATATCTTTGTGGATATTTATGCACCTCAGGTCTTATTTGCTGCTGATAGGAGGTCCTCAGACCTTCCTCATTCTGAAACCTTCTTGAGGTTTCTCTTTGCCTTTCTTTCTTCATTTCATTGATCTCTTTGGAGAGATCCTTCATATTTCTAAAGAAAGATGCAGTAAAACTTAATCCCTCCATATTTACATATCTCTACTATCTTCTTTTATATTTTTTCAAGAATGTCCACAAGCTGAGCCAAATATCATGCTCTGATACCACAGTAATATCCCAAAATGGAATAATGCATTGATACACAAACACAATATTTGAAACTATAAATTATGTACACATAAGTTATGATCAACACATAGATGCATAGAATAGGTGATCCTTTTATTCAGAGGAGATGGATTTCAGTTTACAATAGTGCTCAAATAGATGCACTCAAGCTAAATACATAGGCTACAATGACCCTAAAAACATGTCAAAATAAGCACTGTGTAACTGGAGTGTTGCTGGAAGAAATATTGCGCTGCCCCTTCAACAGATGATGAACATATGACTGCTGACTAAAAGGGAAATGCATATATATGGAGCTTTGGAGCTTTGATGATGCCCAGATTCAAGATCTGGGCACTATGATGGAAACCCAAGATAACCCAGAAAGGAAATTCCAGATCTATGAGATTGGAAATTTACCCTCCTAGGGTTTGATCTGTTGACTGCTGGGTTATGCAGATCTAAAGCTAGATCTGATCAAAACATGGCTACAATATGTGATACAAATAGACCTAAGCTTTAAGGGTTGATCCCTTCTTCATATCTCCAAGATAGAAGCTTGAGATCTTGCTTCTTCTTCCTCCTCCTCAAAATGCAGCAATTGAATATGCAGCTACTGGGAAAACTGTGCTGTGAAAGATGGAGAGACACAAGGTTGCTGATATATGCTGCAAATAAGCTCCAGGCTAATGGAAACAATGATGGCAAGGTGAGTGAACGATCCCTCATAGGATTCCTAGCTGAAGTGCTAGAAACTTCCTTCCTCCTTTAAATTTGCAATGATGGACTGCACAATCTTTGATGGGACTGCTGCTGGTAGGAGGTGAATAATTTTTGGCCTGATGCTAGATCTGAAATGAAGCTCAGAGAATTTTGATCTTGAAGTACAAGGTGATAGGAAAAATGCTTCACTAGTTCCTCAGCTGAAGTACTAAAGACAACCTCCTCCTCTCAAACCCTTCTTCATAAATGTGTAATTTCTAAATGTATGTGTTCTGCAGAGAGTAGGAATAGTGTGCCACCAATGCTTGATGATGAAAATCAGCTTAGAATACCTTCCTAGAGTAGGCACTTGAAGACCCCCGTGGGTAAGGGTGGGATTCCCACTCGAGAACACCCTGTGCTAAACAACACTGCAGACTTAGCTAAACAACATAAGCGCGCATAGAAATGTCCTAAGACAAATCCAGATCTAAACATATCAAAGAAATGGATAATCCAAGACTGCTTTCTATTCTTCCTTCATCTTCCTTATATGCAAAGTGAGCCTTCCCAAGCCCTGGTCCACCTCTAAACTATGTTGTACATGTGGACATAAGTCTCCATGATTGACTGCATTGTTTCTCCATGTCTTCCATCATGTTTGCATTAAATGGTCACTCTCTCCATCATGTGTGCACTAATGCACCAATTCCTCCATCATCTCATCATGAATGATCTATAATATTACATTTGATTCCCTCCACGATCTTAGTTGACTGCTTCAACCTCCATGATCTTTCTCATAAATGAGACATGATCTCCACTCCTCTATCATTAATGAGCTGCTCCACTACTCCATTATGTAGATCTAGGTCTAATTAATCCACATTCACACATGAAAAGTGGATCTTATTCATCTTTGAGGATTATGGGTCCCTCCACCCCTTTATTTACTTAATTAATTAATATTATTAAGAACTCTAATATTCCAATTGTATTAGGGAAAATTTGGAATATTACAACGTGGATGAAGGATTTATTAGTTCTACATTTGTAATAATCCCTTTTATTTACATTCCAAATATGAATATCCACCAGCACAAATACCATAAGTATCATAAATGGGAGAGCCATATGAATGTAGATTATATGATCTATGACTTCTTTGCTTAAACTATAAATTAATGATTCCATAATCCACAGAAGAAAGAGGGTAAAAACACACTTGTTTAACCTTATTGGATTTTTTTCAATGCAATGATATCACCCTCTAGGAAATAAAAAACATCATGATCATTGTTTTCCTATAAAACTAGCACTAACTAATCTTCTAGTGAAATGAAAACAAACCACCTCTCTTCAACTTATAGTAAGTTCTTTAGGTAGGCTACAAAGTTGGTAGAAAGCTACTCTTTTGTGCTAGAAGTAGCTTCTTCTTTTTCATCCTAATGCATTTTTTTATTATACAAGACAACAAGGCTTTTATCCCCGTGGAATTTCTAATCTATGTAGTGCTCATCATGCCAATAATCTTTACTCAAAATTTCCTTGATATTTGAAGTACATACCTGGTGTTTGGTAGAAATAAATATTTTTGTAGGGATGGTAGTGCTCATTGATTGTTTACATGCCACCTTAGCTTTTTCAATGCTAAAATTTGTAGCTAACTACTAGTTAATCTTTCGATATTTGGTTTCACAAAGTTGTCATTCTTTCAAGCATTGTGTTTTCAACTTTACACTACTCTCTTTCAAATATGCATGGTTCATGATTATTATTTGTCACAGTATCAGGGGCTATGGAAAGAAGACAATTGGGACCTTTCTTTGCTTGTAATATTTTTGGCTTACTTTGTCTAAGTTTTAAAGAGAGTGAGGTTAAAATCCTTTGATGCAATTTTTCCCTTGTTGGGGATATTGCTTCTTGCTAATGAGTAATGATTAAGTATTATGCAAGGGAGCTTAGGAGAGTGGATTTGTTTCATTGAGGTGAATAAATTGTAAAAATAATATAGTGTATTATCAAAGAGATCTCACATGCATGGTTTGAAAAGGGTTCTTTCTTTTTCTTAGGCATCCATTGCACATATTTTTAATATGACTAAAATGGGGTGACTCTAAAGTCTCTGTCTTGAGAGTCTAGTTGCATTTTTTAAGGATTTATTTTGTAATATTTCAACAAATGTGTAAATTCATATGGCCTATATTTTACAAAATATGCTATTATTGACAAAAATATATTGTCTCTATTGTACCTTGAGAGACAACCTATGGTTGAGGAGAGGTCAGTGCCCAAGAAATTTATTAAGAACAATAATGAAATATGTTTTTTCTCCCATTGTTTTTAACCCCATAATTTTTAATTATAAGACAAGTTCTTGTTAATCTTCTATGAGAAAAGGTAATCTTTCAAATTGACCTACCATGGAATGGTGGAACATTGAGTTCAAAGGCATTGTCCCCTACAAACTTTGTGATGGTGTATGACCCATATCGGAGTGGGAAAATCTTGTGGTGGAGTCCAACGAGGCGCTCGTTCTGCAAATGTAGCCACAATTTGTCACCCACCTAGAATTTGTGTGGCACCCGATGCTGATCATGTTGTTTCTTGTACTTAGAATTGGCTCTGTCCAATATGTCATGATCCCATTGGCAGATGTGTTGAATGCACTTAATGAAGTTGTTCGCCTTGGCAGATTCAGATTGGACATGAGCCGAATTGGCCTAAGTAGCGACAAATGGAATGGCTACATGAATGGGACATAGTGGCTGGAATCCAAAGCCCACCTAAAAGGGGCTGTGGTCAATTGAACTGTGGAGGGATCAGTTATAGCTATGTTGTACATAGGGGAGGCTCTCATCCCATATGCGTGGATTATTTGAGTTGTACATGCGCATAATGTGTACGATCATCCTATTGATGACCTCCATTTGGCCATCAGTTTGGGGATGGAAAGCTATGGACTTGGTGAGCTTGGTGTCCAGGATTGACCATAGGCTAGACCAAAATGTACTGAGGAAATTGTTGTCCCGATCTAAGATTATAGACCGTGGGATTCCAAAGTGTACCCACACTCGTTCAAAGAAGAGTTTAGGAGTCGCTTCCGCTGTGATATTCTTCTTTCAAGGCGTCATAATGGCCATGTTCAAGAATTTGTCGACGACCACGAAAAAACAGTTGTTGCCATGCTTAGAATAAGGAAGGCTCGACGTGAAATCCATGGAGATGGATTCCCAAGGTCAACTAGGGGTAGGCAGTGGAGTATAGAGTCCTTGCTTCTTGATGGTAAATTTTTGCAAGGACGCAGGCAATGCGGGATTTGATGCACTTCTCGACATCTTGTCAAGGGTTTGGTCAAGAGAAATACTTCTATATTACTACCATTGTTTTCTCGACCTCGAAATGCCCAGTGACCCAACTGTAGTGTGCTTCCCAAATCATCTTGGCACGCTCACTTGAATGAACACAAAGGTGTCCCAGGTGACATAGCAATGCATCCTGGAGGTGAAAATTTGGAACTCAGTTACCCTCCAAGAGCGTCTTATATGTTTGGCTGAATTCTGGATCGCTCTTATAGATATGCGGCCAATCAAAAGTCTCGTGCCCACAAGAGTTGAGCACGGTGGTTAGCACCATGATCGGTGGTCGGTTGAGGTGGTCTGCAACATTATTGGTGCTTCCCTTCTTGTACTTGATGTTCAAATGAAATGTTTGTAGATATGTGGACCACTTTTGATGGTGATCGTTCTGCAGCTTCCCTTGTGTGTGTATTAACTGCAGGGATAGGTGGGCTATGTGGATGACCGTTTCCTTCCCCAAAATGTAATGCTTATATTGTCGGCAAACCTGCACAATGGAATACATATCTTTGTCATAAGTGGGATACTTTTGGACTATTTCGGACAATGTCTCACCCTGATATGCCACTGGATGCCCCTGTTGAGTAAGAACTGCCCCAATAGCATAGTCAGAGGAATTTGTCTCAATCTCAAATGGTTGTTGGAAGTATGGTAATGTGAGCACTGAGGTAGAGTAGAGGAGATGTTTCAACTCTTTGAATGCCTTCTGAGGTTTATACCAAACGAATTTTTCTTTCAGTCCTCCCTTTGTGACTTGACTCAAGGGCCAAGTGATATGAGAGAATCCCAACATGAACCTGCAGTAGAAATTAGCAAGACCCAGAAATTTGAGGAGATTTGTTAGAGTGGTTGGGGCTAGACAATCCTGAATGAATTTGATCTTGGATGGATCCAAATGCAACCCTCGCTCATCAAGAATGTATCCCAGATACTGAACCTAGGTCATGCCAAAATTGTACTTCTCCAAATTGGCACACAAGTTGTGTTGCCAAAGTGTTTGGAGGACCTGTCGGGTGTGTTGGAGGTGCTCTTCCCAATTTAGACAGAAGATCAAGATGCCATCCAAGTATAATACTACAAATGAGTTGGTGAATGGCCACAAGATGTCATCCATCAACGTCATGAAGGTTGCAGGAGCATTTTTCAACCCGAAAGGCATGACCAACCATTCAAACAAGGCCTCCTTGTCTTTGGAGGTAGCCTTCCAGATATCAGAGGGTTTTGTTGGTACCTGGTGATACCCAGAATTCAAGTCGATGTTGCTGAAATATTTTGGCCCCTCGAGTTTGTCCAGAAGGTCATCAATCGGTGGGATTGAGTACCTATTCTAGATAGTGATCTTTTTTAGTGCCTGATAGTCAATACAGAGTCTCCAAGTCCCATCCTTCTTCTGCATCAACACGATCGGGCTCCCATAGGGTGATGGACTCATACGGATGTGACCTATCTCCTAAATATCCCTCTTGATTTCATCGTTCTCTAGAACAGAGAACTGATAGATTGGTCCATTGGGAAGCGATGCACCTGGGGTCAGATCTATGGGGTGCTTGGCCTGACAGTGCAGAGGCACCCCTGCGGGTGAGGTGAACATGTCCCTGTACTCCTCCACGACCTTGTCCATTTGTTGTTGTCGTGTAGAGGAGCCCTATCTAGAGGCCGTGGGGCCATAATATTCTTCTTTCCCTAAGGGCAGATCATTAGGAAAACAAATTTCTCGGTTTTGGAAATGAGCTTACTGCATTGTTATGAACTAACCAAAGAGATGGTGGCAAGCGGTGCTACCTTTGGTATCCTGTACAACTTATTTCCCAAAGTAACAATAACAGTGCGAGGCCAGGACTCATATACAATATGTTGCTTCCATAAGTATGGTTGGCCTAATAATACATCACAAACATCAAGAGGGGAAATGTCACATAATACCTCATCTGTGAAGGGCTTGATGTTGTAGGGAAAGAGACATTGTTGGTTGACACATAGATCCCATCCTTGCTGAAGCCACCCAATGGTGTACAGTTGTAGTTGTGTTGTGGTCAACATGCCCAACCGCTTCACAACCTATGCTGAAATGTGATTCTTTTGGCTCCCGTTGTCAACAATGAACTGCATCGGGGAACCCTTTACCCTCATCGGAGTCTGGATGAGGAAGATATAACTGATTCAAAATCAACATTGTTGCAAAAAAAATTCTGACGACAATTTGTGGACGACGACTCTCCTGTATTTTTTGCAGTTTTCAGTGCGAAAGTTTAGAGAAATTTTTATATATCTGATCTCCCCTTGAAACATTACCCAATTTAAAAAAAATCGGTCGAATCAAAGTCCAGACGAGGGAGTTATCGCTAATTTAAAATCAACTATTTTTTTTCAAAAAATTTATGGCGGCAGGACAGTTTTAACGCGAATCTAAGAGTCTAGATTCTCCAGATAGTGATTTCAAACACATGGGAGGATGAAGAGTGATCATTATATTTCGAAAAATAGGTTTTAATAAATATTCTAAGTTATATTGACTGAGTTATGCCCATTTTAAATCTGGAGCAACATTCAGAGCGAGTTTCTTTTGGAGACATGCCCTCCCATCCCACTTTAGTAGGCACTTACTTCACATTCATCAATTTCAGCATAGCAGATTTTGGCTTGGGTTATTTGGAGATGTGCCCTCCCGCCCCAGGCTATGTAGGAATCTGCTACTTCATCAAAAATCAACAGCAACGTTATGGGTCAACCACACAAAATCCTTCTCATCGAAGTCCATTTGCTAGGCTGCACACTATTAGTATCAAAGTTGCTCACAAGAATTACAGGGTATCTCTATCCTCGGATATTCGTTTGTCATGGTTTCGGGTCATCCAAAAACCCACACTTCATTGAAGTCCATTTTCTATACCACACACTGTCAATATCACAGTTGGTCACAAGCATTACAGGGTATCTCTATCCTCGGACATTAATAGAATTTGCAGCTATTTTTATGGGATCCATCTGGTATTGCGTTTAGGTTCAGTTTCTTCTTTTGTGCTGATATGTTAGAATGTTTTGTGTATTTCATCCATCATTTCATTCCTATTGAATGGATGTTTTCAAGTTAGATGAACACAATCCATAATTTCTATGCTCTATTTTGGGTAAACATTCATAATTTGTAATTTCTTCAGTTTAGAAAGAAACCATGAATTCACCATGCTCTTTCTAGCTCCTCACTTGTCTTGATCATCCCATCATAAAAACACTAAAGTGTTAAACATTGTACCTACCTTGCCCCATAGAACACCCTGCAAATCTTGACCTAATTTCCTTGCCTTGAATATTTGACTCCTCCTGATCTAGCAAAACCCTACACAATCAAAATCAAAACCCTGAGCTACTATACCTAGCCTAATATCTTCTTTCCTCAGTCATTTTGGCTGTGATCTATACAAAGAGAGCCCTCTCCTGGCCTAGTAGGACTAGCTACTTGGCTAAGCGTGGTTTTAGGTTACCTTAGAATTGAATTTCTCAGCCTGAGGTTCAATCCGAGTGATAACAGATTTGTCAATGAAAAGGGTTCTCATTAACCATAATAGCTATAAATCTCTATGCAAGTAGTTGAAAATAGTTTCTCCTTTAAGAACTGTTGTTTTCTCATGGTTATAAATGATCTTGCTCTTGGCCTCTACTAGTAAAGTCTCATAGGTCTCCTAGGGCAACAAGTTTCCTTGTTGGTCCTAGCATGAAGGCAAGCTTGCTATAGTCCTCTTGTCAAAATAAGTATTGAACTTCATTACTGCTTCTTTAACCACTATAAATTTCTTCTCTTCCATTTTCCTATATAATTTGTTCACAATCATTTTATTTATTTCTATGACATACTTAGTATTTTCTTCAATTTCTAATTCCCTTAATTACTGAAAATATTTTGAGTTAAGGAAATCGATCATTTTCTTAGCAAATTGATCTCTCTGCTGTAATTTTTGCTTATTGGAAATGATTAACTCTTCAAAGTCTCTGATAATGTTTTTCTCCTCCTCAACTACAATCAAGGATTCCCAAATGTTCCTTAATGTATGGATGATATCATTCCACATGATTTATCTTGTTTGAATACTGGACACATTTCCCTTCACTTTCTCCTTTAGATCCTTAATTTCTTGAAAATAAATTTGAGAATCATTTTTGTACTTCTCAACATTCTGTTTGGCCATGTGCATTTCCTTTTGAGTGGCTTTAATAATCTTCATAACACTCTCAAAATATCTTTGAATATTTTCCATTTCATTTTCATAATTTTTTAACTCAGTCATGACACGAGTTAATTTATCAGCTGGATCTTCATAATATTCTTGTACTAAAACAATACAAACATGAGCATCTAATTTCTGTTGGAAAACATAATTCACTTCCTTCATCTTGGAAACTTCATCATTTCTCTGTAAAAGTTCATTAGTCAATATTTCCTTTTCTTTTTCTACATGTGCTACTTCTGAAGCCATAAGATGCTCTACAGAAGGCATCTTCAATTTCTTCTTAAGCACTTGAATTCTTGTCGTAGCTCCCTATAATAACCTATGAACATCACTTCTATATTTTGGATTAAGACCAACTTTAACAACCAATTTCTTTAATTCCCCATTTTGAGTAGTTAGAGCTATAAAATTTGATTTCTCTAATTTTAATTGCTTAACTACTTTCTCTAACAAAGCTTCAACTTTGCTTGCAGATGAGGAAGTCTTATGCAAATAATTATAAATCAAGTCTCCATTCTGCCTATGTAAGTTGATTCTAACAGGTATTGGAATTTTTTTGGAATCTACTATCAAGTTGACAATCTTAAAACTCGATGAAGAAGAAACAGTCAATGAGGAGGAGTGAGAGAAAGATAATTTTAGTTTATTCCTCTCCAAATCCATGGAAGAAAGAAATCTATTCTGATAATATGAAATGAATTGGGCTTCTAATTGGGACTCCATGCTTTCTTTGACATTTCTATTTATTTCCTCAAATTTAGAGTACAACTGCATTATCATTGGAAGAGAGTTCTGAACAATTTCTTCTGGGATATGTGAGCAAGGTCTACAAATAACCTCCCCTAACTGCAATTGAAAACCTCATACTAGTGATGAATTTCTCTCCTCAAATAAATTCATCCTTTTAGAGCCTCCATCTTTTTCTCCTTCAAAATCAATGACATCCTCACTACCTCTTTTTAGATTCTTTCCACTCTGATGAGGAGTTTCAACCTCCACGCCTCTTGACTAGTAGGCCTATCCTCCATTTTCTAGCTTCTCGACATCTAGTCGAGATTCATGTACATAGGAAGCATAAGCATTTTCCACTCTCCTGTTGGAAATAATATGATGAGGATCATGTGCCCATTTTTTTGTTAACTGCAAATTCATATTTTCCATAATTTTATGTACTTCTCCCACAAATTTCCTGTTGTTCACAATAAAAGGTCCCATTGTCTTTGAAAATTTGAATAAATTCCCCTTTTTTGTATTGGGAAAAAATTCACTTGATCAACATTTAAACTTTGCCTGATAAATTCCAATGAAAACAATCTCATAGGCACAAATGTAGGGAGCCTAGAAGAGGCACCTTCATCTCCATATAATATAATTTCTGCATAGTCCTCAAATAAAAACCAATCACCTAATTTGACCTCCTTACTAAGCTGAAGAAACAACTGGGCCTTTGGTAAGATGCAAGGTGAAGGTGAGTTGTTTATGATGGAGTAAGCAACTGATAAAAAGGAAGTGGAGAAATAGAACACACCTTCATTATTTTCATTACTTCTTACCACATCATTCCAAAATACCACTAACTACTTGTTCTTGTGAGGATCCATGATATTCAATCCAAGATGAATAAACCTTTCAACATGAGTATAAAAGAAGATATAGGTAATTAAAGATGGGAATCTGAAACATATAGTAAGGGAAAGATCTATTAATTGAGAATTGGCCATTTCTCCCAGAAAGTAGGCATGTCAAAAATATTGAGGTTTCATCATCAAACTGATCATCTCGAGAATAGATTTATTAATAACAGTTATGTCTTATCTTCCTAAAATATTTTCCAAAATTTGGAGAATAGGTTTAACCTATTCAATAAAAGTATCCATAGGAAAATGAGAAGGTTCCAAAGGTAAATGCTTCTTGACAGACATTAAAACTAAATATGTTTGAGCATGAGTAGACCCAAATAACTCTTGGAAGGTAGAGAATAAGGTTTCTTCTGAGAAAGGAGTATAATAATTTGAGGAAGGGAAACATAATGCTTGTTGAATCAAGACAAAAGACTCTTGAAAAATATTTTCACCTAATTTATCCATGGCAAAAATATTTTGAGGATAGAGGGAAGAGTCCAACCAGTGTCTAAATTCGGGGAACAAAAAAGTTTGAGGAACCATTGTAGAAAAAACACCCAACCTAACAATAGTAACATATATAGGATACTCAGCTTGTTTGAGAAGGACTTTCTAGTAAATTTCCATGTAAATAATGGAGAAAATTGGGTCAAATATATCGATTTCGATGTCCATTAATAGAATATAGAAAGAAGAACCTACTAAAATGGATTTTTGGACATATTGATAACCTTGAATGAAGAGAGATGTTGCGTGAATACCTGATTAGCGACGAATGATGTTGACTAGAGTTGTAATTGGTACAATTTGAATCCATGGAAGCAGGAGCAGGGAACAATGACAAATGAAATGAGTATTAGCAACATGATTTATGTAGTGAACAAAGAAATAAGAGGGAAAAAATAGAATTACATGCGAACATGGGAAATTTAAATCGACGACATGGTGACAGGATGGATTAAATGATGGATGACAGGGTTGATGAAGTGGCTGAGGGGTATGGTCACAAAGGATGAAAAATCAACAAATGGATACATGGCGACCTCACTCACTTGTTGACGTCATTAGGGGGTAGACTCTTGTATGAAGGAAATATGATGGATTCCCCCCGTAACGATTATAGACTGTCGATTTATAGTTAGGTGGAGATATAAAAATTCGTTTCAGAGGGGCTTGGGGAGCTAACTGTCGAGAATGCAGTGCCATCAGGTTTGCTCCATCCGATGGGCCTTGCTCATATTCTACATTGCGCCCAAACATTTGCATGATATTTAATCACTGACGACCTCGGTGCATGGGAACACACCGTAATGTGCCAATATTTAAGAATTCATTAAAACTTGATCAATACCCTTAATCCATAATTATGAGTTTAATAAAATTTAAAATCTAAACCTTTTCAATTGTATTTTTTATATTTGGCTTTGAATTTTTTTTTTAGTACACATATATATATATTTTTGAAAACATAAGAAAAGTAAAATGAGCTACAATTGTCTCCATATGCTTTCTTCTTACCATCTATAGAAAATACACATCATATAACCATTAGAATTGAAAAATTTGTTAGTGAACATGGAGTACATTAATAAATTGTTTTGACAATGAAGCCGAGAACTAATCCAATTTTTGGGTTCCTAATACCGTATCACCATATTCATAATACTTTAGCTTTTTGGTTGATAATCTTGAGCTTTTGGATTAGTGTATGGTAAGGAATCACCTCTATAAATCACATGTGTTATTTTCTACAATAGGTATAGGATTGAAAGCATACTATAACTTGAGGAAAATCTAAATAGGTGCATTAATTTGACACAACATTAACATTGGATGGATCGTAAAGAAGGTACTAAACAAAGTAGGAGATTTTTTTCTATCATGAAGTTTTCTTTCCAATAGGGCAGTCAAAGTAGATAGGTAATATTATATTGTCAAATATTGTCCTACCCAATGTAAATATATGAGCTTCATTAGATTTAAAGGATATTGTTAATTGAAAATAAGAAGGTGAAGCTTGCTCAAGTATTATGTGCATAATTAGCATATGGTTCTATTGACTTGTTTTTGTGTACCATCATCATCACCCTATACTATATGCCATATCCAAGCATTTCATACTTATTCATTTTTCCTATGAATATCATGTGCATAATCATATCATTTCCCACCTTCCGCACATCTCCTCTCTCCACACATATCCCTTTCTACACACTACTCCCTGTACCCTTGTACGTCACATCCTTTTTTATATGTCTAGAAGAATTGCATAACCCAACCTTCCACACATTCATTTTTTATACACAATTTCATCCTTTACACAATTTGACCTTTTGCATATCCATTTCTCATCATAAATAGCTTTCTACACATATCAAACCTATGCACACAATATGCCATAAAATCCATCTCCCTGCTCATATTCCATACTTGGTGGAAATTTTTCGTTTGGTACTATTGAGGCTAATTGGAATCTCATTTAAGACATTCTAATCCTAGAGATATCATGTGTATAAAAATGTCATTTCCCCACTTTCCACACATCTCCGCTCTCCAGATATATCCCTTTCTACACACTACTCCTCACACCCTTATACACATCCATTTTTGTGTGTCTGGAAGAACTGCATAACCCAACCTTCCATACATTCATTTGTTACACAATTTCATCCTTTACACAATTCATCCTTTTGTATATCTATTTCTCGTCATAAATAAATTTCTACACATATCAAATCTATGCACACAATATTCCATAAAATCCATCTCCCTTCTCATATTCCATACTTAGTGGAAATTTGTCGTTTGCTACTTTTGAGGCTAATTGAATGCTCATTTAAGAAATTCCAATCCTTGAGATAAAAATAAGGGCTTGGTATTGTACTATGTGAAATACCTTCCATCACACCTCTTAAATACTTTCCATAATCTATTAACTTCCCATTATCGTTCTCGCATGACCTAATGAAGGTGGTACCTAAAGAAGTAACATCCTACTAAATGATACTATAAAATGAGGATTTAATAACTACAAGTACCACAAAATCCTCATTTATCTATCATTTATTACTAATTAAATCAAACAAAATAAGAAGCATGGTGATGAAAAGAAATAAGAAGTCAATTTGTGGGTGGGGATACTTCCAACTCATTGGATCATCAACAAAAAAACTTCCACTGACTAGTTTCATATAAATGGTATTTAAATTTGGATCCATAATAGAATAATAATAGCAAGATTTGGAGTACAAGGTTGGATAATGCTGCATGCATCCTATAAATATTCAACTTTAGGAAAATAGTTAACTAGTGTGCCCATCAATTCGATGCCAAAACCAAGACCATTCAACTATGCCTAAAGAAGAGCCCAATTCCATTAATTCCTATTTTTTTTAGAAATATATTGAAGCTTCCTGATCTGTATGAGATATTAATGTAAATGTGCTTTAGGATGTATAAATTTCAAGTGATAAAATTAAGTTTTTTTGAGATTTTATGTTAAATTTGTACACACATAAAGCATGAATTAAAACTCTAAACATTAGAAAACAACGGACAAATACACCATAAAAATAACCATAACACAACAAGTGATGAAGGAGTTCACCCCTCCTGGGCTATGTCTCCTTGGTCCAGCTTCCAATGGCTTGGCCCTATATCATTATGCTAAAAAATGGTGATTATGTAAGTTTACAGTTCTGTAATGGCTTCAAAACCTATTCCATTAGCTTCAGAACTGTAAAAAAAGCATGTCTAGTCTCTTTCTGCTCCAAAATTGGTCTAAAACTGAAAAATTTATGAGCCTCCCTAGATTTTCCACTAGTCTCTCTACAAATTCCCCAAAATCCGGAATCGTCCTACAAATTCGCCCTGATTTCAGCTAAACAAGCAACAAATTCACGGATTTTCGGCCGAAATGGTTGGATAGTTAAAATGCCTAATGCAACCTTAAACCTGAATTTTAAACTATAATTAACGTGGTCGAGTTAAATTTTTTTAATTATAAAAACGATGCCATGCCTCCATGCCTCCAGTCCTGATAAATTGGTCATATAGTTTATAATGGGGGGGTTGGGGCTACGCTCTGGCCCCTTACCCCAACTTCGCCTGTATTAACATTGAAATAGGGTTGGTGAAACATGGTTTAATAAAAACCATCATGGCCCAATGATTAAGGATCTACATTGTTATGAGGGAGGTTCGATGTTCGATTCGTGTAGAGATAAATTCGCACTTAACCAAAATTTTGGTGACCCTTGTGCTGCCACGTGGCAACCTTCAGTTGGGCCACATGGAAGCATGTGGTTGGCCACCATCCAACCAATGGAATTACACCAAACCAACACCAATACCCTGTGACACGTTGCATGACCAGATTGGTCCATACAGCCCAGTAAACCATACCTAGTCAGTAGGTCCAGTCAACTATACAGACTGCTGACTGAGCTGGCTACACAATTTTTGCCAAATTTTTTCTTGTTTGGGAAAACGAACAAAACTCGTTTCCAGGAGCATACGGTGTCAATTTTCCATGAAATAAGTTGCGCCAAATTTAGAGCAAAGAGAGCTACGTGGTAACTCAGGTTCCACACCATTCCAAAAACTTTCATTTTTTAGCATATTTTTGAGCACCTGGTCACCCCTCCACACTAGAAGCTTTTGGACCCCAAAATATCACGTTCAGTTGTTCATCAGATGAGGGTAAAATTTCCTAACCTTTCCAATCTCTATCCATTTGGCCTTACTTGGATTTTTTCCTTTGAGCCCCACACGAAGGTACTCCACATTCCCTCGTTTTGAAGACCTTGTTCTTTTGTCAAGAATAGTGTCTTGTTGTAGTTGTTCAAGGTATTCAGGAAAGAAACCCTCAATGGAAGGAATTTGAACATTCTCTCCTTGATATTAAATCAAAGGAGGCTCATAAAACCTTAAGTTCTCAACATTAACAACAACATATATTTTCATATATGAAGGAAAATACAACCTGAAGGAATTATCACCAATCTTTTCTAAAATTATGAATGGACTATATCGAATTGGTTTCAATTTTTTACCTTCTCTTTGAAGTGGTTCTTACTAATTTGAAGCCAAAATTCATCACCAACTTGGAATTTGTGATCTACACAATGTTTATCATGCCTTGTTTTTTACTTGACTTGGCTCTTTTCCAAAGTTTTTTACCTTTCCCTTGAAGCCTTTCTTTATTAATGTGAAGCCAAACTTCATCACCAACTTGGAAATTGTGATCTATACGATGCTTATAGTGCCTTGTTTTGTACTTGAATTGGATCTTTTCCAGTTGTTCTTAAACTACTTGATGTACCATTTGGATTTGTTCAATGAACCTTTTAGCTTTGTCTATGTCACTACAAGAAAAAATGACATTGGTGAGAGTCATGCTTGTGAAGGACCTTTAAGGTCCACCACCAATGTCACATATGGTGATGGTCCTTAAAAACGCGTCACTGTAAGTGTATATAGTGATGGTCCTTTAAGGTTCGTCACCAAAGCCATTTCAATGACACTTTTGGTGAGGTTCATTAAAGTCCCATCACTAATTCTCTCTTTGGTGACACTTCTAGTGATGAACTTTTAATGACCCTCACCAATGCTCTTTTTGTTACTTTTGGTGACAGTCAAAAAATGTTCATCACCATTGATCATTCCAATGATTTTTTGATGACGCTATATGCTTGTTAGTATATTTTTTTTCAAAAGATAATGATTTAAGGCCATTATTGTGGAGTATTTTTTATGACATTTCCAAGGCCATAGTGGTTAGAATCAGTCAATTTTTTAAGAAGTAATTAGTGTGTATCATTTCCCTCAAGTAATCACTAGTCGAATAGAGTTTTGCTATGAGTCAACACATGATTCATATCTATTTACTTTATTATCTATCAAATTCCCTTTATATAGTGTTCCACTAGTGTGTGTAGGAAATATATTGTTTAATACACAATCAAGCTCTGACATTTCTATTAATCAGAAAGACCTAACACTCCTCAACAATCCGGGCACACCTTAAATTAATGCTTTGTCACACACTAACATTTCTTAGCACATCGCATGTCTTGGAACATCTTTGTACCTAGAACATCTTGTCATGAAACTGACACCCAAGCACATGGTGGCATGCGTTTGCACAACATGGAACTCTCCTAGCATGTGTTGGAATGCATGTAGTCCCTAGCATGCCCTGGAACACCTTGGTTGAATGCATTGATATACATTAGCACTTGGCACACAATGCCACTTGGCATGTATTGGGACCTATTATTAGTGTGACTAGCAAGCCCCTTTTGAAAAAGATAAAGTCTTGACTTATTAACCCTCTTATGTGTTCATTTCTTTAAATTTTAGCTTGGTTCTTCCTTTTGTTGCCTTGACACTTCTTGACACATATTGACATGCCCTGGTACCCTGCACATCCTTAGCACCTGGAATGTATTGGCATATCTTGGCACTATTTGGAACATATAATTAGCACACCTAGAACTCCCTAGCACACTTTGGCACTTCTTTACATGCCTTGATATTCCCTAGCATGCCTTACCAATGCTTAACATACCTTGTCACTCCCTCCTTGGCATGACAACTAGCACTCATTAACACTAGTCCCTGGCACATGTTCCTCATATTCATTAACTTCCATAAATTTTGACCTAGTGGTCCCTTAACGTTTTGTCCTATTACTCCTTAACACTCCTAAACACACCTAGTGCTCCCTTAATGTTTTTTCCTATTACTCCTTAGCACTCTCTAGCACACCTTAGCATTCTTCAACATGCCATTCCACTTCATAGCATGCATAATAGTCCCTGACACATATTGGCGCTTAGCACATGTTGGTGCTTGGAAAGTCTTATCATGTATGGAACACGTTGAGATGCCTTGGTATGATTTAGCATGGTTTAATATTAAATTTATTTGAGATCAATTTTTGGAAAGTAGATGAGAAGCAACAAAGGAAGACTTGGCACTTAGAATGCACTAAGACTTTGCACTTGGCACCTATTGGCGCCTAGTGTTGGTGTGCCTTGCATGCCCCTCTTAGAAAAGGTAAATTGATGACTAATTAATCCTCATATGTGTTCATTTCCTTGTAGTTTAACTTGTTTCTCCCTTTTGTTTCCTTGAAAGTCCCTGGCACGCATTAACACACCCTTTCACATCTTGGCATGCCTTATCACTTGGCACATCTTATCATGTTTCACATGCCTTCACACTATCTGGCACATCTTAGCATTCCCTAGCACGCCTTGGCACTCATGTCCTCACAACTAGCCTTTACAATTTTTCATGACTTGGGAACCCAATCAAGTCCTTGGCTACTATAGTTCATGTGAAAAAATTGGCTTGCTTCAACCACAAAAACTTGACCAATTGCACCTACTACAAGTAGATTGTGCCTTGTTCACCTAAGAACTACCTATAACTCATATTATGCCATTCATGTCCAATCTCAACTTGTCCCAATTAACTATTTACCAATACAAGGATCACATGATCTAGCCATGGCCATAAAACAACTAAGCAACATAGCTTACACATGCAATAATTCACATGTATGTTCAGTTCATATAAAAAATAGAACATTAACTGAGAGTTTGCAAGAGAGTTTGCAAGAACCACAAGATTCACAAGGCACACAAGATATAAGCTGACACAAGTTGAGTGCCCCAAAAATTATACACCACTGTTGTGGTGGATTCGACACATGGGTGTACGAAATCGCACACGTTTAGAGAATGTGGTATTTTCTCTAAACCATAAGTAACAGGCAGTATCTGGGGGGAGCTCAGAAGTATAAGACTTAAAATGAAGTAATACACTTAAGCATGCTCTGTTAAAAAAGTAAAACTAAAAACACAAAAGAATCTAAATAGAGAGTTCCAAACAATAACAAGGTAAACAACGGCTCGATGGCCTTCTTCTCATTGAGTGCTTGGAATGAATACAAATATTACCCACTTGCCGAAGGGCATAGGCAGAGGCACTAGGACCCAACACAAGGATGTTTGTCTTTCAAGTTCTGCCTTCTGACGCAATTGAACTCTCTCTCTTTGCTGCAATGGACTGAAATTTTTGGGTGGAAAACAATTGAGTCCTCTTCTTAAGCTCCTGCTCCTTGGTTCACACAAACAATTGGTGTTGCTTGGGCAACTTTGGCCAGCATAACCTTGTGATCACACATTGTTCATCTCTTTGAGGGTTTATATAGGTGAGCTTTCAAACCTCCTTCCCTCCCTTGGTACATGGTGGATTGTGACCCAAGGGAGGGGCAATATTCCATTGTGGGCTGAAATATGATTTTGTGTGCTCACACAAGGCCTAAGGAGGCGTTGGTGCTATCTTTAGGTGGCTTTCACATAAGGAGAAACTGTCATTTGCTTGATTGTGGTCCCGGAAAGGGTCTTTTTTCCATTTCTAGGAATGCGCGCTTATAGGGCTCCAGTGCACGCAGAAGGCACTCTTCTCGAAGGAAAAAGTGCGCATTCAGGCATTTATGACTAGTTTAATATTGAATTGCTCCAAACCTTAGAAATTATTAATATTTTTTATTCCATAATGTATCCCTGTCCTGTAAATCCTTGGGCTCGACATTACTTGATGTCGTTTTCTGCTGTATGATTTTCCAGTGTTAACAGTTGCCCCCTAATGTGTGAGGTCTAGGAAGAACTGTATGGCCGAAATAAATTATAGTTTCTTTTCTGTATCATACGCAGAGAGAGAGAGAGAGAGAGAGAGAGAGAGAGAGAGAGAGAGAGAGAGAGGCTTGCGTGTAGAAGGTCAACATCTTGCACTGGGTCCGAGATAACCACTGCCTAGGGGACCCCTTGCAAGCAAAAAAAATATACAACATATTTGCAAAATTTCAACGAGGCGGACATGTCCCATGCTCATGATGCTATGGCTAGTTAAACAAAATTGATAGATACATGTGATGTCTATGTCTCTACTGTGGTAGTGATGTTGGTGGTTGTTGACGACGGCTGCTGACGCCATCAGGGGCATTTTTTCTTTGATGATAGGTGGAATGTGGTACCTATATGCGTAATCTTGGTATGGCAGATCACTGTGCAATGTATGCATATGTACTGGCTGGGACCTTTCCGTGTAAGCATTGTTGTCAGAGACACTTATAAAGGCACGGGTCTTTGATGGATCTTGATCAAAGTGCAATGATTGTAAGGTACGATACCATCGTGACATGAAAGCTTTTGCTGTAGTCGAATGTCAAGAGGATTGATGACATCTATGGACAATGATGTCTCCCATAGTGCCACCCAAGGATACCCCTATGCATGGGGATGGGTCATCCAAGGTACCGCTTCCTTTTTGGAAAAGAAGTGTTGATGTCGACAAAAAGGAAGCCTCAACCGAACCATGATGGGTTTAACATAGGCATGTTGGTGAGCAGTGGCTAAAACTGATGATGGGGATTCAGTGGCCCGAGGTCGAAGTATATTTGAGTAGCTTGGCGACAGTCATAGGTATTTTCTGAAGGGAAAAATCCCTGGAGTCGGTAGGACTTCCAGCATGGGTATGAACCGGTTATGATTGATGGAATGGTGCGTGCATAGGGAGTATGAAATACTTGGACCAAGGGATATGGGGGACTGCTGCCATGGGAGGAAAAAGTGCAATATGAGGGCGAAGAGGCGAAGGGCGTTGTTTGTGCTTTTTGTACAAAAAGAATAAAATAATGAGTTTTGGTTTGTACAAAACACAGAGACGGGTACCCCAAAACATGAAAGAGGGTCGCTCACTTGACGGTGTGAGGATGGTGTTTTGCTAAGGGTAGGGATCCCATTGGCTGGTCTCATGTGTGGGGTTGATGAAGCGGAAGATGTCGCAGATGGATTAATGCTGATGGAGGTATGGTGGGCCAAATGTGGTGCGCAGAGGTGCGCTTTCATTATGCTTGTACAACCCAGTCGTCCGGGAAGTGGGTTGAGTTGGAATGGTGAACTTGACCTTATGCATTATATATGGATGGGCATGAGGTGCTTCCCGGACTAAAATGGTATGGCCATGGCGTCACTTTGTGGAGTGATGTATGGTCTACTTGAGATGATGATTGCCATGGAGGGGAGGCTCTACTGACCATTGAGGACGTTTATCATATGCAAGGTGAGGTGATGATAAACGTGGTCGGGTATGAGGACCCTAGGGTTTATTTCTGATGGAGAAATGATGTCAGGATATGCAAAGTTTTTGGGACTCTATCATGCTGAGGGTAGAATGATACCTACTCCGGAACTTTTGATGGTGATTGTTGTGAATGGTTTGCAGGTTGTTCCTGCAAAAAAAACTACCTCAAGTGAAAGCATCTTCTTTTCATTCTATATTATTGAAAAACATGAATCTTGGAAAGGAAGATGGAAGGGTGCATACCTGTCGGTGCTGAAAAAATTATTTTTTCAGGAGTGCGAATGTATGGCATCTCCTTTGTTTGTTGAGAGCTTGTTACTTGGCTCCTAGTTTTGATTTCAGTTGTGGTTGCACCCGGACTGAGATCATGGGGGTGGGTGTTGCCGGTTAGTGCCTCCCATCTAGGATCTGTCGAATACAGATTACTGTTGCCTAGGTGACCTTAGGTCAAAGACCTGACCAAGCCGTCTGCAGTAATCGATGTGCCTGATAACTCAAGAGGATGAGGCAACCAGGTTTCCTTTTCCATGGTTGGTGTATGGTGGCTTGGGGGGAGGAGGGACAAATGGTTGTCGATCT
This sequence comes from Pinus albicaulis, assembly GCA_034641835.2. Classification (NCBI taxonomy): domain Eukaryota; kingdom Viridiplantae; phylum Streptophyta; class Pinopsida; order Pinales; family Pinaceae; genus Pinus; species Pinus albicaulis. The sequence continues at coordinate 454,915,348 of CM076580.1, read as the reverse complement.
GGTGACCTTCGTTCCTCCTGTAGGTACCGGATGGTACACGGTTCATTTCCAGATGCCTGGATGGAGGGATCCTTTTGATAGGATCACTCGACCATATGTAAGGCGTCCCTATATTGTGGTATTTCTGGACAATGGTGGGTATAGTGCCCATAGGTGTCACAGAGGGTGCATGCGTGATTGGTACGCAATGGTTTGCCTGTAATTTTGGTGGCAAGTTCATTTTTATGGGAATGTCGTTTTGAGGTGCCTGCCTTGCAGCCGAAGAGTGGTTTTAATTCGTCCAACTCTGGACATATGTGAGTAGGGTGTCCTGTGACATGCGCAGGCTGATGACTCCCTCTGCATGGTGGGGGTCACCACTTTCTTTCCTTTCTTGGCGATTTTCTTTATTGTGGTCGCCGGTTTCGCAGTGGGGATTTCCCTTGTGAGGGCGGTTTTGACTGCTACCTAGGTAGGTTGGGGCTCCTTAGGACCGGGAGGCTTTAACCCAAACGCAGTAACGTTGGTAGCTGGCGTTCCTAGAGGGGGAATGAGATACCACACTGGGAATGCCAATGATATGTTGGGTAGTACTAGTGTTGCTAAGACCTGTTGGGAGGTGAAGCCATGAGGTGGGTATAGGAAAGGAGTTTGGGAAGCAGCATAGACTAAGGAGGCTGCGTAGCTAATGCCTCGGTTTCGTTACTGCTTGAGTACGTGTCCTAACTAATCTCGGTGCTTGACGTGGATAACTAATCTATGGTATCGGGTGATACCTCAGGGATAATAGGAGGATCTCCTAGGAATGAGCCTAGGACGGATGACGGTTTGAATTTGCTAGGGCCATATTATTGATACCATGAAAGACCATTAGTGGCTGTGTCTACATAAGGTGGAACCATATCTGCGTTGGTCAAAGGACGCTTTTCAGTGTGCGTTAGCTGGTCTACTATAATGATTCGATCCTCGTGGGGGAACATCATGATGCAGAAAACAGAGGATGTTATGGCAGACATGGTGTACATGTAACTCCGCCCAAGGAGTATATTGTAATCCAAGTGAGCGTCCAAGACTTCGATGTCTATTTGGACCATTTTTCTGGCTAAGCAGACCGGTACATTTTGGAAGAGACTGACGGGGGTTGAGGGCCGGCTGTCATATGATCTGATAGTGATGACGAAAGGTTTGAGTTCTGGGGCTCCTAACTTCTGCCATACATTCTTTGACATGATGCACATAGATGCACCCTCGTCAATGACACATCGGTGAATAGTGATATTCTGTATCGATACTGGTATCTAGAAGGCGACCATAGAAGGAAGCCTAGGGGTGGCTTTGTCTAAATCAAAAGCCATCATGCGCGTGTTGGCAGGGTCGATGGAGCCTAAGGCAGAAAGTAGGGCTTTCCGCTGCTTTGGGCACGACTACAGTACTTCCAAAGTGGACATAGCAGTAGGTGACTGGGCTAAATCGTCTACAATGCTGTAATTGTGGGTTGCTTTGGAGTAGTTACCTGCTCGCCTATTAGGCCCTTTAACCATTTTTGGCAATGGTTCCAAAGGAATCTTTGGAATGGTCAAAGGTGCAGTTGGCGCGCTCGTACTAGCCTCTGACATACTGGTGTATGGTGGGGTGTCGCAGCTGCGATTTCGGGTTTGAAAAAACATTTCTTCGCCGGCCATGTAAATTTCATGGCTGTTTTTCTCAGAATCGTTGGGGTTTTTCTACTGAGTGCTGACCGTTCCTTGATGGGGGAAGGGTTCTTGCATGACTATAGTTGTCTGGGAAGATCCTCCTTATCCTTGGTTACTTTGAAGCTTTTTAAGCTCTGGGAATTCGGGACATTGGTGGGTATAGTGCCCGTACTCACCACATATCGAACAAGAATGGTTTGTTCGTAGAGGTGGCCTTTTACCTTACTTTTGAGCATTTCTTGGCTCCTGGCTCTGGTTCCGGTTGAAGTTATCTCTAGGCCGAGGTCGCGGTGGGCACTGTTGGTTGCTGCCCCCCTGTCCAGGGTTCCATTTATTTTTGTTTTTCACCTTTCGTTTGAATACGTTAAGAGGGTAATTCTCCTAATCATACTGGTGTGGTTGATTTTTGGATGGCTGCACAAAGTTCACCTGTGCATTGTTTTGCGTTGGTGGGTTATGTGCTTGGGACTGAGCATACTGTTGTCCCATACTTGCACCTGGCCGTTGGGGGGGAGTTATTTTGTCAGTTTTTATTCCTGCGTACTGGGTCCCCCTGGCTGGAGGGTAAGGTCCTCCTTGGTGATACGCTGGCGCCCTATTAGTCAAATTTTGATGTTTCATATGATGACTTTGAAATCCGGGTTGAGACATGTCCTGGGTAGACCCATGTGTATAGCCGAGATTCTGATCGCTGCTGCCTAGGTACCCTTGGGTCATTGACCCAATAAGTCCGTTTGCAGAGTTAGACATGCCTGGCAATTCTTGATAAGATTGCAAGCGCAGGGCATTAGGCAGGATATTGTATATGTATCCTAATTGCATATAAATCAGTTCAAGCTACTGGGCTTTACTGATTGCATCCTCTTCAGATGTGGGGTTACAATGCGCCACATCCTTTGAAATCTCTGCCTCAAGAGTTTTCAAGAATAGATCTAAAAGGACTTGGTCGTCGAGTTGAGCTTTGCATAAGCTACGATGTTGTCTCCACTCGTGGAGATGTTCAGAAATGTGAGTAAAGAAAGATTGTCTGAAATGAGTCAGTAATTCTATTCCCGAATCATGGTGAATGGGTAACTGAAAGTAAGTGAGGAATGCAGTAGCGAGGGCGCTAAAGGTTCTGTGTGAAGCAGGGGGTTTCTCGACGTACCATTTTGTGTCCACTCTTGCGAGAGTGCGTTGAAACAACCTCAATCGAATAGTATCGTCAATGATGTTATTCGATGAGAACCATAGGTGAAAGGTCATTATATGATTCCCTGGGTCTTTCACTTGCTTACCTTCAAACTTTGGTATGTATAAAGGGAGCTTTGTGGGCATGGGAAGCCAATTGGGGTCGTGTGTGATGGGGTCATTGGTGAGCTTGGTTAAATATGGTAGATTTAATGCCACTAAGAAGGGTGACTGAGAGTTTAACGCCATGGAAACGTGTGAAGACACAAAGTTCTGGTTAGAACGAGGGTTAGTCTGTGACGTACTCGGTTGTGAATTCAGCTAGCTTCCCGTATGGGATGAACTCTTATGCCCCCTAGGGGACGAGGGGGTAGTGATGTGTGGTGTGGTGTTGGGAGATTGGTTAGGGTTCCCAACAAAGGTTGCTCCAAGAAAGGAGGAACCAACCACTATGGAAATGTTCCGTCTTTGACTCCTAAACAACGAAAGACCTGGAACCCCTCCCGTTAATGGGGGAGGTCCAAAAGACGCCTGGACCGACGAGGTTCCATTGGAACCGTTTGAGGGTCGTCCAAGTTAGGTTTTGGAAATTTTTTTTGAGAGGATTGAGTCTATGATCACATCAAATTTATGGCCACATACATAAAACAAAGCGAAAAAGAAATGATTTTTCGTTTAATTTAATCTATGTGATCTGTTGATCATAATTCGATTCCTATAAAAATTTCACAGGAAACCTGGCTTAAAGACCTCAAATTCCCCCTTCCAACCTTGGGAAATCATTCTCACGCCTATCGTTACCATTTCCTGCCTCCAAAACGCATTATAAAAGGCTGAAAATCCATATTTGAAATATTTAAAGTGTAGCTCCTTCGGCCCTAGCTCTTCTATCCTTTCCTCCATGTAACCCGGACACTAGACCAGGCGCCAGTTCGACGGGCGCTTATCTAGTATATATCGGGCGCATCCTGAGCTATCGATCTGTGCAGATCGAACGACATTTTCTCATCTCTTCTACGCTCGTAGCCCACCTATTCATCGTTCGATCAAATCATAAATCTACGGTTCGCAGCCCGCCGGTCCTGGTGGTCCCCGCACCCAAAACACTGTTCAAAACCGGGTGGTATGTATCGCACCACCTTTCGGCGGTAGGTGGTAATTCTCCTTGGGCTAGCAATTCCATTCAGCGCTCACAACGTGTCCTCGCATACGGCCCGAATACCGCCCTCCATCGCGCATTATTGTTCGGACAAAGACGCACAGCGATATTCATCAAAGCCGTCCGATCTGAGGGCCTTCATCCGACGATCGTCGCGCTCCGAAGCTGCACAGGATTTAATGCAAACAAATCACACCCCGGGCCCACTGTCCATCGTCCCCGATGCTCTTTCAACCGTTGATCTCCCTTTGAGATCGGACGGCCAAGATTTCATCATCCCTGCCGTTGACCCGGTCTTCCTCCACGTCATCATCCCACGTGTTATCGCACTTCTTCCCCCGCCATTTATATATTTCATTCATATGTTATATCTTAATGTTCCACATTATAAACTCTGGCCAACCCTTCCGCCATTATTTCCACTATGTTTTCTTCTTCACCACCTTGCATGTTTCTGCCGCTTCATCATGTCGCTCTGTTACACAGTCGCTTCCATTGCATTGACGTCCCCCATGCATTTGTTTTCTTCACAACTTTGTGTGTTTTGCAGGTTTACGACGACGGAGAATTTCCATTATTCACAACCCCCATTACAGAAGCCGAGGGCGCAAGAAAGGACCGTTGTTCAGAAGCAAAATTTATGAAGAAAGTCCTGGGAAATTTCTGCGACACGACATTCATTAAAGAACCAGGGGTAAAACCTATCAGACCCTCCGGAATCATTCAAGACACAGATTTCACAACCAGAGACATTAATGTTACATCAAAAAGTATCAGTGGAAGATTGAAGAATTCAGTAGCTGCAGTTGAAAATTTCGAGCTCAGATCCAATGCTTAAACAACAAAGGTACCAGATCAAAGATATCCAGGATCACATAGAGGGTACAATACACGAGAAATAATAACTCTCTAGGTTTTATTCCAGCAGAATTTATCTTCAGAAAAGGACAGAATGTCAATATGATTATCCCTATATCGTGTCCTTGAAGATATTTTCGCCCAGAGAATTTATTTCAGAAGACAGGCTACAGAGTACGTGCATCACCACAAAGTCATCAAGCAGTATGGGCATGCACGTCTCCTCCATTTTGCTTTTATGATATGATTAAACGTTTATCACCTACTTCATTTATCAAGTTTTCTCTTTCTCTATAAAACCCAGGAAGAAACTCATTGTAATGTTTCCAGATTTTTATCAGAAAATTATGCAGTGAAAGGCTTTTTGCATACATTTTGTGAAATTCTTGTATGAAGGTTCAGAGCCCATAGGGTCTCAGTGAGGAGGAGTTCTATATGTCAAAGAGGATTCTGGTCTTTGGTATTTCACAGTCTGTAACTCTCTTTATTGTGGTAAATTAATAGAACATTTCATTTCATCCATCTTTCTTGTATCATGTTTTGGAATGCGAGTGGCTCACTGATTTTTGGTATGGATTCATCCTAGTTTATGCCCATGCTCGGATCAGTCAAGTGCTTTAAATATGGTTCATGCATGATATTCTGTTCCATTACTCATCTAAACCATGTTTCTGCTATATTAGTTGCTTTGGGAGGGTGCTTTTAAAATGCTATTATCATGTATGGATTCTTAGATTGGTAAGCCCATGCATGGTGGTATTGTATATCTGGGTATCAGCTCAATGTTAACTAGTATCTTCTTAATACTTCTTTCACTACATACACCTTCTGATATTTTATGTCTGTGAAGTATTTCTGAATCGTCCCGCTTTGCAGTAAACTGTCTCTGAATTGTTTGTTGCTTTTGTATTAGAGTTCTGCATCTTGCCTCTGCAGTATCTCTTTTCCTGTGTTGGTTTCTGAGAGTTTGGTCCCATTCTATTTCATTTCCCTATTTACAAGAGATATCATGTGAGCTGAAGCTGACAACTTCTTACATTATATTATATGCTCCTTGCTATGCTAAGATGTCCTAGGCACTGGTCTATCACAACTCTAGATTGTCTCTAGGAGCGACAACATGATCAATCAAGGAAAAAATGGTTTTGTTTGTTTGTGCGTGATAATAAAAAATCCTAGTAGACCTAATAACATCCTCACACTCTCAAAAGTAACTGGGCCTTGAGAGGATTTCTTGCGAGTTCTGGCACAACGTCCCGAAAGAACTGGCGACGCCCCCAGTTAGTCGAAGAAAATCAACCAAGGTAAGGGTAGAGGGTCTGGCACTTGACCGCACCGTCACCTATAGGGTAAAGGATGCCCTAGTTTTTTCCACTAAGAACCACCGTCCCACGTGAGCGTTCAAGTCTCGGGCTTCTTGGTATTCAACTAACAATATCGAGTATCAGACGGGTCAGGTAGCCCCAACTGATACCGCACGCACTATGCCTAAGCCTAACCTCCTCTGAATCGGGTCTCTGCCATGCTCGGGTTTTCTTTTTCGTGGGCTAATATGTGGATTTTAAGCTCCCTAAAAACACAACTTCTATGTTTCAAATGTGAAGTGTGATCAAGGCGGCTTATTGGATGCCTACCCCCTTGATCCTAACTTCAACTATAATTTCTCTTGTGGCCCCTGTGGGGAGAGTTTAGTGAGTTGGTTTAAGTTATTTTTATGTTTTTAGGTGGCTTTCTTTTCTTAGTGGGTGTATGTGTGTGAAGGTATGGTGAAAAATCTCATTATTTGAACATATGGATATCGGTGATCTGTTACAAATGTCCCCTAGTTAAACTATGTGACGTTGTTCCTTGCTCAAATAAAAATCATTTGCGGATAATGGGCCGCTTCCAAAACCTCCTAATTAGTCTATGTGAGTGACTAAACGGAGATGGTGGATCACAAATGTAGAGTGTTCATATGCTTGTCTAGGGTCACCTAATGGCGCAAAGATAGCAAAGATTACTTACTCTAACTTGCGATTCAATCCTAGTCCCGCAATTACCTAAATGCAAAAATTGAAATTAAAACTAAACAATTTCTACACTAGCTTATGCATGTGTGGTCATGAGCCACTTACTTGGAATAGTTAGATTAAGCGTGCATACCAGAATTTTCAAAAAACATAAATTGTTTGGAAAGCAATGGTTAATTTGAAATAGTAGAGAGGGTTGAAACCCGACCTTGTTTTGGTTACTAGGTTGCGACGTCTGTGATAAATACCAACACAAATGGAGGAGGGTCTGCACTAGAATTTAGGGACATAATAGAAGTAGTCACAGGTGTAATATTGAATGAAGTAACCCTAGTTTGAGGGTCATAGAGATCTAAAGTTCAGGTCAATATTAAGTCAAAGAAATGACCAAAATATATGGATCCATATGAGCAAGGCCGAGTCTCTTATGGAGGAAAGAGTTATATTTTTTTCTATGGATGGATATGGTTTGTTCTAAATAAAATAGAATAGAAGTATAATTCCCTATTTAGGGAGGTTTCCTAGCATGTTCAATCCATAAGGTATGTCATTAATACTGTGAAAAATATGCATATAAGAAGAGGGGTTGTGACCCTTAGAGAGAGGTTTATCTCTGCAATATTAGCACAAATTTGGAAGATGGTTTGCAGAAGTATGTGCAGAGATAGAAAATCCAAAGGAAGGTGGAACTTGAGTAGAAGATGGAGCAAAATAAATGTGCCATATGAGGAATGGATTGACATGAAGAGGAGTTGATTTTGTTGGACTGTCCATAGAGTTTTGGACACAGATCTGAAGCAGCCTATAAACAGTTAGTCAATGGACTATTAATGGATGATTTGTGACCCTAGTTCACTCATCCAAAAAATTTTAGAAGGATGATAAGATGAGTAGTTCATATTTGTTCATAGATTGGACAACAAAAAATTGGTACAAAATAATAGTGATTTTGAGAGGACTAAAATCACTTTTAGGTGGCATATTTGAAGAGCCCTAGATGAGGGCAGCGTTGTGGGAACTATATCAGTAAAAAAAATTACTGTGGTTGGGAAAATTGATGGCAATCCAAGTACAATTGGAGGGTTGTTAGGTGATTGTCAAAGAAGAGCTCTAACTCCTGTACTTGTGAAGGAAAGCGATACTGGTAGAAGGGTAGGTGTATTGGGCCTGAGGACGTGCATAATTTGAAGGACTAAAGTAGCAGTTAAGTGGGCTAGCCAACTAGCCCTAGTTCATTTTATTGTAGAGTATTGTGTCATTGAGAAGAAGTGAAACCTCCATATCCCTAGACTTGTCATCTTGGAGCAGCAATATGGAAAAAGTGGGCAGACCAAAGAATTGTTCACAACAGAGTTTTGGACAACTAATCAAAAACTTTAAGTGTTGCAAACCTTAAAGGAAAAAATAGGTAGATAGAGCGAATTTTTTTTTTTAGTCGATTTCAGTAAAATAAAGGAGTTTATTTGATTGATAGAGGCAGATTGAGGAGTTGCATAATGGGAGGAAAGGGGACCTGCCAGATGTGTTCAAGACATGTGGATTGGAAGGGCTAGGTGTGTCCACCATAAAAAATTGGGTCAAGTGTTGTCTTGTTCAAGGTAAATTGGTTGTCAAAGGACTAACACCAAGCCCTAGTTGTATTCCTTGTATCAGTGTGATTGTAAAGGGCCATCATCCTTGGTACGAGAGCTCTAGCCTATTCTATTACAGTTTGTAATTTAACGAAGAAAGGTTTGAAAAAGTTAAAAATTTTCATGTGCACTAATTGATTCCCTGATGTGTGTATATTTCATTGTGAAAAGTTGATGTGTTGTGGCACTTGAGTGTGTTTGCATCAAAGATTCTAAGACCAAACCCAAATTCTCATGTCTCGTGGAAATTCAACATATGCCTTGTTCACTTAATAACTACATGTAACTCATATTAGACTACTCATGTCCAATCTCAATTGATCCCACTTAATAAGTTACCAAGACAAGGTTCATCACATACAACTGTGGTCGTAAAACAACTAAGAAACATAGTTTACATCTTGACATGCCATGACACTTGACATGTCTTAAATGCCTTGGAATTATGTGGCATGTGTTAGCATCCCCTACATTCCTTGAAATGATTTTACACTCCCTAACACATCGTAGCACTTCCTAACACACCTTGGTAGTTTAACATACCTTGGCATTGCCTAGCATATAACCTTGTCAGTCCCTCCTTAACACACCTAGAACTCATCGACACTCCATATCACACACTATTATTCGTTCATTTCCATGCATTTTGATCTAGTGCTTCCTTTTGTTTACCTGACACTCCCTAACACTCCCTAGCATGCATTGGCACAGCCTAACACCTGGCACATCTTGGCATACCACCCTAGCACTCTAGCATTCATTGGCACTGCCTAGCATACCTTTTCACCCTCTCCTTAGCACACCTAGAGCTCATTGAAAATCCCAGTCACAAACTCATATTCATTCACTTTCATGCATTTTTACCTAGTGCTCCCTTGTGTTTCCATATCATTCCTTAACACTCATTGGCACGTGTTGGTACACCCTAACACCTAGGACATCTTGGAATGTCACCCTGGCCTCTAGCATGCCTTAACACTGCCTAACATACGTTGTCAATCCCTCCTTAGCACACTTGGAAGTCACTGACACTTCCAATCAGAAACTCTTATTTGTTCATTTCCATGCATTTTGACGTAGTGTTCCCTTGTGTTTCCCTAGAACTCCTAGTTAACACTTCCTTGCACGTGTTGGCACATCTTGGCTGCATCTCGCCCTAACACTCTATCATTCCTTATCACTGCCAAGCATGCCTTGTCACTCCTCCTTATCACACATGGAACATGTTGAAACTCCTTCTCACACTATTATTCATTCATTTCCATGCATTATGACATAGTGCTACCTTGTGTTTCTCTAGCACTCCCTAACACTCCTTGGCACACATTGGCACACCCTGGAACTTAGCACAACTTGGCATGCTTTCCTAGCACTCTATCATGCCTTGGAATTGCCTAACATACCTTGTCACTCCCTCCTTAGCACACCTAGAACTTGCTAACACTCCCTCCTTAACACATGGCATGTCTTGGCATGCCTGGCATGCCTTGGCACTATCTGGCACATATTAGCACACCCTGACACTTCTTGAAATGCCATAGCATTCCCTAGTATGCCTTGTCACTCCCGCCTTTCCATGCCTAACACTTTCTGACACCCCCAACATACTCTCTTCTTCATTCATTTCCATTTTTTTTTACTCGATGATTTATGTTTAATGGGGTGCATGTCTAGAAAGAGTTCCCTTAAGATAATAAAAAAATGAACTCACCATTATTGACATAATTAATTGAGAGATTCTACTTGAATGACATTAGGAAACTACACAGTAGATTTTATGAATGAAATTTGTATGGTTTTTTGTTATTGTGTGAGAATGGTAGGAATTGACATGAAAACTATCACTCATTGCCACTCCTGACACACCCTCATATTCATTCACTTCCATGTATTTTTACCTAGTGCTCCCTTGTTGTCATAGTACTCCTTAACACTCCTCAACATGCCATTGGCACTCTCTACTTAGCACTTTTCGACATGCCCTGCCACTTCATAACATGCATAAAACTCCCTGACACACTTTGGCACTTGGCACATGTTACCGCTTGGAAAGTATTATCATGTCTGACATGCATTCATGAGATGACTTGGTATGCTTTTGCATGGTTTAATATTAAAGCTATTTGATATCAATTATTGGAAAGTATATGAGAAGCAATAGAGGAATATTTGGCATGTAGAATGCAATAACACTTGGAACCTATTTGCACCTAGTGTTGGTGTGCCTAGAATCCCCCCCACGAAAAAGGTAAAATGATGAAATATTAACCCTCTTATGTGTTCATCTCTTTGTTGTTCAACTTTTTTCTCCATTTTTTTCCTTAACTGACCCTGACATGCATTGTCACACCCTTGCACATATTGGTATTCCTTAACACATGGAACATCTTAACATGTTTGACATTCCTTCGCAATATATGTCACATATTAGCATTCCAAAGCACGACTTGGCACTCATGCCCTCACAAATAGTTTTACTTGGGAACCTTACATTCCCTGGAACACCTTGGCACTCCCTAGTTGTCACACCCTCATAGATAGCCTTACTTTTTTTGCAACTTGGGAACTCAACCAATTCATTAGCAAAACAATGTTCTAAAGTCTCCCTTTATCTGAAATTAATATTTCCACACCTTATCACAACCATAGACTACCCTCTTGAAATTATTATTCTGAACTTCTCCTAAAACACTTCATCCTTGGGACACCTAGAATTCACGAACACTCCTTGGCACACACTCTTATTTGTTCATTACCAAGCATTTTGACCTAATTTTCCATTGTGTTCCCCTGGAACTCCCTAACAATCCTCAAGATGCATTGACATTGTCTGCTATGGGTTAGCACACTTTTCATTCCTTGGCATGCCTTTGACACTCCCTAACACTTCCTAGCACATGTTGGCACACCTTGGCACCTGACACATCGGTGAAATCAGTGAAATTAGTGTGAACGACGATAAAAATTTGACTGTGATCACACACTTATAATAATTTGAAGACTAAACAACATAGATCATCCATGACACATGAACAAATTATTTCCCTTCGTGTGACAACTTTAGGACAAGTTGCAACAAGTGCGACACTAAGGATATGATTTGCGACGACCGTGATAAAATGTGTGCGACAATGATTAAAAATTTTAGAACGAGTGTGACATATACTTACATGGTTACAACAACTCATTTACACAGAGGTGACATCTTAATACTACTAGAATAGGATTATACATGCAATGTGACAAACAACATGCAAAAATACGACATTTTTCCTATCTTGCCAAAGGGAGAAAAATACCTCAAGAAAACACATGGAGTGTTTTTCAATGTTTTCGATGACACATGACACTAATGAAATGATGATGTGGAAGAGATAAGCCATCCTTTTCGCCACTTCTTCCTTTGTGCAAGATATGATTTCTTCTTCATATCTACCCTCCAACATGTTGTAAATTTGATGGAGTATTCTTGCGGTCTTGATCTTTGATCTTATGTTATAATCCAATGTTCCTTAGTCTTCTTGTCTAATGATCATCTTATCTCCTCAGCTCCTTAGGTGTCTTCTAGCATTTCCTCCTTCTCTATCTCTTCCTTCATCATCTTTCCATAGCATGATATAATTTCTACATCTACAATCTACTCATGACAAAATGACATCAGTCTAATAAACCGATGGTCTAAGATGTTGCATGATGATCCACTAACTAATTCGGAACCAGGTGGTAGGCCAAGGGAGAGGCTTAGTGATTGCGCAATTGTGAAGCTCAGGAAGTCATGGGTGGAGCTTGAGCTTTGATATTTCACAAAGCACAATTCAGACAGGACTGGGAAGACAAACTGCACAATTTCTGGACTCAATTAGCTCAACTGTGATGTTTTGCACTGCTTGGGAAAATTGTGCAGTTCTGGGAGGAAGAGGAGGCATGGGGATTGCTCAGTTGCACAATTCAGTAGCTCAAGACAGAGGCTTGAGGACTGAAACTGCGCAATGCGCAGTGCTGGCTTGGTTGGAGAGAAATATATCATAGTTCTAGGACTTAGGGGTAGGGCTTGAGCACTGAGGGAATATTCCATAATTTGTCTAAGCATGGGATTAGTGAGGCCGATGAGAAAATTGATAGTAATTGACTATGATCACACACTTACAAGCTTGGCGAAACAACATAAATCATCTAGAATACATGAATACATACTTCCCTTAGTGAGAAACATTTTTGCATGATAAGAACAACTCATCACCACAAGTCCTGCCCCTTGAAAAAAACCAAAATTGCATTATGCATGATAGGAAACAATTCCCATTCCAGAAGACGACACTTGCTATATAAAGATAAAAGTGTGAATGACACTTGTGATATGTGGACAACAGTGAAAGTAACACATGCTAGAGCAAAGATAACATTTTAGAGACACTAATTAGGTGAAATCAAGCGAAGACAACCCAAAACATGAAAGTGACACTCGCGAAAACAAAGTTGTGTTGCAGCGAAAATTTGAAAAAAATCACGGAAATGGAAATACAATGCTAATAGAATGTGAGAATATGTCATTGTCAATGCGCACTGACTATCGACATTAATTATACATCATACAGGCACAGTCTTAATGGAATGTGCTATGCTTATTCAAGCTTGCATGAAAGAATGTGCTCATGGAATTGTTGAAAATTGAGTATGTGTGATAAATTAACTTCGACACTTCTAATCTAGGAAGGGAGCTCAAAAGAATCAACTAACCAAGAAGTGACTATGGAACGATTGATCGAAATATCCATAGTAGGCTCCAAAATTTAGTATAGGAAAAATTTTGGAGACTGTTGTTGCAGCGACAACACTTGGAGACACACTGGTAGAACTCCAACTTCTCTGTTCGGGTTTCATCCTTAAGTGCAAGGCCTCAGTCCTTCAGGAAGTATTGGTTCGCCATAGAGATTACCCTGACTTTGCCACTTATCCTGGTTAAATATATATTTCCCTCTATCCTTTACTCAGCTTAAAACACATCAATAAAAGATTAGTCATGGCCCAACTACTTCAAAAGGGAATAAGGATAGTAAGTATATCAAGCTCTTAACACATTCCCTGGTGTTGCTCCACTGCCAAAAATCGTGAGCAGTACTTCGGTGGAGTCACCTTAAAGGAAAAAAAGCACCGCTTCGCTTCCATCAGGCCTAGACAATACCGTGACGAAGTTGCTTGCTTCACCTCTTTGCACATGATCCTTTGTATTCTTTCACCCTTTATTTATTTATTTTTTATAGTACTGTGCATTGACACTTATTCATTTTACCGGGGTGGAAGAGGGATCCAAAATTATTGAGAGAATAAGAGGTTTTTACTTTTTTAAGGGATTTGAAAGATAACGAAAGTTTTATGCTCGTTTTAAAGTTTTTCTCCTTTCCCTTCTCTACTCGGTTGAGTTGATAGGTCGAAACACCATTCAATACAAGGCTGAGTGCAGAATGAAGGTCCTAATAAAGATATAGGCTTTGTAGTTTTACCAAAGAATTTCTATCTAGAGCTAATTGTATTTTCCGTTCATACATTATTGAATTAAAGACGTGTAAACACAAAATAGAGAAGAGGAAACATATAAGCCAAGCATTATTCATTTTCATGATTTCCCTTTTTAATTTTTTCCATATTTCCTTTTGAGCCAACATAGTATCTTCACGTGAATTTTTATTCAACATACGAAAGAAAAATACATGACACAACAAGAATGTGAATCCAAAGCATAAACAAAAGAAGCTAAACCAAACATAATGCATGACTGAAGTAAGAAAATAAAAGAAAGATTAGAAGAGTAAGCATAAAATGAGCACAAGATGAGTGCAAGAGAGGGAAAACGAGGATGAAACTAATCCTACTCCTAATCTAACAACTAGAAGGTGGGGTCACGTATAATGAAATTTCTCGTGAAACCACCATAGGTGTTCCCAACCTGCATCCACGAAGATACGAATAGTTAAAACATATATAAAGTAATGTGCAAGAGAAAGTATGAGAGCTTGAATAATTTCCACAACAAAAGGAAGGTCTTTCCCTTGGGCGGGAAGATGTGTCACAACCACTACTTTCATCCAATTCACATTCTTACCTTTTCGATGAATACCATATTTCAAGAAACCTTGGGAGCTTCTTGCAGATGTGTCTCCATCAACACTTAAATCATTAGCAAGTGTGATAGAATATCATAACTTGTTATTTGCAACAGATATTTTTTGGTAAGACTGTTCCAACCATTCAATGATTGGATCGAAAAAATCATGATGATCCTCTTGAAAACCTCGAAATATTCAAAAAAATGAATTTTCAATTAGAGGTAGGGAATTACGATGGGAATATTGTGAAGGAAAATAGATCTGATCATATTCAACTTTCATGTCGAGATAGAGAGGACCTGACATAACAATCAGGGAAGGCTAAAGTGCCTCAATTGCTCGACAAAAATCAGAATAGTGAGATGTTGAATGATGAAGATCAAGGAATGTAAAAAAAAATTCATTGGATGTGGTGATGATAAAATGATAAAACAAATGACAATCATCAAGGAAAAAATAATGATCAAATGGGCTAATTAATTCATCAAAATCTCAGTTTGTAACAAACGAAGAT
Organism: Pinus albicaulis; assembly: GCA_034641835.2. Lineage (NCBI taxonomy): Eukaryota > Viridiplantae > Streptophyta > Pinopsida > Pinales > Pinaceae > Pinus > Pinus albicaulis. The sequence continues at coordinate 454,900,227 of CM076580.1, read as the reverse complement.
AAATTATTTTGAATAGTTCTGTGAATTCTCTAAACAATCAAACCAACTTCCTGTTAGGTCCCTATATTACTAGTATAGTCCCTTATTGTTGTTAGTGTAACCCCCTTATTATTATTATTGTACCCCTGTAACCCCCATATTGTTATTATTGTACCCTTACATTATTATTGTTAGGTCGGCTAGAATTACATTATGGCCCCACTAGGATTTCATTGTGGCCCCATGGACTCCTATATATAGAAAAGAGGTTTTGTCAATTGTATCATCCAAGAATTTTTCATTCATGTAATGTATTAGAGGTTTCCCCCTCGAAGTGGTTTATTTCTAAGGCGTTGGTATCTCTTTTCTTCTATTTTTGGAGCTGGTTTCACAACATTTGGTATCAGAGCTTTGGATTCTAGAGTTTCGATGCACCAAATAGGTCATCGTGGCATTTTCGCTATGAATCTTTTTCTACGAAGGTTTAGATGCTGAAATTTTTAGAGCGTGAATTCGAAATCCTGAGGAAGATCGTCACAAAATTTCGGAGCTTGGTTCAGAATATTTTCAGAGATATGATTTGTGGAAGTTAGGTCTTTTTTAGGCTCCCGAACTTCATCTCAAAGAGGTGATCGTGGGAAAATATTCATAAATCTCTCTCTAAGCATCAGATTGGAATTCTGTAAAAAGTGGCTGGAAGTACACATACTGTAGTTTCTTTTCTATCAATTTTAGATTCAAAGGAGCAAACAGTGACACGTGGCAAGTCGTACAAGTTCTCTCTACTGAACCAGTCCATAATTAGGTCATTGTGGGAGATTGGAGATAACTTTGTCTTGAAGAATCCAAATTAGGTCAGAAATGTGGCATTTGAAAGAGGATCCAGAGGGCTACCGCAGGGCCAAATTTCATTTATTGAAGATCCATAATCACAGAGATAATTCAATTTCAATATTGAGCTCCTCAAAATCAAGAAAAATGTGTGTATTGTTTCCGAATTGCATAAGTTTTGTTTGAAGAATCAATTTGAATTGATTCCAAGGGCATATTGTAGAATAGATATCAGTATTGGGTTCTAAAATGCCCCCTAAAAAGAATTCAACACCCATTAAGCCTTCAGAAGGCTATACTATGGCTCATAAAGATGAAGAAATGCAACATGGCATAACAAAATTACAAGAGCAAATGCACCAAATTTCTCTCTCACAAAGAGCAACAAAAAATGAAATGGATGTTTTGAAGAAAAGCGTGGAAGCTAAGATGGATGGTTTGAAGAAAGGTATGGAATCTACGATGGAAGGTTTGAAGGATGGTATAGAAGAAAAAATGGAAGGTTTGAAGGAAGACATGGAAGGTTTGAAGGAAGGTTTGTCAAAATTGATACAAGAAATGATTCCTAATGGCGAAAATATAGTAGAAGAAACTCATGAAGAGGACAAAAAAAATGTTAATTGTGATTTCATAAACTCTAATGTTGGATTGAAGAACCACCATATTCCAAATATGGATATGAGGAAATTTGATGGCAAGGATCCCGTAACATGGATACTATAGATGGAGCAATATTTTGATCTCAATAATGTTCAAAACACACAAAAGGTACGCATTGCAACTTTACATTAGGAACAAAATACATTTGTATGGTATCGATGGCTTTGCTCCTGTAAAAGAATTGTCACTTGGTCAATTTTTACGGAGGAAATGATAGCACATTATGAAGATACAAAGAGCAACACCTTCTTTAGCCAATTGATAAATCTCAAACAAAAGGGTTTAGTGGCAAAGCACATTGAGGACTTCCAAAAATTGAATATAAGGGTAATTGATATTCCAGAGGAACGCAGGATTGATGTCTTCATAGGGAATTTAAAGGATAACATCCAACATGAAGTTCGAGTTTGGGAACCTGATTCATTGGAGAAGGCATTCAGGTTGGCAAGAAAAATTGAATGTAAAATTATGGCGACAAGGAAGCCTACCACTCACATCTATAAAGATGGAAGTGTTGCTACTCCTAGACTTCCACAACTTAAAAGGTTGACACCACAACAATTAGAAGAAAAAAGAGCAAAAGGGCTTTGCTACAGTTGTGATATAAAATACACTAAAGGTCATAAGTGCGCTAGGAAGAAATTATTTTACATAGATTGTGAAGAAGAGGAAGAAACTGAAGAAGAAACTTCAAAAGTAGAGGATATGCTCTAGGAAGAAACCCTAGAAGAAGAATAAACGAGTCTGACCATATCATGTAATGCATTGGCAGGAATTACCACTCCTTAAACTCTCAAGATAGAAGGACATATCAAGAAGAAAAAGGTAATAGTATTTATTGATTCGAGCAGTACCGATAATTTTATTCATTGTAAGGTAGCCAAGGAATTGAATTGTTTCCTATACCCAACACCAAAATGTCAAGTGATGGTTGCAAATGGAGGAGCTATAAATTGCTGTAAAAAATGCCATAATATCAAGCTAGCCATGGGGGAATATGTATTGAATAGTCCAATGATTTCCATCCCAATGGGAGGTGTTGATGTTGTACTAGGAGTACAATGGTTACAATCTTTGGGGATGATAGCTTTTAATTTTCAAGAAATTTTCTTGAATTTTTTTCGGAAGGAAAGGAAATCAAATTACGGGGTATCACAGGGAAGCCAGGAAAGATAATAAGCTCTAATGTCATGAAAAAGCTTCTAAATAAATAACAATGAGGCATAATTGCACAATTATGCTCACTAGAAGTTCCAACATCAAAATCATCTATTTCTCCAGATTCCCAAAAAGTCTTGGACAATCATTCCAAGGTGTTTGATACTCCCAAAGGACTCCCACCTATTCGTGATCATGGTCATGCTATTCATTTGATTCCAGGAAGTTTTCCTCCAAACATAAGGCCTTACAGATATCCTTATGTCCAAAAGAGCAAAATTGAACGTATGATTGCAGAAATGTTAGAGGCTGGTATAATTCAACCTAGTCAAAGTTTTTTCTCTGCTCCAGCAGTATTGGTGCACAAGAAAGATGGATCATGGCGCATGTGTCCAGATTATAGAGAGCTCAATAAGCTCTCCATTAAAGATAAATTTCCCATTCTTGTGATTGATGAATTATTGGATGAATTACATGGAGCAATTTATTTTACCAAGTTGGATCTTTGTTCAGGATATCATCAAATTAGAATGAAGACTGAAAATGTCCAAGAAAACAACATTTTGAACTCATGAGGGTCATTATGAATTTTTGGTCATGCCTTTTGGCCTTACCAATGCACCTTCCACATTTCAAGGGTTGATGAATTCCATTTTCAAACCCTTCCTTAGAAAATGTGTGCTAGTATTTTTTTGATGATATACTAATCTACAGCAGCTCTTGGAAGGATCATGTTCAACATGTTGACAGGGTGCTCAAACTATTGCACGAGAAAAAATTGTATGCAAAAAATTCAAAATTTTTCTTTGGAGTACAAGAGGTTGAATATCTGGGTCATATTGTATCTCATGAGGGTGTTAAGGTAGACCCTAAAAAAATTAAATCCATTAAGGAAAGGAAAGTCCCACAACCATAAAGAAGTTGCGAGGATTTCTCAGGTTAACAGGGTATTATCACAAGTTTTTTAAGAATTATGCGAGAATAGCAGCACCGCTAACAAAATTATGGAAGAAAGATGCATTTTCATGGAATCTTGAAGCAACTAAGGCCTTTGGACACGTTAAAGAGGAAATGTGCACAACACCCGATCTTGGCGAAACTTCACAAAAACCTTTATCGTGGAATCTGATGCCTGAGGAAATGGAATTGGTGTTGTTTTAATGAAAGAAGGAAGACGCATTTCTTTTGAAAGTCATCCAATCAAAGGAAATCATTTACAAAAGGTTATTTATGACAAGTAAATGTTGGAAATACTACATGCACTAAAGAAATGGCGACCTTACCTAATGGGAATGCACTTCAAGGTAAAACCGATCATGATAGTCTTAAACACTTTTTGGAACAAAGACTATCTTCAGAAGAGAAGAAGAAATGGGTCAAAAAGATGTTGGGTTATGACTTTGAAATCATCTACAAAAAAGGGAAGCTAAATTTTTTTGCATATGCACTCTCAAGACAGGATGAAGAGGTGGAAGCATTGCTTTGTGTCTTTTCTATTATCCAACCAGATTGGATAACCGAAGCAAGGGATGAATGGAAGAAGGATGAAGAAGTGTGGACACTCATTCAAAATTTGCAGCAAGATCCTAGTACATATGATACATTTAGTTGGAAAATGATTCCTTATGTTACAAAGATCGCTTATATATTTGTAATAATTCCCAACTAAAACAAAATATTCTTTTATAGATTTATACTTTCCTCCCTTTAGGAGGACACTTGGGATTTTTAAAAACTTACCATAGGGTGAAGAAATATTTTTTTTGGGATGGCCTTAAATCTGATATTCAAAAGTTTGTGGCGGAATGTTTGGTTTTCCAACAAATAAAAGTTGAGACAATTAAGACCTCGGGTCCTCTACAACCTTTATCCATTCCAAGTCAACGTTGGGAGGAGATTTCAATGGATTTTATCACAGGTTTACCTAAGTCTGAAGGAAAGAGTGTCATCATGGTGGTAGTTGATAGAATTACCAAGTATGCACACTTTTGTGCATTATCTCATCCATTTAAGGCAAGTACAATTGCTATTGCATTTATGGAAAGAATTCAAAAGCTACATGAAAACCCGAAGATTATTGTAAGTGACAGACATCCTATTTATACAGGAAATTTTTGGACAGAATTATTTTCTTGTTTGGGTACTCAACTAGCTCATAGCTCATCTTATCATCCTCAATCCGATGGTCAAACTGAGATAGTGAATACATGTTTGGAAGGATATCTTCGTTGTTTTGTATCTGATAAGCAAGCACAAATGGTTCAAGTGGTTACCTCTCGTTGAATGGTGGTATAACACTTCCTTAAATGCTATGACCAAAATGTTGTTATGGCACTTTATGGATATCATCCATCGTCCATCACATCTTCTTTAAAGGAAAATTCTAGGTTTTCCAACGGTGGAGGGATCCGTAGACATCAGCAAGTTCTCCAATACTTAAAGGATAACCTAAATTTGGCACAAAATCGAATGAAACAGAGGCGGTCAACATTGCGATGAGAGGGTTTTTTTTTGATGTGGGAGGCTGGGTATTTTTACGGCTACAACCATACAAACAAATGTCCCTCAAGCAAGCTAAGAAGGATAATAAATTATCGCCAAAGTACTATGGTCCTTATAAGGTGTTGCAAAAGATTGGTACTATGACATACAAATTGGAGCTTTCTGCTTCTTTGCGAGTGCATCCAGTTTTCCATGTTTCATGCTTAAAAAAGGTTATAGGGGAAAAAATTCCAGTTCAAACAATATTTCCAGAACTTGATGAGGAAGGAAAAACCATATTGGAACCTGAAGCAGTCACGGAAACAAGAACTCAACAGCTATGAAATCGATCAATTTCAGAGTATCTCATTAAATGGAAAAACTTACCCAATGAAGATTCTACATGGGAGGATGAAAATTTTATACAAAAGCATCCGGAGCTACTAAAGCGTTGAGGACAACCCTTTTTTGAAGGAGAGGAGCATGTTAGGTCCCTATATTACTAGTATAGTCCCTTATTGTTGTTAGTGTAACCCCCTTATTGTTATTATTGTACCCCTGTAACTCCCATATTGTTATTATTATGCCCTTACATTATTATTGTTAGGTCGGCTAGGATTACATTCTGGCCCCACTAGGATTACATTGTGGCCACATGGACTGCTATATATAGAAAGGAGGTTTTGCCAATTGTATCATCCAAGAATTGTTCATTCATGTAATGTATTGGAGGTTGCCCCCTCGAAGTGGCTTATTTATAAGGTGTTGTTATCTCTTTTCTTCTATTTTTGGAGTTGGTTTCACAACACTTCCTCGCAAGCCAAATGTGACAAACCATTTCCCTGTAACTAGTGACAAACTATGCAATTGTAATAATCATCAAAATAATTTAAAAGGGATGCCAACACAACAAATACAAGAGACCAGTTAGGACATGGTGAATGAAGAAGAACTCAATTCGTGGTCTCTAACATTAAGATTATATCCAAATTAGTACCTTAACAAACAATGAGAAAAAGTGGTGAAGTGGTAGAGAAGGAAGTGGACAAAAGAGGTGAAGCAATTAATTAGACTAATAGATTCCATTATAATTACATGACAGAATAGGTGACACCTAAAGTTTTTAATATTTCATGCCAATGTTTGATAAACTTTGGTTAACCCAAACTTTATAATGGAGAATATAACATTGGGATGCATAGAGTCTCTTGTTAGACCCCAAATTTAATTTCCAATAAGAATCCATAAAAAAGATTTTAAGTCTATTATATAAATGGAACATATTGTGTCTTATTTTAATATTGGTGAATGTAAGAAATTGTTGCTCAATTGACAAATTAATTTAAGGAAATTTCTCTAATAAAATTATCTAATTTAAAATTGACTTAAAACTTAACAAATAACAAATACAAATTTCAATATTTTAAATTACATTGTTGTTACAATTAATTAAAATCAAAATTAATTTAAAAGGTAAAAGAATGGTGAAATAAAATTCATTTTTTAAATTATATTGTTTTCATAATTAAATAAAAAGTTGTTATAATTTGGGAGAGGGTAAAAATTTGGGCACCTTTAGGGTTCAAATTCAAATTGTAACCGTCTTTGAAGCGCTGTCAAGATGGTCATGGAAAAAAATAAAATCATTCTCATACAAACAAAAACAAAAATAAAAATAAAAAATTACTTATCAAATTTGAAATGAAATTTGTTTATGCTTTTTTCAATTGAAGAGAGGAAAATTTTCATAATATGTTCTAGTTTGCATTATTTTATGGTTTTTATTGTTTATATATATACCATGACAATGTCATGATAGCTCCAAAAAAACAAAGTTATCATTTTTTACAATATAATCCTATTGTTATGGAATTGTCATCTGTTTATCGAAATTACGTTTTACTAATGGTGATTTAAAATAAAAATATTCACTTGGGGTGCTTTTGGTACTCACAAAGGAAAAACAGTCCCAATTCGAAAGATTTATCCATCCTCTTGATGCTAAGATTTACGAATTTTTCATATCAATCTTCCATGACTTCACTTGTAGATATTCTTACTCGGAACTCCATGTATTTGTATTTATTGCTTACATATCTTGCTTTCATTTTCTAGTTTCTCGACTTACTTGGATTTATGAATATTACCTATTTGTCTTATGTATGCCTCATTTAGACAAAACAAAGGGAAATATGGATCAAAATTGACTCTGTAGGTTTTATTCCTTACTATAAACTATTCAATGTTGAATAAGTGGTATTTAATATATACATTCATTTTTCTTGACAAATAAATGATATTTTTGTGTACTTTTGTACATGGTGTTTTGCATCATAATGCACATGTCTACCAATAATTAGGTTATAATTCTTATGGACAATGGTTGTTGAAATAGTTACATGTATTTTATGGAAAATTGTGCTATTGGAGATTTTAAATAGTCTTTTTTTTTTTTTTGGGTGGGGGGGGTGTTGTAGTGATATTTCCAAAATAGTACTATGTTTTCACTTTATTTAAACCACATATTATAATTGTTTGAATGATCGGATGAATTACAATAAAAAGAAGAATAATGGTTTAGATTTTAGTCTATTTTATCATAGGAATCGACGATTGGATCGGTGTTGTACTTGTGTGACACATTGGTCGATTTTGATTACTACCACTATAACCCTTAGTTCCAACACATGACCACATGTAAACTTAGATGATTTAAGCTTTCAATTTTTTTTAATATATATATATATATATATATATATATATATATATATATATATATATATATATATATATATATATATATATATATATATATATATTTTTTTTTTTTTTTTTCGCAGAAAAAATCGAACCTTCTATTATCATGGAAAGGTTACAGAGCATATGCATAGCATTTCCATTTCTCGCTTTGTGGGCAGAGAAACAAAATTCAACTGTTTGTAAATACTTCCAGGCATTTACCAAAATAGTCCCAACAAAATGGCCTCTAAAGAAAAGATCCTGTCCTTTGCCATTCTCCCGACTCCCATGCAAAGGAAACAACCGAAACAGAGAATGAGGAGAAAGGATAGTGTAATCATACATTTCCATTGAAAGCAATGCCAGGAAGTAAGCACTCCCTTGACATATTAGAGACATATGAAAATAAAAAATGGACAGGATCCCAGGCCTCCTCAAAGAGGTGAGTCCTGTTAATAAGTTTTATATAAAGTCTATAAGAGAAAATATAAGCAGTGATGTACATGAAACTGAAAGAAAATTAAAAGAGCTGAGACTTCACGAGATTTAATAAAAAATTGGGGGAGTAATTGGCCTTGCCACCCCATCCATGACCTCTTCTACTGTCCATGCGCCCAGAGCCTGTTCAGAGCCAACTTTAGAGAGGCGATTTGTCTCCGAGTTCCGCTCCCTGTAAATATGGCAAATAGATAGCTCAGTGAAAAACCTTTTAAGATGAAAAATCTCATTAAGCAAAGAAATTAAAATATAATTTCTGCAATGTTTCATTCCATTGACCCATTTTACTGTATTCAAAGAATCACCAAAAAACTGAGCCTCTCGCACATTACAGAAGGACAGCCAACAAAGAAGAAGATGAAGGGCCTTAAGCTTGGCAAAGTTGTTTGTTCCTGGACCTAGGCCAATGGAGGCTCTAAAGAGATATTAAGCTTTCAATATTGTGGTACATAATACTTTGTTTTAACTGTGATTGCCAATTGAGTTTCCCTCGAGGGGTTATGGATCATATTCATATTAATTAATAAATGCTACATAAGAAATACCTTGTTTGAAGCTAAGGGATTAAGTTCAACGAATGCCTTCATCAAACCCTATATTGTCATATCTTTTGAAATGTTGAGATCCATCGATGCTACCAAGCATATATGTATTGTTTCTAGTGCCCTTCTATCAAGAATCTCCCATTATTTGTCTTTCATAGTTGTTGGCTACTTTCCTATTATGCCAAATGGTAGAAAAAAACAATTATGATATATATAATCTTCCATTCGCAGATCCAATGGTTTTCACCATTAAACTTCTCAACCCTAAAAACTTCTTCCATCATTTCTCCCACTTTAACCAAGAATATTTCTTTCCTACAAGTTTTATCGACCAAATAAAACTTTGGCTTTGATACCATTTGTTAGGAATAAGATCATAATGTAATAAATAAAAACAACAACAAAAATAAAATATCGAATGATACAATACAAAGGGGACTTCAATATATGTGTTTCACCTCATTTGGGCCACGTCCACAAAGAAACAACCAATCATTCATTTTATTCTATCCAACAAAATGAATGAATATAACCTGCAACAAGTTTGTTGCAACCTCCTCTTCACTCTCTCATGTTTTCCTCTCTCAATTACAATGCTTTATCAAAAATCCATAGCTATAACACAAATCCCTTATAAAAAGAGTGTTTCCATCTAGGGCAAAACCCCTAACATAACTTCTAGAATCATATCTATGAACTAATGATGAATGATCCCCATTGACTACAAAATTACAATATTTTACAAGGATTTTTTTCCCAAAAATGTATCTTCAAAAGCACTTCTCTAAACCTCTAACAAAGGGGGACTCCAAACAATTATTTCCAACCCTCATGGACCCCCTAGCAATAGTAGTTGACCCCCCTCACACCCCCCACACCCACCTTTAGGAAATAGGATACAAACATGGATAAAAATAAGATATTTGAATCAAGAAGATAATTAGGCTCTATAGTCAACAATATGGTGCATTTTACCTATCTTTGGGGTTGTACAAGCCATACATAGGTCATATGTGCTATGGAAAGCTACCTCACATTCCTTAGAGGTTATGCATTAGTTGCTAGGTGTTTGCATACATGTTGGATCAATGGTTTAATTACCTATTGCATTTATAGGCAAATTAATTTCCACTGTGAATGTTGGTTTGCCTAAAATCCAACTATATAAATGCAAAAAAAAAATATTGCTACAACATTATATGGGCTATAAATGATTAATGGCTATTACATACATCACTCTCTTTTATTCATCAAATCGATGATTTAAACCTCTAGCACAATTTCCTATAATTTTGATCACATTGTCGATATAATATGGCATCCTTAGTAAGAGCATAGACCTAAGTAGTCTTAACTACAACTCCCTCCCAAGCTTGTTAGTGTGGGAATCCCCCATGGTGACTCCAAGGACATATATATTTATATTTAATTCTAAATTGGGCATTGTGTATTTTTGAAATTGCGCATGAAGGGTTTTGTTAAAGTAATTGTTGGTAGTACTATCAACTGCAACTAGTGTAGATTAATTTTAAACCCAAATCTATCAAGGACCTAAGGCGTAATTTTGTTATCATTTAATTACATGTCATGTATTATTTCCTTCATATTAAATGATAAAAAAAGTATACCCTAAGAAATTAGATCCATCTTAATAGTTTATGATTTATTTACATTGTTTTTTAGATGTTGTCATGTACATGTACATGTGTAGTTATTTATTTATTTCTCGCTGTCATGGGAATATGTAGATATATAGTTATTTAGTTTTGTTGTCATAATTGGTTGTATAACACCTTGTTACTCTCCATGCAATCAACTATGAATAGTCCAGTTTTTCAGTTACTTTTTAACTAATAAAAACAATTATTTTCTACTTTCATTAGTAACTTATGAGCATAAATAAGTCTTCATTACTTTTCTTTAAAAAAAAAAAAAAAATTCTACTTCCATGACCAACTCATAATTAAAAGTAAATCTTTATTTTTATTATTATTATGTAGTAAAATTGACAATATTTTCTAGTTCTAACTCAATAACATAAATCTAAATTTAGTCTAAAGTCGACTTGTATGTTTTTTCGACTTGGATTTTTTATTTTTCTTCTAAATGGAGTCCCTTTTTATTTTATTTTTAATATATAATTATCTAATACTAACATGACAACATCCCAACATATTGAGTTGTAATTTGTCTCTCAACATATTGATGCATCTTATTAGTTGAAGTAACAAATAAATGTATGGATGGGCAACTTTACAGCTAAAGTTGTGTGTGTACTTATAAGGCCATAGAGTGTTGTGTAATCACTTTCAAATAATAGAGTATATATACACTTTTTGCATGGTTGTGTAGGAGTGTTATGTAGATGCAATTCAAGCATAGGACTTCCTTCAATTGATATAGTTTGGATCAGGGTAATTTTTTCCTCTACTCTTGCATTAAATGTGTCATAAGTAGAAGTTGAACTCAACGTCAAAACAAATATGGAGTGCTTATGTTAAATATAGATCTTTCTACTTAATTGGCATTAGAAAAAAATAGTTGAGCAATGAACCAAATATGCAATAGAACCACCTTTCCATGCATGTTGGTGATTAGTAGTTGAGAAACTTTGCACTCAAGTCACATCAACAACAAAGAACCAAATCATTCTTGATGATGGACATTAGTTATTGGCTCAAAATGTTTATATAATATAAATGGATGCATTACCTCTAGAAATCTCCCCACCCAATAACATTTCTTGCATAAGTCTCAAATATGAAATAAAGAACCAATTATCTTATCTACATAGAGATCCTTGTTGGTGGAAATGGGTGGGCATAGTGGATATATCTAAATGGACACTCATTTGAACTTGCACATTCCACTAGAAGCTCTTAGAAATAGCCATCATTGAGAATGGAGGCATTGTATCCATTCCAAGAACAAAGATCTGTGCACATGACAAAAAAAATAAAGATTGGAAGTTAATTTCCATGGAGGATCCATGTTGGCGAAGTCGGTGGGCTATAAGACTCTCATTTATAAATTAGTTGAAGGGAAAAGCTCTACTTTTGTATTAATGAAACCTCTAAATGAATAACACAACAAACATGATGAACACTTTCCCATTGAACAAATGACCAAGGAAAAAACCTTGTTGTATATATCTAGTGAAAGCGTAGAAGGCAAAGAGATGGGAAAAAATGACCCAATTTTGTGCTTTTTAAAGATTTCGGTAGCTGCAAGAAGTTATATGATGAATTTAATGGTGGATTGAGACATATACTCTTTTTCTGTTTGAGAGTGGGTTATTTTCCTTCGTTTAAGGTTTTTCCCACTATAAATACACACGTTTTTGCTATTTAAGGCTAAATTTTACAATAATTTATACTATTAATAGAATATAATTACTTGTATATATAAAAAACAATATAAATTGAGCAATTTAATGCTTATAATTTTTTGTAAAACATTATATTTTAGAGAACTGATTACAATATCCTATCATTATGCCTTTGGTTAAATATTTAAGAAATTGCTAATACAAGTTGCAAATAAAGAAGTTGCATATTGAATTCACTTTAAGGATTGCATCCAATAACTATTATGAAAGAAAGTGCATGTAAATCGTGTATAAAATAGATGTGCATGGAATCCAATGTACCAACAATTAAAACCCTGAAGGAACGTAAGTGTCTTGTACCAAAAATCATACCCAATAAATCTAATGTGAATCAATAAAGAGAAGTGAAAATATTACCAAGTGATTTTCAAGTTTCCAATTACTCAACAACAATCTATGAAACATGGATGAATTTGACAATAGTAATTTAAAAGACACCATACATGAAGGATATATTTTTATGTTAAGATAGATACTCATATTAGTGGCTTGAATTATTATTGTAGTTTCATCATTATAATTTATCGACAAATTTTGAATTAATCTAAAACACTAAATGTTGCTACATTAAGTTAAGACATTGTCAATATTTCATTTGAATTACAATAGAATTAAGAATAAAAAAAAAAGTTTCCTCTAATTATTTCTTATTCACCATTTGCAAAATTCATTACCACAATTTATTGAGAAGTGAAAATGAAAAGTATTAAACTATGATTCAAGTTTGAATGAAGCTAATTTATCTCCTAATGAAAATGTAAATGTACACCACTTGGCATACATAAAGGTATCGAAAGCTACTTTGGAAAAGAAAAAATGTATAACATCCATGAAATATTGATGGGTATGTTAGATTTTAGAGGTACTAGCAAACATTCTAATTTGCTAACCTAAAGTATTATATAAAAGATTTTAGGTTAGGCATGCCAAAATCCAACAATAGTTTATATAATGAGTAGTTAGAGCCATATACAGTTACACTTATTGTCATTGATGAAAGCTCTAAATTAACAATTTTTGCTTGCTAGTATGTCCATCACCAAGTCTAGGTCACAATGGTCTTGTGGATAACCTTTAGTTGCAATATCCACATGTCACAACAAACTTATTCGTGACATTTAAAATCATGATCCATCTCATTGCAAAGCTAACCCCTCCATCCCTTTCATTGTCTTACAAAATTTTATATTTTTTTACTAGTACATTGTAATTGCCATAGTTTTGAAACCTACTCACCCCTAACTTGATATATAAGGCTTTAAGGATTGATGTATAATTAAAATTTAGATGTGATATGGTCTATGTATTTGTCACATTGAAATTTTTGCAATATATTCTAAATTAATAAAAATAATTATTCAACAATTTAAAAAGAAACTACAAACTCAATAATTATAATTTATAGATTATATATTCTATCTATATATATATGTCATATTGAAAATTCATCAATACAATTTTAAAATATAAAAATAAAAATTCATACACTAGTAGAAAATGATGAAATTAATGACTAGGTGACTAAAAAAGTTGGTCACCGCAATTATTTCAAGTGAAATACTACTAAATTTGAGAAATTTTAAGTGACCGAACTAAAAATGACTAACTTAAATGACTAATCTAGTCTAGGGATAAAATATACGACTAGATAATAAGTGACTAAACTAAAAACGACTAACTTAAATGACTAATTTAGTCTAGGGATAAAATATACGACTGGATAATAAATGACTAAAGTAAAAGTGACTAACTTAAATAACTAATTTAGTCTAGGATTAAAATATATGACTAGATAATAAGTGACAAAATTAATAATGATTAATGCAAATGACTATTATAGTCCAAGAATAAAAATATGACCAAATAACATGTACAAAAAGGATATGAATTAGTCATTTATGTTAGTAATTTTTAATCGTATCACTCCATAAATGAAAATTTGCAATTTTGATACTGAAGTGTTACATTTCACTAAACGAGTCTCTGAATCCATCTACAGTGTTAATATTTAGAGACAAAGGGGTCTTTAAGTCCATCTACAACGTTAAAATTCTGAATACTCTTTTGTCTCTAAAGTTTAACACTGCAGATGGATTCATCTATAATTAACATAAATATTTCATGTATCATCGACTATCTACTTTACACTAATGCCTTCACTATAGTTTTAGTAAAGGTAATATTAATTATATAGTCAAATTAATATGTATATTTATATTTCTTTGGCCATAAAGTTTAATCTTTAAACTTCATTTATTTATGTTAAAAGTGTGACTCTTGTTTTAAATCTAAGGTCAAATATTCATAGTTACATTTAATGAATAGATAAACATAACATTTATTTTTGTAAGTCGACATTCATTCATATGGTGAAAAATATGTACAACCAACAAAGAAAAAAACAGGTGGTCTCACCCCAACTAGGTTTTTTTGACCAATGTTTGCAACAAGTGACAAAAATACAAAAATGAGGCTAAGGACAACATCCATAAATGAGAGGGTCAAAGACACCAAAATACATGTAATGCATAAAAAACACATTAGAGCATACTAGTCATCCGACGTAATGGAAGCTGGGTTTTCCAGGGTTGTTTCTAGAGGGGGTGGTGGACAGAAGTTGCAATGGACGTGCCCTTCGAAGTGTGTGAGCCAAGTGTCCAACTTTACCACTTTTTCTATAAGGTGGTTTAATTTTTGCCTCGCTAGACCACCACCAATACTCGCTCCCTGACCTGGCACTGGAAGTAGTGCATCCTATCCAAAGTGGCCATAAACTCAACATGCTCCTCCCTACGAACCCATTCCGCTGCGTCCACCCGATCTATCAGAGTTTGAATTAGGTCCCGACAGTTTTCTAGAAAACAATGTTGAATTTACCGCGGGGCGGGAGCTACACACCTACAAGTTCCCCATTTAGTTGTTCCTCCTTGCTTTCCACCACCCCGATGCTGCGTTTGTTGTGACCTTACACTTCCACCACCACGACCGCCTCGCGTTCCCACACCAGCAAGCTGGGAGTGACCGACGGTCTTACCACTTCGGTGCGCTCCTACCACCACTATTTCCATATCATCTGAGCCAACATATCCTTGTTTGGCCGGGGGTGAGGATTTCCCGCGCCACGAGGATGGTCACATTGTGATAAAACCAAGAGGGCCAACTCCAACCGTTATTAGATTCCAATCTACTGAAACTTTCCCCTACCACCAAACCCAAAAGCCATATATCTCTTCACCCTTAAATTTCCTCAAGAAACTACACACTATGTCCCAGGTACCATCTTGCCACCAGTTGGGAAACTCGGCAAGAACTCAAACAACTGGAGAAGGAGAAGGTGGGAGGAACACACCCCAGGTTGACGCTTCCCAAGAAGCTTCACACAACCCACACTAGGATATCGACTCTATTTATTCCAAAAGGGTGACTCTCCTGTCGCCACTAGACATCAAGAACCACCCACCAAACCACCAGGCACACCAATTTCTAGACCAAACACCAGAAATGGAGAATTCCACATAGAAGCACTGCCACCCCCAGAGATACCTCCTTCAATACCACCTTCATGCACCTCTATCAGACCAACAACTTGCACATACTAAAAACCACAGAAGACCAAAAATATAACAAGTTCCCCCGTTGACATGTCGTAGTGTTCAAGATTTCTATTTACTAGGCATTCAAATGAAAATAAAGTGGAAAACATGAGCGAGGGAGGATTTTTTTAATGTCCTTGGTACCTATAGCTGCTACATATATCTATCTACATTTGGGGTCGTCCCTGGCAATAGAAGGAGTCGTGAGAAAATATATAGAAAAGGAGGTTCTATGAAACGTTGTGGCAGGTGTTCGACATGTTCGAGATTTATATTTACTAGGCATTCAAATGAAAAAAAAGTGGAAAACATGAGCGAGGGAGGAATTTTATGGTGTCCTTGGTGCCTATTGTTGGTATAGATATCTATCTACATTTGTGGTTGTCCCTGGTAATAAAAGAAGTCAGGAGAAATTAAGAGATAGAAAAGGAGGTTTTGTGAAAAGTTGTGGCAGGGGTTCATGAATGGATCGTGACAAGAAGCCCAAAACCCAAGTCCATCCCAATGATAATGGAGATGTGAACCCCAACTTCATAGGTATGCTCATTCTCATTCTTCTAGTTATCCTTCTATCTTTCATTTATTTCTATATCTGCTTGTTTCTATTAGTAAGGCCTCCTAGATTGGCATTTGATTGAGTAGAGAAGTTGTGCATGCAAGAGGGATAGATCAGTGACACTTATTATCATTCTCTCCATGTTTCTTTTAGGGTAAATGACAAGTGAATGTTGCAATAAATGCTATGTTCTTCCTTTTGTGGGCGTGTATCAATGATTTTTAAAGGTTTCATTTCAACTCTTCCTAAGATGTGGGGTTCCATCACTTATGGGAGAAACGACTTGGAAGGATGCATCACACTTAGTTTTTGGTTAACCCATAAATTACACCTCGCCCAAACCTCTTATTTATGCCTGTGAAGAAGTGAATCTTGATGGTTGGCCTAATGACATGGCACCATATTCACTAGATAAACATGGTCCCATTGAAATTTTTACTTATTTTGTCAGCTATGATACATTTCAAATTTGTATCATGTTCCCCACCTCTATTATGACTACTTGGGCACACTAGTACCCATGAGTTTATGCAACTATGTGGTAAAATTATGGATGCTAGTTTTTGAGTTATGTTGTCAGTAAGGGTAATGTATGAACGCTGTGTCCCTCACTTTTAGATTTGCTTGATTGACAATGAAATGTGAAACTTTATCAAGGGAATTTAAGTGAAGTCATTTATATTACAGATGAAATTATTACATTAGATCAAAATTGGGCTTTTTTATTATCCACATAAGTTATAATATGCTCATCAATATTAGACTTATTTCACAATTCCTTTGAAGTATATATCATTGGTTTGATTTTTCTTCATGCACATATGTACAAATGTCAAAAAGCTATGACAGTGAGAAGTAACTACATACAATAGACTAACTCTACATCCAAATTCAATTATTTGTTGGCTATTGAACTTTTCTTTATCATCACTTATGACAATGAGAAGTAACTACATATGATAGGATGCAAAGTTATCCCTCAAACCAATGTAGAGATGCTATTATTTATTGGTTTTTGAATTCTTATTTATCATCACTTACAATAACTGACACTATATTTGGACTTTCTTAAGGAAAAACTTCTTCACTTCCATAACTCGTAGGACTCCTCAAAATATTTTCACTTCCATTAATGACAATCCCTTTCAATATCAATGTTTTATGCATTCCTCCAATCAACTCTTCATAGTCTCTATCTCTTGTTTCCCCTAGAAAGACATACATATTTGCTATATCCAAGCCCCATAGAACATACAAATGCCTACAAGCACCAAATATAATTTTTAGTAATATGGATCTCGCTCAACAAGAATTTATTGCATGGGCACCGTTGAGCCAAAAATACTACATGTAGTTTCCAAAAAACTAAAATCATCAAATTAAATAATTGCATAGTCTAAATGTCGTTATGGTAGTCAACTTGAGGTTACCCATCTATGGTACATTTCTCAACTTTAACCAAATCATTAAGATATCAAATATTAGAACTTAGTCATATGCAAACTCAATATTCAAAATAGTTAGGCTTAGTATTGATTGGAATAGTTGGGGTTAGATGAGTTTGTACTAGTTTAGTATTCCATTTGATATGACCTAGAACTTAATTTTTTTGGTTGGGTTTATCTAGTTCTTTGATTTTTTTTTGTTAATTAATTATATATATATATATATATATTTTAATTTTTTTAAGTTAAAGACTTGTGAAATTACATTGTGATCCAAGAACAACAACCAAATAAAAATAAAAAATTGAACTGATCGCTTAACACCCAAATATAAATAACCTCGAATTTTTTTATTTTGAATGGCGGCAATGTTCAACACGTTGAATTTTTGCGAATTTTGAGTGGCGGAAATATTCAGCACCACGAATTTTTGATTTTGAGTGGCGGGAAGTATCGTATGACTTTGTAGGTGATAGAAACGAAATTCTAATCTTTCACTTCCCGGAATCGAAATGGGTCCTCTAAAACGCGCCTTCAAGCTGCACGAAAGGCGTCAGAATTTAAAAAATCTGCAGATAGGTCTGGGGATCAATCCTCTCCGCCTCAATCTGAACGGAAGGATATCTACTAGGGTGGTGCTGCCGCCCGAAATCCTGTCGCCCAGCATGCTCCATCTCCCATCACTCGTTCTCAGCCCAGTGACGCCTCTCAGCTCCGACCCCTTTGATTGTCCCTCCAATTCGACGTCATGCGATGAATCCTTCGATTTCACAGGAGGAGAGGGTCATTGCGGAGAAGGGATTCTATTTGCATCCTCGCCTCTTCAAACGCCAAGGGAAAGGAAGCCGGATCTGCTCCTTTTTGGTTCAGTGTGAAGAAGAAATAGGCACGACTACCAATCTGCAGCACCTCGAATTTTTGGGTGGCATCGTATGAGTTTCTAAGGGATAGAAACGAAACTTTAATCTTTCATTGCACGAGTCCGCTTTTATTTTTCTGGTCGAGCTACATTCTTTTACTAGCTGAGACATACATTTACAATTTCTCAGTTCTGGTTGGAGTTGTTGGGCCGCATATACGTGAGCTTGAGGGCCGATATTCCACATTCCATCTGCTGAACGAATATGCTGAGAAGGGCCGAGTGATCATATTGATTAGCACGAGTTTCCTAACTGTATAACAGCTGTTGTGCGCCTTTGCAACGACCAAGCAAATTACTCTCTGAAGGCTGCGTATAAGCTAAATGAGTCTGAGTTTACACTACCCAGAGGTCCTGGCATCACTAACTCGTGTATTGACTGCTTCTTACTAAGGGAAACACGAGTTCCTTATCTCTGGTATGGGTGAATGCAAATATCTGGGCATAAAATGAACTTCTGGACTCTTCATTGCGTGTGAGACAGTCATCTGGAAACCAGCAAAAGGAACGCACCAGTCCCAGGTTTCTATACTCAGTGTCCCTTATTTACATGTGTTTATTGATAGCATAAAATATTGGTAGTCTTCTGGCTGTAGTGAATGTCATTCTGGGAATTAATATGAATACTCGTTACTCCTATTTCTGAGTTATATTTGGCAGTTCTATGTGAATCTTGTGCTTGGAATATGTCAGTTTGAACTTTTGGTGGTTTATTTTCGGTGCATATCATTTAATATGAGTATCTTTTGAATTAAAATTGTTAGTAAAGCGCCTACAGCAGTACCCAGAAAAATGGTTTGACATAGATATGAACGAAAATTTCACATAAACCCAGAAAGCTATTGCAAGGAATTTTACAACCAGGGCAATGATGGGGCTGATTGTGCACCCAGACGAATTGTTTGACACAGATGTGAACGAAAATTTCACATAAACCGATAAATCTATTGCAAAGAATTTTACAACCAGGGCGGGGCGATGGTGGGGCTGATAGTGCATTGAATCTAGACTTTACATTGGGCACATTGATTAAGAATATTGGCATAGGTCCGTCTAACCCTTGTCATGATATGGACATTGAAGTTGCCAACCTCTGGTGCATTTCTTGAGTTTACCCAAATGGTCATCGCATCAGATATTGGAACTAAGACCTATTCAATCTCTAGCTTCACAATAGCTGGGTTTAGTATTGATTGACCCTAGTGTGTGCTAGGTTAATATTCCCCCTTGACCAAACCTAGAAATAATTTTTTTTGATTGGGCTGATTCTCATGTATTTCTGATTTATTATCTATTTTATAATATTTTCTATTGACTAGATATCGAATCAAGCTTCATTGTGGAAGCGAGGTGGAGATGGGTTAATTCATTCAAACTGTGTGTGATGGTGCATTGTATACATTGAATATGGACACATTCACGTTGAGATTGCCAATGCCCGGTGCATTTCTTGAGAACCCAAATGCTCAACATATTAGTATTACAACTCAGACATATGCAAAATTCAAGCTTTATAATTGCCCGGTTTGATATCTATAAGTAGGTTTGATATAACTCCCATGATTGATATTGAGTGCAGAATAACTACACATACCTATTAAATGTCAATAATGAACTTAACTCTGAATTATGCCAAAGTAATAACCATGCACAATAGCACTTAGAACAAACATATACTTTGGGAAAGTGGATAAGTATGTGTATGTTGATAAGTGGGAAATGAATTGACCAAGTATATTTAATTCTCTTTTCTTAAATATTCACAAGTTATATATGGTGTCAAAGGAAAACTGGGTAGCCCGATGACTATAAGTAGACAAGCACACCAATGTAGAAGTCATATGGTAATTTTTATATATTTTCCTCTCTGACTCTAAGCTATATCTTGCTCTTCAACAACATTAAAAAACATATTTAGTTTTTACAGTCATACAGTTCTAGAATTTTGGAATCAGTCCCCACCACACATTACAGGCTTTTTTAGCATTGGGGGTTTGATAGCATTGGTTTGAGAGTTTTTTTTCTCAAAAAGGCTAAATACATAATCATGAAATCCTTAACCACATTTAGCCATTTCTATGCAGTTCATGACTTTTCATCATGAACCCCTTGACTTTTACTCCTTGTTGTTTATGAACTCTTCATCAAGGTTGAATTGACCTTATTGTGCAAAGCATCAATTTCTTCCTTAGACAACTATCCCTGATCTGTAGCTATTGATGATTGCAACTGTTTACCTGCATTTCTTTGAAATGCAACACCATGATGCTATTAAGGCTCTTAATATCTATAGGCGAGTTGGTAAACAGGTATAGTTGGAAATCTATTGTTCCAGAAGTGTTGTAATTGATGTCTTTAGTTTCAAAACCTATCAAAACAGTGCATATACCTATACCTTTTTGTTTTTTTAAGGATGATTGTGATCCAGCATTACTTTTTTTCAAAAACAAATGCTTCAGTGGCATTCCCTCTTAACATGTTTGAAGTTTTTATCATTATTTACTTCCTCTCATGATGCATATACATACTTTCCTATTCATTTCCAAATGTTTAGTTTACAGAAACAATTTTTGTGGCAGCATTTCTAGTGGATTCATTAATTCATTAGATGATGTGATGTCTCATTGAGTCATTACATAGTAGGAGAAGAGGAGTACATTGCAACATTTTGACTTGCAAGTTCCCTAGTAGGACAAATGACAAGAACAAGAATAGGCGGTCTTTTATGATCTTGGAGGACTGGTGACTTGACTATCACCTCAATAGAAGGAAACAATAATGCTACTGTCACTGTCTTCCTTTGTGTTTGTCAATTGAGCCATCTGCTTTGCACTTTTCCCTGAAGACCCATTTAACCATTTGCACTTTTTCCTTTAGGCATATCCTCAAGTTCCAGTGTTTCATTTCTCCGTATAGAATCACATTCCACCTCTGTTACTTTGTCCCATTCTTATTTCCATGTGCATTGAATCACATTCTACCAGAATTGTGGTGAATTTGTGATGAAAGCCATGTATGACTGTTGTAAAGCAGATTGCTGCAATCTTCTTGATTTCTTGCTTCCTTTATTTCTTTCAGGTATTTCCTGTAGCTTTGAGCCATCTAATGTTCACAAATGTTGTTTCAGAATCTTCTTGGGCATTGATGATGTTCTCACTGCTAGCATTCCAAAATCTTCTTGGGCTTTGACGATGTCCTCACTATTAACATTCCAAAATCTTCTTGGGCTTTGGTGATGTCCTTAGTACTAGCTTTGACATCATTGACTTCATTATCACTGGATTCTTGATTGCTCCTTTGTTCTTGACTTGGAATGCTTTCTTCTGCTACCTTTTTACCTCTTTCTTCAATAGGCCATGGCACTTCAATTTCATTTGAATTACCTTGGATATAGTCGTCCTCAAATATAACATCTCTGTCGAGTGTATCTTTTTCCAAATAAAAAATTTGATATCCCATAGACTCTCCATTGTACCCTATCAAAAATACTTCTAACCTTTATCCTCGTGCTCATGCACTTTTTTGAGAAACAAGTACACAGACATTGCAAAGAAACAATTTGGGATGAATCTCCCCGAGTTTCTCATCACTTCATGCTTCTTTAGGTGTAGCATTGTTAATTTTTGTTGATGTTCTATGCTTGATGCAACTTTACTTTTATTACAGCAATCACCCAAATAGTTAAGTAAAATGCTGATAGAACATATCAGTGGATCTATAGAAGACAAACCAAAAACAGAAGAATGTGATGGTGCGTTACGGCGGTCAACGGGATGCTTCAACCGGCCAAAGTCTCCTTGGTCGACCAACCTAGAATGTGTCACAACGATCCTTAAATCGATCCTTTGAGTCGACACAAAGTCAACTCCCGGAAAAGTCAACGCAAGTGCTTGTAAAAGTCAACGCGGCTCAGGATTCGGTCAACCTTTTGACCTCGGTTTTTGTGCCAATGTGTACGGCCTCCTAAAATCGAAGTCTCCAACAAATTTCAGCCCTTTTGGACCATGCGTTGACCAAAGTCAACGTTGGTCAAACTTCCTTGGAAACCCTAGCTGCAGCAATTTCGTCCTTCTACTTGGTTGTACAGATTCGTCCTTCCTCCCACGTGTGAGCTGAAATCGTCCTCCAAGGAGCTCGCACTAAATCAGAGAAGAGAAGAATATGTGTGATGAGTTTGTGTGAAATGCTCTCCAACTTTGACTGTATTTATATCCATCATTGAGGTGTGTGACACATCTGCTGGGGGTGCAAAACATTAGGGCCGACCTACACATATAATTTATTATAAATAATAAATTCAAAATAAATGTTCTGCTCATCGGATTAAGATATATTTTATATGGATTTTACACCTCTCCGAAAGAGGAATCCAACAAAATATCAATATCTTAATCTGAGCATCACAACATGGAGTTTGGACCTAGTTGTCCAATTTTAACACTCCCTCTCAACTAGGAAGAACTCCATCCCGTACGATGCAGTCAAACATCGTGCATCATCTCGACGTAACTTGCTTTCTTGGCCTCTTTGTTCGAAGAGGTTCAAACAGTAACCAAGGACATCATCCCCGGCCCCTATCAAATTCAGCCGAGAGGTGCGAAACCTCTACTCAGGACTCAAGAGTCTCCAACCAACCCGAAGTTGGTTCATCTGACCCGAAGTCAGGCAGAGGTCCCAGACCTCACTATACTTGATCCCAGATCAAGTGGTTGGGCCGTGCCATCCTAGATAGAGAGTACGGCAAGTTCTGATGCGTCCATCAGTCTTTGCTACTAGTCTCTAGCCTTTCCCATCTCATTGGCCAAATGAGAGGTACTTCCCATGAGCCCTGAACTCAATGGGTAGGATGCATACGGGGCACTGATAATGAGAGGTGAACCAACTCAAAATCACAACGGTGGGGTCCAAGCACACCAACAAGGTTTGGCAAGCCTAGCCTTGTGGTTGCCTATAGCTCCGAGAAGCTCTCCCCAAAGCCCCCCAGAGCTCCCAGAGCTCATCGTCCAACAGGACCCACATCATAGGGTCGTTCCACGATACCAAGACTCTCACGGAAGGTTAGGAACTTGACCTTCCCCAGGGGCTTAGTGAGAATATCCGCGACCTGCTCATCAGTTTCTATATGATCGAGCCTTACGGCGCCTCGCTGTACCATATCCCGGATAAAGTGGTACCTGATATCAATATGCTTGGATCGGTCGTGGAACACAGGATTCTCAGTCATGCGAATCCCACTCTGATTATCACAGAGTATCACGGTGGTATCTAGCACATGTCCAAATAGCTCACTAAAGAGCTTTCGCAACCAAACTGCTTCACAACAGGCCATACTCGCTGCAATGTATTCGGCCTCAGCGGTGCTCAAAGCCACCAACTTCTGCTTCCTGCTCATCCATGAAATCGCTTCAGAACCAAGATTGAAGCAGCATCCCGATGTGCTCTTACGATCCACCACACTGCCAGCCCAATCGGCTTTAGTATATCCACAGAGTGTCACACTCCCGGCAGTGTATCTCAGCCCATGGTTTATCGTGCCCCTAAGATATCTCAGAAGATTCTTGGCACCAACCCAGTGAAAGTGATGAGGCTCAACCATCTGTTGACTCAAAGTGTTCACTGCAAAACATATATCTGGACGAGTGTTCACTAAGAACATCAAAGCTCCTATGAGTTGACGATACTCAGTAGGATTGGCCAATACGGGCCCAGCAGCGCTGCCACTCAACTTCTTAAAGTTGAGTTCCATTGGTGTTGACACGGTCTTGCAGTCCACCATACAAAATCTTTCCAGAAGTTTCACAATGTATTTTCCTTGAGAAAGGAAAATCTCTCCAGGTCTCTGCCAGACCTCCAGGCCTAGGAAGTAGTGCATCAGTCCTAGGTCCTTCATCTCGAACTCAGCAGTGAGCTCCCTCTTGCATTGATGAATGAGAGGGTTAGCACTTGTCAGGAAGAGGTTGTCCACATATAGCACCAGAATGACAGGCTTCTCCTGTACAACCTTGAAGTAAAGGTTCGGATCATCATTACTTCGAGTGAAGCCCAACTTCATCAAGTAACTATCCATCCTCTCGTACCAAGCTCTGGGTGCTTGCTTTAACCCATAGAGGGCTTTCTTCAACCTGCAGACATAAGTGTCTCGATCTTGAACTTCAAATCCCAGAGGTTGTTCTACATACACCTCTTCCTTTATTGCACCATGCGGAAAAGCGGTCTTGACATCCATCTGATGAAGACTCCATCCTTGCGTAGCAGCAAGGGCTATGATTGATCGGATGGTGGTATATCGTGCCACAGGTGCAAATATGTCATCATAGTCTATTCCTTCCTTTTGAGAGAAGCCACGGGCAACAAATCTTGCCTTGAAATTTTCAGCACTCCCATCAGATCCATGTTTGATCTTGTAGAGCCATTTTGCGGTGACAACTGATTTGTCCTTCGGTCTCGGGACCACATCCCAGACATCATTCTTCATTATGGACTCATATTCTTCGTGCATAGCATCCTTCCAAACTTGATGCTTTACGGCTTCCTCAAAAGATCCAGGGTCAGATTGTACAATAGTACTCATGGCAGCTAGATACCCTTGGTATCTACACGGCTTCTTGCTTTCTCGGAATGTCCCCCTTGGGGCAGCATGTCCCTCAACATCTTCGAGGGTGTCCCTGAGCCATGATGGTCTCTTTCCCAGTGAAGGAGATGGATCGATAGGGTCCATTGGTCCTTCAACATCAGGCATAGTCTCATCTTGTGGTTCTTCTTGATTTCCAGGCCTTTCTTCATGATTCTCCTCAGATCTTGGAAGATCTACTACTTTCTTCAGGGAAGCATATTCGTCAAAAGTGACATCATGGCATATCTCTACTTCCCTTTGACCAGGTACATAGATTCTATAGGCTTTAGAAGTTTCACTGTAGCCCACGAACATTCCTTTCTTCCCAGAAGCATCCAGCTTGCTTCTCTTTTCTTTTGGCACATGAAAATAAATAGGACATCCAAAAATTCTAAAGTGTGAGACATCAGGTTTCTTACCAGTGAAAACCTCTTCGGGAGTTTTGGAGTCCGAAGCGGAATGAGGGCATCAGTTTTGAATGTATACAGCAGTATTTGCAGCTTCTCCCCACAGAAACTTCGGTAGACCCTGGTCACATAGCATGGCACGGGAAGTTTCCACAATAGTCCTATTCTTTCGTTCAGCAACACCATTTTGCTCAGGAGTATAGGCAGTAGTAGTCTCCCTCTTAATGCCAGCTTCTCTGCAAAAGTCCTTGAACTCATTTGACTCATATTTAGTGCCATTGTCGGTCCTCAAAATCTTGATCTTCTTTCTTGTCATATTTTCCACCAAGGCTTTGAAGGTACGAAACCACATGAAAGCCTCATCCTTCTTTTTCAAGAAGTAAATCCAAGTTTTGCGGGAGAAGTCATCAGTGAATGTCATATAGTAAGAACATCCTCCCAGGGATGTCACGGGTAGCATACCAGATAGATCAGAATGGACCAGTTGCAAAATATCAGATGTCTTTGTGACACTGGAGGGGAAAGGTCCCCTTGTATGCTTTCCTTCGGCACAACCCTTACATACACCTTCATGATTATTTCCAAAGTTGGGCATCCCTGTCACCACCTTCCTTGCTTCGGGAAGGACCTTGTAATGAAGGTGTCCAAACCTTCGGTGCCATAGTTCGGTTTGTCGGATAGTATCACATGTCATAGCTCCTAGAGGACTTCCTTCAACTTGATAGAGTGTTCCCACTCTAAAACCAATCACGATAGCTTCCTTGAGATTCTTCTTCCACATGCGTACTTTTCCATCAATGAATGCCACATTGAAGCCTTTGTCTTCAATCGCTGATATAGACACAAGGTTCTTCTTCAATTTTGGTACATATAGTACATCGTGCAAATGTAGGACTTGTCCTTGAGACAAGTGGAGGGTCACAGTCCCTGTCCCTTTCACGGGATATGTGGCATTATCTCCAAGGATAATTTCCAAATTAGTATCCTTCTCAACCATGTCAGAGAGTGCTTCCTTGAACCCAGTGATGTGTCTTGAGGCACCACTATCTATCAGCCAGACATCCATAGTGTCGGGCGGAGATGCAACAGAGAGAGCAGATACAAGAATATATTCATTTCTTTTATCAACAGCATTAGACTCCTCATACCTGGAGTTTCTAGACCTCTTGAAAGTTTGATTGTTTCCATCAGAGGGAGCCTTCCTTTTGGACTTGTTGTTGTTGTCATTCTTCTTGAAGCCATAACTTGTGGAACCCATTTTCCTTAGACGGTGATTGCTAAGAGTTAGGGCTTGTCTTCACCTCAGCTCTGATACCATGTCAATTTTTGTAGATGTTATATGCTTGATGCAACTTTACCTTTATTACAGCAATCACCCAAATAGTTAAGTAAAATGCTGATAGAACATATAAGTGAATCTATAGAAGACAAACCAAAAACAGAAGAATGTGATGGTGCGTTACGACGGTCAACAAGATGCTTCAACCAGCAAAGTCTCCTTGATCAGCCAACCCAGAATGTGTCACAACAATCCTCAAATCAGTCACTGAGTCAACACAAGTCAACTCCAGAAAAGTCAATGCTGTCCAGAAAAGTCAACGCAGGGCAGCAACATAAAAGTCAACGCAGCTCCAAGTTCGGTCAACCTTTTGACCTCGGTTTTTGTGCCAATGTGTATGGCCTCCTAAAATCGAAGTCTCCAACAAATTTCAGCCCTTTTGGACCATGCGTTGACCAAAGTCAACGCTGGTCAAACTTCCTAGGAAACCCTAGCTGCAGCAATTTCGTCCTTCTACTTGGCTGTACAGATTCGTCCTTCTACTTGGCTGTACAGATTCGTCCTTCCTCCCACGTGTGAGCTGAAATCGTCCTCCAAGGAGCTCGCACTAAATCAGAGAAGAGAAGAAGATGTGTGATGAGTTGGTGTGAAATGCTCTCCAACTTTGACTGTATTTATATCCATCATTGAGGTGTGTGACACATCTGCTGGGGGTGCAAAACATTAAGGCCGACCTGCACATATAATTTATTATAAATAATAAATTCAAAATTAATGTTCTGCTCATTGGATTAAGATATATTTTTTATGGATTTTACACCTCTCCGAAAGAGGAATCCAACAAAAATATCAGTATCTTAATCTGAGCATCACAACATGGAGTTTGGACCTAGTTGTCCAATTTTAACAAACATTCCTTGCAATTTTCATTGTATTTCTATCAACAAAATACACCGGTGTACTAATTGCTTCAACTTAAAAATTATTTGATAGATTTTACCTTTTATCATTCTCCTCGCCATCTCTACATCTATCCTTCCTTTGAAACATTTCTTTCTTTGTGAATGCCATGAGACTTGTAATGCCTATAAAATATTGAAATGATGGTGTAATATTCACTTGTGGCCTCATGCCAACCTTACATGTAATCAAGGCTATAAGTGTACACATGTGCAACCACAACATTTTATTGTATTTTTTCAATATATACTATTTTAGGCTAAGCCAACGTAGTCAACTTCCTTGGAGCTAGCACCCCACTAGCCATCTCTACATCTATTCTCAATTTGTCAAGATGTCCTCACTATTAACATTCCAAAATCATCTTGGGCTTTGGTGATGTCCTTAATACTAGCTTTGTCATCATTATTTTCATCACAAATTCTTTTGTCATGAGCTAAGTGTTGTCTTATGTGATTCTTTAGCTTATGGGCACCTACATCTCATGTTTCTCATGTTCATGGGTTCATCTTCTCTCCTCTTTGTGTTTAAGCTTTTTTATTTATTTATGGTTTTTTGGTTGTTTACATTCAATCCTTGTTTATCTCTTGTAATCTCAACATGGTATCAGAGTAGGTGTGAACTTGGCTCTTTGGATTATCTCATTTCTTCGAGGGTTTGCTAAAGTTTTTCCTCGGGTTTCACCCATCTTCAATGGCACACTGCAATGTTGATCTAGAAGTGGTTCAAAATCATCTTTTCTAAGGTTTATATGCACATATTTTACTGCACTATGCATGTTGGGCTCTACCCATTTCAGGATATGATGATTTGGCTCATTCATCATTGGAGGCTTTCCTTATTTTTTAGTAAATTGTTGTTTTATAGTGGATGCCATGGTTGATGATGTGAGGCATATGTAGAAAAATTTAACTAGTCGACAACCTTAACAGTTTTAAGTTTTTGTTGAAATATATTTCCGACAGTACCAAACTAGAAGGTTTGATATACAACAGAAGGCTCTAAAATATCACTGTTACACAACCTATTAGCTTTGTAACCTATCCTATTTTATATGCTCGAACAACCCTGCCTTGTGTTGGGCATTGTTAAGCTTTGCACTGACTGATAGGAACCTACTTTTGTCATCTATGGGTCTTATTCCCTTTTTTCTTGCAAGATAATGTGTTATTAACTTATATATATATATATATATATATATATATATATATATATATTCCCAACTCATTCGATCCAAACTTGTTTGATTGTGATCGCGCAAAAGCAATTTTTTTAGGACCAAAGTAAATCGATCGTATAGTGCCCTGAAGCAATTGTTAATTTTTTTTAAGGATTGAAAAAGGGTCATATAGATCAGTTTGTATGTTGTGTAGAGGTTCAATAAATGATCCATAAGTGACAAGTCTGTGTCAGTCACGACAAAACCAGAGTGGTTGAAATAAGGGTCAAACCCTTTTGCCAATAGGAAAAGAAAATTGTGCGAAGAAGGGGTGGCCAACATTTTGGTTGGTAGAAAAGGATCTACTAGTATCACCTCAAAGAAGCACATAGTTTTGAGTGTATTTTTCTAGGAGAGGTGGGAAGGTATGGTCAACAGTCGTTGGTGGAAGAATTGTAGCCTGCATGCAAGTTTGCACTCAAAAAAAACAAAACCACAAGAAGCATAAGGTGGCAACTCTCTAAGAAGGAAGCAACATGGGCTAGACTAGTCGACACTGCTCAATTGTTGAGAAATCGCGAGGGAAAAGACACACAAATGATCTATAGAAGGGCAATTTTCAGCATAGTTTGTGGATGGAGGAGTGCTATTAGAGCTATCTAGACTTGTGTCAGTGCAGGTTTAGTAGCCACCACACGTGGTCGAGTAGCCTAGTTGAAGTTGCAGTGACGGGCCTTTAGGCACAATCTGACCGAGAATTGGAGCAACTGCAGTTGAAAAGCGGGGAAGAACATAGATCATAGTCATAGGTAAGCAGGTGGGATGACGGGTCGGGTGTAGGAGCCTGCATCAAACTTCCCGCGCCTACATCCAAAATAGTCTTGCCTTCAAAATGGTACATGTTCTCAAATATAGTTGTTTAATAAGCATACATCCTCATGTGTCACATTTGGGAAAAGAGTTGTAGGGAATCTCCACAATTCCCTCGCTGCCCATGTCTTTCCTTGTACCAAATCACTAACATTTGTGCATAGCCTTTACTAAATAGCAGATATTTTCTCTCTTCAACATCTCATAATTGTAATGAAGAATTGCCTCACGATGTTGATTATCAACGAACTATTCCTCATGAGAAGGTGTCTTATCTTGAGGAGCAATTTGCTCATCAACCGAACATTTTGAGGTAATTTATAAAGAGGATAATAGAATAAATTTAAGAGAGATAGTTAAAGATGACTTCATATTTCCCCAGTTTTGTAGGGGAGGTGGGTAATGAGGCATTGATGGATCAAATATAAAAGGAAGAATTACAAACAATTTTGCATTGTTTCCAAAATTATAAGAACCCTCAGTCACTTCGTAGGACAATAGAATTCTTCTAGTGGTTCTATGACTTCCTTCAAACAAACCAAGAATTCCTATAAGTTAAGACGAGTTCCTATAATTTAGGATGAGTTCCTAAAGTTAGGGCGAGTTCATGAAGCAGTTTAACTCATGCAAATAGTTGGAGGGTCAGTTGTTTGTCTCCTAGTGCGAGTTAGAAGTCTCAATGGTTATTTGTGGCTAGGACAAGTTACATCAGTCACTTAGACTCAGTTAACTAGTCAATCACAAGACTGAGTTCCAAAAATAAACTTGCCGGATTTAGAATGAGCGACAAGCTTATAAGGAGGATGAAGGCACATAATTGATTCATTTTTTTGTGAGCACGAGTTGGTGAGACAAGGCAATAGAGAGCATGAGTTTGTGTGCAGAAGCTTGTGTGTGGGAAGGACGTACTAAGGAGAAACCTGTGTGCAGTTGATAGAGGATAATTTCCTTGGGATTTGCATAAGGAAAAAGGGAAGCAGGCTCAGGGTTCTTGCAAGGTGTTTCAGCTTAGGAGTGAGGACAAGCAGAGAGAACATGATTGTTTTTCTATTGAAAGAAGGTTGTATTGTAAGAGATTTGTTGCTCAAAATTATATCAATATAATTCTAAAAAAAGCAGAGGGTTTTCCCAGTTGGATTCCCCAGAAAATTGTGTGTTATTGTATTGTGTTAATGTGTTTTCAATTCTGTTCTATTCCACTGCAAAAGAATAGAGAAATACTGTGTCTTGGTGTTACAATTTAGTTTCAGATTTGTTCACTACAACAGTGCAGAATTTTCAAGGAATTTCTACAGTCTCATTGATGATGATAAGGCCTAAATTTCAGTGCCATATTTAGCAGTTCCAGTTCAGATTCAATGGAAACTCACACCTCATGTAACTAACACAATGCATACTATACTAGAAATTCATAATTTTTTTCATTTTGGGAGGTTCTTTTGGACTCGCTTATCATATGTTTTTTTTTTTCCCCTATTTTGATATATTCTTCCTTATAAGCCATTGTAGCTTTCAAGAGAATAAGGTTGACATGAGTTCCAATGGAGAAATCTCAACTTTACAGAAATACAAAGAAGCTAAGACCGAATCAAGAAAAATCTTATGTACAAAAATGGTATGTTCAATTCACTGATTATAATTTATGTAGTACTCTGTATTTTTCAAGGATCCAAATATTATACCTTAGTATTCTAGGTGGTTGTTTCAGATTGAAAAAATCATATGTATAGATAGGTAGGTAAATATTAAAAAAAAACATACAGTTCACTGTTAAAACTGGTAAATTTTGGTGAATATTGTTCATATGTGCATATTTTATGTAAACAAATAGGTGAATTTTTAATATGAAAATGGCCAATTCACAGAAGTGTTTTTTGAAAGCAAGTGCAAAAATAGCCAGTTAGCGAAAATTCACCCCTAAAAAATATCCTGGGTGACCAGCCCTGCATCCCTGCATATTCTTGACAAATGATCCTGTAGCAAGATTATAAAAAGTGTAGACGATAATGACAATTCTGCTTGAAGGAGAGTTAGAAAGGATCTCGAAATTAAAATCAAAGCTGCTGAAGCTTGATAGACATAACTTCATCAACCAAGTCGTTTGCTATAAGGAGATCTGCTGGATATAAGGAGATCTGCTGGATTCTTTATCCTATTCTGCCTTTCCTACCATCAAGTCTGCTGTATGTGCATCATCTCCTTCCAAATCTGTTAATGTAGTCGTGTTAGATTCTTCATGATGCTTTTATGTTTGTACTGTTGTTGTTTCATCCAACATGGGAAGGTTTTCAACAATTTCTTTTACTGCCCTGGTAGTGGGAGCTGAATCTGTGTCTTCAACATGTTCTTCCATAGCTGCAGGTGAGTGGGACTGATGTTTGTCAACATATTTACTTGCCATTTCTTCTGCTTTTTCCACTTTATTGCTTTTAATCTCTACCACGTTCCCCTCTTATACTCCACTAATGGAATGAACATCCATCTCTATTTTGCTTTCAGAATTAACTGTGTATGAGTGTCTATGTAGTTCTTCAAAAACTACAGTCAGGTCTGATGCTGATTCATTGTCTAGTGTGTTAATGGTCTTTGGAAGTTCTGTTACTGCATTGATATATGGGGATACCTTTGATTCTTCATGTTTTTCTTATAGATTTGGACATAATGATGAAGGTTGCTTGTCAGCTCCCGTGGTTTGAGTTTTTTATGCATTTTCCCCATTATCACTTTCATGTTCCACACTTTTGTCCTCTGTTATTGCATCAATAGATGGAGCTCTGCCATATTCTTTATCCTGTTCTGCCATTTCTAGCATCATGTATGCTGTATGTGCATCAATTCTTATTATTGGAGTTATGTCAGTCTCTTTGTGATGATTTTCTGTTTGTACTGCTGTTCTAGTCTCATCCCTAGCAATTTCATTTACTACATGGGTAGCTCGAGTCAGATCTGATTCAACATTTTCTTCCATAGCTGCAGGTGAGCATGGCTTTTGTCTGTCAACATATTTACTTGCAGGCTCTTCTGCTTTTTCCACTTTATTTCTTTTAGCTTCCACCCCTCCCTCTTAGCTACTTCATTGATGGCTATAATATCTACTTCTATTTTCATTTCAGAAGCTGTTATGTC
Source organism: Pinus albicaulis (assembly GCA_034641835.2). NCBI lineage: Eukaryota > Viridiplantae > Streptophyta > Pinopsida > Pinales > Pinaceae > Pinus > Pinus albicaulis. The sequence goes on along the minus strand of CM076580.1, from coordinate 454,867,021 downwards.
TGAGTATTTATGAAGTGATCCGGGAGCTATAGTTAGGTCTTCTTCTGATGCCATATCCTGTGTGTGAATGGTCTTTGGAATTTCTATTCCTACATGGATATATGGAGATGCCTTGGGTTCTTCATGTTGTTTTTCTAGAGCAGGATATGAGGTCAAAGGTTCCTCATCCACACCTATGGTTTTGGTATTTTTTTGCATTTTTCCCATTATCATTTTCATGTTTTATTTCTGTGTCCTCTGCTACCCTGTCAATGTGAAAAGCATCGGTCTCACTTGCTGCATTACTGAGCAGAGTATCTTTCTCAGCTCTCACATTTGCATCTGGAACTCTACTGGATTCTTTGTGCTTTTCATCTGTCGTTATTGGCAGATCTGTTGTTTTTGCCTTATTATCTATTAGAAACACCCCAAATTCTGTTACTGGAACAATAACTGGACTTCGGTGTGATTATTCTATTTGGTATACCAAAGATGGATATGAAATTGTTTTCTGTTGGTCAATGCTTCTGCTTTCTGGCTCCTTTAGATCTTGAACACCCATTATGTGTGTTTCATTAATAGTGGCAAGGCTTGTAACAACTTCTGACACTCGATTAGTATCTAGAGTTGGACTATTTCTTGACCTTATTCTCCATAGCTGGAGGAGAGTGCGACTCTTCCTTCTTGACACAAAGGCTTGGTGGTTCTTTTGTATTTTCCACTTTGATACTTTCAAGTTCTATGCCTTCACCCTTTTCTACTCCATTGATAGCTATAACATCTTCCTCTACATTTGTTTCACTTGCTGCTGTGTCTGATTGATCATGAAGTTCTTTTGAAGGTATCATTGGGTCAGCTTCCCAAGCATTTTTTTTCCCATGAACATTCTTAGAAGTTTTGTTTGCTGCATCGATATCTGAACAGGTCTGTGGACCTTCATGTTCTTCTTCTAAAGCTAGAGACAAGGTTGATTGGTGCTCATCAATAATGCTTTCCGCCCTTTCTGCATTTTTGCCTATATTCTTCTCATGTTCCAAACCTTCAGCGTCTCTTGCTGCATTAATGAGTAGAGCGTCTTTCTCAGTTCTCACATTATCATCTAGAGCTCGTTTGGTTTCTTTGTGGTTTTCATCTGTTGTTACTGTCAAGTCTTTTGTCTGTACCTCATTATTTGTTGGAGACATCCCATCAGCGTTTGTTACTGGAATAATCACTGGTGTTCTGTGTGATTATTCTGTTTGGTCTACCAATGATGGATATGAGATTGGTTCCTGCTGGACAATGTTTCTGCTTTCTAGCTCTTTTAGATATTGAATACCACTTATATGTGTTGCAATTATATTATCAAGGCTCTCTGCATTATCTCGTATTCCATCAGTATCTAGAGCTGGATGTGTTTCTTGAGCTTGTACCTCGATAACTGGAGGAGAGTGTGACTGTTCCTTGTTGACACACAAGCTTGATGGTTCTTCTGCATTTTCCACATTGCTACTTTCAAGTTCCATGGCTTCATCCTTTTCTATCCCATTGATAGCTATATAGTCTTCCTCTAGTTTTGTTTTAGTCACTGCTGTATGGGATTGGTCATGCAGTTCTGAAGATATCACTGGGTCTATTGCCCAAGTGTTTTCTTTCCTGTGAATAGTCTCAGGAATTTCATTTGCTGCATTGATTTCTGAACCTGTCTGTGAATCTTCATGTTGTTCTTCAAAATCTGGCGACAAGGTTGATAGTTGTTCAACATTTGTGGTTTTTGTCATTACTGTAATTTCATCATTATTCCTTTCATGTTCCAAATTTTCAGGCTCTCTTGCTGCGTCAATGAGCATAACATCTTCCTCAGTTCTCACATTTTCATCTGGAGCTCTGCTGGATTCTTTGTGCTTTTCATCTGTTGTTATTGGCAGGTCTATTATTTGTGCCTCATTATTTGTTGGAAACATCCCATCAAATTCTTTTACTGGAACAATTGGACTTATTTTTGATACTTCTGTTTGGTTTACCAAAGATGGGTATGAGATTGTTTCTTGTTGGTCAATGCTTCCACTATCGGGCTGTTTTAGATCTTGGCACTACGAAGTTCGGTTACTACTTGGGATATTTACAAAGTGCTGTTGCAGGGACATGAAAGCCATCATCTGGTTGAACACTTTTGTACTCTCCTTGATTGTAAGTTAGATATCCTACAAACCATCTAATATGGTTAGCTTCCTTTTAGGTAAGGATGGGCTTCCTTGACCCTCTATAACAATGTTTACAATTTGGGGACTGTTGTAGCTCCTGGAACAATATCTTGGTTTGGTACGTGATGTGGATCTCATGTTTGAGTGTATGGATAGGCCCGCAATTAGAAGATCATAATATGATTTGGGCAAGAAATCACCACCTCCTTTGTTTTGGTACTGTAGCAATGAAGATCACTTTGACATTCCTTTTCCAAATTTGTCCTCCAAACAACTCCTAAGGACTCCTCAAGCTTCCCGTCCAACTGATCCACACAATAGTCATCACTTTGACCCACTACTTGAAAAACTCTCGCTCCAAGTTTGCTGCCCAATCACTGTGGAAAATATCGCTGGTTTAGGGCATCTAACCATGAGATCTGCTCCCTCCTCATTGACTTCCACATGCTGCCCTATCACGATTTAAAACTGATCCACAAGTTAGGATCCAACATCTATAAAAATGCACTGAAATACATAACTTAAGCTCACTGTTTGAGGTCTCCTTCATTGCTGCAATCTAGGCCTGGTTAGGGCATCACACAGTCCATTCTTCTAGCCTTCAATTCTGCCCAGAATTGCTCTAGATGAAAGTGGCTGCCCTTTGGAAGTACCCTCCTCAACGCTGCTGTCTTGGGCATGAACCAACCCTAACACTGCCCTACACAGCTCTATTTAGGTTTGTTTAGGCTTGTGGCCTTCCCACAACAGCCATCTAGGGATGCAACTGTCTCTTCCAAGGGTCTAAACACCCTAACATACCCTAAAACATACATAAATTCTCTCCTCTGCCTCGGCCCTCTAGAATAGCAAATCGACCTTCATAACAGTTACCAAGAGTGCCCTGAATTGCCCTCTTCTCCACGTTGTCAGCCCTCTTATGCCAGTGGCCCAAAACATAAGTTTGCTTCTCCTCCCTTTGTGATGGAAATGACAAGAATATTGAAAATATTCACAAGTGTAGGAATCTTATAACATGAGACGTAACAAGCCTCCTATAACATGAGAGGTAACAAGCCAGAGGGCCAAAATTCTCCAAGTGCAGCCTGCTTGGGTGCGGTATTCTACTGGATTATTTCTCATGCCATATGATGGGTAACAGGGTCCACCAATCATGCATTTATTTATTTGTTGAGGATTCCCACCAGCCTGGGAGGATATGTTGTCATTTCCCTACCAAATATGTGAGATGTGCACCCACACATGGGGACACCTACCTTGACAATTACTCATACATACATCAGAAATGACATTTAACAATTTCTGTAAGAGTCTAAGACTCAAGCATTCATACATAACTGTGTTAGATGAAATGCTTTTATGATTTTATGTGTTCTATTTCTGTCACTGATAAATGATATAGTCCATTCTCATGTATGCATGAGATTTTTTTTATCCTTGTCTCTTTTATCTTAGATGGGACCTAGTTGCATTAAGGATGTGTCCCACCCCTAAGGGATGCATCCACTGATGGATCAATCAGTGGATCTATGCTCACTGTCAGTCCCCCCCTGAATGGATCTGGCCACCATCATATGAAAAATGAAAGTGGGTTGGCTTAGACTTTAGTGCTTCCCTGTCCATGAGGTACAAGGCAACTATTGGGGACATCTCTTTTTCTTTTGGGATGTTACCCACATTCCAAAAAATTGGTGATGTAAATGCTCCTGAAGATGGGTAGATGTCCCTCAACTGTCTTAGGAATGTCTAGTTGCCACCTGTCAAAATTAGTTCCTCTTAAGTGTGCTTGATGAAAAGTTGAAACAAATCTAGCATTCCCTTGGGTGCGCTAGCATGGTATACAGAGGAAGGAAAGCAAGCAATGGTGTTACTATTAGAGCTGTCAGTAAATAAAAAAGATTGGCAACAAATCTAACATTAGAGCTGTCCACCTTAACTGCATAAGGCCCATTGAATAAATACTTTATATTTATCAACATATGAGGCCAACTTCACTGCATAAGGCCCATTGAATAGTTAGTTAACAATCACTCATTGTAAAAAGGATAAACTTCGTTAATAAGGCCCAAAATAGCTAGTAGGCTCTCATTATAAGTGGGCCCATAGATAGATAAGATTTTCTATGGATAGTTATATATTAAGTAGAAGGATATGTAATGTTTTGTCAAGAATTATGTATGTATTTGGAGAATTCCTCTTGGAGGTTGCCCCTTGAAGTGGAATGTAAACATAGCTCTCTATTTTTTATCATCAAATAGATCTTTCTTAGGGTTTATTTCTCTTTTCTCTTGTGTTTTTGGGTTCTGCACTACATTTATGTGATTCTCTAAATTGTGGAGTTAATTACACTACAAGGGTGGTGGTTCTTGAGTACATTTCTCCGGATTCACAAGTTGCAAATATTTTTACAAAGCCCCTAGCAAATGCAAAGTTTAAGATGCCGAGGGAGAGACTAGGTTTGGTGGAGAACACTTTACTCGCAAAGAAAGAATTTATAGTTTTTATCTATTGCTCAATTAGCTCTCTAAGACTGATGGCATATCAATAGGACTGATTTATACCATGTAATGATATGCTTCAACAGATCCATCTTCCTAGTTTCCTATGTGCAACAAAGAGAGAGCAAAGTGATGGCTGGACACTAATTTGTTGTGGAAGGAAAGTGGTAATGATATAGAGAGAGAAAGTGAGGGCACAAACATGCTTCCAATTTGCATATTCCAGACTCATCCTTGTCCCAAATTTAGAACTATTGTTCAGATTTAGCATTCCAAATAGCTAGAGTTTGCTTTTACCAATTGTAGCATGTAATATCCCCAAATAGGGATAATAGAAAAATAACAATATTTCCAAAACTTGGGCACAGAAAAATTTGAAAATTTATTGGTATATAAAAAATTCTACACTAAACCCAGATTTATATTCAAATCACTGATCTGATTTTTCTGTTAAAAGAAGTAAATTTCTAAGTATTTATTAACTTAGAAAAAGTACAACAAATCCCTTTATTTTTGCCCAGAAATTCCAGAAATGAAATACAATGACTTTCCTTATAATTTTTCTGAGTTAAAACAAAATTAAGTATGTACATTTAAACGCAAAGTACCTCAGACACTATTTTTTAAACCCTAGTCATCCTCTTGAATGTTCAAAAATATTAGAGCTGTCATTTGTGTGAATACAGTTTTTTTTTTTTTTTTTTCTCGGTTTCTTATGATTAATCATTAACCTATAAATCTAACAAATATGTATATGCCCATTACTTCAATAGTTTTGATAGTAGTAGATGGTATTGGTTGCATATTGTTTACTTGTCATTTATCATTCGTCTCATTTGATTGTATGCCTTTTGTAGGTTGTTGGCCATGTTTTTCTTGTAATAACGTTTTCGGACATTTTTTCCAGCTGGTGCACTTTCTGGAGGTTTCTCTGACACAAGAACCAGCTTAAAGGCACCAAAAGTTTCAACATTTTGGGTAGCAGTTTCAAAAAAGGAGAATAAGAGTTCTTCCAATGTTTCTGTGAAGAATAATGTTGCAAATATTGGTGATGTTGCCAAGGTAGTTGTCAACAAGAAGAAGAAAACTACTATTTTTCAGTAAGGCAAATGCTACAGCTCCCACTGGTGATTTACATAATGCTTATAAGGTTTAGGAGGAGAAGGAGGAAGATGTGAACCTTCCAGAACCATCCAAAATAGTAACCGATGTTGTCAAGAGTAAGAATTATTCAAAAGAGCTCGAGAAGCAAGTCTTGAAAGAAGTGGATGACTAGGAAGATGCAGCTGTGCTTTCAACTCCTATGAGTCAAGTAGCTATTTTAGTTATTAAATGTTCAGGAGACAAAAAGTACTCCAATGATTTTTTTTTGACAATCAAGGATTAGTGCAAAGATCTACCAAATCATTTTGAAATTTGTCCAGACACTGTTGAATTACTTGGAAGTTCCCAAGCACTTAGAAGTCATGTAGGAGAGGTTGATGCATTAGTAAGCACTGTAAGAGGTCTTGAAAGACAACCGAGTGGGAATTATCTACTTGAACGTTGTGGGAGAAATATGGCCTATTTGGATGATGATAAATGGGCCAAGCCGGTGGATGCTTTTGCTACTGGCTGTGATATGTGGATGGATGCGGGTCTAAGTGGTTCCTCTTCTGTGTTTCGACTTGGCCAAAGTTATAATACTGGCTTTGCAAGAAATACTTGTGCAACACAAATGAGTATAAATGGCATCCTTCCTGGAGGGCCTTATGTGCAAGAACCATTTCCACAAGTTGGACTAGTGAGAAATAATTCTGATGTTGATAGGTGGGAGCGTGCTTTTGGTTTGCAGAACGGTTTGATTCCTCCTCCACAACCTTCTCTGCCTACAATTCATAAATCAGAGAACCGATATGAAGTGGGAAAGGTTTCTGATGAGGATTAGTTGAAAAAATAACAAATTAAATCCATCCTTAATAAATTAATGCCCCAAAACTTGAATTTTTTTTTGAACAGGTCAAAGAAATGAACATTGACTCTGCATCATGTCTTCATGGTATAATATCTCAAATATTTGACAAAGCCTTGATGGAGCCGATTTTTTTTGAAATGTATGTAAAATTATGTTCTCAGGTTGTTGCAGGATTACCAGAATTTTATGAAGATAATGAGAAGGTTGTTTTCAAGCGAGTTATTTTGAACAAATGTCAGGAAGAATTTGAAAAAGATGAAAGAGAAGAGGCATAGGCTAAAAAATAAGAAGAGGATGGTGAAAAAATCCTTTCAGTAGAAGAAATACGGGAGAAGAAGGCTGCAACGCAACGACGAATGCTAGGAAATATAAGGTTTATTGGTGAGCTTTATAAATAAAGTATGTTGACCAAAAGAATTATGCATGCATTCATAAGGAAATTAATTGGTGAATTTCAGCACGCAGAGGACGAAAATGTTGAAGCTTTGTGCAAACTGATGAGCACTATTGGTCATATGATTGACCATTCAAAGGCCAAGGAACATATTGATGCTTACTTTGATAGGATGACACAAATGTCCAATACCCAAGGGCTTCCCTCTAGGCTGAGGTTCATGTTGAAGGATCTGATTGATCTGAGGAGGAATGGATGGCAACAAAGGTGGAAAGTTGAGGGCCCCAAGAAAATAGAGGAAGTGCATCAGGATGCTATGCAAGAACTACATGGACAGGGAAGCCGCTCTCGAGGTACCAATATGGGACATGTAGGTCAGATACTTGTGACACCACTTGATCATGGTGTCAGAGGACCTGCGATGCCACCTTACATGGCATGTGCACAAATGGGTTCACTTCCACATATGGGTGGGATTAAAGGGCCACAACCCCATATGGGACCACATGACTGTGGATTCACCAATCAATATGCTCAGATTGTGGATTGGGCTTAATTTGAAAATCGGTCTATGCCAAGCCCTTCAACACACAAAGCTTCTGATGATGGCCACTTGACTCTTGGTCCTAAGGGAGGTCTTGGAAAGGGAATAGGAGGGAGGGCTCAGCCTCTACCATATGCTAAGAGTGCTCTAGCAGATATTCCACCATCCACATCTCTGAGTAATAGACGAATAAGTGTATGTCCAATTTCAGGTTGCAGTTCCGACTGGATGCCAGTTGGTATGAGAGATGAAATTTTGACAAGGACTTATGTTGCAAAAAAACCTTTATTTGCAAAATCATGTGTCTAGGAAATAAATGTTTTGGATAATGACATAAGAGAGTTTAAGAATTCATACTCATCAGGTGACAGAGGTGGAAATACTGCAAATGTTGAATTTCAACAAGTGATAAGGTTGTGTCAATCATGTCAAAAACAAAGTGGTTGAAATAAGGGTCAAACCATGCTGCCAATAGGAAAATAAAACTGCGTGAAGGGGTGGGCGACATTTCGGTTGGCAGAAAAGGATCTACCAGCATCACCTCGAAGAAGCACGTAGTTTCGAGAGAAGTTTGCTAGGAGAGGTGGGAAGGTATGGTCGAAATTCGTTGGTGGAAGAACTGTGGCCTGTACGCAAGCCCGCACTCGAAAAAAACAAAACCAGAAGAAGCATAAGGTGGCAACTCACTAAGAAGGAAGCAACACGTGCTAGACTAGTCGACAACACTCAGCCATTGAGAAAATCGCAAGGGAAAAGACACACAAATGACTGATAGAAGGGCAGTTGTCAACATAATTAGTTTGTGGATGGAGGAGTGCTATCAGAGCCAGCTAGACCTATGTCAGTGCAAGTTTAGTAGCCACCACACATGCAGTCGAGTAACCTAGTTGAAGTCACAGTGACGTGTTGTTAGGCACAATATTACCGAGAATTGGAGAAACTGCAGTTGACAAGCTGGGAAGCGCATAGATCGTAGTCATAGGTAAGTAGGTGGACTGTCGGGTCGGGTGCAGGAGCCTGCATCAAACTTCTTGCGCCTACATCCAAAATAGTCTTGCCTTCAAAATGGTGCAGATTCTCAAGTATAGTTTTTTAATAAGCATACATCCTCACGTGTCACATTTGGGAAAAGAGTTGTAGGGAATCTCCACAATTCTCTTACTGCCCATGTCTTTCCTTGTACCAAATCACTAACATTTGTGCATACCCTTTACTAAATAGCCAATATTTTCTCTCTTCAACATCTCATAATTATAATGAATAATTTCCTCAAGATGGTGTTTATCAACGAACTTTGCCTCATGAGAAGGTGTCTCATCTCGAGGAGAAATTTTCTCATCAACAAACCATTTTGAGGGAGTTTATAAAGAGGATGATAGAATAAATTTAAGAGAGATAGTTAAAGATGACTTCATATTTCCTAGTTTTGTAGGTGAGGTGGGTAATGAGGCATTGATGAATCAAATATCAATGGAAGAATTACAAACAATTTTGCACTGTTTCCAAAATTATAAGAACATTCAGCCACTTCGTAGGACAATATAATTCTTCTAGGGGTTCTATGACTTCCTTCAAACAGAGTAACTAAGAATTGCTGACAAATTAAAATACACATGCATGATTTGGGAGCTTTCGATTCAACATTTCAGGCTTTAATCCCCAAAATTAGACAAGAATGAGATGATTTCAGACCCATATCGCTATGTAATTGCATCTACAAAATCATTGCAAAAATTAGTGCATGTAGGGTCAAAATCCCTTAAGCTGATTCTGTGTCATTATAACAAATTTTCATCCTTCCTGGGAAACAAATCCATTATGGAATAGGAGTAGCCCAAGAATGAATTTATAACATCAAACCAGAATATTACAATCAATGTTAGTGATTTTGTCTTTCCAAGGCATATGATAGAGAAAATTGGCTTTATTTAGGGCTACTCATCCATATAGGGTTTAATGTGCAATTGGTTAACTAGATAATGAATTGTATTTCCTCAATATTTTTGCAATTCTAATTAATGGCTCGACCTATTCTTCTATCATGCCTACAAGAGACCATGGGTAGGTATGACTAATGGCTGCTTTTCTATTTTTGACTGTAGAGTAGGTGGTCTCAATGGAGTTGTAACAGAAACAAATCATATTCAAATTTTATAGATATAAAATATAAAAATAAATGTCAATGTCTTTGTTTGATTGTTACTTGACTCTGTTGTGGGCAGGGTACAGGAAATGTGATTGGAAAAAGGATGGGGAAACAATGCATATCACGTCTTGGATGTGGTTCATTCGCTGTTAGAGATCGCGTAGCCACTTGAGCCATCGACTTTGGAAATGTTTCTAGTAGGAATTCCGATGGTTTTTAATGTTGTGATTATTTCACCTCATGGTTATTTTGGGCAAGCAAATGTTTTAGGAATGCTAGACACGACATCGGTGGACAGGTAATCAAATCTTTTATAATTGCAATTTCCATTCCATGATATCCTCTCTTTATTGTTTGATTTTATTTTGGATGTTTCTTTTGATTTTGTTTTGTCTTTTAACTATGAAATGAAAATACTTAGTATCGTGTTCATTTAAACAAAAACCAAAGCTTGAAGATGAAATTAGTATTACACTATATTGATTGCAATCCTTGTAGCTATTTTGTGTTAAAATATTTTCAGGACTATCAGAAAAGGTTACTTTCATTTTGTTATTTGAGTACATGTTGTTTATGTACTTGACTAAGTTCATGCGTTAGAAAATGGAATGTTGTTCTGAATAAAACGACAAGGATTAAACATCACACCTCATTATTTGTTTTCACAAGTTATCTACAGCTTGAGCTTTTTAGCATATAACTTAGTTGACATGATTTTTCTTAAGCTTTCCTTGAAATTTGAATACTAAGTTACTAAGGTGTTTTTTCTATATATGGTGACATTTTATTTGCTTTGTTTATACAGGTTATCTGGCCACATTATAGTGGCCATTATCGCCCCAATGAAGAAGATTTGTTCGAGTTTCTTACTTGTATGGGGAAAAATGGCTTTGACATTGTTGATGTTGAGGTATATGTCATATAAACTATTTATAGTCTAATTTAGTTTATATTCTAGTGTTCATTTTCTTTCATGTCTTACACTCTACATTGTATCTTTTTTTGTTTTCAGAAAATGAACTTAGTATTGATGGTAAGAAGCATGAATTGAAAAAAGAGGGGAGCAATAACATTGGAGCGACAAATGCAAAAAGAGCCAATATCTCACATAAGACACACATATAAAGGCTGATGGTCAAGTCTTCCGAGTTTGTGAATTTATCTACAATGCCTTGACACTACAACGATAATGTTTTGAAGTGATGAAACATCACTTTGTGTGTAAATTGTAGTCCAACCAATATTAAGTTGGAAACCCATATTGTAATACTTTAACAGTTCATATAATATAATTTATGTGGTTGAAATTATTTATAGTTGCATTTGATATTGTTTAGTATTGTAATTAACATTTGCAACTTTGTGTTTTCATATTAGATGAACATGCACATTGTATGTCATTTTTAAAATCATACAAATTAATTTATGTTGATTAATAACAAACATGATTAATTTGAAACAACTAAATTAGTAGTTTATATTGATTAATGATGAACACAAATAAAATGAATATATGACTAAATTAGTCATTTATAATGATTATAAATGAAAGTAAATGAAATGAATATAAATTACTAAATTAGTCATTTATATAATGAATATGAAACTAACAAAAAAAGATAAATGACTACTGCAAATGATAAATTTGTGATTACAAATGACGACTAAATTTTGCATATATACGACTATTAGTAGCTAATTTACAGTATCTTATAACACGACCTAAATTTAGTCATATTTCTTTGGTCATTAATTAGTTTCAAACTATGACTAAAATTTGCATATATATGACTATTAGTAGCTAATTTACAGTATCTTATAACACGACCAACATTTTGGTCATATTTCTTTGGTCATTAATTGGTTTTCTCAAGTGATCATATAGTAATATATTTTGTTGTATATTTGGTCATTAATTGTGACAATTAATGACCAAAGAAAAGATTAAATCAATGACTAAATCAGTGACTAAATTAATGATCAAATCAATGACTAAATTAATGACCAAATCACTGACTAAATTAATGACTAAATATACTACTAGACAACAAAATGAGATCACCAATTAATGACTAAGCTAAAAACAACTAAAAGTTGGTCGCGTTATAAGATACTGTAAATTAGCTACTATTGGTCACCGACTGAAAAATAGTCGTTTATATGCAAATTTTAGTCGTTTTTTTAGTAATTAATTAGCCATTTTCTACTAGTGATAGATAACCCTCAATGTTCGTACTCTCTTTAATTTTTTTAAATAATAACAATAATAATGATTTATAAATATTTGATATTTAATTTATGAATTTGTAATGAATATCTGATTTTAATAATAAAATATATTGACTTGTAATACCATTATGTATGAAAATTAAAAAAATTAAGCAATTCACTTTTCATTTTATTATGGAGAAATGTTCACTGCAACTTGTCGTTGTTTTCATAAGTTATTAAAAGTGTAATTAAAGAATCTGAGACTTGAATTAATTGCATTGGATAGACCCGATATGTAATGCCAGAACTTTATTCATAGTATAATTTATGCCAGTGAAGTGTATATATTGTAGATTCAGTAAAGGAAAATACAGGAAGGCTGAACTTTTAGTTATTTGATTCAATGTGAAATTGTAATTCAGAACCCTAAGCACAAGAATAACAGTAAAATTTTGAAAGTTAAACTATTTTCAGAAAACCTGTATCTAAACACTTGGATTTAAATACAGGAAGGCTGAACTTTTTTTTATTTGATTCAATGCGAAATTGTAATTCAGAACCCTAAGCACCAGAATAACAATAGAATTTGGAAGTTCAACTATTTTGAGAAAACCTGTATCTAAACACTTGAATTTATATCCACAGACAAACATTGCCCTTTCAAAAAATTTATCAAAAGCTTTGAAGTAATGGAGGCTGTTGATCAACATATTTTCCTGTATCTCGATTATTCCTAATGCATTGAACATTAATCCCAGAAAGACTTCAAGTTGATTTCAATTTAAGAAGCTGAAGTGTAAAACAAATTCCTCTCGATTGGTGGCATTAAAAAATGCCGTTGGAAGATTATGGGGCTATGGGACAGACATCAATAGATATTGATTATCAATGCCCAAATGGAAGAGGGAAGAGCTAGAATGAGACAATTGTTAATAAAGAATGCAATACAATAAAATGAAATTACAAGACAATTCATGTCATAAAAGACAATAAAGATGAAGCACAGATAATATCAACCAGAGTCACTTACCAATTCAGTTGTGCTGGAGAATTGTAATTGTAGTGCAACTAGATAAGTACAGAACCAATAACAACAGAGCGCACCTTAGGATCTTGAGATTAAAAAAATGCAATTGAGGAACCATGCTGCTCTTCTCTGTATGATTCTTCTTCAGAGAGTTGAACCCATCCTCGAACATCTTAGAATGGTGTCAAGATCACATGTTACTTAAAAGGCACCTTGGACACTCTTCTGTAACATGTCTAGTGAAGAGAAGCAATTCATTGTGTTACACAAATGTTATGGCAGTACTAAGTATAGCAATGCATAACAAATTAAACAGTATCCTGCAAACTCAAAATGTCACTCATTTAATAAATTCTGCTACATTAGAGGAAACCTAAAATTTTATCTTAATTATTCCCACTGTCTCTTTACGGGCCTCATTTGCAGATTACATCTCATTGATCCAATTTTAATTGTTGACTAAATGGATGAAAATTTGTTTGCTAGACATCTGGTAAATGGTAATATTGAGTATCAATCATCCATATATAATAAATTATAAATCATCTGCAAATTCTGAAAAAATCTGACAAACTAGATGTCCCAAGTATACCTGTCAGTACTTCCTTTAAATTACCTTGGAAGTTAATTTAAGAACAAGCAAGAGAGAATTTCATCTGATTAATTCTTGTTCATCATTAACTAAATTCATTACCAAAATTTACCGAGGAAGTGAAATTAAAAATTGAAACCATGATTGAAGTTTCAACTTAATTTGATTTACATGGCAGTGGCAACCTGTGACATCTGGTAAGAAAGGTATTGCAAAACGCATTTGAAAAATAAATAAATGAGAAGATCTATGAAAAAGTAGAGATAATATGTTTAAATCAGAGATACTGCAAACATTCTAATTAGCTGAACGTTGATTTACATGGCAGTGGTAACCTGTGGCATCTGGTAAACATTCTAATTAGCTGAATGAAAAAAAATTGTGTTATGCAACCCAAAATAAGGCAAAAATCCAGCGGGAACCCATATGGAGGACTCGCAACAACTCCAAAAACCATCAAAGTTTCATAGAAAAATACAGGCACAGGATGGCTATCCGACAAATAAAAAATGCCAGAACTTGAACCGATTTGAAATGCAAAGGAAAACAGGATCAGAATGACCGGTCTCTCCAACAACCCAATAATAGATGCCAGTAATCATAGACAAGATATAATGACCAGATTGAACAAATGAGCGTGAACAATTTCGAAAAACATTCAAGATGTGTTGGGCGGCATAGGGAAATTATGTTTGATGAGGACCATGAGAGCAGAGGAATACAAAATGTAATGGCTCATCAGTCAAAGCGATGATTACTCGATACAACCAGCAGAAACAATTCCCACAAAACTCAAGATTTGTTTGGAGACGCACGAAAAGGATTATTGATGAGGCCAGCAGTCCGATGAGAGCAAAGGTTTAAAATCCATGGACATGACCTCGCAACAGGGATACAACACAAGATGTCCATATTGCCTGTCCTGGCAGGACATGAGAAGCTCTCAATTTATTGTCTGCTTATTTAAGGATTTAGTCAGTTCAGTGCAGTCAATATTTTTTAATGTTAGAATTGTAGCCACATGAGTCAGAGTAATACTTATGTATGTGATTAGTTACTCTGATTGATATATCAGAATGCATATATGTGACAAGAATTGCATGATGGGATGGTGTACCATATTACAGAAATAAACATATACAGGAGATAAAAAATATAGATATAAATTCCTTACAGCTAATGAGCAAGATAAATAATTCAAGCATTACCTGCGACATTGAGCATCCCCTCATCATCATTCCATGTGTAGAAGCATGGAGGTTTTTTCATAGATGTGAATCAGATCCTTGCCAACAGCCATAACGTATCATTTTTGGAACCATCTTTGAAGCTACAAAGACTTGCCAAAACCATTTTTAAGCTTATCACGCAGCTGAAGAAATGGCTCATTGTCTCACAAAGCTGTTGCAACATCGTTTCATCAGGGTTCAGAATAGATAAAATACACAATTCATGCTATGAGTGCAGAACTATAGAGCACCTGCAAAAGAACTTTGCAATCAGAAACAAAACAGCTAATTATTACCTTGAGTTGAACATCCATTCTGATTCCATGAATCTCGACAAATACTTATAGGATGTGAGTATGAAACTTGCCGCAAGCCCCTCTATACACAATTCATGCTATTAGTACAAACAAAGAAATTATAATATAATACAAAGAAGAAATTGGAATGTACTACATGAACATCCAACAGAATTATAGAGTGCCTGCAAAAGAGCTTTGTAAACAGAAAACAGAGCATCTAATTACTACCTTGAGTGAACATCCATCCTTATTCCATGAATCTGGACAGATAATTCTAAGCGGATGTGAGTATGAAACATGTTGAAAGCCCCTTTTGCATCTTTAGTCTTAGTCTTCTTCTTTGAGGCATCGGGATCCCTAAAAACTTGCCAAAACTTTGAGTGTTTCATCTGCTGCAGCTGATGCAACTGAGTAGCCATCAGGACTCTGAAGAAGTAAAACAATGGTAAGGGTTGTTAGGAAAATCTTAGTCTTCTTCTTTGAAGCATCGGGAGCCCCAAAAACTTGCCAAAACTTGAGTGTTTCATCTGCTGCAGGCTGCAGCTGATGCAACTGTGTACCCATCAGGACTCTGAAGAAGTAAAACAATGGTAAGGGTCGTTAGGAAAACTTTGAAGGGAAAACATGGATGCATGCATAAATACTCATAAAAAACATGAATTTCCATACCTGTGCCATATGAAGAACTCTAGCGGTATGCCCTGTAAGTTCAGTAATTTTCACCATGGATGGGTATTTCCATAAGGTTAACTGGTCCTGATTTAGCCCATGCGAACTCAATAACTCACGCTCATGTCTATTCCACAGCAATGAACAGACTTGGGAATGGGTGTCGACGGTATTCAGGCAGGCACCTGTTTGAGTGTTCCAAAATTTTATAGAACCGTCTGAACTTCCTCCAGCAGATGCCCAAAGATTGTTCTGGAGGGGGCACCATGCCAAGGCCTTGACTGCTGCACAATGTTCATCTAATTGGTGGAAGTATTGAGAGGAAGGATTATGGGATGCCATGCTCTTGTCCCAAATGTAGAGTAGATTGTCATTTCCCCCACTTGCAAGTTGTTAGCTGGAAGGAGACCATTTCAATCCACAAACCTCCTGGGTATGTCCTGTGTATGTTTGAACAATGTGGTCACGGATGCGAACATCATGATTGATTATAACCCCATCCTGCCCTCCTGTGGTGAGAATAGGACCATTCCAAGCAAATGCACCAACACGCTCATAATGACCTTTCAAGGCTCTTAGCTGCAATTGTATCATGTCAAATTTAGAGATTGCCATTACATTAGAATGAGAAAACCTTGCAAGAGATAAACAGGTTTTATTTACCTTTTTATCAGACTGCGAATCGCATAACTGTACAACATAATTATTCAACCCAACGGCAATTTGCCTCCCATCGGGTGCCCAACCAACGCTTGTAACAGGACCCTCTTCTTCATCTGCAATCAGAAGCTCAGATATACAACTATCAGAAGCATCCCACAAGTATACAGTATTTTCCAGGGCTACGGACAAAACATTGGTGGAACTCCAATCCAATAGATTCAAGTAATAATCATCCAGAAGGTCGGGCGCATCCAGGGTTCTATCTGCAGACTGCAATCAACATGTATAAGTTAAATTACTAAGTTAAATTGCTAGGTGAAGAAAAAAAAGACAAAGGGCAATGATCCTCAGATAGGCATATCCAGTGTACTAATAACAAAAGCCCCAAATACTACGTAGTTTATCTGGTGCCCCAAGAGTATATCAATGGTTTTAAAAAACAAAATGGGATCATGGCTCTGTTTGCGATAGGATACTTACATGTACTAAAATGATTTCCAACACCATTCTGTTAATAACTTAACTTTTCTTTAGAAATTGGAATGGGTGTGGTAGCGAATTCAGCGTTGCAAATGAAAAAGAAAAAAAAAATGTGTAAAACATTCCTCAAGATAGGATAATGTTGCAATGACAAATACCATCAAGAGCTTTGATTCAATAACGAGTAAACATCAATGGATTGCAGGATCTGATTATGGAATGGCTAGTGAAAATTTATGAAATCCAAGCCTTACCTGAGGAATATATCTGCGTGCTCTTCTAGAAATAGAGAGATTAGCCAGAACATTTTCTTGTGAAGCATGGGAAACAGCCGATAATTTTCCATTGAAAGAAAGACTTCTGCAATTGTTGTCTGCAGCACCAGCATTCTTCAATAAAGTGGCTGTCATCTCCTTCTTGTATGCTTTTTTGGAAGGGGAGGGGGAAGGATAGAGGGCATGGGTATCGCCATTGTCCTTTTGCTTCTGCGTGAGCATGAATCTAGCTACTTCCAAATCGATGGATCCTCTTACCGGGATAAATTTATCGTTCTGTGATAGTAAAAATGATAAAAGAAATCCTGATTCACAATTCCAACTAAACGTACCAAAAAAGGGTGTCCACTAAAAAATTGTTTGATGGTTAAGCAGGGAGGCTGATAACCTGTTCCCCCTAGCCACGTTTCACTGTAATAAACCCAACTGAGGGAATGACATGATTGCAGCATAGAAATTTTCTGAAAAAAAAGAGAGAATGCATATGCTGTGTTTATAGAGGTATTGACAAACATTCTAATCTACTAACATAAAGTACTATAGAAGAGGGCATGCCAAAATCTAACAATAGTTTATGTAATGGGTGGTTAGAGCCATATACAGTTCCACTTATTGTCATATGAAAGCTCTAAATTAATAATTTTTGCTTGCTAGTATGTCCATCACCACGTCTAGGTCACAATGGTCTTGTGGATAACCTTTAGTTGCAATATCCACATGTCACAACAGACTTATTCGTGACATTTAAAATCATGATCCATCTCATTGCAAAGCTAACCCCTCCATCCCTTTCATTGTCTTACACAATTTGATATTTTTTTACCAATACATTGTAATTGTCATGGTTTTGAAACCTACTCACCCCTAACTTCATATATAAAGCTTTAAGAATTGATGTATGATTATAATTTAGATGTGATATAGTCCATGTATTTGTCACATTAAAATTTTTGCAATATTATTCTAAACTAATAAAAATAATTATTCAACAATTTAAAAAAAAACCTACAAATTTAATAATTATAATTTATAGATTATATGTTATATTGAAAATTCTGTAAATATATGTCATATTGACACATATATTCTATATATATCTCATATTGAAAGTAATGGAGGCCGTTGATCAACATTTTTTCCTGTATCTCGATTATTCCCAAAGCATTGAACATTAATCCCAGAAAGACTTCAAGCTGATTTCAATTTAAGAAGCTGGAGGGTAAAAAATATTCCTCTCGATTGGTGGCATTGAAAAATGCCGTTGGAAGATTATGGGGCTATGGGGCAGACATCAATAGATATTGATTATCAATGCCCAAACGGAAGAGGGAAGAGCTACAATGAGGCAATGGTCAGTAAAGAATGCAATACAATAAAATGAAATTACAAGACAATTCATGCCATAAAAGACAATAAACATGAAGCACAGATAGTATCAACCAGAGTCACTTACCAATTCAGTTGTGTTGGAGAATTGTAGTGCAACTAGCTAAGTACAGAACCAGTAACAACGGAGCGCACCTTAAGATCTTGAGATTAAAAAAATGCAATTGAGGAACCATGCTTCTCTTCTCTGTATGATTCTTCTTCATAGAGTTGAACCCATCCTCGAACATCTTAGAATGGTGTCAAGATCCCATGTTACTTAAAGGCACCTTGAACGCTCTTCTGTAGCATGTCTAGTGAAGAGAAGCAATTCATTGTGTTAGACAAATGTTATGGTAGGGCTAATTATAACAATGCATAACAAATTAAACAGTATCCTGCAAACTCAAAATGTCTCTCATTTAATAAATTCGGCTACATTAGAGGAAACCCTAAAATTTTATCTTAATTATTCCCACTGGTTCTTTACAGGCCTCATTTGCAAATTACATCTCATTGATCCAATTTTAATTGTTGACTAAATGGATGAAATTTTTTTTGCTAGACATCTGGTAAATGGTAATATTGAGTATCAATCAGCCATATATAATAAATTATAAATCATCTGCAAATTCTGAATAAATCTGACAAACTGAATGCCGCAAAGTATACCTGTCAGTACTTCCTTTAAATTACCTTGGAAGGTAATTTAAGAACAGGCAAAGAGAAAGTTCCTCTGATTATTTATTGTTCATCATTAACTGAATTCATTACCAAAATTTACTGGGGAAGTGAAAATTAAAAAATGAAACCATGATTGAAGTTTCAACTTAATTTGATTTACATGGCAGTGGTAACATGTGGCATCTGGTAAGAAAGGTATTGCAAAACACATTTAGAAAAAAATAAAAATGAGAACATCCATGAAAAAGTAGAGATGGTATTTTTAAATCAGAGGTACCTGCAAACATTCTAATTAGCTGAACGTTGAGTATGAAAAAAAATGTGTTATGCAAGCCAAAATCCAGCGGGAACCCAGATGGAGGATTCGCAACAACTCCAACAACCATCAAAGTTTCATAGAAAAATACAAGCACAGGATGGCTATCCGAGAAAACAAAAATGCCAGAATTTGAACCGATTTGAAATGCAAAGGAATACAGGATAAGAATGACTGGTCTCTCGAACAGCCCAATAATAGATGCTAGTAATCATAGGCAAGATATAATGACCAGATAAAACCAATGAGCGTGAACAATTTCGAAAAACATTCAAGATGTGTTGGGCAGCATAGGGAAATTATGATTGATGAGGACCATGAGAGCAGAGGAATACAAAATGTAATGGCTCATCAGTCAAAGCGATGATTACTCGATAAAACAAGCAGAAACAATTTCCACAAAACTCAAGATTTGTTTGGAGACACACGAAAAGGATTATTGATGAGGCAAGCAGTCCCATGAGAGCAAAGGTTTAAAATCCATGGACATGACCTCGCAGCAGGGATACAACACAAGATGTCCATATTGCCTGTCCTGGCAGGACATGAGAAGCTCTCAATTTATTGTCTGCTTATTTAAGGATTTAGTCAGTTCAGTGCGGTCAATATTTTTTAATGTTAGAATTGTAGCCACATGAGTCAGAGTAATACTTATGTATGTGATTAGTTACTCTGATTAATATATCAGAATGCATCAGAATGCGTATATGTGACAAGAATTGCATGATGGGATAGTGTACCATATTACAGAAATAAACATATACATGAGATAAAAAATATAGATATAAGTTCCTTACAGCTAATGAACAAGATAAATAATTCAAGCATTACCTGCGACATTGAGCATCCCCTCATCATCATTCCATGTGTAGAAGCATGGAGGTTTTTTCATAGATGTGAATCAAATACTTGCCAACAGCCATAACGTATCATTTTTGTAACCGTCTTTGAAGCTCCATAGACTTACCAAAACCATTTTAAAGCTTATCACGCAGCTGAAGAAATGGCTCATTGTCTCACAAAGCTGTTGCAACATCGTTTCATCAGGGTCCAGAATAGATAAAATACACAGTTCATGCTATGAGTACAGAACTATAGAGCACCTGCAAAAGAACTTTGCAAGCAGAAACAAAACAGTTAATTATTACCTTGAGTTGAACATCCATTCTGATTCCATGAATCTCGACAAATACTTATAGGATGTGAATGAAACTTGTCGCAAGCCCCTCTATACACAATTCATGCTATTAGTACAAACAAAGAAATTATAATATATTACAAAGAAGAAATTGGAATGTACTACATGAACATCCAACAAAACTATAGAGTGCCTGCAAAAGAGCTTTGTAAACAGAAAACAGAGCATCTAATTACTACTACCTTGAGAAAACATCCATCCTTATTCCATAAATCTGGACAGATAATTCTTAGCGGATGTGAGTATGAAACATGTTGAAAGCCCCTTTTGCATCTTTAGTCTTAGTCTTCTTCTTTGAGGCATCGGCAGCCCCAAAAACTTGCCAAAACTTGAGTGTTTCATCTGCTGCAGCTGATGCAACTGTGTACCCATCAGGACTCTGAAGAAGTAAAACAATGGTAAGGGTCGTTAGGAAAACTTTGAAGGGAAAACATGGATGCATGCATAAATACTCATAAAAAACATGAATTTCCATACCTGTGCCATATGAAGAACTCTAGCGGTATGCCCTGTAAGTTCAGTAATTTTCACCATGGATGGGTATTTCCATAAGGTTAACTGGTTCTGATTTAGCCCATGCGAACTCAATAACTCACGCTCGTGTCTATTCCACAGCAATGAACAGACTTGGGAATGAGTGTCAACGGTATTCAGGCAGGCACCTGTTTGAGTGTTCCAAAACTTTATAGAACCGTCTGAACTTCCTCCACCAGATGCCAAAAGATTGTTCTGGAAGGGGCACCATGCCAAGGCCTTGACTGTTGCACAATGTTCATCTAATTGGTGGAAGTATTGAGAGGAAGGATTATGGGATGCCATGCTCTTGTCCCAAATGTAGAGTAGATTGTCATTTCCCCCACTTGCAAGTTGTTGGCCTGAAGGAGACCATTTCAATCCACAAACCTCCTGGGTATGTCCTCTGTATGTTTGAACAATGTGGTCACGGATGCGAACATCATGATTGATTATAATCCCATCACGCCCTCCTGTGGTGAGAATAGGACCATTCCAAGCAAGTGCACCAACACGCTCATGATGACCTTTCAAGGCTCTTAGCTGCAATTGTATCATGTCAAATTTAGAGATTGCCATTACATTAGAATGAGAAAACCTTGGAAGAGATAAACACATTTTATTTACCTTTTTATCAGATTGCGAATCCCATAACTGTACAACAGAATTATTCAACCCAACGGCAATTTGACTCCCATCGGGTGCCCAACTAACGCTGGTAACGGGACCCTCTTCTTCATCTGCAATCAGAAGCTCAGATATAGAACTATCAGAAGCATCCCACAAGTATACAGTATTTTCCAGGGCAACAGACAAAACATTGGTGGAACTCCAATCCAATAGATTCAAGTAATAATCATCCAGAAGGTCGGGCGCATCCAGGGTTCTATCTGCAGACTGCAATCAACATGTATCAGTTAAATTACTAGGTGAAGAAAAAAAGACAAAGGACAATGATCCTCAGACAGGCATATCCAGTGTAATATGTAGTTTATCTGGTGCCCCAAGAGTATATCAATGATTTTAAAAAACAAAATGGGATCATGGCTCTGTTTGCGATGAGATACGTATATGTACTAAAACGATTTCTAACACCATTCTGTTAATAACTTTAATTTAGAAATTGGAATGGGTGTGGTAGCGAGTTCAGCGTTGCAAATGAAAACGAAAAGAAAAAAAATCTCTGTAAAACATTCCTCAATTCCTCAAGATAGGATAATGTTGCAATGACAAATACCAATGTTGCAATGACAAATACCATCAAGGGCTTTGATTCAATAACGAGTAAACATCAATGGATTGCAGGATCTGATTATGGAATGGCTAGTGAAAATTTATGAAATCCAAGCCTTACCTGAGGAATATATCTGCGTGCTCTTCTGGAAAGAGGGAGATTAGCCAGCACATTTTCTTGTGAAGCCTGGGAAACAGCCGATGATTTTCCATTGAAAGAAAGAATTCTGCAATTGTTGTCAGCAGCACCAGCATTCTTCAATAAAGTGGCTGCTATCTCCTTCTTGTATGCTTTTTTGGAAGGGGAGGGGAAAGGGGAGAGGGCATGGGTATCGCCATTGTCCCTTTGCTTCTGCGTGAGCATGAATCTAGCTACTTCCAAATCGATGGATTCTCTTGCCGGGATGAATCTATCGCTCTGTGATAGTAAAAATAATAAAACAAATCCTGATTCACACTTCCAACTAAACGTACACTAAAAAATTGTTTGATGGTTAAGCAGGGAGGCTGATAACCTGTTCCCCTAATAAACCCAATTGAGGGAATGACATGTTTGCAGCATAGAAATTATCTGTTAAAAAAAGAGAGAGAATGCATACGCTGTGTTTATTCATTGAAGCACCATGTTTCTGCAGAGGACGGAGACATCGCTTCTCTGAGGAAGGCCTGTTGGAATTCATTGAATTGCAAGACGATTCCATTACTCCTACTCTAGCAAAATAACCAGACAAAACACAACGTATAACAAACAATCAACGTGCCTAATTTTAAACTTGCAAAACAAAAAAAATCAATAGTGGCAAAGGAATTTGAATTGCAAAAGCTAGGGTTCCTCAAAGAATGAGGATATCTGGTTCTGCAAAAAGAAAAAAACACAGTAGTTCCAAATGAATTCCAATTCTAAAAACTGCGGGTTGCTTAAAGTATGTAGATGTCTGGTTCTCCAAAATGTTAGAGCCTGCCAAGTATCAGAAGACCCTGGTATCCTTTCCGCATTTTCCTTGCCGATGAGCAAAGCTATATGCACAATCAGACAAACCAGATCATCAATATGAGGATGAACTAAACTGTGAAGAAATTAAATATGAGCCAGTTTTAGGCCAACAGCCATAAAAGCCAAATTAGATGTGGCTACTTGTGTTCTTAGCATTTGCATTATTTGCGCTTGACCTCCCAACATTTCTCAAATTTGACCATATTAATATTTAATAATAATTTGTTAAGCTAATTATCGTTGGAAAACCTTAATGTGTGAGGGTATTATTCCTTTGAAAAAATCGTTATGTGCCGAATTTTTTTATTTTTATTTTTTTCTCAAATTTCGCTATATCAATGTATGATTGCATTATTATTAAAAATTAAAATTTTTTATTATTAATTTATGTTATATATTATTTTAATTTTAAATTCATTAAAAATAATATTTATTTAAAATATTAAAATATATGGGTATAATTTTAAACTCATTAGAAATAATCTTTACTTTAAAATATTGAAAAACATTGGTATAATTTTAAATTCACTAAAAATAATATTTATTTTAAATATTGAAATACATTGGTATTAGAGTAAAATATAAAATTGTTTTTTTATTATTATTTTTTAACCTAAAGAAATATATTAATAAGGCAAAATCTAAAGACATTAGATAAAAGTGTAAGTTTGACCCATTAAACCACTAAGTTTTAAAAATAACTTAAATTTCTTAAATAAAAGTAATGAATTAATACACATTTAGAAATGACAATTCTCATTACATATAAAAACCATAACTATGATACATTTTATTACTTTAAAAATTATATAAGTTATAATTTATTAAAATTTTATATTAACTTATAATATATTATGGATATATTTAAAGATTTATGATGATGTTTAGGGTGCGGGTAGCAAGGTAGGAGTTTTGCGGTCTTGAGATTGAGGTTATTGATATGGAGCGATTAAGGTTACAAGTCCAAGCATAGCTTGAGAAAGGTTACCGCAATCATCTCTCTATCTGTCTCCAATCCAAATGAGAGTAAACACGTTAGCAAAAAACATTTTTGGAGGATATTTTGACAAGGTTTATCTACCATGGTTCTCATATTCGTATTTTTCCGATAATTTTATCATGACAGGCTTTTTGTGAGGCTAGCCATTATGGAATAAGAAATTGTGGACTAGGGGTAGACAGCCCTTCTCATGTCCAAATATTCTGACGACAGTCAAATTATGACTCCAAAATTTTCCACTCTAACTCTTGAGGGACAATTTCCAATCTCATGTCTAATCTAGACAAGAATGTTAATAACCCTATTAACTCTAGGAAAAATATTGACGTGGTGAGCCCTTTGTTTTATACTGAGACAAATCTCTGTATAGACCATGTAGTACATACATCATTTTTAAGCTTGAAATGTCTTTCTCCACTGCTCTAGGAAATTGAGTATCTAGATCCTTCAGAGTAGAATAGGAAGAAGTTCTCCTAGGAGGTCTTCACAAAAAAGGAGTACACTTTCTGATGTTTTCCATTATTTTTCTCTTTGGTATACTATCCCTGACTTTGTTTATTTCCCTTGTTTTTAAAATTGTAACTATATCCCATACTAACCACTAAAACTTATATTCCATATGTTGTTTAAATTGATTTTATCAATACATCCTCAAAAAAGTAACTACTACCTATGTCTATCCTTTTCTTCTGTCTTTCCAACAGTCTTATTACTTCGTCCTCTAGATAGATTCTAGTTGATGTTGATACTCCTTGCATTCATGACTTTGCCCTGTGCAAATGCTGCAAAATTTTACTTACTTGATCCTAAGTCGATTCCTCTCTTTGAAATTAGGTCAGCTATCTCGTTCTGCTCTATATAGATGTGTGTATATGAAATGTGCAGAAAGGAGCAGTCCAAGGTTCTAATTCGCCTTATCTAGTTGGATAATATATGTGGGCTAAAGAGAGTATAATCCTTAACCCAATCAATTATACTTTTTGCATCCTCGAACACACTAATATTTTCCAATCCCACCCATTTTGAAAATATAAGGCCACCCCATAGTGCGATGATCTCTGCTCTATTATTAGTCCCAAATCCTCCCTACCACCAAAAGTGATAGTATCGCCCTCGCTCTAGAAATATGACTGCCCCACATTGGCATCTTCGTCGTTGACTGGCACCGTCTAAATAAACACCAGGGAAGTCCCCAAATTGTTCTTGATGACATCCTTCCTTATTTTTTCTACTGATTTCTTGGGACCGATCTCCGAAAACTAAGAAATAGACTTCATGATCATCTCCCATACCTCTGGACTCTTGCCTTCAAACAACCAGATATTTCGACTACGCCATATGGCCCATATGACATAGAATGGGAGGGTTCAAAATTCAAGCAAGGCCTTGAACCATTTGTTAAATCGATGCTCCAGTGTTGATTGTGTATTCATTCTTCTAAGCTTAAGGATGGTCACCACCCCTTTCCATACCTCCTTAGCAAAGTTACATCGGATGAACAGGTGATATGTCTTCTCCTCTTTTATCCTACACATCGAGCAAATACCTAGGTTGTGATAACCTCTACCCTACAAATTATGCCATGTAAGAATTCTATGGTGAATGACCAACCACTCAAAACATAGAAGCTTCATAAGTAATGTTGGCCCTCAATTTTGACACTTTTTCACCATGCATATTCCAAGTTAGATAGCCTTCCAAATATCATAAGCCCCTGGTATCCTTTCGGCGTTCTCCTTGCCCTAGAGCAAAGCTATCTGCACAATCAGACAAACCAGGTCAATTGATGATGGCTAGTTTTAGGCCAATGGCCATAAAGCCAAATTAGATGTGGCATATTGTGTTTCTTGTTCCGAGAATTTGCATTCTTTGCGCTTTACAGGCCTCACAACATTCCTCAAATTTTACTACATTAATATTTAATAATAATTTTCTAATTATCGTTGGAAAACCTTAACTTAATGTATGAAGGAAATATTCCTTTGGAAAAATCGTTAGATATGGGATTTCTTTGTCAAATTTCGCTATGTTAATGTATGTTTACATTATTATTAAAAATTAAAGATTTTTATTATTAACCATTATTATAAAAAATTAAAGACTTTTATTATTAATCATTATTATTAAAAATTAAAGACTTTTATTATCAATTTATACTATATGTTATTTTAATTTTTAATTTATTGAAAATAATCTTTACTTTAAAATGTTGAAATATATTGGTATTAAAGTAAAATATAAAAATGTTTTTTTTATTATATTTTTTCTAACCCAAAGAAATAAATTAATAAGGCAAAACCTAAAGATTTTAGATAAAAGTATAAGTTTGGCCCATTAAACCACTAGCTTTTAAAAATAACTTAAATTTCTTAAATAAAAATAATGAATTAGTATATATTTACAAATGAAAATTCTCATTACATATAAAAACCATAATTATGATACATTTTATTACTTCAAAAATAATATAAGTTATAATTTATTTAATTATAATTTATTAAATTTTTATATTAACTTATAATATATTATGGATATATTTAAAGAGATAGGATGATGTTTAGGGTGTGGGTAGCAAGGTAGGAGTTTTGCGGTCTTGATTTTGAGGTTATTGATATGGAACGATTAAGGTTACAAGTCCAAGCATAACTTGAGAAAGGTTACCACAATCATCTCTCTATCTATATCTATCCAAATGAGAGCAAACATGTTAGCAAAAAACATTTTTGGAGGATTTTCTAACAAGGTTTATCTACCATGGTTCTCATATTCGTATTTTTCCAATAATTTTATTGTGACGGGATTTTTGGGAGGTTAGCCATTATGGAATAAGACATTGTGGACTAGGGGGCAGATAACCCTTCTCATGTCCAAATATTCTGATGACAGTCAAATTATGACTCCAAAATTTTCCACTTTAACTCTTGAGGG
Organism: Pinus albicaulis; assembly: GCA_034641835.2. NCBI lineage: Eukaryota > Viridiplantae > Streptophyta > Pinopsida > Pinales > Pinaceae > Pinus > Pinus albicaulis. Next base: position 454,839,647 of record CM076580.1, on the reverse strand, counting down.
ACAATTGCCAATGTCATGTCTAATCTAGACAAGAATGTTAATAGCCCTATTAATTCTAAGAAAAATATTGACGTGGTGAGCCTTTTGTTTTATACTGAGACAAATCTCCAAATAGACCATGTAGTACATAAATCATTTTTAAGCTTCAAATGCCTTTCTCCACTATTCTAGGAAATTAAGTATCTAGATCCTTCAAAGTAGAATGGGAAGAAGTTCTCCTAGGTGGTCATTCAAAGAGTGGAATCCAAGCAATGGAGGAAAAGGTCATTCATTCTTAAAAAATAGAGGTGGAAATGGTGTTATGGTTGGATGTGTGGATTGAGTAGGTCTTAGACATCTTGGGGAAGACTATAGTGGAGTGTTTATTTTTTCTCAACACAAAAAAAACGTTATCTTTTCATTAAAAAAAAGAGAGATTACATTTCTGATATTTTCCATTCTTTTCTCTTTGGTATACTATCTGTGATTGTGTCTATTTCCCTTGTTCTTAAAATTATAACTATATCCCATACGTACAACTAAAACTTATATTCCATATGTTGTCTAAATTGATTTTATCAATACATCCTCAAAAAAGTAACTACTACCTATGACTATCCTTTTCTTATGTCTTTCCGATATTCATATTACTTCACCCTCTAGAAAAATTCTAGTTGATGTTGATGCTCCCTATATTCATGACTTTTCCCTGTGCAAATGTTGAAAAATGATACTTACCTGATCTTGAGTCAATTCCCCTCTTTGAAATTAGGTCAGCTATCTCGTTCTACTCACTATAGTTGTGTGTATATGAAATGTGCAGAAAGGAGGAGTCCAGGGTTTTGATTCGCCTCATCTAGTTGGATAAGATATGTGGGCTAAAGAGAGTATGATCCTTAACCCAATCAATTATACTTTTTGCATCCCTGAACACACTAATATTTTCCAGTCCCAACCACTTTTTAGTTATGAGGCTACCCCATAGTGCAATGATCTCTGATCTATTATCAGTCCCCGATCCTCCCTGCCACCAAAAGTGATAGTATCGCCCTGGTTCCAGAAATATGACTGCCCCACACCTGGATCTTCGTTGTTGACTAGCCCCGTCGAAATAAACACTAGGGAAAGTCCCCAAATTGTTCTTGATGACATTATTCCTTATTTTTGTCGCTGACTTCTTGGGAACGATCTCCGAAAAATAAGAAATAGACTTCATGATCATCTCCCATACCTTCAGACTCTTGCCTTCAAACAACCACATATTTTGACTATGTCATATGGTCCATATGCCATAGAATGAGAGGGTTCAAAATACATACAAGGCCTTGAACCATTTGTTAAACCAATGCTCTAGTCTTGATTTCGTATTCATTCTTCTAGGCTTAAGGATGATCACCATCCCTCTCCATACCTCCTTAGAAAATTTACATCAGATGAACAAGTGATTTGTCTTCTCTTCTTCTATCCTACACATCGAACATATACCCGGGTTGTGGTAACCTATACCCTACAAATTATCACATGTAAGAATTCTCTGGTGAATGGCCAACCATCCAAAACAAAGAAGCTTCATAGGTACCCCCCATCCCCATGCTGTCGAGTACCAAGTTTTATTACAGAAATTGTATTCAGTCGTCGGTAGGCGCTTGTATATATCATTGATTTTTGGGCTTCGGTCCTTTGTTATACCATAACATTGTAACCTATCTACTCTTGCCCCAATGTATATACCCGAATAATTCAGATTAGAAATGAAGGCTTCTTGTTCCATGGCCAACATACCTATTAATCCAATGTATGTAGCCTTTAGCGAAGATGAGTGAACACCAAACTGCCTATTCCTGTATGTAATATGAACAAAATTGAGATACCCTTCTCGTGTAGTGTGTTGATGAGAACAATTGACAGAATGTGGTTTACTTCGAACCCCCATAATGCATCCAACCTGATCTATGCCCTCCAACCATCCCCAATAGACCATCTTGAAAATCCCAGCAACCACTGTCAATTCTTCCACATGCTCCTCCATATGTGTGATGCTCCTAGAGTGCTTCTTGCCCCCAACCTTGACCATGTCGAGAGAAAATGACCCTTCATATATTTCTCCCTAACTATTTGTCCCCAAACACCGTTGTCATTTTTAGCCCTCCAGAATATTTTAATGATCAGTGCACAGTTAAAATTGTGCATGCTCAATATGCCCCATCCCCCTTGTGCAATCAGTCTAGCGATTGTCCTCCATCTAACCAGATATTTTTTTTCATAGTCACATCGATATTGTGGCATACTTCCATAGGTTATAGTGGAGTTTTTCTATGGTAATGGTAAGATTATTTGGCTAGAATCGCTTAAAATATGGATCGAGGATAATTGGGTTTCTTTAATGGATATTGTTAGTGTAAATTCTTAACACAAGTGTATGAAAAGAGATCACTTTAGTTCTGTGTGAAAAACAACCCTAACAACAAAGATCGATGCTTAGCTTCTTTAGATCTGCAATAGATAGTCGAAACAAATGCAACAAAAACCCAGATCTATGCAGTAAAATAAGTTAAACAGTAAAAATAAATAAGAGTTTCTCCAAATATCCAATGGAAAAGACAAGATATATAAAGAATTATATGTATTAACACCTGGGAAGGTAACAAAGAATGATGTTACCAGTCCCCCTCAATGGGATGGGTTCTTGGCTGTCCTCAACGCTTTGGATCTAGAAGTTTCTCTCTCTCAATGGTGTAGAAAACCCAAGACGTGTTGAACTCTATGGGAGCTCAAGAAGCAAAAAAGTAATGAAAGTGATCAAAGTATGACTATGACAAAAGGATCAAAGTGAATAATGAATGGAAAAACCTCCTATTTATAACAAAATATTGAGTTATCCTCGATAATGGCGAATAATAAAATATTATTAACCAAGATCTAGATCTAACTGCTTGAAATATTTTATTATATTTTGTTGGAGGGAAAATGAATTAATTTGGTTAAATCCATTTATTTAGAAAAATAAACAAATACATTATTTATTTATCATTTCAAGAATGGGGTTAAGGAATAATTTAACAAATAATGATTTGTTTAATTATTTCCAGGTGATTTAGTCAAATTTAGCAAGGAATAATAATTAAATAATGATTTAATTACTTATTCCTAGAGAAAAATAAGAAAAATAGTGATTTATCTAATTATTTCTCATAATTGGGTTAAACATGACCAGGAATATTATTTAAAAAGGGGTTTAATTAATTATTCCTTGAGGAAAATCAAATAAATAAGGTTTTGTTTAATTATTCCTCATGGGGTTTCCTATTTAAACCAGAAATAACTTAACAAAATATGGTTTATTAAATTATTTCTTATAGTGAAAGCAATTTTACTATGGTAAAATTGGTCTTACATGGTGTACTTCAATCCATATAATTGTAAATGGTTAGATGACCAAAAATTGGTCTAACAGATTGCCCCCCAACGTGCGAGCGTTAGGAGCTAATCATATGACTGAAGTACGTTGTAAGAACACAATCACTAGACACCAAAGGCGAGTCATAGAGACAAAGATACATAGACAGAGTGAAGTAAGAGAGGAAAATAACCTAAGGGGGTGAAACCTACAAATTATACAAGTCTCCTTTAATGTTTGGGTACCTGTTCTCAGTGAGGTGTGGGAGGCATACCTATGCCCGTCGAGATGACAAAGTACAAAAAATAATGGTGCACCCAACAAAATGGGACTGAGCTATAAAGTACATGATAAATGGTGACATGATGGCATAAAATGGGCCAGGCAAAAATATAATGGATCCCACATACATAATGCGCCTGGGACAACAGCCAGGACTGAATACAATAATATTGAAGTATATGAGACATAATAACAACCAAAGAAGCCTTGATAAACAGGAAAGCGCTCTGAAAATATGAATGGATCATCTGAGTGATACATGCATGCTATAGGCACTACAAGTGGCTGGAACCGAACCCATCAAATCTGCATATTTGTATCTGAGGTTGTAGCATAAAATGAGGTCATCCGGGAATGTGGGGGGATACTTGAAGGGCCACCCCCTCATGAGGTCTGAAACATCTCACACACACCCAGGAATCACTTGGACAATATGTTGGATCCCCGACCCATCAAGTATACAAATCTCGATCATGTTGAAGTGGAGTGGATGAGAAACAATCAAGTCAAAGGGAAATGAGGAGTCACTTTTCCTAATCAGAGGCACCAAACAAGAATGGAAGATGGAACCAAGGTACACCACCCTCTAGGCATGTCTTCTGGAATTAATGTGCTGATGTCGACAGAAGGAGGTCTTCCATAGGTGAGGAAATGAGGATCCTCACCTAAGGCACGAGGGATCATAGTAAAAGTGACTGATGGACTGACACCATGGATGATGATAGAAGAGGGGATACTGAGTAGTAGACGAACGATTTCTCTTGTTAGAGCATAAAAGCACGGATGACTTGGCAGTGACTGACTCGACTCTGGAGGGGATGGGGGATAGTATCACTGGAGGCCAAAAAGGGTCTACACAAGAGGGGGACAAGGCACAAATGGATATTATATTGTAATAGGAAGAAAAAAGGACTCGGGACAGACTCCATGCATGCGATGGTGACTCAACTCGGATGCTTTGAACAAGGGTGACTTGATGAGGCTGCCACACAGGATAGGCCCGGTGGGGACCATAAAAGCATGAGAAGTAGAAGGTTACTCATGAAAAAAATCGACACATGTGATAATAATTATGGAGGCAAAGTGGTGCCCCAAGTACAAGTAGCGCAAGTGAGAAAATTCGGTTTTGAGAGGCGGCGAAGTGACCCTTCTTGGAAAAATGGCTTCCAGGTGAAGTATCAAATCACAAAAAATAAAAGGATACCCATTTTAGAGCTCAGTGAGAGATTTCCAATGGTGCTGACGGTGCGTCAAACTAGGCTATGGTTTGGTCACAATTGGCGAAAGAAAAATTAGGGTTTTTCTTTTAATAGGGCGATTTCCCTCCAATTTGATTCATTTGCTAATGGAGCTGTTGTGAATTTGGAGAGGAGGAGAAGGCCCTAAATCTTGCGGTGATTGTATAGGAAAAACCAACCATTGGAATCAAGAATCGTGACTTTCAGGTTAATGGCCTTACTTGTCTAAAGGTGGCCTTAATCCTTCTTGGAAGAATGGTTCCTAGTGAAGAATCAAGGGAGGAAAGGAATACAATAATGAATTACTAAAGAAGGTTTAGAATCATCCTTGACCCCCAAGTCAAACGTTGGGACCAAGTGGTAAGTGTGGCAGCACATAAAGTAGAATATTTGAAGGTATGGTATCAAGCATCTACAATATATGGCTCGCTAGAGATGCTGGTAGAACAAATTATCCAAGGAATGGGAGGATAATCAACCATACCTAGATTGGTGGGGTCTAGGCTGAGACTTATGAAAATCAAGTGAGAAGGTGGGTAGGGGTGCCATCATGCCTAGAAGCATGGGATACTTCCCCCAAGCATATGTGATGGAGGGGAGTGATCTGGTATGCTAAAGGTGGGAATGATGCCCCTAGCTAGAGGAGTATGTGGAGCACCATGATGTTCCAAGTGTTGACCTAATGGATTCAAGCACTCAGTCTCATAGGAAATAAATTCTCAAGAGGATGGTGAGAAGATATAGGGGCATAGGTGCCCCCAAGCATGCTATGGACATGCCAAATGAATTTATAATAGTGGAATCTAAACACATTTTGATGATATGGTTCGCCATTTGTTTATGTTATGGTTATCTTCTGTGGGAAGATTGGAGAGATGCAGTTAGAGAAAGGAAATGGTGGATTACCAATCTCGTTTGGCACTGGATATATGAAGCAAATGGACTAAATTTCTGGGTTTGCATACATGGTGTCACTATCCCAAAGAGTGACTTTGGATCTAATGAACTGGTGCTCACCTAGAAAATACTTAGGTTGGTCAACAACAATGTCGAAGGGACTGAGTTATTGATGTAAGATGAAGGAATGATTAAGTGGATCATTGCTAGAGTGATTTGAAGTGATATGAGACTCTAGAGGTTCTTCTAAATGGGGAAGAATAATGGTACTAGAGTCGACACTACCAGATGCACTAGGAGGGTTTCTTCTCCTGGACTCTAAAATAGGGGTGACCCCTTACCCAAACATTAGGTGTCAATGTAATGGCCACAAGGTGTATGTGGTTCGATTGCATGGGTTCGAAGTAAGGGTTATATAACTAATTGACCTCACCATGGATGATGTGTTTGGAATCCACAACATGTTGGTCATGGGTCTGCTGTGGAAGGAAATATGCACAATGGTACATATCATACCAAGGAAAGTCAGGGGTGGTCATAGCTTCCATAATTTCTTCATCAGGATGAAATATGGAGGAACTAGTAGAAGAAAGAACACATGATGCAGCGGGGCTACCTGACACATCATCATGAGAGATATGGTTCACATACACATCACTATGGAGGGTAGACGAAGAGATAGTAGATGAAACATCTACTGATGTTGAGCCCAAGGTGATTGCCGAAGTTGATTTAGTTGAAATAGAAGGGGATGCCCTGGAGGGGTCTCCCACCATGGATCTCATAGATGATGAAAGATAGAGGATAGTGGCCGAGGGTTCTGTCATCTTGACATTGGGGGGAGGTATCACAATGGGTGTAGAAATTTCCTCTGGTTCTACTAAAGAGAGACTTGTGAGTAAAGGAGTAGAGGATCCACTACGACCGACCTCGATTTGATGAACAACCTCAAGGGTGTCACAAAAATCGTCGAGACGAGGACAAAGGTGAGAATAATGGCCATAAATATCACACAAAGCACAAGGGTGGTTCGTGCACAACGATTGAGTTTCTTAGCTGAATCGGATAAGGTAACATGGACCTCTGGGATATTAGATTCAAGAAACATCTCGTTGACCACAAGTTTGAGATGAGGAATCTCAGGACAATTATGGGTAGCATGCCCAAGAACATCACACAAAGTGCATGTAGGTGACTGCTTTGGAGGCCTAGGAGGAGCATGAGTTTTTTGGGGGGCCTTGTCCTTAGGTTGCTTCTTTTTTTATTTTCCCCCCTCATGAGAGGCTTTCGCAACAAGAGTAGATTCCTTTTGAGGTGGATGAGGCACTGAGGAAAAGGGAGGGGTCATAGAGACTGGTTGGACCAGGGTAAAAGTGGTATAAGGTTTTAGTTGATCAAACAGAGTGTTTGATGGGGGATCAATGTACCAGACTGGGATCCCCAGGGTCAAATTGGGAAGGCTCAACGTGGCCATAACAGGCACCAAAAAGACTCCAGAGGGGGGAGCTAGAAACAGTATCTTACCAGAAGGGTAATGGCTTGGTGGAATGGCTCCCAAATGGTTAAGGTTAGGGGGAACCGTTCCTGGTTGAAAAGGGGTGGAAGAGACACCAATAGAGGGAGAAGGTTCTTGAAGAGAAGGACTCAAAGGCTTCGTCAAGTGACCACCAGTAGGTTGGATATGTGTAGGCTTCTGGATGGTTGAACCAGATAGCTTGTGGAGAGCCCGAGACGATTGCATCATGCAAAAATTCGATGAGATGGGGTCAGTGATAGGGGGGGGGGGGACCGGAGAATGCACCATGTAAGGTGGAATATTTATAGACTCCTCGTGAAACATTGGTGAGAGGTGTGACTTATTGCTTATCGACCACCGAAGATATGATAGAATCAAGGGAGGTTGGAGACTTCCGTTCGTAATATGTCAACTGATAAATGGTGTCGATATTTCCATTGTGAAAAAAGCACATCTTATGTTGAACCGTAGATGCAACATTATACATCGCATGGGTATAAATACAACCCAAGAGGATATTGTAATCCAGGGGGGTGTCAATGACTTCAATGTCAACACAAACAATCTTTCCCGCAAGTGTGACAGGGAAATTGTGGTACATGCCAAGGGGCTGAGAAGGGTGACCGTCCCGAGCATGTAGAGTGATGGTGTATGGGGCTAAGTCAGGTGATCTGAGTTTATTCCAAAAAGAGGCAGACATCACGTAGGAGTATGCGCCCTTGTCAATGTTACATCGCGAGACATTGGCATTACAAATCTTGACTGGTATTTGGAAAGCGACAAATGAAGGTAGGGGGGATGTTGTAACTTGTAAACATAAAAGAGGATCAAATGATCATATGAAGGATCCACAACACCTAGAGAAAATATTAGAGCTTTATGTTGTGAAGGGAACGACTTGAGGACTTACAATGCTGACATGGCATCAAGAGACTGTGTTAAGTCATTTACTATGTTGTAAGTGTGCTTTGGCAGAAGCAACATTTCGGTGTAATGGCCCTTTAGCGATCTTGGGAATAACCTCTGCGCGAGAGTGAGGGATTTGTAAGGGAGAATTGGGTGTCGAAATGGACCATGTGGAAACTTTGGTTTGGGACTTGGTTATAGACGTAGCAGGTGGCTTGTCATATTGGCACGACTGAGTCTGAAGGTTGACATCAGTGGTATTGACCTCGTCCGAATTCATCATGATAATCTGGTATTCAGGGGTACCAGACTATGAAGGTTGAGGGGCGGCCTGACCTTGAGGGGGTTGGGTGGACACATATCCTTGCTGAGGGAAAGGATTAGTGAATACATCTGGTTGAGCTAGCACAGTATTTGGAGTAGCGAAAGCACTGGCTTGCTGTCCTCTAGATGTTTGTTGTGCTTCCCACAACTAATGCATATGGGGTAAAAGGGGAAAATCATGAGTATAATGGCCATGGAAACCACAACAAGAACAAGGCTTGTCCGTACGAAGAGCCATGTTTTTCTTGGGCTGATCGCCCTGTTGCTGGTTGTTAGTGTTAGGCTAGTTCCGTTCAGGTGTGTTCGGTTGGTTACCTTGGTGCCCTTGATTACCTTGCGCTGGTTGATTTTGGTTGCCTTTCCTTTTTTACTTGGAATTAGGAGGATTAGTCGCACTATGTTATGCATACACTTGAATCTAAGGGGGAGGAGGTTGCTGCGGCGGAGGTTGAGAAGGCACAGGAGGATGGGGTGCTGATGCCAGAGGGGATGGAGCACCGGGCTATAGATCAGGATAGAAAGGAGGTTGAGCAACATTGAGGTGGACATGTTGAGCGACATCTGGCCCTGGCATCGGTTGATGCAATTGGGAAAATGCGTAGGGTGTGCTTCGTCCTGGATACATGCTGCCGAGAGGGGGATAAGTGCTAGAGGATATGGCCCCTCCCTGAGGGAAACCATAACTCATGGTAGGATGAGTATATGGATGTGAAAGAGATCGAATGATACCGTGAGAGGCATGAGATGCCCCCGATGCATTGGCACCACCAAGTTTAGGAAGATCCGGTAAAATGGTATAAACATAACCAAATTGGGTGTAGATCAAGTCATATTTCAATGCAACTTGGAGAGCTTCTTCCTCGGCCTGAGGAAAGTGAGATGTGACATCTTTACCAATAAATGGCAAAAGAAATCTGAGAAACCAATCCATATAGACACGGTCGTTGAATGTAGGAGCTCAATATAAGCTCCTCCTTCTACACCATTCTTGGACATGGTCAGAAAGTGGGTGGCATAAATTTGACGGAATGCGGTCAATAAATATATACCATTATCATATCATAGAGGTAGATGGAAATAGGACAGAAACGCTTTAGCAAGAGTCTCAAAAGTGGAATGTGAGGCAACGGTCTGGTCGACATACCACTTTGAAGCTTCTCCAGTGAGCGTACGATGGAATAACCAAAGACAAATGGAGTCATCAGTGATAGAATTGGACGAACACCGCATGCCAAAGGAGTGAATGTGATTATCAGGGTCCTCTCTAGTGTTTCCTTCAAACTTAGGGATGTCTGAAGGAATATTAGTTGGCATAACAAGCCAACCTGGATTGTGGAGTATAGGGTTGTTAATTAACTGGCTAAAATTGGGTAGGCTTAAACCTACCATAAAAGGTAGCAAAGGAGTAGCCAGAACGGTTCCTGTAGTGGTTCCACTTGTAGTAGCTCCAACATTATGGCCGGGGATGCCACCAGCTGAGGAACCAACACCTGCATTGGCGCCTGACATGGTGACTTAATGAGGTGGAGGAGAACTAGGTTCAGAAGGACCAGATGAACCAGAATCAAAGTCGGTATGGGGACTCAGCGGAGGACTAACTCGGATTCTATGCTTTCGAGTAAGTCTTCCTAACGGAAATTGAGGATGAATCCAGGATAAACACCTTGGGGGCGCAATGATGGCAAGACACAGATGACTCAAAAAGATGGAAGAGTGATAAACAAAGGCTCAGAGGGGCAGATAAATTAATTATGATGTTTATGTCTTGGCTTGGTGGTGTAAACGAAGCACTCTTCCCTTTAGGTGTACATGTGTGAAATCCCTATGTTAATTTTAATTAAGCCCAGACAGTTGTATATAAAGAAAAAGAAAAAATTCTGAATAACTGTAAATAACACTGAAACGACAGTAAAATAAACAACTAAAGATGCATAAATTCAACCCAAAAGAAGGCTTCCCAAACAACTATTCCAAGAGGTGGGAAAAATTGAATCAAAACACACAAGAAAACCAAAAGATCTAAGGTCAAAGGGACATGAATATAATGACTTAGATATACTGGAGAAGGTGCGGAAAACAACAAGAAACTAGAGGGAAAACTGTTGCAAAATGGGAAGTGAAAGGTTAAAACCCTAAGGGAAACAAGTGGAACCCTAAGGGAGAGACCAAAAAAAAACAAGAGGGGGTTTTGGATGGAATAAGAACCGATCTAAAAGTATCTAAAAGAAGGATAGACCAAACCCTAAACAATGGCTGAAAGTGCTGCAAAATCTCAGACTACCTACTCAGGGAAAACCATCCTAAAAAGGTGGAAGCGTATTGAAATCCTAAGGGGCTTGGTCCTACTTCAAGGAGACAAACTGAGCATATCCAGGGTTAATACAGGTTGAGACAAAGGTCATATAACCCTGAAAAGTGCTTGCGGCAAACCCTGACAGTCACAAAAAAATCCCGCTAAAAGTTGCCGATTGCAGGTACTAACCTGTTAGTTGTTGAAATCATAGTTTCTGGCCCAACAGGTGTGACCTAAGCTTGAAATAACAGGTCCTAGTTTGAAAAGTGTGAGCTTCATATCCGGGATCCTCGGGCAGCATGTTGCGGAAAAAATTTCCGTCTTTGGCGCGACTGATACCTGTTATCTATGGAAAACACCCAAAAATGCTCAGAAATTAGAACTTTTACTATTTTAGGGTATAAAAGGTAGAAAAAACATTAAGAGACTAAAAAATAGCTGAATAAAACCCTAGTTACTGAAGTATCTGGTCACACAGGAATCTAAATAAAACCAGTGGAGTCGCCAATTGTTAGCGTAAATTCTTAACATAAGTGTACAGAAAGAGATCACTTTAGCTGTGTGTGACAAACAAACCTAACAACAAATATGGCTGCTTAACTTCTTTAGATCCGCAATAGATAGTCGAAACAAATGCAACAAAAACCCAGATTTATGTAGTAAAAGCAGTTAAACAATAAAAAGAAATAAGAGTTTCTGCAAATATCCAATGGACAAGACAAGATATATAAAGAGTTATATGTATTAACACCTGGGAAGGGAACAAATAATGATGTACCAGTCCCCCTCAATGGGATGGGTTCTTGGTTGTCCTCAATGCTTCAGATCCAAAAGTTTCTCTCTCTCAATGGTGTAGAAAACCCAAGACGTGTTGAACTCTATGGGAGCTCAAGAAGAAAAAAATTAATGAAAGTGATCAAAATATGACTATGACAAAAGGATCAAAGTGAATAATGAATGGAAAACCCTCTTGTTTATAAAAAAAATATTGAGTTATGCTCGATAATGGCAAATAATAAAATATTATTAACCAAGATCTAGATCTAACTGCTTGGAATATTTTATTATATTTTGTTGGAGGGAAAATGAATTTAAATTGGTTAAATCCATTTATTTATAAATAATAAACAAATAAATGATTTATTTATCATTTCTTAAGGAATAATTTAACAAATAATGATTTGTTTAATTATTTCCAGGTGACTTAGTCAAATTTAACATGGAACAATAATTCAATAAATAAATAATTAATTATTCCTAGAGAAAAATAAGAAAAATAATGATTTGTGTAATTATTTCTCATAATTGGGTTAAATATGACCAGGAATATTATTTAAACAGTGGTTTAATTCATTATTCCTAGAGTAAAATCAAATAAATGAGGATTTATATAATTATTCCTCATGGGGTTTCTTGTTTGAACCATAAATAACTTAATAATATATGGTTTATTAAATTATTTCTTATAGTGAAAGAAATTTTACTATGGTAAAATTGGTCTTACATGGTGTACTTCGATCCATTTAATTGTAAATGGTTAGATGACCAAATATTGGTGTAACATATATGCTTTGGTGGTCCACATTTTAACTAGAGGATGGGTGTCTTTTCTTCTACATTCAGACTTAGGTGCAGATAATCTTTCAGGTAAAATTCAACGTTGGGGCCCATTAGGTCGTAGTACAAAGATGAAGCATAGAATTTGACTCGTCAGGGGAACCAATTTTCCACACAAACAACATGGAAGATTTTTTTGGGGCTCCCTCTAGTTTCTTGGTGAAAAGAAATATTAAGTTCAATAGGAAATAAGATCGACAAATTTGTGGATTTTTTGATCTAGGTGGATATTGGTGGCCACCCGCCTATTCCACTTGGACCCCCACCATTGTTTCTTATAAGATTCCTTAATTGTAGCACAAATTACTATTTTTGGCATTTTTTTGGGTCCTAAACTTGTGGAGTCATTTTGAGGGACTAAAATATGTTTTGGGGAAAACAGAGAGACCCGAAAAGTCCCAATCCTATTACCCAATTTTTTTTTGGCCTCCTCTTCGAAAAATTCCAAACAAGGCATTATGATAGCCAAACAGAGATCGTATGCCAAAGTTACGACCCCGGGAATTTGACGTTCCAACTTACCCCAACGGGGCCCACAAATGTTTGGTGCTTCGTGTCCTAGGGTTAGGTTTTTGGATGTTTAGGGTTTTGCATTATTTTTGAATGATAAAATGGCCACCGAGCCTTATTGTAACACAATTCAAAGGCATGTAGCTGCCACATCTCTTCTCAGAGATAAGTTACCATCACCAGAGCTAGTTTATTTCCATTTTGTATCTAAGCATATTTCAATTCTTTGGTGTTAATGAAATAAAGTTTTATTTCTACTGCACTTATGTGTTTATGTTTATATCTTTATTCTATTGTGTTCCTACATAAGTATGGAACAGTTACAACCAAATTGAGTCTCATAAATGATATAATATGTGCATGGACTTAAGTTGAGGTGGACTTGCAAGATGTTTTGCTGGAAGAAATAGAATTAGTTTGTGGATGTAACACCCCCAAGATGACCCATTGTATATACTTGTAGATACTTTTATTAGGTTGGTGAACTAGGTTTTGTTGACCCTACATGCCCATGTATATATATATGTGCATATTTATTTTCGATTTTTGGGTCTGTGTTCCTATGTTTATATGTATTGAAGCTAGAATGCTTGTGTTATTAAGTCCAAAGAGATTTTATGTTAAAATGGTAGTGAGCCTAGCTATGAAAATATTAATCACACCCACATTATAAGAAAATACAACATGGTTGAAAGACACCAGATGAAAAGAGTATGGGGGGATATGACTCCATAATAAGAAAGGGAAGGGTGTGGAATTATGTCATGGTTTGTAATCCATGTCAATAATATTATATTCCAAAAGCTACTTTTTGGACATAACAAAAAGTAAAAAAAGGGTATGTATAAGCCTAAGTCATACCTTGGTTTTCTATCCTAAGTACAAAAGTGAATGGATGAATAAGGCTATGGTAGTTCCCTTGTGGTGAGGGTGATTTCCTTGGTGACATTTGGATAAATGAATTGATGCATACTTAAGTCATGTTTTCCATGATTGTGGGGTTTCATTCCATTGTTTTGGTCATCATTCAACCATTATCCAAACAACCATTCTCCTTGGTACTTCCCTAGTTTTGTTGAGACTAGTTGATATATGAACTTAAATATCCAATGAAACTTATGACCTGTGTAAACTATTGGGAATTACTCAATGGAATTATGTGGGAAATTCTCCTTTCTCATCTTGGTAAAGGATGGAGCTTGGAGGGGGAACTTGTTCACTAATATTTCCCTGTGTGAGGCCTGCGGGGTTCCTAGAAGATCTGTTGAGATTCAACAAGATGACGAGCCTAGTGAAAATTAAACACCTTCACTAGGTGGGGCCCGTAGGCTATTTTTAGGTGTATGTATATTTTTAGAATGATGAGCATATTATAAAATTGGCAGGATGCTGATTTTAGATGGTTGAGAAAATTCAATCTTTATATGGAATTTCTATTTTTAGAATATGGGTGAAGTCTATTTATAGATCGCTAATTTAAAAATAGAATGCATGTCGCTTATTATTAGCCCTTAATAATAATCTGACAATAAATAGTAACTTATTCTCTTGGAGCACTTTATTTTAGTGAACAGATGTGGCACATCAGTGGGCTGAAGGAATTACGCAATTCCTAGGGTGGTTGGTGACTTATGCATGGAGGACTTCGTTATAACTGATAGTGGCAAGTTGTAACAGAATTGGAAGAGTAGTTATGTGAGTTGTTATTTAGTTTAACTCAATTCAGTGAGTTAAACTCAGTTGTGCTAGCTGTAACTAAAGATACACTAGTAAAAGATGAGTGAATTAATTATTTAATTAATTCACAAGTAGTGTCTTACTTGCAACTAAAAAAATACAACAGTTAACTACTTGCATGTCAGATCCATTGGAGACCCAATGGAGACATAGGTGAAAGGGTGAGATGGAATATCAGTTGTGACTATAGTGATGCATTCAATGCATCTACACTGAAATTGGAGATGCCAATGAGGATTGCGCAGTGCAAGCAAGGCAAGAATGAATTCGTTCAGGGATCTTCTTCGGCAGGGATTGCGCAGTGGAGGCAGGTTGTCAGGAGGCAAGAAATTGGTGCATGGACGTGCAAATTTCTGCATGACAGTGTGTGATGATTGTATATTGTATCGAGAGATCTATGAGCTGAGCTTTGTATGAGATTGTTACATGTTCCATTGATATACATAATATATGATAGTTGGGGTTTTTAGCTTTAAGCTTTCCTGGTAAAACATCTTGTTAAGTGTGATTGATGTGCTTCATATATATTTGCAATTGGCGATTTAATTTCCGCAAAGAATTAAGTGGAAGGATTATGTATTTAACATAAGATTAAATTGTTAGATTAGGAGAATTCAAAAACAAATTATTGTGTTTATAAATTTCTACATGGTATCGGAGCAATGTTAATCACTGGAGATTGCAATATTGAAGCGGTGTTGAGTTTTGTGCTGGTGGACAATTCGAATTTGTTGCAAGTATTTCTTGGTGTGACAGTTGAGTTAACATTGAAATGGCTTTCAATGGGTTGCGTTTGGAGTATGCACTTGAGGGTAGCTCTAACTACATAGCTTGGAAGGACAAGATAGAGGCGGTGCTGGAAGATAATGGTCTGAAGGAGTTCATTGATAGCAATGTTCCTAAGCCCACTTCGATGGATGCTGCATTACTTGACGCCTGGAAAAAGAAAGTAGCGAAGACAAGAAGAATTCTGTTGGAAGGTGTGAAAGACCATATTGTGTCAAGCCTTCATGGGAAATCCATTCCATTTGCAATGTGGAAGGCTTTGACAGATCTTTCCAAAGTAGTAGCAACTATAGGAAGTTGGCGTTGCAATATAAACTCAGAAAAAGCAAAATGGAGAAGGGCGATAATATTCAAAAGTATCTCATGAAGTTTGTCCAATGCAGGGATGAGATGGTGATTGATCCAGGTGGATATTGGTGGCCACCCGCCTATTCCACTTGGGGCCCCACCATTGCCTCTTTCAGTTTTTCAGTTTCAGCACAACTTACTATTTTTAGCAGTTTTTCGGGTCCTGAACTTTCGGAGTCGTTTTGAGGCCCTAAACGACGTCTTTTGGGCATCACACCTCTAGCAAATAATCATGGCGAAAGTTGTAGTCCTCGGATAGATATTTCTAATGATGTACCATGTGCGTCAAATGGAGATAGTATGCCAAAGTTACATCCCTGGGAAGTTGAAACACCAATTTACCCAAACAGGGCCCATAGTTTTGGCACTTCATCTCCTAGGGTTAGGTTTCTGGATGTTTAGAGTTCTCCATTGTTTCTCAATAATAAATATGCCCTCGAGCCTCATTGTAACTTAGTTCAGAGGCCTGTAGTCGCCACATCTCTTCTCAGAGATAGCTACCGACGCCCTAGCTAGTTTTATTTCCATTCTATCTGTAAGCAAATTTCAGTTCTTTGATATTAATGAAATGAAGTGTTATTTCTGCTGCATCTCTGTATTTATGGTTATATGTTTATTCTGTTGCATTCCTACATAAATCCAGATCAGTGGTATCAGAGTGGTCTGCTTTTTCTCGATCCTTCTTTTCATGTCCCCAACGAGGTCGGGGTATAAGGAGCTAGGGCTTGATCTGGTGGAACCTTTGCAAGATCAGCCTCGCAAACCTCGACGGACACCCATGGGGGACGAAAATAAAGATGAGGGAGTAGGAGATCCTATCAAAATATTGCTCGAGGAGGCCCTCAAAAAATAAAGGAATGTGATGATGGATAACTTTGCTCAGATCCTTCAACGACTGCCCACCGGCGGCACATCTGCATCCAGCAGCAACTTTGGAGGAGCGACTCCTTTTAAGGTACAAGTAAAATTTGTCATTCCCATATTTGAGGGTCAAATAGACGCAGATGCCATAGATAGATGGTTGAATCTATTAGAAGGATATTTCTTTGTTCATGACTTTTCAGACCGGGAGAAGATTGTTTTTGCACTCCTCAAAGCTACCCCCCATGTTAAGGATTGGTGGGAAACCTACTGTGAGAACAAGGACTAGATAGAACCCTCTTTGTTCTCGACCGTACCAACTTTTAATTATTTCTGAGACGCCGTCAAGGAACAGTACTATCCTGTGGGGAGCTATGAGGACAAGTACATACAATGGACCACGCTGCGACAACAAAGGGATCAAGATGTGCATGAGCTGACGAATCTGTTCCATACCCTGCGCACAAAGTTGGGTATCAAAGATTTGAAAATACGAATTGCTAAGAAATATCGCATTTGATTGTTTACATAGAATGCATTCGGGAGGAAATGGAGTTCCTCGACATTTCCTCGCTTGTCTGACATCTTAGGTATCTTTCTTGAATTGAGGAGAAATTCAAACGAGAATAAAGCGAGACTTTGGATACGCTGAATCAAAAGCAAGGAAGGTGCTTCCAAACCGCGAAACAAAGACGAGCCAAGGCATAGGCGGCTAAAGACAACCGTCGGCCTGAAAATAACGAAGCACCATAATGGGGAGAAGGACACGGGAAAGTGCTGTGAGTTCCATAAGAGCTCCACTCACAACACAAGTGAGTGTCGGGCCAAGCAGTCTCTAGTGGCCGAGATGAGGGCTTCTGAGTCAGATGCATGCTCTGACTCCGAATCAGAAACTGAAAAGGGGAATGAAAAAGGGAAACAGATTATTGATGCGGAGCCCAACGCCACTGTTGCCACTACAAAGGTCCAGAAGGAGGAACCGGAAGATCCAGAGGAGGAGGAACGTCTCTTCCACTCCCAGATGTGGGTAAAGGGCTCCCCTGTACAGTTCATTGTCGACAATGGGAGCCAAAAGAACCTCATTTCAGTAGACACCGTGAAGCGGTTGGGCTTGCCGACCACAGCTCACCCACATCCATACACCATCGGGTGGCTTCACCAAGGACGAGATCTCCGCGTCAGCCAGCAGTGCCGCCTTCCCTATAACATCAAGCCCTTCACGGATGAGGTATTATGTGACGTTGCTCCTATTGATGTTTCTGATGTATTATTAGGACAACCATACTTGTGGAAGCGTCATGATGTGTATGAGTCTCGACCTCGTGCTGTTATTATTACTTTGGGAAATAAGTTGTACAGGATACCAAAGGTACCACCTCCTACGACTATCTCTTTGGTTACTGCAAAACAATGCAGTAAGCTCATTTCCCAAACCAGGAAATTTGTTTTCCTAATGATCCGCCCCCAGGGCAAGAAGAAGACTATGGCCACGACCTCCAGACAGGGCCCCTCTGCACGACAACAACAAATGGATAAGGTCGTGGAGGAGTACGGGGACATCTTCACCTCACCCACAGGGGTTCCTCTGCACTGCCAAGTCAAGCACCCGATTGATCTGACCCCAGGTGCGCCACTACCCAATGGACCGATCTATCGACGCTCTGTTCTGGAAAATGATGAAATCAAGAGGCAGATTCAGGAGCTGTTGCAGAAAGGTCACATCAGACCAAGTTCATCGCCCTGTGGGAGCCCGATCGTGTTGGTACAGAAGAAGGATGGGGCGTGGAGACTCTGTGTCGGCTTCTCCCGGGCAGACATGTTGGGTGTGTGGCGATTATCTTGTTTACTTTGTATCACGGCATTGGACCCACAATGCCTTAAAAATAGGCGCGCGACACCGCCCATGATTAATCGTGCCGTGGGGGGTCCGGGGGCGACAACGCTTTTTCGGAGCCCCCCCCTGGCGGGGGTTTTTGGGGGCAGCGCCCCCGAAGCTAAAAAAAGATGTAAAATTGCCTTGTAAAAGTATAGTAATTTCTAGTCAATCTGGGCCGTTCATTAGGCAAATGATCTGATGGTAGAAGTTATGTTTAGATTAGGGTTTTTTTCCCTAGAAGGCAACCCCTCATTTTTATGAGGGCATTGTATTGTGGCTGTGCATTGTATGTGTATTCTCAAAGCAAGAAACAGAGAGGGAGACTGTGAGAGAGAACAGAGGATATTACAGCGGATCTGCTGTAGGTTTTGTCTCTTCAATTTTTTGCTGGATAATAGAAAGGAAGGACTGGCTGTTCGGGGTGGATGTAGCCCAAACTGGGTGAACCACGTATATCTGTGTCTCTCTGTTTTTATGTGTTTAGTGTGCTTGTATTTTCTGCATATTTTATGTGTTTCATTGTTCCATAATATATATAATTTTCTAACAACTGGTATCAGAGCTGAAGGTATATTTGGCTGATAAACTCGCAGGAAAGAAGGGTTCCTGGTTCGAGTGGGAGCAATGGCGGACGATGGTAAGTTTAGGGTCGAGAATTTAATGGCCAAAACTTCCCGCTGTGTAAGATGCAGATGGAAGATTATCTGTATCAGAAAGATCTATACCTACCATTGAGCGGAAAAACAAAGAAGCTGGCAGCCATGACGGATGCGGAATGGAGCATTCTTGATAGAAAGGCACTCGGAACAGTACGGTTGTGTCTTGCGGCGTCAGTCGCCTTCAATATTTCAAAGGAAACAACAACAGAGGGTTTGATGCAGACGTTGGCGAAATTATATGAAAAACCTTCGGCCTCAAACAAGGTATTTCTTATGAAACGACTATTTAATATGAAGATGTCGGAAGGTGGATTTGTTGCAGATCATTTAAATGAATTTAATACAGTTACTAGTCAGTTAAGTTCTGTAGGGGTAAACTTTGATGATGAAGTTAGAGCTTTGTTATTCTTGTGCTCATTACCAAAAAGCTGGAATGGTTTAGTTATGGCCATTAGTAACTCTATCTCTGGATCTAGTACTTTAAAGTTTGATGATGTTGTTGGTGCTATCCTTAGCGAGGAAATGCGACGGAAAAGCTTCGGTGAGACATCGGGTAATGCTTTGAGTGCAGAGTCTAGGGGAAGAAGAATGGAAAGAGGAAAGAGCTCGTGATATCGTAGTAAATCAAGGAAAGGCAGATCCAAGTCCATATCAGGAATAATGTGCTGGAATTGTGGAAAGAAAGGACACCTAAAGAAAGACTGTAGATCTCGGAAGGGAAAAGAAGGAGACACACAGCAAGAAAACAATCATGAAGCAAATGTGACAGGTGATGTGTTACAAGATGCTTTGATTCTTTCTTTCGAAAATGTTACTGATTCTTGGGTTGTAGATTCAGGGGCTTCATTCTATGCCACACCTGATAAGAAATATTTTCATGACTATGTTCAAGGAGATTTTGGACAAGTTCGTTTGGGTGATGATAAACCCTGTAAAATTGTTGGAATGGGTAAAGTTCTTGAAAAACAGCAGAATGGAAACCAATGGCTACTAAAGGAGGTAAGGCATGTTCTAGATCTAAAGAAAAATCTGATTTCAACAGGGCAGTTAGGCAGTGAAGGTTGTGTGACAACTTTCACAGATAAAACTTGGAAGGTCACCAAAGGAGCGCTGGTAATAGCAAAAGGCGAAAAGGTTGGTACATTGTATTTATGCAATGGTATTTCTAACTCTGTTAATGCTTTAATTTCCAAAGGAGCAGATGCAACATTATGGCATCATAGGCTCGGACACATGAGTGAGAAGGGGATGAAGATTCTTCACTCAAGAAATTTGTTGCCAGGTTTGAAGAATGTTTATTTGGATTTCTGTGAAAATTGCATTTATGGAAAACAAAAGAGAGTCAGAATTCTCAAAGTTGGGAAAGAACAAAAGAGCGAAAAATTGGAGCTTGTGCATACAGATGTATGGGGACTTGCTCAAGTATCATCTCTTGGTGGCTCTTGCTATTATGTTACGTTTATTGATGATGCAACTAGAAAAACTTGGATTTATTGTATTCAAAATAAATCTGATGTATTTGATACTTTCAAGAAATGGAAAGCTTTGGTTGAGATTGAGACAGGAAAGAAGTTGAAGTGTCTCGGATCAGACAATGGAGGTGAATATTGTAGCAAAGAGTTTGATAGGTACTGTTCAGAGCATGGAATTCGTAGAGAGAAGACAGTTCCAAGAACACCACAAGAAAATGGTGTGTCAGAAAGGATGAACAGAACAATCATGGAGCGTGCAAGGTGCATGAGATTGCATGCAAGATTGCCTTTACAATTTTGGGCAGATGTTGTAGATACTGTTGTTTATCTAATAAACAGAGGGCCTTCAAGTTCCTTGGATGGTGGTATTCCAAAGGAAGCATGGACAGGTAAAAAGGTAAACTACTCTTTTTTAAAGCCTTTTGGTTGTGAGGCCTTTGTCCATATTAATAAATAAAATAGAACAAAGCTTGAGGCAAAATCAAAGAAATGTACCTTTATTGGATATGGTGCTAATGATTTTGGTTATCGCTTATATGATTATGAAAATCACAAAATCATTAGGAGCAGAGACGTAATATTCAATGAAAAGATCTTGTATGAGAATCAACTGCAGGAAAAGAAACAGGAAAAAGAAAGCAAGGAATACGCGGTTCTTGATGAGATATCTAAAAAAGTAAAGGTGCTGAAAATAATAAAAATCAACAACCACAGCAGCAGCAACCACCACAACAGCAACAGGCACCTCAAACACATGAAAGTGGTGTTAGAAGATCTACGAGGATAAGTAGACCCCCTAAACGATACTCTCCTTCATTATATTATTTATTGTTGACTGATTCTGGTGAACCTGAATGTTATGAAGAAGCAATGCAGGTTGAAAGTAGGAAGAAGTGGGAGCTAGCCATGGAAGAAGAGATGGACTCCTTAATGCATAACCAGACTTGGGACTTAGTCAGGTTGCCTGCGGGTAAAACTACATTGCAGAATAAATGGGTTTACAGGCTGAAGGAAGAAGATGGAGGAAAACAGAGGTACAAAGCTAGACTTGTGGTGAAGGGGTTTGCACAGAAAAAAGGTATTGATTTTGATGAAATATTTTCTCCTGTTGTTAAAATGAATTCAATCAGAACTGTTTTAAGTCTTGTAGCAGCGGAAGATTTACATCTTGAACAATTAGATGTAAAGACAGCATTTCTCCATGGAGATTTGGAGGAAGAGATATACATGCAGCAACCAGAAGGATATGAGGTCAAAGGGAAAGAAAAATTGGTGTGCGGGTTAAAGAAGAGCTTGTATGGCTTAAAACAGGCTCCAAGGCAGTGGTATCTAAAATTTGACAAGTTTATGTCTGAACAAGGTTATACTAGATGTCACTATGATCATTGTGTTTATCTAAAAAGGCAAAATGATGGCAGCTATATTATATTGTTATTGTATGTAGATGACATGCTTGTTGCAGGGTCTAACATGCAGGAAATACATGTGCTCAAAATAAAATTGGCAAATTCATTTGCAATGAAGGATTTGGGAGCTGCAAAACAAATCCTTGGTATGAGGATAACTAGAGACAGGAAAAATCACAAATTAAGATTGTCTCAGCATGAGTACATAGAAAAGGTGTTGAAAAGATTTAATATGCACAATGCAAAACCAGTTAGTACACCTTTTGCTAGCCATTTCAAACTTAGTAAGGAGATGTGCCCAAAGACCCAAGAAGACATGGATTATATGTCTAAAGTTCCATATGCATCGGCAGTTGGAAGCTTAATGATGCAATGGTCTGCACAAGGCCTGATATTGCACATGCAGTGGGAGTTGTAAGCAGGTACATGAATAATCCAGGAAAAGAACATTGGATGGCAGTAAAATGGATTCTCGGATATTTGAGAGGTACCACAAATCAAGCATTATGCTTTGGTGGTTCAAACATTGCTCTACAGGGATATGTTGATGCAGATATGGTAGGTGACAGAGATAACAGGAGGAGCACTACAGGATGTGTATTTACTGTAGGTGGAGCAACTGTCAGTTGGGTTTCAAAAATCCAAAGTGTTGTTGCACTTTCAACAACAGAAGCAGAGTATGTTGCTGCTACAGAGGCTAGTAAAGAAATGATTTGGTTACAAAGTTTTATGGATGAATTGGGTAAGAAGCATGATATGGGCACGCTATACAGTGATAGCCAAAGTGCTATTCATCTTGCAAAGAACTCATCATTTCATTCCAGGACTAAACACATACATCTCAAGTACCATTTCATACGGTCAGTATTGGAATATGGAGAGTTGAAGCTGGAAAAGATACACACTAGCCAGAATCCTGCAGATATGCTAACAAAATTTGTAACCAGGGAGAAACTGAGAACATGCTCAGTTTCAATTGGTCTTCAAGGATGACGATGAAGATGAGAAACAACCAGGTCCAAAGAGGAGTCATTGTCCAGCAAATGAAGCAACGGTGGAGTTTCTACAATCAGTCTCCAAGTGGGAGATTGTTGGGTGTGGAGCCTGATTATCTTGTTTACTTTGTATCACAGCATTGGACCCCTGTACCTTAAAAAGGGGTGGCAAATCCGCCCGTAATTAATCGCTGCCGTGGGGGGTCCAGGGGGGGTGGCAGCGCTTTTCGAAGGCCCCCCCTGACTGGGGTTTTCGGGGGCAGCGCCCCCGAAGCAAAAAACAGATGTAAAATTTCCTTGTAAAAGTATAATAATTTCTAGTCAATCTGGGCCGTTCATTAGGCAAATGATATGATAGTAGAAGTTATGTTTAGATTAGGGTTTTTTGCCCTAGAAGGAAACCCCTCGTTTTTATGAGGCCATTGTATTGTGGCTGTGTATTGTATGTGTATTCTCAGAGCGAGAAACAGAGAGGGAGACTATGAGAGAGAACAGAGGATATTACAACGGATCTGCTGTAGGTTTTGTCTCTTCAATTTTTTGCTGGATAATAGAAAGGAAGGACTGGCTATTCGGGGTGGACGTAGCCCAAACTGGGTGAACCACGTATATCTGTGTCTCTCTGTTTTTATGTGTTTAGTGCGCTTGTATTTTCCACATATTTTATATGTTTCATTGCTCCATAATATATATAATTTTATAACAGAACAAGATCACTGTTCGGAATAGGTACCCGATCCCACGGATTGATGACCTTCTGGACCAACTCAAAGGTGCAAAATATTTCAGCAAGATTGACTTGAAGTCGGGGTATCACCAGGTATTTATTGAACCCTCCGATGTGTGGAAGACTGCCTTCAAAGCCAAGGAAGGCCTTTTCGAATGGTTGGTCATGCCTTTTGGGTTGACGAATACTCCCACAACCTTCATGAGGATGATGGACGACATCTTGCGGCCATTCACCAACTCATTTGTAGTGGTGTAATTGGATGACATTCTTATCTTCAGCCAAACTTGGGAAGAGCACCTTCACCACATCCGACAATTCCTCCAAACACTGCGGCAACACAAGTTGTGTGCCAATCTAGAGAAGTGCACTTTTGGCATGACCCAGGTTCAATATCTGGGATACATTATTGATGAAAGGGGGGTGCAAGTGGATCCAGCCAAGATCCAAGTCATTCGGGATTGGCCAGCCCCAACTACTATAACAGAGCTTCACAGCTTTTTGGGTCTTGCTAATTTCTACCAGAGGTTTGTGTTGGGATTCTCTCATATCACTTGGCCCTTGAGTCAAGTCACCAAGGGAGGAGCGAGAGAAAAATTCTTTTGGTCGGAACCTCAACAGAAGGCATTCACAGAATTGAAAAATCGCCTCTATTTTGCCCCAGTGCTCACTTTACTAGACTTGCAACAACCATTTGAGATCGAGACATATGCCTCTGACTATGCTATTGGGGCAGTTCTTACTCAACAGGGACATCTAGTGGCATATCACAGTGAGACATTGTCTGACACAGTTCGCAAGTATCCCACTTATGATAAAGAAATGTATTCCATTGTGCAAGCTTGTCGACAATGGAAGCATTACATTTTGGGGAAGGAAACAATCATCCACACAAACCACCGGCCCCTGCAGTTCATACAGACACAAGGGAAGTTGCAGAATGATCGCCATCAGAAGTGGTCCACATATCTGCAACAGTTTCATTTGAACATCAAGTACAAGAAAGGTAGCACCAATAATGTTGCAGACTGCCTCAGCCGACCACCGATCGTGGCGCTCACCACCGTGCTCAACTCTTGTGGGCACGAGACTTCTGATTGGCCGCTTCTCTATGAGAGTGACCCCGAATTCGGCCACACTTACAAGGCACTCTTGGGGGGCACACAAGTTCCAAATTTTCACCTCCAAGATGCACTTTTATGTCACCTGGGACACCTTTGTGTTCCTTCAAGCGAGCGTGCCAAGATGATATGGGAAGCACACTACGGTCGAGTCGCTGGGCATTTCGGGGTCGAGAAAACAGTAGCAATACTACAGAAGTATTTCTATTGGCCGAACCTTCGAAAGGATGTCGAGAAGCACATCAGATCCTGCGCTGCTTGTGCCATTGCCAAACCGACCATCAAGAAGCAAGGCCTATATACTCCTCTACCTACCCCTAGTCGACCTTGGGAATCCATCTCCATGGATTACATGTCGGGCCTGCCTTCTACTAAGCAGGGAAATGACTGTGTTTTCGTGGTCATCGACAGATTCTCGAAGATGGCCATTATGGCGGCCTGCAAGAAGAATATCACAGCAGAAGCCACTGCTAAACTCTTCTTTGAATGAGTGTGGGTGAACTTTGGGATCCCATAGTCTATCATATCAGATCGGGATAGCAGGTTCCTCAGCACATTTTGGTCCAGCCTCTGGTCAATGTTGGATACCAAGCTCACCAAGTCCACAGCTTTCCATCCCCAAACAGATGGCCAGACAGAGGTCGTCAACATAATGATTGTACACATTCTGCGCATGTACAATTCAAAGCATCCATGCACATGGGACGAGAGCCTCCCCTATGTACAACATAGTTATAATCGGGCTCTCCACAGTTCAATTGGCCATAGCCCCTTTCGGGTGGGCTTGGGATTCCAGCCACTATGTCCCATTGACGTAGCCATGCCATTTGCAGCTGCTCAGGCCAATTCAGCTCATGTCCAGTCTGAAGTTGACAAAGCCAGTAGCTTCATCGAGCGCATTCAACACATCCGCCAACAGGTTCATGATATATTGGACAGAGCCAATGCCAAGTACAAGCAACGCCATGATCAACACAGGGTGCCACACAACTTCCAGGTGGGTGACAAAGTATGGCTACATTTGCAGAAGGAGCGCCTCACTGGACCCCACCGCAAGCTTCGCCCACTCCGATACGGGCCGTACACCATCACCAAGGCTGTAGGGACCAATGCCTTTGAGCTCAGTATTCCACCATTCCTTGGTCTGCACCCAGTCTTCAATGTGGATCGCCTTCGTCCTTACTTCCCACCTCTACTGGACACCTCAGACATTGCAGAACAACTCACACCAACAGAGTTAAACCCAGACTGCATGGAACAGGACACCACAGATTGTATCAGGGACATGAAAATAAAGATCACTCACCAACAGAACATCCAACTGTATCGGGTTGTCAAAGCTAGCCACCTCCTGCACCAAGGCAAGTGGTTCACCAGGGACCAAGTTCAGCAGAAGTTTCCTCATCTCATGGATGAACTCAACGCAATGGGGACCATTGCTTCCTAAGGGGGGAGGAATGATCCAGGTGGATATTGGTGGCCACCCACCTATTCCACTTGGGGCCCCACCATTGCCTCTTTCAGTTTTTCAGTTTCGGCACAACTTACTATTTTTAGCAGTTTTTCGGGTCCTGAACTTCCGGAGCCGTTTTGAGGCCCTAAACGACGTCTTTTGGGCATCGTGCCTCCAGCTAATAGTCATAGCGAAAGTTGTATTCCTCGGATATATCTTTCTAACGATGTACCATGTGTGTCAAACGAAGATAGTATGCCAAAGTTACATCCCTGGGAAGTTGAAACACCAATTTACCCAAACGGGGCCCATAGTTTTGGCGCTTCATCTCCTAGGGTTAGGTTTTTGGATGTTTAGAGTTATCCATTGTTTCTAAATAATAAATAGGCCCTCGAGCCTCATTGTAACTCAGTTCAGAGGCCTGTAGCCGCCACATCTCTTCTCAGAGATAGCTACCAGCGCCCTAGCTAGTTTTATTTCCATTACTTCCCTTAAGCAAATTTAGAGTTCTTTGATTAATGAAATGAAGTATTATATTTCATCTCTTGTGTTGTAGTTATATGTTTGTTGTTGCGTTCTGTTACGTAAATCCGGATACGGTGTCGACAGGGTCTACTTTTCTCGATCCTTCTTTGCATGTCCCCAACGAGGTCGGGGTATAAAGGGCTAGGGCTTGATGCGGTGGGAACCTTTGCCAAGATCGATCTAGCAGGCCTCGTGAGGGGACACCCATGAGGTGAAAATAAAGATGAGGGACGGGAGATCCTATCGAAAATATTTCTCGAGGAGGCCCTCGAAAAACGAGAATGCGATGATGGATAACTTTGCTCGAGATCCTTTACGGTTGCCCAAACGACGCATACGCATCCAGTGACTATCTGGAAGATGCGACTCCTGCAAAACACAGTAAATTTTGAAATTCCCATATTTGAGGGTCAAATAGACGCAGATGTCGTAGATAGATGGTTGAATCTATTAGAAGGATATTTCTCTGTTCATGACTTTTCAGACCGGGAGAAGATTATTTTTGCACTCCTCAAAGCTACCCCCTATGTTAAGGACTAGTGGGAAACCTACTGTGAGAACAAGGACCAGACAGAACCCTCTCTATTCTCGGTCGTACCAACTTGGAATTCTTTCCGAGACGCCGTCAAGGAACAGTACTATCCCGTGGGGAGCTATGAGGACAAGTACATACAATGGACCACGCTGCGACAACAAAGGGATCAAGATGTCCATGAGCTGACGAATCTGTTCCATACCCTGCGCACAAAGTTGGGTATCAAAGATTCAGAGAAACATCTGGTGCTAAAGTATCGCAGCTGTCTGCACAAATACATTCAGGAGGAAATGGAGTTCCTTGACATCTCCTCACTTGGTACGGCATACCGGTATGCTGCCAAGATTGAGCAGAAATTCAAGCAGAAGAAGCGGGACTTTGGATCTGTGAATCAAAAGCAAGGGAAAAGTGCTTCCAAACCGCAGAACAAAGGACCGAGCCAAGGCATGGTGGCTAAATACAACTCATCGAAGCCACAAGAAAAGAACAGCACCGCAAAGCCAAAGAAGGACACGGGAAAGTGGTGTGAGTTCCATAAGAGCTCCACTCACAACACAAGTGAGTGTCGGGCCAAGCAGTCGCTAGTGGCCGAGATGAGGGCTTCTGAGTCGGATGCATGCTCCGACTGCATGCTCCAAATCCGAATCAAAACCTGAAAAAGGAATGAAAAAGGAAACCAGTTGTTGATCGGGCCCAACGCTGACCTTACAAAGATCCGGAAGGAGGAGGCAAGAAAGATCCCGAGAGGAGGAGGAATGTCTCTTGCTCGGATGTGGGTAAAGGGCTTCCCCAATACGGTTCATTTTCCACGTGGGAACGGGAGCCTCTTCAGCAGACGCCATGAAACGGTTGGGCTTGCCGACCAGCTCACCCACATACTGTCACCATCGGGTGGCTTCACCAAGGACGAGATCTCCGTGTCAACCAGCAGTGCTGCCTTCCCTATAGCATCAAGCCCTTCACGGATGAGGTATTATGTGATGTTGCTCCTATTGATGTTTCTGATGTATTATTAGGACAACCATACTTCCATAAGGACCATCCTTGCTCTCTCAGTGCAGATGGGTTTGCACATTCATCAGATGGATGTGAAGACTGCATTCCTTAATGGGATCATTGAGGAAGAAGTGTACATTGAGTAGCCTGAAGGATGTGAGATCTTCAACAATGAGTCACATGTGTGCAGACTCAAAAGAGAGCTGTATGGGCTGAAGCAAGCACCCCGTGCTTGGCACACTCAGATCGACAGCTATTTCACTGGACTTGGCTTCACCAAGAGTGAGGCAGATGCAAACCTATACCAGATTTTGGTGGAGGGTAAGATTTTAAACATTGTTCTTTATGTTGATGATTTAATACTTTCTGGTGATGAGCAGCTGATGCACTCATGCAAGGAATACCTTGCAAAGGAGTTTGAGATGAAGGATATGGGTCTCCTTCATTAATTCCTTGGATTGGAAATATGGCAGCAAGAAGGTGAACTGTTTGTGTCTCAAGGCAAGTATGCTCGGGAGATAGTTGGTAAGTTTCACATGGAGGACTACAAACCCATGGATAATCCTCTTCTGGGAAACTGGAGGAAAGAGGATGTTGCATCGACAGAGGTAGTGGATGCTACTGTCTATCGACAGTTTGTGGGTTCGCTCATGTATTTAGTTAATACAAGGTCGGACATATGCTATGCAGTGAACCAGCTTAGTCAAGCGATGGTTAATCCTACCAAAATATTTTGGAAGGCAGGCAAGCATGTACTGAGATATCTCAGGGGCACATCTGAGTATGGATTATGGTACATATAGATGGATGAGGTGAAGTTGCATGGCTTCACGGATGCAGACTGGGCAGGAAACCCAACGGACAGAAAGAGAAAATCAAGAGGGGTTTTCAGTATTGGATCTACAATAGTTTCTTGGTACAATAGGAAACAAAGATCCGTGGCACTCAGTTCAACGGAAGCAGAATACATGGCAACTAGTCAAGCTACATGAGGCTATCTGAATGAGGAAGATCCTGGTCTGTTTATTCGGTTCTCATTTAGATCCTACAATGATACATTGTGATAATCAGAGTTTCATTAAACTCTCGATTAATCCTGTGTTTCATGGTAGATCTAAGAATATACATATTCGGTATCATCATATTAGAGATTGTGTGTAGCAGAAGATCATGTTGCTTCAGTACATTCCTACGAAGATCAGGATGCAGATATTTTTACGAAGGCGCTCACCAGGAGTAAATTTGAATACCATAGAGACAGGATCGGGGAGAAGGATAATCCCTATCTTGTTTAGAGGGAGTGTTGATATTCAACAAGATGATGAGCCTAGTGAAAATTAAGCACCTTCACTAGGTGGGGCCCGCAGGCTATTTTTAGGTGTATGTCTATTTTTAGAATGGTGAGTATATTCTAAAATTAGCAGAATGCTGATTCTAGATGGTTGAGAAAATTATATCTTTAGAAGATGGGCAAAATATATTTATAGGTCACTAATCTAAAAATAGAATGCATGTAGATTATCATTAGCCCTTAATAATAATCAGACAATAAATAGTAACTTATTATGTTAGAGCACTTTATTTCAGTGAATATATGTGGCACATCAATGGGTTGAAGGAATTACGTAATTCCTAGGGAGGTTGGTGACTCATGCATGGAGGACTTTGTTATAACTGACAGTGGCAAGTTGTAACAGAGTTGGAAGAGTAGTTATGTGAGTTGTTATTTAGTTTAACTCAGTTCAGTGAGTTAAACTCAGTAGTGCTAGTTGTAACTAAAGATACACAAGTGAAAGATGAGTGAATTAATTATTTAATTAATTCACAAGTAGTGTCTTACTTGCAACTGAACAAATACAACAGTTAAATACTTGCATGTCAGATCTAGTGGAGACCTAGTGGAGAGATAGGTGAAAGGGTGAGATGGACTATCAGTTGTGACTATAGTGATGCATTCAATGAATCTAAACTGACATTGGAGATCTGATGAGGATTGCGCAGTGCAAGTAGGGAAAGATCAAATTCATTCAGGGATCTTCTTCAGTAGGGATTGTGCAGTGGAGGTAGGTTGTCAGGAGGCAAGAAATTGGTGCATGGAGGTGAAAATTTCTGCATGACAGTGTGTGACGATTGTATATTGTACTGAGAGCTCTATGAGCTGAGATTTGTATGAGATTGTTACATGTTCCATTGATATACATAATATATGATAGTTGGGGTTTTTAGCTTTAAGCTTTCCCGGTAAAACATCTTGTTATGTGCGATTGATTTGCTTCATATGTGTTTTGCAATTGGAGATTTAATTTCCATAAAGAATTAAGTGGAAGGATTTTTTATTTAACATAAGATCAAATTGTTAGATTAGGAGAATCCAGAAATACATTATTGTGTTTATAAATTTCTACAATATCCTTGAGGGTAGTTGGAACTCCTAGAGTTACAACTCTTTGAGACTTCCCAAATGGACTATGCTAGAATCCCAAAACATGTAGTGGCATAACCTAAAGGATTATAGTGATAGAGAAGGGGGTGCCTTACCTTGGGTAATTTAAGCTAGGGGATCCAGGGATGTAGTTAGGGATATTGTTGGAGTTGGTACTTGGCATAGTACTTGTTTGGTACAAACTATGTGTCCATTGTTGGCTCTAGGTAAGACTTTTTCCTTTTGTAATCATATCCCAACTCGGGGGTGACCCACTACTAAAATATTTATAGTAGTGTGGTCTATGGTTAGGTGGTATATTTGAGGTTTGTAGCCACTTAGTCGATATTTACAAAGGCAAGTGCTCATGTGTCTTGTGTGATATTTAATTGGTGTAATTATCTTGTTAGTTATTGTTGTTAACCTACCAATAGGGTTCACTTGATTTACGTGTTCCTAAGTGATTTTCATGATATTTCATATTGTTATACTTGCACATTTAGATCATTTATGGAGCATTATTACCTACATCATTTATATGTATTTAGTTGCTAGATAATAGATGAAGTATGTAGCTGATAAAAGTGTGATTGTTGGAGGAATCCACATATATCATTGAAAATTAGTTGTTGGGAAGTATATCCATTAGTATATTCAATGAAAAGTCAACCATATATTTAATTAGTTGACTCAATTGATAATGCATAAGTGTTTGATGATTGCTCAATTCTCATGTCTAGTTGACTAGTTAGTTATCCTCATAAGTCATTAGGTTAAGTCAACTTTTGGAGACAAGCATTAGAGGAAAGAATTAGTATCATAATGCAAATATTTAGATAACATTATTAATTGAGGTTTCCTATATAGCCAATGGTGGATTGAAGGTTCTGGGTATACCATCATATCAAAGTGTCAATTTTAGTATTGAGCTTGCATCAAATAGAGACAAAGCAGAAGGAAATTCTTAGAGTCATTATTGGTTTAAAATGAAGCCTAATATTAGAAAAGTTTTAGATAACCAAGATGACGATGAAGAGTTGGAGGAAAAATATGGTCAACTGTATCAACTACCAGCTAGTCAAATTTTTCATTATAGTGAACAACTAGCATTATGGTGGTAAATTCCATCGAAATTCTACTGATTCAAATACCAAGTCAAGTCATAAGTTATATTGGAATAACATAGTATATTAGTCAGTTCAATCAGATAATAAATTTTTTAGTTAGCTTAACTGATAGTTGATTGGTTACTTGACTCGAATGATGGCCAACTAGTTAGTTAACTCAATCAATGGTTGACAAGTTAGTCGACCTGACTAATAGTTGACTGGTTAATTAGCCACACCAATAGTCGATTTGTTAGTTACTCAACCAACGATTGACTAGTTCATTAACCTAACCAATGGTTTAATAGAATAATACAATTGTTGAGTTTAACAATATGGCTAAATAACTCGACCATTTGCTCAACTCATGTTTGTAGTTTGTAATACCCTTGGCTCAATCTCCAAATTGTAATGTATATATACACATGACACTGAAGCCGATGAGCCAATACATGATATCTGTGCTATTTAGTCAGTTTATGTTGAGTCCAAAGTATATATGTGGTTAAGTGTGTTAGGCCTATGGGCTAATGTATAGATGCGAGTTTAAGGCCAGAGTGTATGTTTAGTTAGGCTAGAGAGCCTACGTGCTAAAAGGAAAATGAGTCTAGTAGATGTAATGTGTAAAAAAAAATGAGATTAATAAAATACAACCATGGTTGCAAACCATGGGATAAGAATAATATGAAGGGTTAGGACTCCACAAGAGGGAAAAGTGGGGGTGTGAAACTAAGACATGGTTCCTAACCCAAATAACTATTACCAATATGATATTCCTAAAGTAACATTATGGGATGATGTTAAAATATATAGTAACATTATAATATATTTTAATGAAATATTAGTTATCCTAAGCTATAAATAAAAGGTAAATAGGCTGTTTCACATTATCAATGTTGTTGATGAGACTATTGCGTCTTCTCTAAGGAGAGCCATATGAGGACTAGATACTATACCCTAAGGATATTTGGTGGACCTATGTACAAGTGCTCTTCTCCTTGTGTTGATTTGGGGAAGGAGAGAGCCCTAAAGAGAGTAGTATAGGTATAGGTGTCCTTGTGTGGGGCTTGCATGGGCCAAACATAGTGTTTAAAGGTGAAAGTGTTAGCATGTTTGTAAACTATTTTACGAAATCACTTAGTCAAGTGTATCTCCTTGGAACATACAGATTGCAAGACTTGTTAAAAATGGGCTTATCAACGAGGCCCCAAAACTCTCCATGGAAAATCCTTCAAAGGAATGTAATTTCTTGAAATTTTGGCCCCACAAAGTTATATTCCAAATGGTGAAAGTAATAAAGTCTTGCATTTTTTCATAAAATAGAGTTTGAGTGAAACCATACTTGATTATATTTTGTGGTACTCTTTCCTCTTGTGCCAGATTAAGGGCTCTTAGAATTATTTAGGTCAGTCTCTCTAAGTGTTTTCCAAATTGTTCCAATTAGATATGGTGGTTTTGGAAGTTATGATTACTAGGCATGCAAAAAATGGATAGAGAGTGGAGACCTTGAGGTCATTTTTACAAATGAAGGAAGATGCTTCACCATCAACAAGAAAAATTAATATGAAACCCCACATTATCAATGCCTCAATTAAATCCTTAATGAATTCCAAAAGTTATGTAGAGGAATTGAAAACTTTGTGTAAATATGGTTGAATGAAAGAGTCATTGCATATTCTACAAGCCATGGATGGGATATATCTATAGAACATGCTTTCCAAATGTACTCAAGATGTGGAAGTATGATAGTTTCCTGCAGAGTTTTTAATTAGGTTTCTATGAGACATGTGCTTTCATATGATATTCATATTATAGCTTGGGACAAACATAGTGTTGGGAAGGAGGCCTTAGCACTAATTGATCAAATGAAGAAAGGCGGGATTAAACACAATCATTCCATTTTTACTACCATTTCTCTAGTTTGTGTTAGCATGGAAACTATCAAACACAATGTGGAGGTCCATGAAAAGATAAATATACAAGGTTTTATTATGGTATGTTTATGAAAATTAAGCTTTTTGGTATATATTCCCAATGTGGTTGTATGGGGTTTTCATGCAACACGTTTGATGAAATGTCCAAATGGAATGTGGTGACATGGATTGCTTTCTTGGTTTCATTTTGTGTATTACAATGTAATGTGATTTTAGATAATTATTTGATCTTATTTGATTGATAAGAGGATTTAATGTTTTTTAGTATAGATAATCTAGATTAATTTGGTTACAATATTTAGTATTGATCCCATTTCAAATATAGATAATGATACAACCTAAATTTTCTTCGCTTCCAATGATGACAACTCTTCTTGAAAGGATTTGAACACATATCAACAACCCAACCATTCTAGATCATTCCACAACAAAAAAACCTTAGAGGTGTCCTATTCCTCAACATCTTGTGCCCATTCTACCACAAACCTTTTCCTTGATAAAATCAAATTCCTTTAGGTTGTAATGAACAAACTCAAGCTTAGAAAATCTAATATCCTTTGTACATCCTTTTTCCATATAAAAAATGCGACATATTTTGTTCTAGATACATCATAGCCTTGATTACTTCCTTTCTTGTTAACAAGAATCATAAAAAACAGGCCAGTTAAATATTTCACATGGCGAGTTAGAGTCATTTAAAGGCCATAATTGGGAATCAGAATTGGTTGACCTAGCCATTCTTCCATTGTATTTTAGTTGATACACCCATAGTTAGAGACTATCTATAACAATATCTATTTGATTCTTGTTCACTTAATACACACATTCCTAGTGCCAAGTTTTCCCTTGCACCTACTTTGAAGGTCAATTGTATCAATCTCAAAATGTGGTGGCATATTTAATTAAACCATACCAAAAGTAAAATGGATGTGTTACTTAATGTTTAGCAAGGATAAGAAGATGGGTTTGGATTCAAATGTCTTTTTTTTCATTTATATCATAAGTAACATTACAAAAAATTTTGAAAGCATGGTCTTCACAAGCTCAACATCATACCCAACACCTTTAATGTGCAATACCTTTGATGATATTTATGCATATTCTTGGTCTGGTTCACCTACAAGTCCTTGTGTCATTGGTTATTTATCATGAGTTCCAAGTCATGGGGTTTTCATTGCCTTAGTGACTTTATATTTGAAAACAAGGATCCCCTTGGGTGAATTAACATTTTCCA
The DNA here is from genome assembly GCA_034641835.2 of Pinus albicaulis. Classification (NCBI taxonomy): domain Eukaryota; kingdom Viridiplantae; phylum Streptophyta; class Pinopsida; order Pinales; family Pinaceae; genus Pinus; species Pinus albicaulis. The sequence continues at coordinate 454,804,495 of CM076580.1, read as the reverse complement.
AGGGTAGAAATGTAGCCTCATTTGAAATTTAGTTGTCATACCTTTGAACAATAATAGACCGCGGTTCTATGTGTGTAATATCCCAAAATGGAATAATGCATTGATACACAAACATAATATTTGAAACTACAGATTATGTACACATAATTTATGATCAACACATATATGCACAGAATAGGTGAGCCTTTTATTCATAGGAGATGGATTTCAGTTTACAACAATGCTCAAATAGATGCACTCAATCTAAATACATAGGCAAGAATGACCATGAAAACATGCCAAACAGGCACTGCATAACTGGAGAGCTGCTGGAAGAAATACTGCGTTGTCCCTTCTGCAGATGATGAATATATGACTGATGGCTTAAAGGGAAATGTATATCTATGGAGATTTGGAGCTCTAATGATGCCAAGATTCAAGATGTCGGCAATATGATGGAAACCCAAGATAACCCAGAAAGGAAATTCTAGATCTATGGGATTGGAAATTCACCCTCCTAGGGTTTGATCCCTTGACTGCCAGGTTATGCAGATATGAAGCTAGATCTAATAAAAATATGGCTGCAATATGTGATACAAATAGATCTAAGCTTGAAGGGTTGATCCCTTCTTCAGATCTCCAAGCTAGAAGCTTGATAGCTTGCTTCTTCTTCCTCCTCCTCAAAATGCAACAACTGAATATGCAACTGCTGGGAAAATTGCATTGTGCAAGAGGGAGGGACACAAGCCTACTGATATATGCTGCAAATAAGCTCCAGGCTGAAGGAAACAATTATGGAAAGGTAAGGGAATGATCCCTCATAGGATTCCTAGCTGAAGTGATAGAAACTTCCTTCCTCCTTTAGATCTGTAATGATGGACTGCACAATCCTGTATGGGACTGCTGCTGGTAGGAGGTGAATAATTTTTGGCCTGATGATAGATCTAAAATGAATATCTGGGAATGCTAATCTTGAAGTACAAGGTGACAGGAAAAATCATTCACCGGTTCCTCAGCTGAAATATTGAAGACATCCTCCTCCTCCTCTCAAACCCTTCTTCAGAAATGCGTAATTTCTAAATGTAATTGTGTTCTGCAGAGAGTAGGAATATTGTAGCATTAATTCCTGATGGTGAATAGAAGCTCATAATACCTTCCTAGAGTAGGCACTCGAAGTCCCCCGTGGGTAAGGGTGGGATTCCCGCTTGGGAACACCATGTGCTAAACAACACTGCAGACTTTGCTAAACAACATAAGCGTGCATAGAAATGTTCTACAGAAAATCCAGATCTAAAAAAATCAGAGAAATGAATAATCCAAGACTGCCTTCTATTCTTCCTTCATCTTCCTTATGTTAAAAGTGATCCTTCCTAAGTGCTGACCCACCTCTAAACTACGCTGTACATGTGGACATAAGTCTCCATGATTGACTGCATTGTTTCTCCATGTCCTTCATCATGTTTGCATTAAATGGTCACCCTGTCCATCATGTGTGCACTAATGCACCAATTCCTTCGTAATCTCATCATGAATTCTCTACGATATTACATTTGATTCTCTCCTTGATCTCAGTTGACTACTTCAACCTCTATGATCTTTCTCGTAAATGAAACATGATATCCACTCCTCTATCTTTAATGAGTTGCTCCACAACTCCATTATGTAGATCTAGGTCTAATTAATCCACATTCACACATCAAAATTGGATCTTATTCATCTTTGAGGAATATGGGTCCCTCCACCCCTTATTTACTTACTTAATTAAGATTATTAAGAACTCTAATATTCCAATTGTCTTAGGGAAAATTTGGAATATTATAGTCCTTGTCGCCAAAATTTTTCTTGTCCTCAAGAAACTGCAAAAGTAGATGCAAAATCCATCTATCCCCTTCCAAATGGCATCCACATAAGGAAGGCCTCCCCATATGCTGGAATGTGTTATGCATGTTTGGTTCCAAAGTTGTCTCTCAAGAATGCATAGAGGGACCTCCAACTGCGTAGTTAGATGTCCCTCATTCTCCAAGAAGTACCAAGTGACAACCATAATCTGACCAAAATCATCATTAATACATGAGATACATAAAATAAAGTGGTTCTTATCACAAAGGAAAAGTCCCATCTCACAAAACATCTCTTCATCCCATGCTTCATGAAGTAGATTGAGCATTGACATGCCCTCATCCTTAGCCCTGTTGGCCTTGTTGGATCCAAACATTATTCCAACATTGTGAAAAATAATAAATAGAGACATATGGGTAGACAAAAATGTCAAACCATATTCTCCCAATAGTAGCCACTGGAGTAAGGCCTCTTGTTGCCATCCTCCATCTTCATTATGCAAGATGGTCAAGCCAAACTCTCCCAAAAGCAACCAAAGCAATAAGAGATCTTGCTGCCTCTTCCCCTTCTCATGTGCATCATGGAGTAAAAACATACTGATATAAATTTGGAATGTCACATCAGCCCAATACAAAAAAACCCCATCATTACACATCAAGAGAGTACCATGCCAAGTTCTACACAATACAAAACACATAGACATAGGAGATGCAATGTGATGGCCAAACTCTCTCAGCAACAACCAAAGTAACTGTGCCTTTTTCTTCTGCATTATTTTAGTGATTTGTAAGGCATGAATAAGAAAAATATGAACCATTGGGTGGTAACCATACTCACCCAAGAGAAGCCAGCATAGCCATGCCTCCTTCTTCATTATATGAGTGTTATTCAAGGCACGAGTCAAAGAAATAGGAGCTTTTGGGTAGCAACCATACTCACCCAAGAGCAACTAGCGTAACAAAGCTTCTTGCTGGCCCATGTCATATATTTGAAAGTGGTCATGCAACCCTTGCTTATCATCCTCACCCACTCATCCCAATGTGGATGATGAATGATGTCTTGCATAAAAATGGTATCCTCCCATTGTAGAATACCATCCTCATCAAACTGATGAAGAAATTTGCACTTCACGATATGTTGAAGTGCACCTCCAATGAGATCTCTCCATGAGATCTTATTCTCATCAATGGACCTCCAAAACCAGTAAGGTTCTGGATCTGCTGCAGGTAGAAGTTTCTCTTTGAGCTGTGACAGTCTCATTGAGAAAGAGTCATCTTGAAAGGGGAAAATATTGCCCATCTCAATATGTCTACCATCTATCATCTTTTTCTCCATTGCTTCATGAGTGAAGTTGGAATTGGATTTCTCCCATAAGGAATGGTTCCTCTTCTTATCACTACTGTTTATTGACAGTGCTACCGATCTCCATGCTAGTGCATCTCCTGTCTCATGGCTTGGCACAATGCAGAACTCATGTCCTAGCATTGCATTGAATAGGATTACACTCATCCCCTCTTGTAAAACTCCACATTTCAAATCAAAGGGTTGAATGTAGCTGAACAATGATGAAATAGGATGGATGTAAATCTCCTCCTTGATCATATCAAGGGTCCTTTGCGGAGTGATTTGTTTCTGCTTCAAATCAACATGCTGCTTTAACCCTTGGTTATGCATTAGCTCTTATGGCATGTCCCCATAAGTTTAAATTAAAGCCACTGAAATAATATGAGATGGAAATGAATGCAAACCTTGGATCAAATGATACTTAGAAACGTATTTCAAGATCACAAGAGTTCCTCCCTCCGGTGCAATGGTCTTTCCAACTGCTAGTAAGAGTGACGACTGCTCTCCTACAAGTGTAATAGAGCTTTGAAATTTCTCCCCTTCTTCATGCATATCTTGAATAATTCATGGGAATCTAGATTTCAAGAGTTTAAGACTACCTTGCAGAGATGCAAGTGTCTTACCTCCTGATGTGAGTAATTTTGCAGCTGGTGGTGTACGTAGTGACTCTTTTGTGAAATGTTTTTGATTTTCTTCTATCAAATTCCTTCCTTAAGATTCGGAATAAATATGAATACTTAGTCACCTTTTCATGCTCCATGTGACCAAACCACCAATCATTGGCTTCACCTTGAAGATGAAGTGCTAAAATTTTAACAACCTCTCTTTTAGCTACAGGATGTAGTCGAAAGAATGAATCTAACTCCTTCCTCCAAGCCTTTACAATGCTTGAGGAAGATCCATCAAATGTAGGAAAATAGAACCTATTGTGCCTATTTATTCTATTGGTGTTGTAGGATATTCTTTCTTCTTTGAGTTTGAATAATTGTTGGAGAGTTAGGTTCTCCTTGAATGCTCTAGATTATACTTTGTACTTTTCAAGATATAGGCTGAGAGTCTCATGAGTCTCAGGCTCCATGTTTCTTCTTTCTTCATCTCCATACCATTCACCTTCCTCAAAGAAAGTGGGTATAATAGATCTTTGTGGATATTTATGCACCTCAGGTCTTCTTTGCTGCTGATAGGAAGTGCTCAGACCTTCCTCATTCTGAAACCTTCTTGAGGTTTCTCTTTGCCTTTCTTTTTTCATTTCATTGATATCTTTGGAGAGATTCTTCATAGTTATAAAGAAGGATGTAGTAAAACTTAATCCCTCCATATTTACAGATCTCTACTATCTTCTTTTATTATGTTGTCAAGAATGTCCACAAATTGAGCCAAAGATCATGCTCTGATACCACAGTAATATCCCAAAATGGAATAATGCATTGATACACAAACACAATATTTGAAACTACAGATTATGTACACATAAGTTATGATCAACACATAGATGCACAAAATAGGTGAGCCTTTTATTCATAGGAGATGGAATTTAGTTTACAAAAATACTCAAATAGATGTACTAAAGCTAAATACATAGGCTAGAATGACCCTGAAAACATGCCAAAATAGGCACTGCGTAACTGGAGCGATGTTGGAAGAAATACTGTGCTGCCCTTTCAACAGATGATGAATATATGGCTGCTGGTTGAAAGGGAAATGTAGATCTATGGAGCTTTGGAGCTCTGATGATGCCCATATTCAAGATCTGGGCATTATGATGGAAACCCAAGATAACCCAGAAAGGAAATTCCAGATCTATGAGATTGGAAATTCACCCTCCTAGGGTTTGATCCCTTGATTGCTGGGTTATGAAGATATGAAGCTAGATGTGATCAAAATATGGCTGCAATATGTGATACAAACAGATCTAAGCTTGAAGGGTTGATCCCTTCTTCAGATCTCCAAGCTAGAAGCTTGAGATCTTGCTTCTTTTTCCTCCGCCTCAAAATGCAACAATTGAATATACAGCTGCTGGGAAAAATACGTTGTGAAAGATGGAGAGACACAAGGTTGCTGATATATGCTGCAAATAAGCTCCAGGCTGATGGAAACAGTGATGGCAAGGTGAGGGAATGAACCCTCACATTCCTAGCTGAAGTGCTAGAAACTTCCTTCCTCCTTTAGATCTGGAATGATGGATTGTGAAATATTTGATGGGACTGCTGCTGGTAGGAGGTGAATAATGTTTGGCCTAATTCCAGATCTGAAATGAAGCTTGGGGAAAGCTGATCTTGAAGTAAAAGGTGACAGGAAAAATGCTTCACTGGTTCCTCAACTGAATTACTAAAGACAACCTCCTCCTCTCAAACCCTTCTTCAGAAATGTGTAATTTCTAAATGTATGTGTTCTGCAGAGAGTAGGAATAGTGTGGCACCAATTCTTGATGATGAAAATTAACTTAGAATACCTTCCTAGAGTAGGCACTCGAAGTCCCCTGTGGGTAAGGGTGGGATTCCCACTCGGGAACACCTTGTGCTAAACAACATTGCAGACTTAGCTAAACATAATAAGCGTGCATAGAAATGTCCTAAGACAAATCCAGATCTAAACATATCAAAGAAATGAATAATCCAAGACTGCCTTCTATTATGCCTTCATCTTCCTTATATGCAAAGTGAGCCTTCCCAATCCCTGGCCCACCTCTAAACTACGTTGTACATGTGGACATACGTCTCCATGATTGACTACGTTGTTTCTCCATGTATTCCATCATGTTTGCATTAAATGGTCACTCTCTCCATCATGTGTGCACTAATGCACCAATTCCTCCATCATCTCAACATGAATGCTCTATAATCTTACATTTGATTCCCTCCACGATCTTAGTTGACTGCTTCAACCTCCATGATCTTTCTCATAAATGAGACATGATATCCACTCCTCTATCATTAATGAGCTGCTCCACTACTCCATTATGTAGATCTAGGTCTAATTAATCCACATTCACACATCAAAAGTGGATCTTATTCATCTTTGAGGATTATGGGTCCCTCCACCCCTTTATTTACTTAATTAATTAAGATTATTAAGAACTCTAATATTCCAATTGTCTTAGGGAAAATTTGGAATATTACAACGTGGATGAAGGATTCATTAATTCTACATTTGTAATAATACCTTTTATTTACATTCCAAATATGAATATCCACTAGCACAAATACCATAAGTATCATAAATGGGAGAGCCATATGAATATAGATTAAATGATCTATGACTTATTTGCTTAAACTATAAATTAATGATTCCATAATGCACAGAAGAAAGAGGGTAAAAGCACACTTGTTTAACCTTATTGGATTTTTTTCAATGCAATGATATCACCCTCTAGGAAATAAAAAAACATCATGATCATTGTTTTCCTATAAAACTAGCACTAACTAATCTTCTAGTGAAATGAAAACAAACCACCTCTCTTCAACTTATAGTAAGTTATTTAGGTAGGCTACATAGTTGGTAGAAAGCTACTCTTTTGTGCTAGAAGTAGCTTCTTCTTTTTCATCCTAATGCCTTTTTTTATTATACAAGACAACAAGGCTTGTATCCCCATGGAATTTATAATCTATGTAGTGCTCATCATGCCAATCATCTTTACTCAAATTTTCCTTGATATTTGAAGTACATACCTGGTTTTTGGTATAAATAAATATTTTTGTAGGGATGGGAGTGCTCATTGATCCTTTACATGCTACCTTAGTTTTATCAATGCTAAAATTTGTAGCTAACCACTGGTTAATATTTCAATCTTTGGTTTCAGAAAGTTGTCATTCTTTCAAGCATTGTGTTTTCAACTTTACACTAGTCTCTTTCAAATATGCATGGTTCATGATTATTATTTGTCAGAATATCAGGGGCTATGGAAAGAAGACAATTGGGACCTTTATTTGCTTGTAATATTTTTGGCTTACTTTGTCTAAGTTTTAGATAGAGCGAGGTTCAAATTCTTTGATGCAATTTTTCCCTTGTTGGGGATATTGCTTCTTGCTAATGAGTAATGATTAAGTATTATGCAGGGGAGCTTAGGAGAGTGGATTTGTTTCATTGAGGTGAAGACATTGTAAGGAGAATATAATGTATTATTAAAGAGATCTCACATGCATGGTTTGAAAAGGGTTCTTTCTTTTTCTTAGGCATCCATTTCACATATTTTTAAGATGACTAAAATGGGGTGACTTTAAAGTCTCTGTCTTGAGAGTCTAGTTGCATTTTTTAAGGATTTATTTTGTAATATTTCAACAAATGTGTAAATTCATATGGCCTATATTTTACAAAATATGCTATTATTGACAAAAATATATTGTCTCTATTGTACCTTGAGAGACAACCTCTGGTTGAGGAGAGGTCAGTGCCCAAGAAATTTATTAAGAAAAATGATTAAATATGTTTTTTCTCCCATTGTTTTTAACCCCATAATTTTTAATTATAAGACAAGTTCTTGTTAATATTCTATGAGAAAAGGCAATCTTTCAGACTGAACTTTTGATGTTGAATACAATTTTAAATGATTATATAATGAGAATGGATGGTGGGAATTCTTTAACAATAGGCTGATGTATGTAGAATCTCTTATTTCCAACTTTAGAAGAAATATTTAGTTAACAAATAATGAAATATAGAAAAGAGGAGTGCATGATTAGGCTTTTTAACTTTAATTCACAAGAATCAAACTTTACAGAACTGTAAAATTAAAGACCAACATCTTCATTACTCTCTTCTATGGAAGAAAAACATAATATGAAAGACAACAGGTAACACATATCATACTGAAAAGGTGTCTGGAATCACTTTGAAATCTTTATTCAAATCCACATGAAGATTGAGAATACAAGTAGTTTCTTCTTCCGAGGTCCAAAACTTGGAACCCTCATTTCTTATTTTGAATTGAATTTATACAAAATTTCAAAAAGGGGCAGGTAGAAAACTATCCACTACCAAAATTGTTAACTGCATAAAATACCATGAAATAGATAGTTCTCCTGAACATTGCATTTTTGAAAAATAAAAATAAATACACCATCTCATAAATATAAAGGACTGTTGCATGAAAAGTGGTATTGGTTTACTGAGTGATCTGGGACTCTGGCACAATTGAGGGTTCTACTTCTGCACTTGTTGATGTTGGCGGCATCTACTCCCTTCATTTTTTCCAAATAGTTGTATCTAGACGTGGACTTTTGACAAACCTAGTTTGTGTCATCCTGAAGTCTATAATTATGTTGTATGTTGGTTTGTCAATGAAAATGGTTGTCATTAACCATAATAGCTGGAAATATGTTTGCAAGTAGTTGAAAATAGTTTCTCCTTTAATCATTGTTGTTTTCTCGGGTAGAATTGATCTTTCTCTTGGCCTCTACCATTAAATTCTAATAGGCCTCCCACAGTAACAAGTTTCCCTGTTGGTCCTAGCATGAAGCAAGCATGCTCTATTCCTCTTGTCAAAATCAGTACTGAACTTCATTACTGCTTCTTTAATCACTATCAATTTCTTCTCTTCCATTTTCCTCTATAATTTTTTCACAATCATTTTATTTATTTCTATGACATACTCAGTTCTATCTTCAATTCATCATTCCCTTAACTGCTGAAAATATTTTGAGTTGACAAAATCAATAATTTTCATAGCAAACTGAGGTCTCTGCTGTACTTTTTTCTTATTGGCAATGATTAACTCTTCTAGGTCTCTTATAATGATGTTATCCTCCTCAACTACAATCAAGGATTCCAAAATGTTCCTTATAGTATGGATGATATAATTTTACAAGATTTCTCTTGCTTGAAGAAGGGACATATTTCCCTTCACTTTCTCCTTTAGCTCCTTAATTTATTGAAAAGAAGTATGAGAATCATTTATGTACTTCTCAGCATTCTGTTTGGCCATGTACAATTCCTTTTTAGTTGATTTTATAATATTCATAGCACTCTCAAAATCTCTTTGAATATTTTTCATTTCATTTTTAGAAATTTTTAACTCGGTCATGACTCCAGTTAATTTATCAGCTGGATCTTTAGAATCTTCTTGTACTAAGATAGTACAAACATGAGAATCAATTTTCTGTTGCAAAACAAAATTCACTTCATTCATCTTGGAACCTTCATCTTTTCTTTGTAAAAGTTCATTAGTCAATATTTCCTTTTATTTTTATACCTGTGCTGCTTCTAAAGCCATAGGATGCTCTACAGAAGGAATCTTCAATTTCCTCTTAAGCACTTGAATTTATGTCTCAGCTCCCTATAATAATTTTTGAACAACACTTTTATCTTCTGGATTAAGACAAACATTAACAACCAATTTCTTTAATTCCTCATTTTGAGTAGTTAGAGCTCTATAATTTTCTTTCTCTAATTTTAATCGATTAAATACTTTATCTAACAAAAGTTCAACTTTACTTGCAATTGAGTAAGTCTTATGCAAATCATTATAAATCAATTCTCAAGTCTGCCCATGTAATTTGATTTTATAGGGCAGTGGAATATGTTTGGCATCTATTGTCAAGTTGACAATCTTAAAACTTGATCAAGAAGGCACAGTCAAGGCAGAGGGGTGAGAGAAATATAATTTTAGTTGATTCCTCTCCAAATCCATGGCAGAAAGTAATATAGTCTGATAATTTGAAATAAATTGGCCTTCTAATTGGTACTCCATGCTTTCTTTGACCTTTCTATTTCTGTCCTTAATTTAAGAGTACAACTTGTTCATCATTAGAACATAGCTCTGAACACTTTCTTCCAGGACAAGAGATTAAGGTGTGCACATAACCTCCCCTAACTGTAATTGAAAACCTGATAATGGTGATGAGCTTCCCTCCTTAGATAACTTCATCCTCTTAGAGCCTCAATCTGTTTCTACTTCAAAATAGATGACATCATCACTGCCTATTTTTAGATTTTTTCACTTTGATGAGGAGTTTCAACCTCCACACCTCTTGAAAAACTGGCCTGTCCTCCATTTGCTAGCTTCTCGACATATTTTCGAGCTTCATGTACATAGGGAGCATCAGAATTTTCCACTCTCCTGTTGAAAATAATATGATGAAGATCATATGCCCATTTTTCTCCCAACTAAAAATTCATCTTTTTTAGAAGTTTTTGTACTTCTCCCACAAATTTCCTGTTGTTCACAATAAAAATTCCCTCTATCTTTGGTGTTGATATTGCAACAAGCTAATGAGCTTAGTGAAAAGAGTCACCTTCACTAAGTGGGCCCACATGCTATTTTTGGCGCAAAGTCTATTTTTAGACTATGTCTATTTTTAGACATGTCGTTCATATTCTATGAGTTGTAGGATGTTATTTGTGGATGGTTGGTCAAGTTGGAAAAAAATACGGACTTCTATTTTTAGACATATTGGGCAGAATCTATTTTTATATTTCCAGTCTAAAAATAGATATGTCGAATATTATTAGCTCTTAATAATATTTGGACTCTAAACATTATCTTATTCTCTTGGAGCACTTCAGTTAAGTGCACAGATGTGGCACAGGAGCTGACAGAAGGAATTACACTATTCCTAAGGGTTAAGTGGAGTTATTGCATGGAGGACTTCAGTTAGAACTCATGAGACAGAGTTTGGCGGAGTTGTAGAAGTAGTTGGTGGAGTTGTGTTCAGTTTAACTTAGTTAGACACAGTTGAGCTAGTTGTATCTAGTCTAACTGATTGATACACTAGTGAGAGTGGTGTGAATTAATTAATAATTAATTCACTAAATATTAACTCATTAATCAACTGAGGAATACATCAGTTAACTAGAGTGCATGGACAGTTTCAGTGGAGACCAATGGAGAGATAGGAGAAAGAGAAAGATGACTATCAGTTGTGACTATAGTGATGCATTGATTGTATCCAACACTTAGTGGAGATGCCAATGAGGATTGCGTGAGCAAGGGTGGGAAAATTCGAGTTCATTCAAAGCCATTCTTCAACAGGGATTGTGCAGTAGAGGCAGGCTACCAAGTGGCAAAGATCGGTGCATGGATTTTCTAGATCGGACCTGATTAGTGTGTAGCGATTGTATTGTACTGAGAGCTTGATATGATCAGCTTTGTATGAGGATTTTTACATGATATATATGACATATATTATATACATATAGTTGGGGTTTTTAGCTTCAGGATTTCCCGTTAAAACACTATGTTAATGTGTGTGAATTTTTATGGTTTCAATGTGTGCATGCAATTGATTTAATTTCCGCATATGATGATCAATGGTGGAATAGATTCTGTATTGTGCATGAAGTTAAAATAGTGTGTGATCAGGAGAATATTGGATATATAACGCATTATTTATATAATTTATACATGGTATAAGAGAATTTATCATTGGAGCAATTGCAAATCATTGAAGCGGTTGAGTTTTGTGTTGGTGGAATTCGAATTTGCTGCAGTGTTTTCTTGGTGTCGAAGTTGAGATGTTTTTCAACGGATTGCGATTGGAGTATTCCCTTGAGGGTAGCTCGAATTATATTGCATGGAAGGACAGGATGGAGGTGGTTCTGGAGGATAATGGGTTGAAGGAGTTCATAGATGCAGAAATTCCAAAACCTGCTTCTAGTGATGTTGCCGCACTTGACGCATGGCAAAAGAAGACAACAAAATGTCGAAGAATTCTGTTGGAAGGTGTGAAGGATCACATAGTGTCCAGCCTTCATGGTAAAGCTTCTCCATTCTTGATGTGGAAAGCTTTGATAGACTTGTTCCAAAGCAAAAGCGACCAGAGGAAGTTGGCGCTTAAAGACAAGCTCAGGAAAATAAAAATGGAGAAGAGTGAAAGTATACCCAAGTACCTCACAAAGTTTTTCCAGTGCAGGGATGAGCTGGGAAGTGTGGGGGTTACTGTAGATGAAGAGGACTTGGTGAGCTTGGCTCTCCTTGGGCTTCCGTAGAGTTGGAATTCCTACGAGGACTTTGTCAATGGTCGGGAGAAACTGCCAGGATGGGAGCGACTTTGGTCGAATCTTGTGCAGGAGGAGATAAGGCAGATTACCAGGGATGGATCTTCATCGAAGAATGAAGATGAATAAAATTGTGCTTTGGCTACCAAATAAAGGAAGGGGAAGGGAAAGAAAAATCCTTCTCAATCCGGTGCGAAAGGCAAGAAGCAGGACATGTCCAAGGTGAAGTGCTTTCACTGTCACCAACATGAACATTACGCCACTAATTGTCCAAAGAAGAAGAAAAATAAGCAGGCTGCTGGATCTGCAGTTGGAGAGGCCTTAGCCTCACAGTTTCAGCTGGATTTTTCGTTGATCACATGCTTGGTCTCAAGTGTGATGGGATCAGTGTGGTTTCTTGACAGTGGTGCGTCTTTCCATATGACCGGAGACAAAGATTTGTTTATTGATTTGGATGAGAAGGATCTTGGAGTGATCCAGGTGGATATTGGTGGTCACCCGCCTATTCCACTTGGGGCCCCACCATTGTCTCTTTCAGTTTTTCAGTTTCGGCACAACTTACTATTTTTAGCAGTTTTTCGGGTCCTGAACTTCCGGAGCCGTTTTGAGGCCCTAAATGACGTTTTTTGGGAAAATGGAGAGCAACATGGGTCTATGGACTGATGTTGCTCATTCAAAATTTTTAGTCCTCGGATAGATCTTTCTAACGAGGTATGGTATGCATCAAATGGAGATCATATGCCAAAGTTACGCCCCTGGGAAGTTGAAACACCAATTTACCCAAATGGGGCCCATAGTTTTGGCGCTTCATCTCCTAGGGTTAGGGTTTTGGCTATTTAGGATTTCCCATTATTTCTAAATAATAAATAGGCCCTCAAGACTCATTGTAACTCAGTTCAGAGGCCTGTAGCCACCACATCTCTTCTCAGAGATAGCTACCAGCGCCCTAGCTAGTTTTATTTCCATTCTGTCTATAAGAAAATTTCAGTTCTTTGATATTAATGAAATGAAGTGTTATTTCCGCTGCATATCTCTATTTATGGTTATATGTTTATTTTGTTGCATTCCTGCAAAAATATGGATCAGTGGTATCAGAGTGGTCTGCTTTTTCTCGATCCTTCTTTGCATGTCCCCAACGAGGTCGGGGTATAAGGAGCTAGGGCTTGATCTGGTGGAACCTTTGAGAGATTAGCCTCGGAAACCTCGACGGATGCCCATGGGGGACGAAAAGAAAGATGAGGGAGCAGGAGATCCTATCAAAATATTGCTCGAGGAGGCCCTCGAAAAACAAAGGAATGCAATGATGGATAACTTTGCTCAGATCCTTCAACGGCTGCCCACCGTGGCAGGCGCATGCATCCGGCTGACCACTTTTGGAGGTGCGACTCCTTTTAAGGTACAAGTAAATTTTGACATTCCCATATTTGAGGGTCAAATAGACGCTGCACTCTTAGTAGATAGATGGTTGAATCTATTAGAAGGATATTTCTCTGTTCATGACTTTTTAGAGATAGGAGAAGATTATTTTTGCACTCCTCAAATCTACCCCCCATGTTAGGTGGTGGGAAACCTATTGTGAGAACAAGAACCCAGGACATAACCCTCTCTGTTCTCGATCGTACCAACTTGGAATTCTTTACGAGACATCGTCGAGGCAGTACTGTCCGTGGGGAGCTATGAGGACAAATACATACAATGGACCATCTTTATGACCGACAAAGGGATCAAGATGTGCATGGTGATGAATTTGTTCCATACCTTGTGCACAAAGTTGGGTATCAAAGATTCGAGCTTATCAATTGCTAAATTATGGTAGGCATGCATAGTTACATATTCAGGAGGAAATGGAGTTCCTCGACATATCCTCGCTTGGTACGGCATACCGGTATGCTGCCAAGATTGAGCAGAAATTCAAACAGAAGAAGCGAGACTTTGGATCTGCGAATCAAAAGCAAGGAAAAGGTGCTTCCAAACCGCAGAACAAAGGACAGAGCCAAGGCATGGCAGCTAAAGACAACCCGTCAAAGCCACAATAAAAGAACAACACCGTAAAGCCAAAGAAGGACACGGGAAAGTGGTGTGAGTTCCATAAGAGCTCCACTCACAACACAAGTGAGTGTCGGGCCAAGCAGTCGCTAGTGGCCGAGATGAGGGCTTCTGAGTCAGATGCATGCTCCGACTCCGAATCAGAACCTGAAAAGGGGAATGAAAAAGGGAAACGGATTATTGATGCGGAGCCCAACGCCACTGTTGCCACTACAAAGGTCCAGAAGGAGGAACCGGAAGATCCAGAGGAGGAGGAACGTCTCTTCCACTCCCAGATGTGGGTAAAGGGATCCCCTGTACAGTTCATTGTCGACAATGGGAGCCAAAAGAACCTCATTTCAGTAGACGCCGTGAAGCGGTTGGGCTTGCCGACCACAGCTCACCCACATCCATACACCATCGGGTGGCTTCACCAAGGACGAGATCTCCGCGTCAGCCAGCAGTGCCGCCTTCCCTATAGCATGAAGCCCTTCATAGATGAGGTATTATGTGACGTTGCTCCTATTGATGTTTCTGATGTATTATTAGGACAACCATACTTGTGGAAGCGTCATGCTGTGTATGAGTCTCGACCTCGTGTTGTTATTATTACTTTGGGGAATAAGTTGTACAGGATACCAGAGGTACCACCTCCTGCCGCTATCTCTTTGGTTACTGCAAAACAATGTAGTAAGCTCATTTCCCAAACCAGGAAATTCGTTTTCCTGATGATCCGCCCCCGGGGCAAGAAGAAGACTGTGGCCACGACCTCCAGACAGGGCTCCTCTGCACAACAACAACAAATGGATAAGGTTGTGGAGGAGTACGGGGACATATTCACCTCACCCACAGGGGTTCCTCTGCACTGTCAGGTCAAGCACCCGATTGATCTGACCCCCGGTGCGCCGCTACCTAATGGACCGATCTATCGGCGCTCTGTTCTGGAAAATGATGAAATCAAGAGGCAGATTCAGGAGCTGTTGCAGAAAGGTCACATCAGACCAAGTTCATCGCCCTGTGGGAGCCCGATCGTGTTGGTACAGAGGAAGGATGGGACGTGGAGACTCTGTATTGACTATCGGGCGCTGAACAAGATCACTGTCCAGAATAGGTACCCAATCCCACGGATTGATGACCTTCTGGACCAACTCAAAGGTGCAAAATATTTCAGCAAGATCGACCTCAAGTCTGGATATCACCAGGTACCAATTGAACCCTTTGATGTGTGGAAGATTGCCTTCAAAGCCAAGGAAGGCCTTTTCGAATGGCTAGTCATGCCTTTCGAGTTGACGAATGCTCCCGCAACCTTCATGAGGATGATGGACGACATCTTGCGACCATTCACCAACTCATTTGTAGTGGTGTACTTGGATGACATTTTGATCTTCAGCCAGACTTGGGAAGAGCACCTTCACCACATCCAACAAGTCCTCCAAACACTGCGGCAACACAAGTTGTGTGCCAATTTGGAGAAGTGCACATTTGGCATGACCCAGGTTCAATATCTGGGATACATTATTGATGAAAGGGGGGTGCATGTGGATCCAGCCAAGATCCAAGTCATTCGGGATCGTCTAGCCCCAACCACTATAACAGAGCTTCGCAGCTTTCTGGGTCTTGCTAATTTCTACCGGAGGTTCGTGTTGGGATTCTCTCATATCACTTGGCCCTTGAGTCAAGTCACCAAGGGAGGAGCGAGAGAAAATTTTTTTTGGTCGGAACCTCAACAGAAGGCGTTCACAGAATTGAAAAATCGCCTCTGTTCTACCCCAGTGCTCACTTTACCAGACTTGCAACAGCCATTTGAGATCGAGACAGATGCCTCTGACTATGCTATTGGGGTAGTTCTTACTCAACAGGGACATCCAATGGCATATCACAGTGAGACATTGTCTGAGACAGTTCGCAAGTATCCCACCTATGACAAAGAAATGTATTCCATTGTGCAAGCCTGTCGACAATGGAAGCATTACATTTTGGGGAAAGAAACAATCATCCACACAGACCACCGGCCCCTGCAGTTCATACAGACACAAGGGAAGTTGCAGAATGATCGCCATCAGAAGTGGTCCACATATCTGCAACAATTTCATTTGAACATAAAGTACAAGAAGGGTAGCACCAATAATGTTGCAGACTGCCTCAGCCGACCACCGATCGTGGCGCTCACCACTGTGCTCAACTCTTGTGGGCACGAGACTTCTGATTGGCCGCTTCTCTATGAGAGTGACCCAGAATTCGGCCAAACTTACAAGGCACTCTTGGGGGTACGCAAGTTCCAAATTTTCACCTCCAAGATGCACTTTTATGTCACATGGGACACCTTTGTGTTCCTTCAAGCGAGCGTGCCAAGATGATATGGGAAGCACACTACAGTCGAGTCGTTGGGCATTTCGGGGTCGAGAAAACAGTAGCAATACTACAGAAGTATTTCTATTGGCCGAACCTTCAAAAGGATGTCAAGAAGCACATCAGATCCTGCACTGCTTGTGCCATTGCCAAACCGACCATCAAGAAGCAAGGCCTATATACTCCACTACCTACCCCTAGTCGACCGTGGGAATCCAACTCCATGGATTACATGTCGGGCCTACCTTCTACTAAGAATGGAAATGACTGTGTTTTCGTGGTCGTTGACAGATTCTCGAAGATGGCCATTATGGCGGCCTGTAAGAAGAATATCACAGCAGAAGCCACTGCTAAACTCTTCTTTGAACGAGTGTGGGTGCACTTTGGGATCCCATAGTCTATCATATCAGATCGAGATAGCAGGTTCCTCAACACATTTTGGTCCAGCCTCTGGTCAATGTTGGACAAAAATCTCACCAAGTCCATAGCTTTCCATCCCGAAACAGATGGCCAGACAGAGGTCGTCAACATAATGATTGTACACATTCTGTGCATGTACAATTCGAAGCATCCACGCACATGGGACGAGAGCCTCCCCTATGTACAACATAGTTATAACTGGGCTCTCCACAGTTTAATTGGCCATAGCCCCTTTCAGGTGGGCTTGGGATTCCAGCCACTATGTCCCATTGATGTAGCCATGCCATTTGCAGCTGCTCAGGCCGATTCAGCTCATGTCCAGTCTGAAGTTGACAAAGAAAGTAGCTTCATTGAGCACATTCAACACATTCGCCAATAGGTTCATGATATATTTGATAGAGCCAATGCGAAGTACAAGAAACGCTATGATCAACACCGCGTGCCACACAAATTCTAGGTGGGCGACAAAGTATGGCTACATTTGCAGAAGGAGCACCTCACTGGACCCCACCGCAAGCTTCGCCCGCTCCGATACGGGCCATACACCGTCACCAAGGATGTAGGGAACGATGCCTTCGAGCTCAGTATTCCACCATTCCTTGGTCTGCACCCAGTCTTCAATGTGGATTGCCTTCGTCCTTACTTCCCACCTCTACTGGACACCTCAGACATTGCAGAACAACTCGTGCCAACAGAGTTAAACCCAGACTGCATGGAATAGGCCACGACAGATTGTATCAGGGACATGCAAATCAAGAACACTCGCCAACAGAAGATCCAATTGTATCGGGTTGTCAAAGCTGGCCAACTCCTGCACCAAGGAAAGTGGTTCACCAGGGACCAAGTTCAGCAGAAATTTCCTCATCTCATGGAGGAACTTAACGCAATGGGGACCATTACTTCCTAAGGGGGGAGGAATGATCCAGGTGGATATTGGTGGTCACCCGCCTATTCCACTTGGGGCCCCACCATTGTCTCTTTCAGTTTTTTAGTTTTGGCACAACTTACTATTTTTAGCAGTTTTTCGGGTCTTAAACTTCCAGAGCCGTTTTGAGGCCCTAAACGACGTTTTTTTGGAAAATGGAGAGTAACATGGGTCCATGGACCATTTTTCTTATTCAAAATTTGTAGTCCTCGGATATATCTTTCTAATGAGGTATGGTATGCGTCAAACGGAGATCATATGCCAAAGTTACGCCCCTGGGAAGTTGAAACACCAATTTACCCAAACGGGGCCCATAGTTTTGGTGCTTCATCTCCTAGGGTTAGGGTTTTGGCTGTTTAGGATTTCCCATTGTTTCTAAATAATAAATATGCCCTCGAGCCTCATTGGAACTCAGTTCAGAGGCCTGTAGCCGCCACATCTCTTCTCAGAGATAGCGCCCTAGCTAGTTTTATTTCCATTCTGTCTGTAAGCAAATTTCAGTTCTTTGATATTAATGAAATGAAGTGTTTTTTCCGTTGCATCTCTGTATTTATGGTTATATGTTTATTTTGTTGCGTTCCTGCATAAATCGGGATCTGGAGTGCACATTGAGATGGGCGATGATGGTAGATATAGTGCGACTGGTATCAGGACCATTTCCTTTGAGAGGGAGTCTGGAAAACCTTTCATCTTGAAGGATGTCATGCATGTTCCAGGATTGAAGAAGAATCTTATCTCTGTGGTGATGTTGGAAGACAAGGGATATGATGTTGTCTTTAGCAAGGGAAAGGATTTCCTACGTAGTAAGGCAACTGGTGAAACCCGGATGATAGGGGTTCGAGTTAAGAACCTTTATCAATTGCAGGTAGATGGCTGCGCAGAAATGGCAGGCAAAGCAGAAGGAGTGGTGAGCCGAGATGAGGGCGAATTGTGGCACAGGAGATTGGGCCATCTTCACCATGGCACTTCGAAAATTTTGCAGCATATTTCTACCAGGCTTCCCAAGGGTACACTTGCGCAATTAGATCAGTGCAAGGGATGTACTTTGGGAAAATTTGTGAAAGCCACGTTTCATGAGAATGATAGTCATGCCACGAAGATCCTTGAGAGAATTCACACAGACATGTGTGGACCTTTATTATTAGCTTTGATAGCAAAGCACATGTATTATGTGATATTTGTTGATGACTTTTCTCGTAAGTGCTGGATCTTCTTCATGTAGAAGAAGAGCGAGACATTCTCAAAGTTCTGTGAGTTCAAGGCACTGGTGGAGAAAGAGTCAGGGAAGCAGGTGAAGGCTCTTAGGAGTGATTATGGTGGTTGATGCAGGGGCATCTGGACAA
This sequence comes from Pinus albicaulis, assembly GCA_034641835.2. Taxonomy (NCBI): domain Eukaryota; kingdom Viridiplantae; phylum Streptophyta; class Pinopsida; order Pinales; family Pinaceae; genus Pinus; species Pinus albicaulis. The sequence continues at coordinate 454,785,340 of CM076580.1, read as the reverse complement.
ATTTGTATTAAGTTGGAATCTAAAACTGAAGAAGCTGGGTATGCGAACAGTCATGCGAAATTGGGGCGAAATTGTTGAAACCGACGCTGAAATTTTATGTAACTGATAAAAAATTAATGATCCTCCATGTGCGTTTGAGAAGACGAAGGGTTGTTTGAGCGACTTGGAGAGATTTTGGGCATCTCAACCGATTCATGTTCTTCTGTAAATTCTGTATAAATTGTGAATCTGTAATGTGTGAGAGGCAATGCATATGATGTAGTCGAACGAGGGATTGAATAAGGCTGAAACGACTTAGATTGTAATCATGTTTTGTATATATGATAGAATTATGGTTCTGTGGATTTTTGTGTTCAAATATGTTTGTTTATAATGTAGTTGAATGTCGCGTTGAATCCATAGTCATTATCGTAGATGCTGCTTATGGCGGATTAAATATATGAGTCCTATGTAAACTAGAGTGCGTATTGGATGAACTCTATTTTTCCTTTGAGTTATGACTGGAATGATATTTGATCCATAGTTATTAGTTAGAAGCAGCGGGTGAAGGGTTTTGGTTGAACATAAGATTCAGTTCGAGAATCCGGTGGAGCTCCACGTTTAAGCGCAGTTTATATCAAGGTTGAAGGTTTGTAGAGGAGCGGAATTGATCAATGGAAGAGAGCTGTATAAAAAGGTCGTAGATACGGAGTTGCAGGTTGAGTGGTTTCGGGTATAAAACCACCACTCACGCATAGCTTTAAGCCTGAAGCGGTTTCGCAAGAGTGGAAACCATTGAATGGATGGTGCGTTGTGACCACCGTCAGAAGAAATAGTAAGTGTTCATTTTCATGGGGACCTAACAAATGTGTGTGTTGGTTTATATTTCGCGGGTGTTTTGTTCTAAATCCAGGTCGATTTTCTTATGAATCATGGAAGGATAACGAGGTTGATATGTATATGAATTGTGGACCAATATCATTCAATTGTTGATTTGCATCGGAGCTAGGGGACCTGTTTAATGGTGGAAGTATGCGCAGATCGGAATGGCGCTGCGGAATTATAATGGGCCTATAACCCATGGTCCCAAGATCGTTTCCGAGCTATGAAGCTACGGTTTTAATACAAGTTTGAAGCTTGCAAGTTTATTTTTATTAATGAAAGGCGAATCTGCTTGTAGTAGGTTTCGCTCCCCATCAGTGGTGAATTCATCTCTAGAAAATTCAAAGACTTTTGCAGCATAGAAGGAATTTGAAGGGAGCTCATAGCGCCTCATAACCCACAACAGAATGGGATCGTGGAGCGGAAGAACCGAACTATTGTGGGTGCTGCACGGGCGATGTTGCATGATCAGGGCCTTCCCATACACTTGTGGGATGAAGCATGCAACACTACGGTTTATGTGCAAAACCGTTGTCCTCATAGAGTACTTGGCATGAGTACACCCGAAGAGGCATTTTCTGGTAAGAAGCCTGATATTTCTCATTTGAAGATTTTTGGCTCACATGTTTACATTCATGTGATGAAGGATGCCAAGAAGAAGCTGGAGCTGATTGCGGAGAGGGTTGGGGGATATTTTGGGGTACAGAGAAACACCTGACTGTCGTGTGTATTTTCCGGACGAGTCGGGAGAAAGGCTGTTGTTACGCTTGAATATCAGAATTTCATGAGGAAAAGCCATGAAGTTGTCACTTGAGGAAACTACACTTGCATGTAGATGTGAGGAGCTATTAGTTCCTAAGGATGAGCCTCGAATGTGGATCATCCCGCAAGAGATTGTAGGTGGAAGAAACACTCATCGTTTTCGAGCATTAGGCGGAAGAGCACTACGAAGTTGCCGTGGAATCTTGATGCAACACGAGAATGTAGGAGTCCCACATCACAAGGCGGACAGAGACAACCACACGACGATATAGTAGATACATAGCTTTGATGAAAGTGTGATGGCAGGCAGAAGTCTATGTGTTTCGAGGAAGCTGTGGAGGACCCTGCATGGGTAGATGCCATGGTGGAAGAGTATGATTCGATTGTCATAAACAACGCATGGGAGATTGTCTCAAGGCTGGAAGGGAAATCAGTGGTAGGTTCGATATGGATCTACAAAGTGAAGCAAGCTGCTGACGGGAGCGTTGAGAAGTACAAGGCAAGATTTGTTTCACGGGGCATCTCACAGATCGAGGGGATCGGCTATGAAGAAACCTTTGCACCTATCGCAAGGTATTATTACATATGGAGCATCCTAGCTCTCTCAGCACAGATGGGTTGGCACATTCATCAGATGGATGTGAAGACTACGTTCCTCAATAGAGTCATTGAGGAGGAGGTGTACATAGAGAAACTTGAAGGTTTCAAAATCTTCAGCAGCAAGTCACATGTGTGCAGGCTCAAAAGAGAGCTGTATGGGATGAAACAAGCACCTTGTGCTTGGTACACGCGGATAGACAGTTATTTCACCGGACTTGGATTCACCAAGAGTGAGGCGGATCCGAACCTATACCAGATTGTGGTGGAGGGTAAGTTGCTGATCATTTTAATTTATGTATATGATTTGATACTGACAGGCGATGAACAATTGATACTCTCATGCAATGTTGATCTTGAAAAGGAGTTTGAGATGAAGGACTTGGGCCTCCTTCATTATTTCTTGGGATTGAAAATTTGGCAGTGGAAGGATGGACTGTTTGTGTCTCAAGGAAAATATTCCCAGGAGATACTGGAGAAGTTCAACATGCAAGGCTGCAAGCCTATCGACACTCCTCTTCTTAGTGGTTGGAGGAAAGAGGATGCTACATCGACAGAGGTAGTGGATGCCACTGTTTATCGACAGTTGGTTGGTTCGCTCATGCATCTAGTCAATACACGACCGGACATATGCTATGTTGTTAAATAGCTTTCACAAGCTATGGTTAAGCCTACCAAGATCTTTTGGAAGGCAGGCAAGCATGTATTGAGATATCTCAGAGGCACATCAGGATATGGATTGTGGTACAGACAGTCAGATGAGGTGAAGCTGCATGGCTTTACGGATGCAGATTGGGCAGGGAGCCCAACGGAAAGAAAGAGCACATTTGGAGGGATTTTCAGTATTGGTTCTCCATAGTTTCTTAGTATAGCAGGAAATAGAGATCCGTGGCACTCAGTTCAGCGGAGGCCGAGTACATGGCAACAAGTTTGGCTGCATGCAAGGCTATATGGATGAGGAAGATCCTGGTCGGGTTGTTTAGTTCACACTTAGATCCTACTGTGATATATTGTGATAATCAGAGTTGCATTAAACTCTCGGTTAATCCAGTATTTCATGATAGATCTAAACATATTGACATCCGATACCATCATATCAGATATTGTGTGCAGCGGAAGATCATGTTACTTTCTTACATTCCTACGGAGGATCGGGGATGCGTATTACATTGAAGGCGCTCACCGAGGGAGCAAATTTGAATACCATAGAGACGAGGATCGGGGTAGCAGATAATCCTATCTTGTTGAGAGGGAGTGTTGAGATTGCAACAAGATGATGAGCTTAGTAGAAAAGAGTCGCCTTCACTAAGTGGGCCCAGTAGGCTATTTTTGGCGCAAAGTCTATTTTTAGACTATGTATACATTTTTGAACACGGGACAAATCGATCATATTCTATGAGTTGCAGGATGCTATTTGTGGATGGTTGGTCAAGTTGGAAAAATAAATGGACTTCTATTTTTAGACATATTGGGCAGAATCTATTTTTATATTGCCAGTCTAAAAATAGATATGTTCAATATTATTAGCTCTTAATAATATTTGGACTCTAAACATTATCTTATTCTCTTGGAGCACTTCAGTTAAGTGCACAGATGTGGCACAGCAGCTGACAGAAGGAATTACGCTATTCCCGAGAGTTTACTGGAGCTAATGCATGAGGAATTCAGTTAGAACTCATGTGACAGAGTTTGGTGGAGTTGTGTTCAGTTTAACTCACTTAGACACAGTTGAGCTAGTTGTATCTATTCTAACTGATTGATACACTAGTGAGAGTGGTGTGAATTAATTAATAATTAATTCACTAAATATTAACTCATTAATCAACTGAAGAATACATTAGTTAACTACAGTGCATGGATAGTTTCAGTGGAGACCAGTGGAGAGATAGGAGAAAGGGAAAGATGACTATCAGTTGTGACTATAGTGATGCATTGATTGCATCCAACACTTAGTGGAGATGCCAATGAGGATTGCGTGAGTAAGGGTGGGAAAATTCGAGTTCATTCAGAGCCATTCTTCAACAAGGATTGCGCAATAGAGGCAGGCTAGCAGGTGGCAAAGATCGGTGCATGGATTTGCTAGATCAGACCTAATTAGTGTGTAACGATTGTATTGTACTGAGAGCTTGATATGATCAAATTTGTATGAGGATTGTTACATGGTCTCTATGACATATATTATATATAGATAGTTGGGGTTTTTAGCTTCAGGCTTTCCCGTTAAAACACTATGTTAATGTGTGTGAATTTTTATGGTTTCAATGTGTGCATGCAACTGATTTAATTTCCGCATATGATGATCAATGGTGGAATAGATTCTGTATTGTGCATGAAGTTAAAATAGTGTGTGATCAAGAGAATATTGGATATATAACGCATTATTTATATAATTTCTACATTTTGAAAATTAAATAGATGCCCCTTCTTTGCTGGGACAAAATTAACTTGATCAACATTTAAAATCTATCTGATAAATTGCAATGAAAACAATGTCATAGGCACAAATGTAGGGAGCCTATCAGAGGAAAATTTAGCTCCATATGATCTAATTTCTACATATTATTCAAATAAAAACCAATCACCTACTTTTACCTCCTTACTGAGTTGAAGAAAATACTGGGCCTTTCGTGAGATGCAAGGTGAAGGTGAGTTGTTTATGATGGAGTAATCAACTGATAAAAAGGAAGTGGTGAAATACAACAAGCCTTCATTACTTGCATTTATTCGTACCACATCAGTCCAAAATACCACTGACTTCTTGTTCTTGTGAGGATCCATGATATTAAATCTAATATGCATAAACATTTAAACATGAGTATACAAGAAGAGATAGGTAATTAAAGTTGGGAATCTGAAACATCCAATGAGGGAAAGATCTACTAATTGATAATTGACCATCTTCTCCCAGAAAGCATGTATGCCAAAAATATTTGCAGGTTTCATCATCAAACTGAACATCCCAAAAATAGCTTTATCAATAACGTTCGTGTCTTCTCTTCCTAAAATTTTGGCCAAAATTTGGAGAATTGGTTTAACCTCCTCAACAAAAGTATCTACGGGAAAATGAGAAGGTTGAAAAGGTAAATTATTCCCAACAAGCATTAAAGAGAAAGATGTTTAAGCATGGATTGACCCATATGAGTCTTAGAAGGCAGAGAACAAGGTTTGTTTTGAGAAAGGAGTATAAGAATTTGAGGAAGGAAAAAATAATGCTTGCTGAATCAAAAGGGAAAACACTTGGAAAATATTTTCACCTAATTTATCCATGACAACATTTTTGAGGATAGAGGGAAGAGACTAACCAGTGTATAAATTTGGGGAACACAAAATTTTGAGGAATCATCGCAGCCAAAACACCCGACCTAATAGAAACAACATATATAGGAGACTCAACTTGTTTGAGAAGGAATTTCTCATAAATTTCCATGTAATTAATGGAGAAAATTGAGTCAAATATATTCATTTCGATGTCCATTAACAAAATATGGAAAGAAGAACCTACTAAAATGGTTTTTTTGGGAATTTTGATAACCTTGGATGTAGAGAAATGTTGACGTGAATACCTGAATAGTGACAAGTGATGCTGATTGGAGATGTAATTGGTACAATTTGAATCCATGGAAGCAGGAGCAAGGAACAATGACAAATGAAATAAGTATGAGTAATGAGATTTATGGAGTGAACGAAGCAAGGGGAGGAAAAAATGAAATTAAATGCAAATGTGGGAGATTTAAATCGATGACATGGTGACAGGATGGATGACACAGTTGATGAGGTGGTTGATCCGGATCTGATCCATACTTATGCAAGAATGCAATAAAATACAGAAATACACATAAACAAAAAGATGCAGTAGGAATAATACTTCATAACTGAAAAATGCTTACAGACATAATGGTAATAAAATAGCTAGGGAACTGGTAGCTTATCTTTGAGAAGAGATGTGGTTGCTACATGCCTCTGAATTGTGTTACAATGAGGCTCAAAGGCCTATTTATTATTAAGAAACAATGGAGAACCCTAAAAATCCAAAAACCTAACCCTAAGAGATGAAATGCCAGACTATGGGCCCCATCGGGGTAAATTGGTACACCAATTTCCCGGGGTCGTAACTTTGGCATACTATCTCTGTTTGATGCACATGATACATCATTAGAAAGATCTATCTTAGGACTAAAACTAGTAATAATTTATATCAAGTCTTCAACTCATATTTTCTAGACCTTTCATACCCAAAAAATGTCGTTTAGGGCCTCAAAACGACTCTAGAAGTTCAGGACCTGAAAAAATGTCAAAAATAGTAAATTGTGCTACAATTAAGGAAATTTAAAAGCCGAAAGAAACAATGGTGGGGGTCCAAGTGGAATAGGCGGGTGGACACCAATATCCACCTGAATCATTCCTCCCCCCTTAGGAAGCAATGGTCCCCATTGCGTTGAGTTCCTCCATGAGATGAGGAAACTTCTGTTGAACTTGGTCCTTGGTGAGCCACTTGCCCTAGTAAAGGAGTTGGCCTGCTTTGACAACTCTATATATTTGGATCCTATACTGGTAGGTGTTCTTGATATATGTGTCCATATTCCAAATATTTGTGGCTTGTTCCATGCAATCTGGTTTTAACTCTGTTGGTTTGAGTTGTTATGCCATGTTAGATGTGTCCAGTAGATGTGGAAAGTGGGGCCGAAGGCAGTCCACATTTAACACTGGGTGCATAGCAAGGAATGGTGGAATATTGTGCTCAAATGCATTGTCCCCTACAACCTTTGTGATGGTGTATGGCCCATATCAGAGTGGGAAAATCTTGCGGTAGATTCCAACGAGGCGCTCCTTTTGCAAATGTAGCCACAATTTGTCGCCCAACTAGAAGTTGTGTGGCACCCGATGTTGATGATGTCATTACTTGTACTTAGCTTTAGTTCTGTCCAATATGTCATGAACCTGTTGGCAGATGTGTTGAATGTGCTTAATGAAGTTGTTCACCTTGGCAGATTCATACTGGACATGAGCTGAATTGGCCTAAGTAGCGACAAATGGCATGGATACGTGAATGGGACATAATGGCTGGAATCCAAAGCCCACCTAAAAGGGGTTGTGGTCGATTGAGCTGTGGAGGGATCGGTTATAGTTATGTTGTACATAAGGGAGGCTCTCATCCCATATGCGTGTATTATTTGAGTTGTACATGCGCAGAATGTGTATGATCATCCTGTTGACAACCTATGTTTGGCCATCATTTTGGGGATGGAAAGATATGGACTTGATGAGCTTGGTGTCCAGGATTGAGCAGAGGCTGTACAAAAATGTACTGAGGAAATTGTTGTCCCGATCTAAGATTATAGACTGTGGGATCCTAAAGTGTACCCACACTCGTTCAAAGAAGAGTTTAGGAGTGGCTTCTGCTGTGATATTCTTCTTGAAGGGCGACATAATGGCCATGTTCGAGAATCTATCGAAGACCACAAAAAAACAGTCATTGCCATGCTTAGTAGAAGGAATTCCTAACGTGAACTCCATGGAGATGGATTCCCAAGGTCAACTAGGGGTAGGCAACGAAGGATAGAGTCCTTTCTTCTTGATGGTCAATTTTGCAATGACGGAGGTAATGCAGGATTTGATGTACTTCTCGACATCCTGTTGAGGGTTTGGCCAAGTGAAATACTACTGTAGTACTACCATTGTTTTCTCAACCCCGAAATGCCTAGTGACCCAAATGTAGTGTGCTTCCAAAATCATCTTGGCACGCTCACTTGAAGGAACACAAAGGTGTTCTAGGTGACATAACAATGCATCCTGGAGGTGATCGCTTTTGTAGAGAAGCGGCCAATCAGAATTCTTGTTCCCACAAGAGTTGAGCACAATGGTTAACACCATGATCGATGGTCGATTGAGTTAGTGTGCAACATTATTTGTGCTTCCCTTCTTGTACTTGATGTTCAAATGAAACATTTGTAGATATGTGGACCACTTCTGATGGTGATTGTTCTGTAGCTTCCCTTGTGTCTGTATGAACTGCAGGGATAGGTGGTCTGTGTGGATGACCGTTTCCTTCCCCAAAATGTAATGCTTCCATTGTCAGAAAGCCTGCACAATGGAATACATCTCTTTGTCATAAGTGCGATACTTTTGGACTGTGTCGGACAGTGTCTCACCGTGATATGCCACTAGATGCCCTTGTTGAGTAAGAACTGCCCCAATAGCATAGTTAGAGGCATCTGTCTCAATCTCAAATGGTTGTTGGAAGTATGGTAATGTGAGCACTGAGGTATAGTAGAGGCGATATTTCAACTCTTCGAACGCCTTCTGTTGAGATTCAGACCAAAAGAATTTTGCTTTCGGTTCTCCCTTGGTGACTTGACTCAAGGGCCAAGTGATATGAGAGAATCCCAACATGAACCTGCTGTAGAAATTAGCAAGACCCAGAAAGTTTTTGAGATCTGTTAGAGTGGTTGGGGCTAGACAATCCTGAATGAATTTGATCTTGGGTGGATCCAAATGCAACCCTCGCTCATCAATAATGTATCCCAGATACTAAACCTGGGTCATGCCAAAAGTGCACTTCTCCAAATTGGCAAACAACTTGTGTTTCCGTAGTGTTTGGAGGACCTTTCAGATGTGGTGGAGGTGCTCTTCCCAAGTCTGTTTTGAAGATCGAAAGTCATCAGTATAATACTAAATATGAGTTGGTGAATGGCCGCAGATGTCATCCATCGACCTCATGAAGGTTGCGGGGAGAATTTTCAACTTTGAAAGGCATGACGATCATTTGAATAGAGGCCTCCTTGGCTTTGGAGGCAACCTTCCATATGGGTAGGTTTTTTTTTGGTACTGAAGTGATGCACGGACTTCAAGTCGATCTTCTTTGAAATATTTTGGCCCCTTGAGTTTGTCTAGAAGGTCATCGATCGGTCGGGATCGATGCTATTCCCAGAACGGTGATCTTGTTTAGTGCACGATAGTCGATACGAGTCTCAAGAAGTCCATCCTTCTTTTTGCATCAACACAGTCGGGCTGCGGCGGGGAGGTAAATCCCCTCTGCGGACAGAGGCGATCCCTACTAGCCCAGATCGGGTCTAGCAACAATCAAACATTCTACAATGCAAGATCCTAATTGCAAAAATCAAAGTGTGATAAAAGGCCTACCTTGGGACCAACGCTGTTGTCGTTGCGGAGAGGATAGTGCTCTCGATCCCTTGCTCTGACAGGTCACAATTCCACCACTTGATGCGATCGAACACCTGCACGTACAAGAAACATGACGAACATACGACCGTAAAACCATATAATTGCAATTATGTGTCAGTCAGAGAGGACACAACTCATAAACAAGCATGAAAAATACGAGTGGAAATATAATCGTAGTCGCTTATACTAATGAAACAAAGGATGATACAACTTGGGTCTGACGCTGAAATCCTCCTTCGGTGGGTCGTCAGCGGAATACGTCTCGGTAAAGCTTATCGGGAATAGGGACAAGCCTCTCTCTTCGATCGTCGATCTCCTTGCTATGGATTTGGCACTATGAGGACTATCAAAGCTCTTGCAGCATTCTTTAGGCTATGAAGGCTCTTGGAGATTCTTGGAGACTCTTGGAGACTAGCTTGCAAAGGGAAATGGCAAACTTATATAGATGGTGGAAGAGGAGTTGGGATCCCTACAATCATGGGATTGGCCCTATCCTCAAGGAAGCTTCCATGAGAGGTGGCAAACTACTTCCTCTACATGGAAATCCAGAGCCAAACGTCCCAACTCAATTTAGAGACCAGTTCAGGAGTTGGTTGGAGTCAATATTCCGCCATTTATTTTTAAAAAACACCCTTTATTAAGCCCGGCGCGAGTGCGACTCTGAGACAGAGTGCCAATTGGCGCGCCCTCTTTGAATAATTTCCCCCATTGGCGCGGGTATAACATAGGCTAGTCGCGCCAAGGATGAAAAGGCTATTTTTAGGGTTTTTCACAATGCGATGTCTTTAGGGCAATGAAAGCACTTGTCTAGGGGAATGCCATGAAAGTATTTTCAGGTTATGTCACTGCTCACAGGTCACAGAAATATCCCTCCAATGTGCGGGATGGGGAATTGCAGGGACGGTGACAAATTGCTGTGTAACAAATGCCCCCTAAAGCATGAGGCCCGAAAGAGAGAGAGGGGTGAAATTATTTACGAGAATGTGTCCAACTGAAAACACCGCCGTTGGGAAACCTGCGTAGAGAAATACAGCTGATATCTCAGATACATGATATATACGTGGTATGGGCGCAGCCATCCATAAGAGAGTATACAATAATCCAGATCCAAGGTATGGGCGCAGCCATCCAGTGAGGATCGATAAATAGACTCAGGTATGGTCACAGCCATCCAATCAATGAGTCTTGTAAATAATCATAATAATCCACAATATCGCAGCCTGGATTACAACAGACACAATCCAGGGTCTTGCGCTCCATCTCGACCCGAACAAAGTACAAGTTCAAGCATGCGAATATGTGAGCTGAATTCGAACATGCAAGAACATCATCTGATTACCAGCCAATGATGAAAGTTGTTAACAGACGCGAGAGGAACCACCAATAATGACAATGGCCCTCAAGGTACCATACGTACAATCTACGGCATGTGAATCAATGAGCTAGCATCGAACACCCGTAGAATCACTCGATTGGAGGCCAATGATGAAAACCTCATGTCGAATGCGAAGAACCCGCCATTGAGGTATGCAGGCTCCAAGGTACCATAAGGGAGTCTCTAGATCGGCTTCTCGGATAATGAGCTGAAGTCGACAGGAAGTGACCTTGATTGAAGGTGGGCCATAATGTTTCCCACATCATTTATGTGAGACAGAGGAATATAATGCTTGTGAATCAGGATCAGACGAGAATCAGAGGAAGGTGAAACTTGCAGAGGTCAACTTCTCTTGAACATATCGGCAGAACGACGGTGGATTTGGTAGTATTTGACATCAACGGATCAGAGGTCATGGTGACGAGGCAACGAGCAGATGAGAGGTCAAAAGGGATTATCCAAACCCACGGAGGCAAGTTAAGAACGAGATGAGATTTCCCCAACCCGACACGAATGCAGACAAGTGCCATGTTCAAGAGCGACATACTGCCGACACGACAATGGTGTTGGTTCCATTTTTCCCCCATTTTAAAGGCGGTACCTCTTTCTTTTTGCACGAGCTTGAAGGATACCATACTTCATCATATAAGTTCATCCTTCGGACGAATCCATCCTAGTATGTTTAACGAGCCCTAGGAAGGAGGAACTCGAATATCGTCATTACGACTAAATCCGATGTCTTCAGGGTTTAACGAGTCTGACAAGGGAAGAACACGGCGTTTTTTCATGTTTAGAGAGTTTGAAAAGACAGCAGAAAAGTAAACTCCAATAGTCCCTTTTCGTAAATAGTTCCTCAGATTCGAAAAGGTAGAAAACTATGTCTGAGAAAACCTCCTAGTCGCGATAGGCTAGGGTATTCCTTTTTCATAAATAATCTATCCCAGCCTGAAAAAGGGGTAAACATATACTGGGTAGATGTCGTTTCGTAGCCACTTTAACGAGATCGAAGCGAGAAGGGACTCAGAAATCTTTTCATGTTTAGAGAGTCAGAAAAGAGCTGAAGTTGACTCCTCCTAGAGGAACGAGTGGTATAAAGGGTAGCAACTGGTTCTGGTAATGGTGGAACTGCTCTGAAAAAATAAAGGTTAAGAGGTTGGCTAACAAGACCACTCATCGCAGTGATTCCTCAGGGATGGGTAAGACAACCAAGTGAAGGCATATGATCGACCAAGAAGATTGTGACAATGGACTGAGAAAACCAAGGCTCATCTGGCAAAAACAGGCTGATAAAATGGCAATCACAAGAGGTAAAATGGGAATGGCTTCATTTTTACACAAGCTTGAAATCAAGAAACTTTGCTTGAAGTTGGTTTCATTTTTACACAAGCTTGAAAGAAAGATAAACTATGCTTGAAACCGGTTTAATTTTTACACAAGCTTGAAACGAAAACAAACTATGCTTGAAAAAGTAAGCATGCCCCCTCGCATGGTGACTCAATTCAAGGTACATGCCCCCCAAGCTTCAATCCATATGAAAGGCAAATGGAGTGAAGGTTCAAGTTACGAGATCAAGAGAAAGACTCGACTAGGATTTTACGAGATCTTACCAAAGACTCGAATTGAACAAGAAAGTGTTTTATTGTTTTAATGAGGTTGACACATGAAAAGAACTATCCTCATAAGATCTTGTTTCATTTTTTAAGGAGCTTGACACAGGAAAATGAACTCTGCTGACAATCTTGTTTCATTTTTAAGGAGCTTGACACGAAGACAAGGAACTACTTTAGCAGGACCTTGTTTCATTTTTTAAGGAGATTGACACAAGAAAAGAACCATGCTCGATGGACACTCATCATCTTAATGGGCAACAAGTCAACGCTTCCAAGATCAAGGATTTCTGTGCGATGGAGGGCAAACATTTTTGGAAGTCGGGACCTAATACCCCCAACATGATGCACAACAACACTATCATTGAGCACATGCACGGGGTGCACGGGTAGGTAGCCACATATTTGACCTGCGATGGGGCAAATACAATGGGTGGATAAAAACTAGGAAGGGATGATGGCAGGCCAGCTACCACATCAGGACCAAAAAACGAAAGTTGATCAATGGTCACGATCCATCCTTCATGTGGAAAACAAACCACACGAAAAAGGGAGGAGACAAGCACTCCCATGGCATAGGTGTAATCATGCCCCAAGATCAGATTGAAATCCAAGGGGCCTGGAACAGCCATCACGTCCATATGGGCGGTTTTACCTTCCAAAGTAACAGGTAACCTTGGAAGGATCCCTAACGGTTGACTAGTTTTTCTGTTAAACGCCAACAGATTCTGCATAACAAGCGCAAGCGGCGGTGAACCAAAAGCTTGCCAGGTATTCGAGGATAAAATACTAACAGATGCGCCTTTATCTATAATGGTGCTGGGTACGAATAGACCAAATTCTTGTACCGTTATCTCGAAAGGCACATAAGACGGAACGTGGTATCCTACGAATCGACTCCAATCGAAGGAAGCGATTAAACTACTTGGAGGGGCTACCATCGAACTGAGATGGTCTTCCCCTTCAGTTACGGAAGAAGGAGCATCCTCCACGACCTCCATATTGAAGGCGAGAGGAGTATCCTCTAGGACCTCTATCATGGGAGGCGGAGGAGTAGCTTCTTGAGATATAAGGACGGGAGAATATTTCTCCAAGTCCAAGGAATATGAAGAAACAAGAAGAACCTAAGGGATGTGAGGTCCACTCTCGACGGAAAAGACCTGGTGCACCGTAGACGGGGCTAGTTCAACCGATCCCACGACCAATGCTTGGTCGGGAATGGATTCCTGAATTTTAATTTACGAGGGAGCGGGATCAACCAAGAATGACTCTTGACCAATCGTAGAATTAGCTAGTGGAGGACTCAAAGAAAGTTGTTTGTAACTAGTGAGAAGGCATGATGCAGAAACAGCCGAGTTGTCCAAAACTCACTTGGCTTCATCCATATACAGACAAAGGTGAATGGCATGGTTCCCCCCACACAAATTATGGGGATTGGCAAGCTTACCTTGCTTCTTAAGAGTTTTACCAACACTAGCTGAAGACGTACCCCCAACCTGAATCTTGGAAGCCAAAGGCAATGGCAGACGACCATTGGACCATTCTTCAAGCACCTTGGGAATGCCAGGGCAGTCTCGAAGAAGATGGTCTCCCGTGCACAACATGCAAGGGAACTTGAATTTCCGTGGAGGGTTGGGAGGTTTATCGACGAAAGGCTTCTTAGGCGCAATAGCCGCAGAGATAGCCTCTCCTTTATCGGACTTCTTCTTCTTTGTCTTCTTCTTCTTCTTCTTAGCCACCCGGTTACTCGAATCCAGACTTTCACTAGGCGAAGTAGAAGAGGAGGACGCATAAACAGGCGAATAAGGGGAGAGGTCCACCTTGGAAGAAACATGATGTTTTTCAGGCGAAGGAACTGATTGAAAAGTAGCTGAGACATTTGGGACCACAGAGGTTGAAAACAACCAAACATGCAACCCAACAGTTAACCCAGGAAGGGACAACGTTGCCATATAAGGAGCACCAACATTTCCAAAAGGAGGAAAATGACCAGGATTCCCATCGGAGGGGATTCCTTGGTTGGTGAACTCTGGAAAAGTTGCCATCCACAACTCAAAACCGCACACGGGCTAAAAACCAAGGAACACAATCAAACGACCAACAAGAAAATTCTAACAGGGCGTGTGATCGCAGGTGATTTATTTTACCACATTGAAACTTAGAAACTTCACCATTTCATGTTTTAAGAGTCAAGAAACGGATGAAAGGTGACTCTATCTCTTTCAGTTTTGAAACAAGCGTGAAAGGACAAGCGCTTGATGATCTTTTGAAATTTAAGGAGTCAGATAAGATCAAAATGACTACTCAGGAATTCTAGGCAAAGGGTGTACCAAATAACCGTGAACTGCAATATACACCTTGGTTTCAAAATGAAAGAGAAATCAACCAAGGACTTGACGTACGTGTAGGAAATCTCCCCGAATGTTGTGTCTGGTGTATCACGGGTATAGGGCGGCAAACTCGACTTCCTATGGATAAAGGATAGAAACCTAGTGGGGTCTCCCTTTATATACGTGACGGTATGGGGAGCACAAGTCCATACTAGTGCTGTCTAAAGCCAAGAGGCGAACGACAACTACTAGGTTTAAAGACGTCGGAACACGTCTCTAGCCTAGACCTCTAAATATTTCGTTAATGTTTCAATGCTGCCTTAGTGTAAATTGAATGAATTTTATGGTTGATCTTCAATTATGTCTCGATTTCAAGGCCTTACCGAATGTCATCTGACAATCTCCTATATGCAGCTATATGAGAAAAGAAATCTTTCAATTCGATGAATGCTATCTAGTTAAGGGAAGAGTTCCAAACAATGATGCAACAAAAAACAATACTGAAAACGAAACTTTTTCCAAACTAGATGACTTTCACTATCCAAAAGTAATTTCAAACTTTCAACGATGCGAATAATGCAATGTAATCTATGCAAAATCCTCTTTTCCGAAAACTATGCAATTGTAATCTATGCACAATTTCCTTTTTCTTTTCAAATGATAAGAATGCACTCAATGCATTTTTCGATGAAATGAGAATCTACTTAATGCATGCTTTCAATGAAAGAGAATGCACGCAAAGCGATTTTTAGCTTTCAATCATTAAACAATGTGATCTAAGTTCAATGATAAATCTCAAAAATACTTTTCAATGCAATGTGATCTAATGCATTTCACGAAAAGAAAACTTTGAGACGAAAAATAAATAAACGCAAATCTTCTTAATGAAGGATGAATGCAAAAGAGATGTAAACAAACACTAAGAATGCAATCGTTGTTTCAAACACTTTGTAACGAAATCCCTCAAAAGGCGACAAGAGATATGAGTTCAAACACAAAGAGGACTTCCAAAGCAAGAGATCAAAACAAGGCATTCATTCCCTTTTACATCAAACAATCATGGAAAGAAGACATTTCAAACAATGAGCAATGTAATCTATGCTCATACAGTGAAAATACCGGAAGGGAAAGACACACTGGTGAAGGATTTAGGGAAAAAATCTCAATTTTCACACACCCTGAAATTGGCACGACTTTGTCATTGACAACTAGCACCAACTGGTGCGGCCAGCTCATTGACAACTAGCGGCAATGGAAAATTGGCACGGGCTGCTAACTGACAACAAGCGCCAACGCCTGAAAATGAGAAAACAAATAATTTCTCCCAACCAAGACCAGACTCACCACTCCAAGCAGAATCTCCAAGACTCAAATGAACCATGTATTCTAGGCTCAAAGAAAGACAAAGCTAAATTCGAATGAAGAAGAAGCCATTCACTCAAATAGCGCAATAAAACAATAGACAACCACAAAACAAATGCAGAGAAGCAATCAAAAAGTTGACTGAACAGATAGAAACCAAAAACTCCCACGAGAGGTTCGACACAAAATAACACCTAGATTCCCTAGGGCTATAATGTAAAATCAATAGAAACGGGCAAACAACCAAAGGATGAAGGTCACAGTCAGTCAAACAAGGCTCCAGAACACTCAAGTAGTCGTAAAAATGAAACCAAACACACAAATCAAGCTCAAAAAGCTCAAAACAGAGCAAACCCTAGCACCTTACAGAATTGGCACGACTGTCAGGCGAAATCTAGCGCCATGACAGGATTGGCGCAGGTAATACACTGGAAACATGTGCCAATGGGCTCGACTGTTAGGTTATTAAGTGCGCCAGTCAAGTTTGCTATGAAAAAATAAAAAAGAGAAATCCAAGGAAAAAACCAGTGATGTCGAATCTCAAACCAAAATCCAGACTCACAGAAAGAGCCAGCCAAAAGAGCTGATCAAGCAAGCAAAGTCAAGAATCGATCGAAAGACAAGAAAATACTCCAAGTGTTAAGTTCATAAACTAAACTGGAGATTGACTGAAGCAACATTGATCTACTTCGCTAATGCAGAGCAAGAGCGTTTCGAAGGCTATCTGGCTAACTTTAGGCTCCGTCTATAGTTTATAAATCAAACAACAAGCTAACTCCCGAGCGGAGTCGCCAATTTGTTGAGGAGGTAAATCCCCTCTGCAGACAGAGGCGATCCCTACTAGCCCAGATCGGGTCTAGCAACAATAAAACACGATACAACGCAAGCTCCTAATTGCAAAAATCAAAGTGCGATAGAAGGCCTACCTCAAGTCCAACGCTGTTGTCGTTGCGGAGAGGATAGTGCTCTCGATCCCTTGCTCCGACAGGTCACAATTCCACCACTTGACGCGATCGAACACCTGCACGTACAAGAAACATGATGAAAATACGAGCATAAAACCATATAATTGCAATTATGTGTCAGTCAGAGAGGACACAACTCATAAACAAGCATGAACAATACGAGTGGAACTATAATCGTAGTCGCTTATATTAATGAAACAAAGGATGATACAACCTGGCTCTGATGCTGAAATCCTCCTTCGGCGGGTCGTCAACGGAATACGTCTCGGTAAAGCTTGTCAGGAATAGGGACAAGCCTCTCTCTTTGATCGTCAATCTCCTTGCCATGGATTTGGCACTATGAGGACTATCAAAGCTCTTGCAGCATTCTTTAGGTTATGAAGGCTCTTGGAGATTCTTGGAGACTCTTGGAGACTAGCTTGCAAAGGGAAAAGGCAAGCTTATATAGATGGAGGAAGGGGAGTTGGGATCCCTACAATAATGGGATTGGCCCTATCCTCAAGGAAGCTTCCATGGGAGGTGGAAAACTACTTCCTCTACATGGAAATTCGGAGCCAAACGTCCCAACTCAATTTAGAGATCAGTTCAGGAGTTGGTTAAAGTCAATCTTCCACCATTTATTTAAAAAAAAAACCCTTTATTAAGCCTGGCGCGAGTGCGACTTTGAGATAGAGTGCCAATTGGCACTCCCTCTTTGAAGAATTTCCCCCATTGGCATGGGTATAGCACAGGCTAGTCGCGCCAAGGATGAAAAGGCTATTTTTAGGGTTTTTCACAAGGAGATGTCTTCAGGGAAATGAAAGCACATGTCTAGGGGAATGCCATGAAAGTGTTTTCAGGTTATGTCACTGCTCACAGGTCACGAAAAGAGCCCTCCAATGTGCGGGACGGGGAATTGCAGGGACGGTGACAAATTACTATGTAATAGGCTCCCATAGGGTGATGGACTCGTACGAATGTGGCCTTTCTCCTAAATATCCCTCTTGATTTCATCGTTCTCCAGAGCAGAGCACTGATAGATTGGTCCATTGGGCAGCGATGCACCTGGGGTCAGATATATGGGAAACTTGACCTGACAGTGCAGAGGCACCCCTGCGGTTGAGGTGAACATGTCCTCGTACTCCTCCACGACCTTGTCCATTTGTTGTTGTTGTGCGGAGGAGCCCTGTCTGGAGGTTGTGGGGCCACAATATTCTTATTTCCTTGAGGGCGGATCATTAGGAAAACAAATTTCTCAAATTTTTAAATAAGCTTACTGCATTGTTATGAAATAACCAAAGAGATGGTGGCAAGCAGTGCTAACTTTGGTATCCTGTACAAATTATTTCCCAAAGTAACAATAACAGTGCGAGGCCAGGGCTCATATACAATATGTTGCTTCCATAACTATGGTTGGCCTAATAATACATCACAAACATCAAGAGGGGCAATGTCACATAATACCTCATCCGTTAAGGGCTTGATGTTGTAGGGAAGGAGACATTGCTGGTTAACGCGGAGATCCCATCCTTGGTGACGCCACCCGATGGTGTATGGTTGTGGCTGTGTTGTGGTCGACATGCCCAACCACTTCACAACCTATGCTGAAATGAGGTTCTTTTGGCTCCCGTTGTCAACAATGAACTGCATTGGGGAACCCTTTACCCTCATTGGAGTCTGGATGAGGGAGATATCACTGATTCAAAATCAAGAATGTTGTAGAATTTTTTCTGACGACAATTTGTGGATGACAACTCTCCTGTCTTTTTTGCAATTTTCAGTGCGAAATTTTAGAGAAATTATTATATATCTGATCTCCCCTTGAGACATTAACCAATTTAAAAAAAATTGGTCAAATCAAGGTCTAGACGTGGGATTTATCGCTAATTAAAATCAACTATTTTTTTTTTATAGAAATTTTATGACGGCAGGACAATTCCAACGGGAATCTGAGAGTCTAGATTCTCTAGATAGTGATTTCAAACACATGGGAGGATGAAGAGTGATCATTCTATTTCAAAAAATAGGTTTTAATAAATATTCTAAGTTATATTGACCGAGTTATGCCCATTTAAAATATGGAGCAACATTCAAAGCGAGTTTCTTTTGGAGACGTGCCTTCCCATCCCACTTTAGTAGGCACTTGCTTCACATTCATCAGTTCCAGCATAGAATATTTTGGCTTGGGTTATTTGGAGATATGCCCTCCTGCCCCAGGCTATGTAGGCACCTACTACTTCATCAACAATCGACAACAAGGTTATGGGTCAACCGCACAAAATCCTTCTCATTGAAGTCCATTTGCTAGGCTGCACACTGTTAGTATCATAGTTGGTCACAAGAATTACAGGGTATCTCTATCCTCGGATATTCGTTTGTCATGGTTCTGGGTCATCCACAAACCCACACTTCATTGAAGTGCATTTTCTAGACCGCACACTGTCAATATCATAGTTGGTCACAAGCATTACAAGGTATCTCTATCCTCGGATCTTCGTTATTCACAGTTATGGGTTAACCACAAAAAACCCTTCTCTTCAGTGGATCTTCATAGTCAATAAAGGATTATTAGGATTGAAATTCACACAATGGGGACCATTGCTTCTTAAGGAGGGAGGAATGATCCAAATGGAAAATGACATCTAAGCATGGTATTCATCCACCCATGTTGTCCATCCACCCATGGAATTTACCCATGGTATTGTAAATGAAATCAACCCATGCTATTCATCCACCCATGGTATTTATCCACCCATGGAATTTATCCATGGTATTGTAAGTGGAATCCACCCATGGTATTCATTCACCCATGGTATTTACCCATGGTATCTACCCACCCATGAAATTTACCTGTGGTATTGTAACAAAAAAGGCTATAAGTAACAAGTCATGTTTTTTAAAAGGACAAATTTTCCACCGCAATGTAGCTTCTATAGTTATTCTTTGTTTTAATAAAAAAATTATTTGTGGTTTTATTTACTATGTGTTCTCTCCTTTTTTCTCGCATTCTAGTTTTGCAGATCTTGCGAGATCAATTTCAATTTTTATATCTTGGGGGCCTCCCCCCAAGATCCGGATCAGTGGCAGAGGGGTATGGTGATGGATGATGACAAAGAAATAAATAGATACATGGAGACTGCGCTCGCTTGATGATGTCATTAGAGGAGAAAAGTCTTGTACGGAGGATATCCGATGGAGTCCCGCCATAACGATAGCAGACTATCAATTTACAGTTAGGCAAAGATTTGATAAGTCATTGCAGAGGGACTCAGGGAGCTAACCATAGGGTATGTAGTGTCGTTTGGTTTCCTCCATCTGATGGGCCCAAATCATATTCTCCATCGCGCCCAAACATTTGCATGCATTTATTCATTGACGAGCTCGGTGCATGGGGATCCACTGTAATGCACTAATAATTAATACTACATTACAACTTGATCAATGCCCGTAATCCATAATTATAAGTTTAATAAAATTTAAAATCTAAACCTTTTCCATTGTCTTTTTTATTTTTTACTTTATTTTAAAATTTTTTTTTTTAGTACACATATATACATTTTTTTGAACACATAAGAAAAATAAAATGAGCTACAACATCTGGCTCCACCCGGGGATAGTGTTTTGAAACAAAACACTAAGAATTGTAGATTAGTGCTTTCACCTTAGGCGCGAAGTCAAAATTGTAGCTTGAAACATTACAATGAAGAGCTCACCTAATATTCACAGTGATCAATTTGGTATATAGAATTATGAACCAAAATGAAATCAGTGTTGGAAGTAGTGCTTTAGATACTGCCCATTCACAGGAAACTGCAATAATTCGCCATCCATATTTTCTAGAATGAAGGTGTTTTGGCTCTGGCTTCTGCAATTTTAAAGGGACCAAACCATAAAGGATCAAAATTTCCATGTTTGCCTTTATTTTCCCTCTTGACATCCCATCTGAGAACCAAATCTCTAGGCTGAAAAATAATATTTCTGGATTTTCTATCAAAGTTCAGCTTTATCTTTTCTTGATAATTTATCATATTTTCCATGACCTTTTCTATGTTTTCATTCAACTCTACTAGTTGGTTCATTCTCCTTGTTAGTGAATTTGGTTCTTGTTTAGCATCTTGAATAAGTGCCACCACATGTTTCACAAAATGACCGGGAAATAAAGCTGATGCTCCTTATACCATTTCAAAGGGGAATTTCCAAATGATCTCCCTGCTATCACACTATTTTCCCACAAAGAAAATTTTAGCTGAGTATCCCAATTATTCTTATTCTCTGCAATGATTTTCATTAGTAATTTAACCAGAGCCTTTTTTGATGATTTTGCCGACCCATTCCCCTATGGATGATAGGCGGTAGAATGTGAATTATCGCATTCTACTTCTGGAAAAAGTCAATTGATTTTGCAGACTTGAACACTTGTGCATTATCTGCAACTAACTTCTTTAGACAACCAAACCTAGTAAAGATATTTTCCTCCAAAAATTTAATTACCACTGAATATGTTGCCCTCCTAGTTGGAACAACTTCCACCCATTTAATAAAATAATATGTACCTGTTAGGATCCACTTGTGCTTTCCGCTTGAAGGTGGATTTATTTCTCCTATAAAATCCAAACCCCATTGTCTAAATGGTTCTTCAACAAAAACATGAAACAGTGGTAATGATGCCAACTTCTTCTTTTCAACGAATATTTCACACTTCTTACAACTTCTCACTAATCTATAAACATTTGAAAAGAAAGAGGGCCAAAAAAAGCCAACTTTAAAAATCTTATGTGTTGTAACCTTCTAACTATAATGGCCTCCATAGAGACATCTATGATATTCATTGAAAATTTCCATAGTATCCCCTTCTTTCAAACATATCAACAATATGTCAGCAAGATCCTTCCAGTACATCCTACCATTTTTTATTACATATTTATGGGATTTAATTGTGAGATATTTGTACTTTGTTCTCTCTAAAGAAATAGGAAAAATAAGAAAACATGGATAAAGGAAAATATATTTGCACCACTGAGAACATAGGTACTTGTATTGAATTCTATTATCAAGTTCTTTTTCTTTACCTTTCTCTTCTCAAACAGTCTTTGATTCAACAAATTTAGACAACACATTTATCCCCATAGCTTAATAATTAGCCTTTGTCAACATTTTGGCTAATCTTTGTTCTTTCACAAGCTTGGCCAACTTAATTTCCATGTCATATTCTTGAATCTTGGCTATCCACTTCCCTCTTTTACCATCATTGTCACCCTGAGTTAACACATTCTTAACAACAACATTAGGAGCAAAAGAAACAGTTTGAGATTGAAGAACATAAATTATAAAAGCCTTCAATTATTTTACTAGAGCATAAGCCTGCTTTTCAAGGATATTATACTTCATGTATGCATCCCTTATCACTTTGCTGAAAATGCCACTAGTCCTTTATTATCTTGATTCATCTACAAAAGCATAACTATAATAGTGGAAGGGGAAGCAAATGAAAATATTTGGAAAGGTTTTTTATAATATGGACTCACCAAGACTGGAGCTTCTTTAAAATATTCTTTGATCCTTGCAAAAGATTATTTGGTAGCTACAATTCATCTTACTTCTGCATTCTTTTTCAGCATGTCAGTGGTCTCTTTCACAATCTCAACATAATTCGGGATAAATCTCCCGAGGAAAATTATTTTCCCCATTAAGCTTTGAATCTCCCTTTTACTACTTTGCACATGTATATTTTTTATTGCTTCTACTCTTTTTGGGTCAATCTTCACTCCTTATTTAGATATAATATGCCCAAGCATATTTCCCTCTTTTAAAACAAAATGAGATTTTTTGGGATTTAAAGATAGGTCATACCTTCTACATTTTTCAAAAGTATGTTGTAAATGATTCAAATGTTCCTCATATGACTTGGAGAAAACTGTAATATCATCTAAATAAATCACCACAAAATTCTCTTTTTCACCCACAAAGGCTATATCCATAGCCCTTTGGAAAGTAGCACGAATATTCATTAATTTGAAAGGCATCTTTGCATACATGAAAGTGCCCCACAGAGTTTTGAATGTTGTCTTTTTTTGCTATTTTGGCTGAACTGAAATCCGGTTGTAACCTGAAAAAACATCTATCATTGATAATATGGGAGAGCCATTTACCTTCTTTAAAATATGATCCAACTTTGGGAGAGGATATTTTTCTTTCAATGATTCCCTGTTAAAATTTCAGAAGTCAATACACAACCAAATTTCCCCATTCTTCTTCCTCACAGGTACTAAATCAACCACCCAATCAAAAATTCTAAGAGGGACAATTATTTTTTCCTATAACAACTTCTTGACTTCTTTCTCAATTGATGGCAGCAAAAAAGGGTTAGTTTGCCTCAATTTCTATTTATATGGTTTGATTCATTGCTTAAAAGGAATTTAATGTTGGATGATGCTTGTGTTAGAAGTTTTAAGGTATTCATAACACCGTGCAAATATATCAACATATCTCTTGAAAATATCTACATACCTCTGTTTAAATTCTTTTGGAATATCCTTTTCCAATCTGACCAGTTTTCGTTGTTGCTCTGTTCCAAGGTTGAAATCTTCAATATCCTCCTCTAAATATATATTATTCATATTAACAACAACATCATGAGAATTAAAAAACCTTTCTAAGGGGACCAAACCTTTAGGAATCACATCATTTTTAAGCTGCACTATATTCTGATCCCCCACATAATCCTTTAAAGGCAGTTTAATGTCTGGTTATTCTTCTTGAGTTCCTTCAATTTCATCTTCTTGATCAATTTCTAAATTTGAATATTCACCTACCATTTTTAGAAACCTTTTAATCTATTCTTAATGCTCAAAAACCTGCCAGTGTTTTATGTTGTCTGGAATGGAAGGTTCATTCCTAATTTCTACTTCATACCCGAGCCTAGGATTCAATGGAGGCTTAAACATACTAGATACAACTAATAATGAATCATCTAGTCTATTTCCTTCCCTAGGTACGAAATGTATATTGAAAGCAAAAAATAAATTATCCACCAAATCCCACACTTCATTCCTATATGTTTTAAGCATTGGATTCTTAGATTGACATTGATTCCTAGTTTGTTTAACCACTAATTATGAATCTCTAAAAACATAAATACATTGTAATTCTAAATTTTAGTAGCTTGTAAACCAAGAATCAAAGCTTCATATTCAGTAATATTATCTTTAGAGTCAAATTATAATTTAAAAGAGAAGGTAATAATATGACCTCTTGGAGAAAGCAGAAGATCTCCATCTCCATTCCCTTCTTTCGAATATGCACCATCGAAATACAACTTCTGAACTCCACTGAATACTAGCTCCTTGCTGTTAATTGCTGAAGGGAGCTGCATTTTTGTGTCTTCAACAATTTCCTGATATTATTGTAACATGAAACATGAAAATTCATCCTTTTCTTGGTTGTAAACAAGAGAATTACTTGAACCCTCCTTTGTGATCATCTTTACAAACATGGTCTCTCTATATAATCTCCTTTCTTCACAACTAAAAAAAAGAATAATAGCATATGTAAAATCCAGTTTTAGTACTCTTCCCAACTTGGCTCCCCAGGATCTTGAGAGAAAAATCCCAAATCAAGCTGGGATATTTGCAACAACAACGTCCATGAAAATAATTCTAGATGGAATTTGAGCCGATAAAACCATCAAATATTTTATAAGCCCTACACATTTAACCTTTTTCAAATCAAAAGAGTAAATATCTTTATAAGGTTTTGTAATTTGTAGATTCAAATGCTTCATGAATGAAAGAGGCATTAAATTATTAGAGGACCCCAAATCCAACACAAAATTATGTAGAATAAAAGTATGCATGAGAAGAGAAATATAAAAGGGATGGGTAGAAGAATCTGGTTCTTCTACATGAGGGCCAAACATCACCACTAGCATTTCTTCCTGCAAATTTACTGCATTAGCTGAGTTATTTTCTTGAGACAGATATATAAAATCTGAAACTCGTTTCTTGTAATTAGGATTCTTCACTAACTCAGCTAAAGGAATGGGAACTTTTATCTTCTCTAATTATTTTAATAAATTAAAAGAATGACTTTGATTTACCGCTTTGACTTGTTCTTCTTCATCCAACTTTTGATTTGGAAAATTACGAGAATTGACAATAGGGTGGTGACCAACCTCGTGTGACACCCTCGTATTGTGCTTACTGTTTGAACTCTCTCCTCGTTGGAGTAAGACTACTGGAAAAAAATTCATTGGTTGCTTTCTTTTATCAATTCGTTTGATAGATTATTGTTGATATGCCTAATTTGTTTTCTCCTCTGTATTGTCTTGAATTCCTGATCTCTTCCTTGACCTGAGATCATATTTCTTATACAATTTTTTTTGCATAAAGTCTGTAAACTTCTTACAGTACTCCTCAATTTCATCATCATCTAAAGGTACCTTAGTTTCTAAGTTTGAATCTCCATTTGAAATTTTTTCTCCCTCCTCTTCATATAACATAGAAATTTGATTCTCCTACTCCTTAATAGTTTCTTCCACTACTTCCTCTGGTTCATCTTTAATATAAATAGGTGGATGTATCTGGTCTTGATATTTCTTATCTCTCTGCATGATTTGCAATGGTTGTCTCCTAAATTAAGGATTGAAATTTCTGTTTTGTCCCTGTTGAATCTGTCTTGGAGGGTTCTTATTTTCCAGTTCCAATTTAACAAGCTTGTTCAAGGGATTTCTAATGAACTTGGTCATCTCATCAATCTTCTATTCATGAGAATCTTTAGGCTGACTAGCAGACTTATTTCCCTTTCTTCTTGTCATAAATCTGATCTTTGGCTTTTATTTTCCATGTAGGAGACAAATTTTATTCGATCTCCAGTGCACTAGTTTGAATTTGATCTAAAGTAGGAGATCTCTCTCTCTCTCTCTCTCTCTCAAAGTAAAAACAAAATTAGATTCAAATGCTCTAGAAAACACTTATTTTTCTCTCGCAGGTGGTGGTTTTATTTCTGTCGAAAAAATATTATACAACTTATTAAATCTTTTTATAAATTTAGTTACATCTTCCTCTGGTTTCCTTTTAATAAAATTAAATTCAGTTAGAAAATAACTGTGATATTTTTTCTCAACCCATCTCTGTGTAAACAAATTTTCTAGTTCCTCCCAAGTGTTTATAGAGTTAGCATGAAGTGATTTGAACCACTTTATGGATTCTCCATCTAGTGACTGCACAAATAATCTCATTACTACATCGAGATATTCAAAATTCGAATCTTCAGGAAAAACACAAAAATAAGAAACATGCTTTTCTGTTGTTATTTCATCTTTCCCTGTAAATCTAGGCAACAATTTGAGATAATCATGAGGCATTGCATTCATTGACCGAGGAAGATTTAATGGTTCATATATGTTCAATAGGAATGTTGGAATCACCATATTTTTATTTTGAAAATGAATAGAAGACCCTCTTGCCTGAAAAATAAATGATTGAGGTGGAATAACAAAAATAGGAACTGGATGAGTGACAACAGAAAAATTCTGATGAAAAATTGAAAAATAAACTATTTAAATTTATTTAATTTCTTGAAAAGAGAAGGAAACAGACTCAAAAGATTCTTCTTCTAATGTAGGTTTTGGAAAAATACTGTGAGGATGAAAAAATACTTCTTGAGAAAAATCAAGATTCCTAACAACTTCTTCTAAATGAGAAGTTTTTGGGAACTATGAAACATAACTAGTACCATGGGCTGATAAAGTAGGGTTTGGAGTCACTAGGGATTTTTCTCTCCAAAATCTTCGATAAACTAACTTCTATAGATCAGAAAGAACAAGAGATTTTTGTTGTGAGGATCAGACCTCGTGTGAGGCGTTCTAGAAGCCATGAATGCTTTCTTGGTGAAAGGGTAAACACTTTATTTGATCACCAGAAAAAGAAATGACAACGAAGAACACCAAGGGAAATTAACTCCGTACATTGTTCCCCGGTAATGACGCCAAAAAAATTTGTACCTTGAGCGACAACCTATGGTTGAGGAGAGGTCAGTGCCCAAGACATTTATTAAGAACAACAATGAAATAGGTTTGTTGCCCCATTGTTTTTAACCCCAAAAATTTTAATTATAAGATGATTTCTTCTTAATCTTCTATGAGAAAATGAAATCTTTCAGAGTGGACTTCTGATGTCGAATACAATTTTAAATGATTATATAGTGAGAAGGGATGGTGGAATGTCTTTAACAATAAGCTGTTGTATACATAATTTCTTGTGTCCAACTTTAAAAGACATATGTAGTTAACAAATAATGAAATATAGAAAACAAGAGTGCATGATTAAGGATTTTTAACTTTAATTCATAGGAATAAAACTTTGTATAACTGTAAAATTAAAGACCAACAACTTCATTACTCTCTTCTGTGGAAGAAAAATATAATATGAAAGACAAAAAGAAACACATATCGTACTCAATAGATGTACGAAATCAATTTGAAATATTTATTCAAATCCACATGAATATTGAGAATACAAGTAGTTTATGCTTTTGAGGTCCAAAAATCAGAACCCTCATTTCTCATTCTAAATTGACTTTATACAAAATTTCAAAAAGGGACAGTTAGAAAACTGTTGACTACCAAAATCGTTAACTGCCTAAACTAATTTGAAATACATAGTTCTCTTGAACATTATATTTTTGAAAAATAAAAATAAACACATCATCTCGTAAATATAAAGGATTGTTGCATGAAAATGGGCATTGGTTTACTGAGTGATCTAGGACTTTGGTGCAGTTGAGTGTCCAACTTTTGCACTTGCTACTGTTGGTGATATCAACTCCTGCATTTTTTTCAAATAGTTGTATTTGTACTTGGAATTTTTGCAAAACTAGTGTGTGCCATCCTGAAGTCTGTAATTATGTTGTATGTTGGTTTTGTTAGTGTTAGTATTTACATATTTCCACCAAGGATCAAAACACATTTTTCATGTGCATCTTAGGTGTCCCATTCTAAAGAAATTTTCAATCATTCCATTAGGTCATGATATAAAATTGTTCCACTGGTGATTGTCATTTTTAATAAGCTTCATTATCCCTCAGAAGATCATATTGGCTGACTCATTCTCATGTCTCCTTGAGCATAAAAACACCTATGGAAATTATCTTTTCACTTGGAAGTCTTTTAAGTCAAAATCTCATTCAGGAATGTCAGGTCTAAAGCAGTCCCATTAGGTCATTATGATTTTATATTTCTCAAGGTCACTCTTTCATTTCAGATGAAGTCAACACATATATGAGAGGGAATAAATAAGACCATCATGATGTAATTTTCATACTTTCAAATTTGTATTTTTTCAGTTTAATTATTTTTATATCAAAATGTCATTTTGATATAAAATTCAATATGTAATTTATTTATGTTTTTACAAATGTAATTTTATGTTCTCATATGTAATAAATTCAATCCCAAGCTGTCAAACGCAATCATGTACAAACTAAGTGGAGCAAAGAAAGGCAAAATCCATGTTTGATCAACCTACAATGCCAAAAAGTCAGAAAGATAAAGAGTATCAGTGCCAAAGTCCAAAGGGAAAAGTGAACATTAGAAAAGTGGGTGATTCAAATTAAAGTTTCAAATACACTATGATATAAATCCTTTCAAAACACCTCAAAGAAAATCATTGTATCCATTCAACCATCAGAATTTTCCAGCAAAGGAGAAATTTCAAGTTTTCTAAGCATTTTGGGTCAAAATTCAAGGGTGCTACGCGTTTGCACCCAGGCGTTGTGCATTTTCCCGTTAACTCCAGACCAAACAACATAGGCATTGCGCGTTTTCATAGAGGCGCTGCGCGTTTGCCCAGGCGCTGCGCATTCCTCTAGAACTCTATGCGTTTGCTCAGGGAGGGTTTCTAAGCATTTCACCACCTCCATCAAGCTCAAATCTCCTCATAATTTTCTTCAAAAGGCTGTAAATCAATAAGTGAACCCTAAATTACCTCTCCTCTAATATATTTGGTGTTCCAATAAGAAGATTGAAGTACTTGTTGCTATGAAACCCTAGTTTCCATTTCCTTCTCATTTTCATGCACTAAATCCATATTCATGTCCCTAAACACATATTAGTCATAAATATTGTTGAATCCTAGGCCTTTTATGGACCTAGGTTTTCATTTACATTCATTCCCTCCATTTTCCTAAGCTAGTCATTTCATCTCTCACTCCCTTCATCTCATTCCATTTACCTTAGGGTTTCCAAAGCCTTCAAATTAAAAATGTCTAAAGAGGAGGATAGAAGTTTCAGTGAGGAAAAAACACCAAAGAAGAGCAAGAAAGGAGGAAAAATCATCAGATATGAACTAACAACCACAAAAGAGATACTAGAGTTAGAATGCTTCACAAACCCTAATTTCCTCTCCCACTGAGCTAGGGTTTGCTATAGAAACGAGAAATTTGAGAAGAGGAGCCATAAGGTAGGTCATATCAGTAAGTATGAGGTCATTTCAGCTCATAAAAATAATGTCTCCATCATTTTTTGAGAAGTATTTCCAAAAGTCAAGTCATTTTCCACTCATAGGGCCAGTTTTGTTTTAAACTATGTTTTCGACCAAAAAAGGATGAATTTGATAAAAGTGAGAGAGATTTTTGTCCATAATAGATCCAAGAAGAAAAAAATCCTTCATTTTTTACACAGGTGTCATGGTTTTATAGAAATGTCAAAAATACAGGTACCACGGGAGAGTTGCTGGACTTATGGAGTGACCTTGGGAAAATCACGTTTTCTAATAGCGAGAGTCTCCAAATGACTTTCTTGATGAGTCAAATGGTAAATAGACAGAGAGATATTTCCAATGAGCTATCATGAGCTCAATTTGGAGTTGAGTAAGGCCTCCAAAAGTTGCCTGCACCAACACTTTGCATTTCTGCACCCTCTTCAGCACTTTGACCAGTCTTGGGAAAAACAACTTTTGACAAGGAAAATAAACTCCAATAAGAAAAAAAAAAGGTATATTTGGAAATTAGACTTGAATATATTTCCAACGAGCTATCATGGGCCCAATTCGAACACTAGGAAGGCCTCCAAATGTGGTCTTCAAAAAGGTGAAATTTTTGTGTTTTTGAGTATTTTTGTACTAAAAGTTTTTTCCAAATGCGCAACGCCCTGGGCACTGCGCTCATTTTTGGGGCATATAAATGAAAATTTCCACCACCATAACGTTCAAAATTATGAAGACATCAACCCTAGCAAGTTTTATAAAATTTGGAGGAGAACTCGTCCCTCAAAAGTGCAAAAAAACTACCAAATTTTCATGTTTCTGCCTCCTTTTTGACCTAGGCATTGCGCGTTTACCAGTCTTGGGAGATCGATTTTTTGATAGGGAAGATAAGCACCATTTTTGAAACTAAAGGCCTATTTGGAAACTAGACTCAGAGATATTTCCAATTATCTACCTTGGAGTTGATTTGGACACCAAGAAGAACTCCAAAATTTGCTTGCAAAAGAGGCTATTTTTCTTGTTAGGGCGTTGCGCGTTTGCCAGGAAAATACATTTTTCACGATGTTTAGCTAATTTTGAAATTTCACTTCAGTTTGAATTTTTACTTGGGAAAATGAAGAAATTAATGATGTAAATGGTCATGGTGAATGTAAATATCATGTTTTGACTTTCATCTAAGGTTAGATACATTAGGTGAGTCTTCTAGAGGTCAAATGAATCAGTTTCCTCTCTTTTAGAGGCAAATTGTTGGGTCTTCCTAGTCTTAAGTTTCTTGTTTGGGAGTAGGTGAAATTGATTCCTATCTCATGGATTTGACTCCTTAAGGCTAGGGAGAGTGGTTTTGAGGTCTATATGATGTATTTTCTCAATCATTGTAATGGGTTGGATTCACTTGGAGGTTTGGCATCTCAAGAGACATATTTTTGTATCAGTTTTGGCCTGAACATTAATAAAATTTGCAGCTATTTTTATGGGATCCATGTGGTATTGTGTTTAGTTTCAGTTTATTCTTTTGTGCTCATATGTTAGAATGTTTGGTGTATTTCATCCATCATTTCATTGCTATTAAATGAATGTTTTCAAGTTAGATGAATATAATCCATAATTTCTATGCTCTATTATGGGTAAACATTCATAATTTGTAATTTCTTCAGTTTAGAAAGAAACCATGAATTCACCATGCTCTTTCTAGCTCCTCACCCGTCTTGATCATCCCATCATCAAAACCCTAAAGTGTTAAACATTTTACCTACCTTTCCCCATAGAAAACCCTGTAAATCTTGACCTAATTTCCTTGCCTTGACTATTTGACTCCTCCTGATCCAGCAAAACCCTACACAATCAAAATCAAAACCCTGAGCTACTATAACTAGCCTAATATCTTATTTCCTCAGTCATTTTGGTTGTGAAATATACAGAGAGATCCCTCTCCTGGCCTAGTAGGACTAGCTACTTGGCTAAGCGTGGTTTGAGGTTACCTCAAAATTGCCTTTCTCAGCCCGAGGTTCAATCCGAGTGATAACAGGTTTTTCAATGAAAAGGGTTCTCATTAACCATAATAGCTATAAATCTATATGAAAGTAGTTGACAATCGTTTCTCCTTTAAAAACTATTGTTTTCTCATGGGTAGAAATGATCTTGCTCTTGGCCTCTACTAGTAAAGTCTCATAGGTCTCCGAGGGTAACAAGTTTCCTGATTGGTCCCAGCATGAAGGCAAGCTTGCTCTAGTCCTCTTGTCAAAATAAGTACTAAACTTCATTACTACTTCTTTAACCACTATAAATTTATTCTCTTCCATTTTCCTATATAATTTTTTCACAATCATTTTATTTATTTCTATGACATACTTAGTTTTGTCTTCAATTTCTAATTCCCTTAATTGCTGAAAATATTTTGAGTTGAGGAAATCGATCATTTTCTTAGCAAACTGATCTCTCTGTTGTAATTTTTGCTTACTGGAAATGATTAACTCTTCAAAGTCTTTGATAATGTTGTTCTCCTCCTCAACTACAATCAAGGATTCCAAAATGTTCCTTAATGTATGGATGATATCATTCCACATGATCTATCTTGCTTGAATACGGGACACATTTCCCTTCACTTTCTCCTTTAGATCCTTAATTTCTTGAGAATAAATATGAGAATCATTTCTGTACTTATCAACATTATGTTTGGCCATGTCCATTTCCTTTTCAATGGATTTTATAATCTTCATAACACTCTCAACATCTCTTTGAATATTTTTCATAAATTTTCATAAATTTTTAACTTAGTCATGACACGAGTTAATTTATCAGATGGATCTTCATAATCTTCTTGTACTAAGATAGTACAAACATGAGCATCTAATTTCTGTTGGAAAATAAAATTCACTTCCTTCATCTTGGAAACTTCATCATTTCTCTGTAAAAGTTCATTAGTCAATATTTCCTTATCTTTTTCTAGCTGTGCTGCTTCTAAAGAAATAAGATACTCTACAGAAGGCATCTTCAATTTCTTCTTAAGCACTTGAATTCTTGTCTTAGCTCCCTAAAATAACTTATGGACATCACTTCTTATTTTGGATTAAGACCAACTTTAACAACCAATTTCTTAATTCCTCATTTTGAGTAGTTAGAGCTATAAAATTTGATTCCTCTAATTTTAATTGATTAACTACTTTCTCTAACAAAGCTTCAGCTTTTCTTGCAGATGAGGAAGTCTTATGCAAATAATTATAAATCAAGTCTCTAGTCTGCCTATGTAAGTTGATTTTAATAGGTATTGGAATATGTCTGGAATCTACTATCAATTTGACAATCTTAAAACCCGATGAAGAAGAAACAATCAATGAGGGGGTGAGAGAAAGATAATTTTAGTTGATTCCTCTCCAAATCCATGGAAGAAATAAATCTATTCTGATAATAGGAAATGAATTGGGCTTCTAATTGGGACTCCATGCTTTCTTTTAAATTTATATTTCTTTCCTCAAATTGAGAGTAAAACTGATTTATCATTGGAAGAGAGTTTTGAAAAATTTCTTCTGGGATATGTGAGGAAGGTATACAAATAACCTCCCCTAACTGCAATTGAAAACCTCATACTGGTGATGAATTTCCCTCCTCAAATAGCTTCATCCTTTTAGAGCCTCCATCTTTTTCTCCTTCCAAATCAATGACATCCTCACTGCCTCTTTTTAGATTCTTTCCACCCTGATGAGGAGTTTCAACCTCCACGCCTCTGGACAAGCAGACCTGTCCTCCATTTTCTAGCTTCTCGACATCTGGTCGAGCTTCATGTACATAGGGAGCATAAGAATTTTCCACTCTCTTGTTGGAAATAATATGATGAGGATCATGTGCCCATTTTTTTTTCAACTGCAAATTCATGTTTTCTATAATTTTATGTACTTCTCCTACAACTTTCCTGTTGTTCACAATAAAAGGTCCCATTATCTTTGGAAACTTGAATAAATTCCCCTTTTTTGTATTGGGAAAAAATGCACTTATCAGCATTTAAACTCTGCTTGATAAATTCCAATGAAAAAAATCTCATAGGCACAAATGTAGGGAGCCTATAAGGGGCACCTTCATCTCCATATAATCTAATGTATGTATAGTCCTCAAATAAAAACCAATCACCTACTTTGAACTCCTTACTAAGCTGAAGAAACGACCGGGCCTTTGGTAAGATGCAAGGTGAAGGTGATTTGTTTATGATGGAGTAAGAAACTGATAAAAAGGAAGTGGAGAAATAGAACACACCTTCATTATTTTCATTACTTCTTACCACATCATTCCAAAATACCACTGAATGCTTGTTCTTGCGAGGATCCATGATATTCAATCCAAGATGTATAAACCTTTCAACATAAGTATAAAAGAATATATAGGTAATTAAAGATGGGAATCACAAAAATATAGTAAGGGAAAGATCTATTAATTGAGAATTGGCCATCTTCTCCCAGAAAGTAGGCATGTCAAAAATATTTTTAGGTTTCATCATCAAACTGAACATCTCGAGAATAGATTTATTAATAACAGTTATGTCTTATCTTCCTAAAATATTTGCCAAAATTTGGAGAATAGGTTTAACCTCCTCAATGAAAGTATCCATAGGAAAATGAGAAGGTTCCAAAGGTAAATGCTTCCCGACAGGCATTAAAACTAAATATGTTTGAGCATGAGTCAACCCAGATAACTCTTGGAAGGTAGAGAATAAGGTTTCTTCTGAGAAAGGAGTATAAGAATTTGAGGAAGGAAAAAATAATGCTTGTTGAATCAAGACGGAAGACACTTGCAAAATATTTTCACCTAATTTATCCATGGAAAAACATTTTTGAGGATAGAGGGAAGAGTCTAGCCAGTGTATAAATTTGGGGAACACAAAATTTTGAGGAACCATTGTAGCAAAAACACCCAACCTAACAATAGTAACATATTTAGGATACTCAACTTGTTTGAGAAGGAATTTATAGTAAATTTCCATGTAATTAATGGAGAAAATTGGGTCAAATATATCCATTTCGATGCCCATTAATATAATATAGAAAAAAGAACCCGCTAAAATGGATTTTTGGACATTTTGATAACCTTGGATGTAGAGAGATGTCGCGTGAATACCTGATTAGCGATGACTGATGTTTACTGGAGTTGTAATTGGTACAATTTGAATCCATGGAAGCAGAAGTAGGGAACAATGAAAAATGAAATGAGTATTAGTAACATGATTTATGGAGTGAACAAAGAAATAAGAGGGAAAAAATAGAATTACATGCGAAAGTGGGAAATTTAAATCGATGACATGGTGACAGGATGGATTAAATGATGGATGACAGGGTTGATGAGGTGGCAGAGGGGTATGGTCACAGAGGATGAAAAATCAACAAATGGATACACGGCGACCTCACTCACTTGTTGACGTCATTATGGGGCAGACTCCTGTATGAAGGAAATATGATAGAGTCCCCCCGTAATGATTATAGATTTTCGATTTATAGTTAGGTGGAGATCTGAAAATTCGTTTTGGAGGGAATTTGGGATCTAACCGTCGAGAATGCAGTGCCATCATGTTTTCTCCATCCGATGGGCCTTGCTCATATTCTACAATGCGCCCAAAAATTTGCATGACATTTAATCACTGACGACCTCAGTGCATGGGAACACATCGTAATGTGCTAATATTTAAGAATGCATTAAAACTTGATAGACACCCTTAATCCATAATTATGAGTTTAATAAAATTTAAAATCTAAACCTTTTCCATTGTATTTTTTATATTTGGCTTTGAATTTTTTTTTTTTAGTACACATATATACATTTTTTTGAATACATAAGAAAATTAAAATGAGCTACAATTGTCTCCATATGCTTTCTTCTTACCATCTATAGAAAATACACATCATATAACCATTATAATCCAAATTTTTTTTAGTGAACATGGAGTACATTAATAAATTGTTCTGATGATGAAGCCGAGAACTAATCCAATTTTTGGGTTCCTAATACCATATCACCATATTCATAATACTTTAGCTTTTTGGTTGATAATCTTGAGCTTTTCGATTAGTGTATGGTAATGGAATCACTTCTATAAATCACATGTGTTATTTTCTACAATAGGTATAGGATTGAAAGCATACTATAACTTGAGGGAAATCTCACTAGGTGCATTAATTTGACACAACATTAACATTGGATGGATCGTAAATAAGGTACTAAACAAAGTAGGAGATTTTTTTCTATCATGAAGTTTTTTTTCCAATAGGGCAGTCAAAGTGGATAGGTAATATTATATTGTCAAATATTGTCCTACCCAATGTAAATATATGAGCTTCATTAGATTTAAGGGATATCTTTAATTGAAAATCAGAAGGCGAAGCTTGCTCAAGTATTATGTGCATAATTAGCATATGGTTCTATTGACTTTTTTTTGTGTACCATCACCATCACCCTATACTATATGCCATATCCAAGCATTTCATATTTATTCATTTTTCCTATGAATATCATGTGCATAATCATATCATTTCCCCACTTTCCACACATCTCCTCTCTCCAGACATATCCCTTTCTACACTATTCCCTGTACCCTTGTACGTCACATCCTTTTTTATATGTCTAGAAGAACTGCATAAACCAACCTTCCACACATTCATTTTTTATACACAATTTCATCCTTTACAAAATTTTACCTTTTTCATATCCATTTCTCATCATAAATAACTTTATACACATATCAAATCTATGCACACGATATGCCATAAAATCCATCTCCCTACTCATATTCCATACTTAGTGGAAATTTTTCATTTGGTACTGTTGAGGCTAATTGGAATCTCATTTGAGACATTCTAATCCTAGAGATATCATGTGTATAAAAATGTCATTTCCCCACTTTGCACACATCTCTTCTCTCCAGACATATCCCTTTCTACACACTACTCCTCACACCCTTATACACATCCATTTTTGTGTGTCTGGAAGAACTGCATAACCCAACCTTCCATACATTCATTTGTTACACAATTTCATCCTTTACACAATTCATCCTTTTGTATATCTATTTCTCGTCATAAATAACTTTCTACACATATCAAATCTATGCACACAATATTCCATAAAATCTATCTCCCTTCTCATATTCCATACTTAGTGGAAATTTGTCGTTTGCTACTTTTGAGGCTAATTGAAAGCTCATTTAAGAAATTCCAATCCTTGAGATAAAAATAAGGGCTTGATATTGTACTATTTGAAATACCTTCCAACACACCTCTTAAATACTTTCCATAATTTATTAACTTCCCATTATCGTTCTCGCATGACCTAATGAAGGTGGTACCTAAAGAAGTAACATCCTACTAAATGATACTATGAAATAAGGATTTAATAACTACAAGTACCACCAAATCCTCATTTATCTATCATTTATTACTAATTAAATCAAACAAATAAGAAGCATGGTGATGAAAAGAAATAAGGAGCCAATTTGTGGGTGGGGATACTTCTAACTCATTGGATCATCAACAAAAAAAATTCCACTGACTAGTTTCATATAAATGGTATTTAAATTTGGATCCATAAGAGAATAATAATAGCAAGATTTGGAGTACAAGGTTGGATAATGCTGCATGCATCCTATAAATATTCAACTTTAGGAAAATAGTTAACTAGTGTGCCCATCAATTCGATGCCAAAACCAAGACCATTCAACTATGCCTAAAGAAGAGCCCAACTCCATTAACTCCTATTTGTTTTAGAAATATATTGAAGCTTCCTGATCTATACGAGATATTAATGTAAATGTGCTTGAGGATGTATAAATTTCAAGTGATAAAATTAAGTTTTTTTGAGATTTTATGTTAAATTTGTACACACATAAATCATGAATTAAAACTCTAAACATTAGAAAAAAACGGACAAATACACCATAAAACTAACCATAACACAACAAGTGATGAAGGAGTTCACCCCTCCTAGGTTATGTCTCCTTGGTCCAGCTTCCAATGGCTTGGCCCTATATCATTATGCTAAAAAATGGTGATTACATAAGTTTACAGTTTTGCAATGGCTTCAAAACTTGTTCCATTAGCTTCAGAACTGTAAAAAATGTCTGTCTAGTCTCTTTCTGCTCCCAAATTGGTAAAAAAATGAAGAATTTATGAGCCTCCCTAGATTTTCCACCAGTCTCTCTACAAATTCCCCAAAATCCAGAATAGTCCTACAAATTCGCCCCGATTTCAGCTAACCGAGCAACAAATTCACGAATTTTCGGCTGAAATTATTGTACAGTTAAAATGCCTAATGCGGCCTTAAACTCGAATTTTAAACTATAATTAATGTGGTCGAGTTAATTTTTTTAATTAGAAAAATGATGCCATGCCTCCACACCTCCAGTCCTGAGAAATTGGTCATATGGTTTATAATGGGGGGGTCGGGGCTATGCCCTGGCCCCTTACCCCAACTCCGCCCGTATTAACATTGAAAAAGGGTTGGTGGCACATGGTTTAATAAAAGCCATTGTGGCCCAATGATTAATGATCTGCATTTTTATGAGGGAGGTCCGATGTTCGATTCGTGTAGAGATAAATTTGGACTTAACCAAAATTTTGGTGGCCCTCGTACTGCCACGTGGCAACCTCAAATTGGGCCACATGGAAGCATGTGGTTGGCCACCATCCAATCAATGGAATTACACCAAACCAATACCAATACCCTGTGACATGTTGCATGACCAGATTGGTCCATAGAGCGCAATAAACCATACCCAGTTAGTAGGCCCAGTAGACTGCTGACTGAGCTGCCTGCACAATTTTTGCCAAAATTTTTCTTGTTTGGGAAAACGAACAAAACTCATTTCCAGGAGCATACGGTGTCAATTTTCCATGAAAAGAGTTACGCCAAATTTAGAACGAAGAGATATACATGGTAACTTAGGTTCCACACCATTCCAAAAACTTTCATTTTTGAGCATCTGATCACTCCTTCGCATTGGAAGCTTTTGGACCCCAAAATATCACGTTCAGTTGTTTAGCATATGAGGGTACAATTCCCTAACCTTTCCAATCTCGATGCATTTGGCCTTGGATTTTTTCCTTTGAGCCCCACACAAAGGTACTCCACATTCCCTCATTTTGAAGACCTTGTTATTTTGTCAAGAATAGTGTCTTGTTGTAGTTTCTCAAGGTATTTAAGAGAGAAACCCTCAATGGAAGGAATCTAAACATTCTCTCCTTGATATTAAATCAAAGGAGGCTCATAAAACCTTAAGTTCTCAACATTAACAACAACATACATTTTCATATATGAAGGAAAATCCAACCTGAAGGAATTATCACCAATCTTTTCTAAAATTATGAATGGACCATATTGAATTGGTTTCAAATTTTTACCTTCTCCTTGAAGTGTTTCTTTACTAATTTGAAGCCAAACTTCATCACCGACTTGGAAATTGTGATCTACACAATGCTTATCATGCCTTGTTTTTTACTTGAATTGGCTCTTTTCCAAAGTTTTTTACCTTCCCCTTGAAGCCTTTCTTTGCTAATGTGAAGCCAAAATTCATCACCGACTTGGAAATTGTGATCTACACGATGCTTATAGTGCCTTGTTTTGTTCTTGAATTGGATATTTTCCATCTGTTCTTGAATTGCTTGATGTACCAATTGGATTTGTTTAATGAACCTTTTAGCTTTGTCTATGTCACTATGACCATCAATAGAAACATCCACTACAAGAAACAATGACATTGGTGAGGGTCATGCTTGTGACAGACCTTTAAGGTCCGCCACCAATGTCACATATGGTGATGGTCCTTAAAAAGC
Source organism: Pinus albicaulis (assembly GCA_034641835.2). NCBI lineage: Eukaryota > Viridiplantae > Streptophyta > Pinopsida > Pinales > Pinaceae > Pinus > Pinus albicaulis. The sequence continues at coordinate 454,746,038 of CM076580.1, read as the reverse complement.
GTCACTGTAAGTGTATATGGTGATGGTCCTTTAAGGTTCGTCACCAAAGCCATTTTCAATGAAACTTTTGGTGAGGTTCGTTAAAGGCCCATCACTAATTCTCTATTTGGTGACACTTCTAGTGACGAACTTTTAATGAACCTCACCAATGCTCTTTTTGTTACTTTTGGTGATGGCCAAAAAATGTTCATCGCCATTGATCATTCAATGATTTTTTGATGATGCTATATGCTTGTTAATATATTTTTTTTCAAAAGATAATGATTTAAGGCCATTATTGTGGAGTATGTTTTATGACATTTCCAAGGCCACAGTGGTTAGAATCTGTCAATTTTTTAAGAAGTAATTAGTGTGTATCATTTCCCTCAAGTAATCACTAGTCGAATAGAGTTTTCCTATAAGTCAACACATGATTCATATCTATTTACTTTATTATCTATCAAATTCCCTTTAGATAGAGTTCAACTACTGTGTGTAGGAAATATATTATTTAATACATAATCAAGCTCTGACAATTATATTAATCAGAAAGACCTAACACTCCTAAAAAATCTGGGCACACCTTAAATTAATGCTTTGTCACACACTAAAATTTCTTAGCACCTCACATGTCTTGGAACATCTTTGTACCTAGAACATATTGTCATGAAAATGATGCCCAAGAACATGGTGGCATGCGCTTTCACAACATGGAACTCCCCTAGAATGTGTTGGCATGCATGTAGTCCCTAGCATGCCCTAGAACACCTCGGTTGAATGCATTGACATACATTAGCACTTGGCACACAATGCCACTTGGCATGTATTGGGACCTATTATTAGTGTGACTAGCAAGCCCCTTTTGAAAAAGATAAAGTCCTGACTCATTAACCCTCTTATGTGTTTATTTCCTTACATTTTAGTTTGGTTCTTCCTTTTGCTTCCTTGACACTTCTTGACACATATTGACATGCCCTGGCACCCTGCACATCCTTAGCACTTGGCATGTATTGGCATATCTTGGCACTATTTGGAACATATAATTAGCACACCCTGGAACTCCCTAGCACACTTTGGCACTTCTTTACATGCCTTGATAATCCCTAGAATGCCTTACCAATGCTTAACATACCTTGTCACTCCCTCCTTGGCATGACAACTAGCACTCATTAACACTAGTCCCTGGCACGCGTTCCTCATATTCATTAAATTCCATGAATTTTGACCTAGTTCTCCCTTAATGTTTTGTCCTATTACTCCTTAACACTCCTAAACATGCATTAGCACTGTCTAGCACACCTTAGCACTCTTCAACATGCCATTCCACTTCATAGCATGCATAACAGTCCCTAACACATATTGGCGCTTAACATGTGTTGGTGCTTGGAAAGTATGAGCATGTATGGAACATGTTGAGATTCCTTGGTATGATTTGGCATGGTTTAATATTAAATTTATTTGAGATCAATTTTTGGAAAGTATATGAGAAGCAACAAAGGAAGACTTGGCACTTAGAATGCACTAAGACTTTGCACTTGGCACCTATTGGCACCTAGTGTTGGTGTGCCTAGCATGCCCCTCTTAGAAAAGGTAAATTGATGACTAATTAACCCTCATATGTGCTCATTTATTTGTAGTTTAAATTTTTTCTCCCTTTTGTTGCCTTGACAGTCCTTGGCACACATTAACACACCCTTGCACATCTTATCATGTTTCACATGCCTTCGCACTATCTGTCACATCTTAGCATTCCCTAGCATGCCTTGGCACTCATGTCCTCACAACTAGCCTTTACATTTTTTCATGACTTGGGAACCTAATCAAGTCCTTGCCTACTGTAGTTCATGTGAAAACATTGGCCTGCTTCAACCACAAAAACTTGACCAATTGCACCTACTACAAGTAGATTGTGCCTTGTTCACCTAAGAACTGCTTATAACTCATCTTATGCCACTCATGTCCAATCTCAACTTGTCCCACTTAACTATTTACCAATACAAGGATCACATGATCTAGCCATGGCCATAAAAAAAGTAAGCAACATAGCTTACATAGGAAATATTTCACATGTATGTTCAGTTCATATAAAAAATAGAACATTAACTGAGAGTTTGCAAGAACCACAAGATTCACAAGGGACACAAGATATAAGCTGACACAAGCTGAGTGCCCAAAATATTATACACAACAATGTACAATATGCAGTTACCTAGAATAGTTTAAAACGTGAGCATGTAGCTAAAGTGTGCCACATCTCATATAAAAAAAATAACTAAAGGAAAAACAATGTTGTTCCTAGCACAAAATGATCTCCCTTTTTCTAAAACTGCTATGTCGAGCTCCTTATAACAACAGTAGGCTTGCCTCCTGTAAATATTATTCTAAAATTCTCCTAACACACTTCATCCTTATCACATTTGAATTTTACGACACTCCCTTGCACACACTCTTATTTGTTCCTTTCCATGCATTTTGACCTAGTTATCCCTTGATATGCCCCAACACTCCCTAACACTCTAGTTTATCATGCATTGACAGTGTAAGACATATGTTAGCATGCCTTTTCATTCCTTTGCATTCCCTCACAACTACCCTTACTTAATTTTCAACTTGGGTACCCAACCAAGCCCTCTATTGATTACAAGAGCTTGACCAAGTTATAGTTACTACAACTAGACTATATTGCTAAATTGTGTAGCTTGGGAGGTACTCCACAAGCCTAGTGAGATGGATTTCTGTGAGTTTTGTCACAAAAGGATTTGTGGGAATAGAAGCAAAGCAAAGGGATTTTGGACCCAAGATGGGGTTTAAAATCTAAAGAAGATTAAAAAAGAAAATTAATATTTCCTAAGGTCTAAGTGGATAAAGCCCGTAAGTTCTAGAGGGTTCCGAAGAGGTCTAGGAAAAACTATTTAAGGAGTCCTTAGGATGAATGAAATAACATCAAGTGAGAAGGAGCTCATTTGATCAACGGGGGGAAGAGACATGTTTTCCTAAAGAGGCCATGATCATTATCATGTATAACATTCATTAAGATGCCGCAGTATGCTTTGGCATGGTTTAATATTAAATTTATTTGAGATCAGTTATTGGAAAGTAGAAGAGAAGTAACAGAGGATGATTTGGCACTTATAATGCACTAACACTTGGCACTTGACACTCATTTCCACCTAGTGTTGGTGTGCATAGCATGCCCCTCTTGGAAAATTTAATTTCATGACTTATTAACCCTATGATATGCTCATTTCCTTGTATTTTAACTTGTTTCTCCTTTTTTTTCCTTGATATTCCCTGGCATGTATTGTCACACCATTGCAGATATTGGCATGCCTTAGCACTTGACACATCTTAGCATATTTTACATGAATTCGAACTATCTGGCACATGTTAGCATTCCCGAGCATGCCTTGGTACTCATGCCCTCACAAATATCCTTACATTTTTTCATGACTTGCGAACCCAATCAAGTACTTAGCTACTCTAGTTGATGTGACATTGGTTTGCTTCAGCTGTAACAACTTGATCAATTGAAAATACTACAAGTAGATTGTGGCTTGTTCACCTAAGAACTTCCTATACCTCATCTTAGGCTAGTCATGTCCAAGCTGAAGTTTTCCCACTTAAGAACTTACCAAGACAAGGATCACATCTAGCCATGGCCATAAAACAACTAAGAAACATAGCTTAAATAGGCAATATTTGACATGTATGTCTAGTTCATATAAATAGTAGAGCTTTAACTGAGAGTTTGCAAGAACCAAAAGATACACAAGACACACAAGATATAGGTCGGCACAAGTCGAGTTCCCCAAAACTTATACATAACAATGTGTTGAGCCCTAGAATTTCCTTCTCTTTTACAAACCTTCACTTCATTTCATCATTATTTTATCACTTCATAAGCCTAAAATCAATGAAGAATGATTAGGATTGCTTAAAGGTTACATGCAATTGATTAACATATTTTATTTTCATGATTTTTGCTGTTTTAATAATTTTATGCAAAATAGCTACAGAATACAGGCGTTCCGTAGCTGATCACGCGTTCCACAACTATTTTAGAGTTTAAATGGGTTACAGGTGTCGTCTGAAGGAAAAAAACATATGGGAAAATTCTACAGCACTCCCTCATCATTTGTTGCTCTCCATGAAGTCTGAGTTCGAATCTCCAAGCGGTTATGCACGTGGAAGAGATTAAAAATGAGCAGCAGTTTCCTATCAGGACATGGACTCCACATAAAGAACGAGGCCTTCAATACGAGTTTCAATTTGATTAGAAGTGGGAAAGACACTTATCCCTTTATTTTCTCTAGATTAGTTATGTAATCTTGATATAAATATGACTCGGGAGACCGAGCAACGATGGTTAGATTTTGTTTTTCCGTGCTAGATTTCAAAGAGAACCGTAAATACTCTGTTTTTAAGTATTTTCTCCTTTAATGAAAGCAATATCATCTTATTGCAATATTTGAGTAAATCTTAAGTGGATTTCGTGCTACTCTGGTGGTAGAGGGCCCCTGCCTCCTGAGCAGCCTTGTTTATACGTTTTAGATAAGTATTTTAGTCTTGTTTTCATTTCTAGCTTAGGCAAGTTTTTGAAGTTTATGTTCATATTTGTTTACATTAATTATCACAGCTAGACTTAATCTTATAAACTCTTCCAAAATATCATTACGATGAATAAGGCATAGCTGTGGTATTGTAGGTTTTAGTTGCATTTCCTTTTTTTAATTATCACAGTTAGACTTACTCTAATAAACTCTTCCAAAATATCATCATGATGAATAAGGCATAGCTGTGGTATTGTAGGTTTTAGTTGCTTGTTTACACTAAGTGTCATAGCCGGTCTTACTCTTACAAAATATTCCAAAAAATTATTAACAATGAGTAAGAAACAGCTGTGGTGTCTTAGATTCTAGTTGTATTTTCTTTCAGTTTTATGTTTATGTTCAATTGCATTGAATAATACAGCCATACTTGTTTTCACAAACTCTTCCAAAATATCATATTGAACAAGATGGGCTGTAGAATTCCTTAGGATAGTTGCATGTTAATTTAGTTACAGTACTCCGGAGGTAGAATGCATCTAGTTCAGCTCTGTCATTTCATTTCAAATTTGATAATGGATTTTTAGTTTAATTCTGTTCACCATCTTTCCAGTTTAAATAATTGCATTTTAGCCCAGTTGTGGTCACTGTGTTTTCAGTTTGATTAATTGAACTTTAGCTTAACTCTTTCATTTATATTTCAAAATTGATTAATTGCATTCTTGTTCATGTTTTTCTTAATGTATAGTCAAGTCTCATTAGTTAGTTGTATAATAGTTCTATTTTACTAGACTAAGGCCTTCATTATTTACAAAGACTATTCCTGTTATTAAAATTTTCCAACATATCACCATGCAGATAGGAATTGGTAATATCATTTCACGACCTTTACTATTCTGCAAATTCTCATAATTGTGCAACTAGCATTTTCCTCAAACTTATTCCAAAAGACTTTAACTTCCGAATAAGGTTTAGTAATGACAATTTAGGTTGCAGAGTAGATTAGTTTCAGTACCCTTGATTAATTTAGAGTAGAATTATTCACTGTGTTGCAGAACTATCTTCTCCAAATATATTCAAACAAATCTCTAGTCATGGATAAGATCTGCTTTGTGATATGGTAAATTGTTTTTTAGGAAGACCTCACTGCACTAAATCTATCCTTTTCTTGAATTATTCCAACATATCTCTAACAAAAGAATTGGACTAAATTTGTATTGTGAGTTACTGTCTAGTTTTGCATACCACACATGATTTAGGACTGTTTGTAGTGTGACCAACAACTGCTTTTCACCAATATTTAGTTCTTTCTCTTCTTAACACAAAATCATAAAACCAAAAACATCATAAAAACACTAAACACAACAAAGTAGGAAGAGGTTACTTAGGCACATATGGTGCACTTCACTTCAACAGTTTGCTAGCCCTGGTTGACAATTTATGTTATCAATTTAGGAACACTAAGTTGAGCGCAAACACAATGTACACTATGGAATTGTCTAAAATAGTTTAAAACATGAGCATTCAGCCAAAGTGTGCCACATGTCATATAAAAATAATAGATAAACGCAAAATAGTGTTGTTCCCAACACAAAGTCTCCCTTTTTTTAAAATTTCTTTGTTGAGCCCCTTATCGCAATTGTAGGCTAGCCTCTTACAAATCCTATTATGAACTTTTTCTAACACACTTCATCCTTGGCACACTTGAATTCACTAAGACTCCCTGGAACACACTCTTATTTGTTCATTTCCATGCATTTTGACCTAGTTCTCCCTTGTGATACCTCGACACTCCTTAACACTCCTCAACATGCATTGACATTGTCCAGCAGGTGTTAACACACTGTTTCATTCCTTGGAATTCCCTAACCCTTCCTAGTTATCATGCCCTCACAACTACCCTTACTTAATTTTTAACTTGGGAACTCAACCAAGTCCTCGCTTGACTATAGGAGCTTGACCAAGTTATGATTACTACAACTAGACTATGTTGTTAAATTGTGTAGCTTTAGAGGTACTCCACAAGCCTAGTGAGATGGGTTTGTGTGATTTTGACCAATTTTTTTTTTGTGGGAAAATAACCTAAGTGAAGGGGCTTTGGACCCGAGATGAGGTTTAAAATCTAAAAGAAAATTAAATAAAAAAATAATATTTCCTAAGGTCTAAGTAGATAAATTTCGTAAGTTCTAGAGCATTCTTAAGAGGCCTAGCTGGGAAAAGCTATTTAAGGAGGCCTTAGTACGAAGTCAAGAAAATTAAGTGAGAAGGAGCTCATTTTATCAAGGAGGCTAGGAGAGATTTAGTCCTAAAGTAGGTCTAGTTAGAGGTCTGAGTAAGCATTGCTAAAGGGAGGCCATGATCATCCACCAAGAGTAAGATCATCATATGAGGGTTAAAAATAATGTCACATACCTTAATGGGTTCGAGATAGGAAGTAGGATGGCATATTGTTGGTTCTCTTAGGGTAGATAAAGCTCAAGAGAGGCTGCTCATGAGAATTTGGGAATGTGATTTTAGTGGTGTTTCTGTGTGAAGTCTGCATCAAATTTTGAATTAGTAGAGAGGGTTGATACCCTACCTTGTTCTGGTTACTAGGTTGCGAGATCTTTGATAAATACAACCACAAATGGAGGAGGGTATGCACTAGAATTTAGGGACAGAACAAAAGTAGTAACAGGTGTAATATTGACTGAAGTAACCGTAATTTGAGGGTCGTAGATATCTAAAGTTCAGGTCAAGATTCAGTAAAAGAAATCACCAAAATCTATGGATCCATATGAGCTAGGTCGAGTCTCTTATGGAGGAAAGAGTTTTCTTTTTTGCTATGGGTGGATATGGTTTGTTCTGAATCAATTATAATAGAAGTATAATTCCCTATTTAGGGAGGTTTCCTAGCATGTTCAATCCATAAGGTATGTCATTAATACTGTGAAAAATATGCATATAAGAAGAGGAGTTGTGACCCTTAGAGAGAGGTTTATCTCTATAATATATACCACAAATTTTGAAGATGCTTTGCAAAGGTATGTGTGGAGATAGAAAATCCAAAGGAAGGTGGAATTTGAGTAGAAGATGGAGCAGAATAAATGTGCCATATGAGGAATGGATTGACATGAAGAGGAGTTGATTTTGTTGGACTGTCCATAAAGTTTTGGACAGAGATCTGAAGCAGCCTATAAAAAGTTAGTCAATGGAATGTTAATGAATGATTTGTGACCCTAGTTCACTCATCTACAAATTTTTAGAAGAATGATAATATGAGTAGTTCATATTTGTTCATAGTTTGGACAACAAAAAATTGGTACACAATAATAATGATTTTGAGAGGAATGAAATCACTTTTAGGTGGCATATTTGAAGAGCCCTAGATGAGGACAGCGTTGTGGGCACTATATCAGTAAAAAAAATTACTGTGGTTGGGAAAATTGATGGAAATCAAAGTACAATTGGAGGGTTGTTAGGTGGCTATCAAAGAAGAGCTCTAAGTCCTGTACTTGTGAAGGAAAACAAGACTGGTAGAAGGGTAGGTGTATTGGGCCTAAGGACGTGCAGAATTTGAAGGACTAAAGTAGTAGTTAAGTGGGCTAGCCAACTATCCCTAGTTCATTGTATTGTAGAGTATTGCGTCATTGAGAAGAAGGGAAACCTCCATATCCCTAGACTTGTCATCTTGGAGTAGCAGTATGGAAAAATTGGGTAGACCAAAGAGTTGTTCACAACAGAGGGTTGAACAACTAATCAAAAAATTTAAGTGTTGCAAACATTAAAGGAAAAAAAAGGTAGATAGAGGGAATTTTTTTTTGAGTCGAGTTCAGTAAAATAAAGGAGTTTATTTCATTGATAGAGGCAGATTGAGGAGTTTCATAATGGGATGAAAGAGGACCTACCAGATGTGTTCAAGACATGTGGATTGGATGGGCTATGGGTGTCCACCATAAAAAATTGGGTCAAGTGTTGTCTTGTTCAAGGTAAATTGGTTGTCAAAGGACTAACACCAAGCCCTAGTTGTATTCCTTGTATCAGTGTGTTGTAAAGGGCCATCATCATTGGTACGAGATCTCTAGCCTATTCTATTACAGTTTTTAATTTAATGAAGAAAGGTTTGAAAAAGTTAAAAAATTTCATGTGCACTAATTGATTCCCTGATGTGTGTGTATTTCATTGTGAAAATTTGATGTGTTGTGGCACTTGAGTGTGTTTGCATCAAAGATTCTAAGACCAAACCCAAATTCTCATGTGTTGTGGAAATTCAACATATGCCTTGTTCACTTAAGAACTACATGTAACTCATATTAGACTACTCATGTCCAATCTCAATTGATCCCACTTAACAAGTTACCAAGATAAGGCTCATCACATACAACTGTGGTCGTAAAAAAACTAAGAAACATAGTTTACATCTTGACATGCCATGACAACTAACATGTCTTAAATGCCTTGGAATTTTGTGGCATGTGTTAGCATCCCCTACATTCCTTGACATGATTTTACACTCCCTAACACACTGTAGCACTTCCTAACACACTTTGGTAGTTTAACATACCTTGGCATTGCCTACCATATAACCTTATCACTCCCTCCTTAACACACCTAGAACTCATTGACACTCCATATCACACACCCTTATTTGTTCATTTCCATGCTTTTTGATCTAGTGATTCCTTTTGTTTACCTGACATTCCCTAACACTCCCTAGCATGCATTGGCACACCCTAATACCTGGCACATCTTGGCATACCACCCTAGCACTCTAGCATTCATTGGCACTGCCTAGCATACCTTTTCACCCTCTCCTTAGCACGCCTAGAGCTCATTGAAAATCCTAGTCACAAACTTGTATTCATTCATTTTCATGCATTTTTACCTAGTGCTCCCTTGTGTTTCCATATCATTCCTCAACACTCATTGGAATGTGTTGGTACACACTAACACCTAGGACATCTTGTAATGTCACGCTGGCCTCTAGCATGCCTTAACACTACCTAGCATATGTTGTCAATCCCTCCTTAGCACACCTGGAAGTAACTGACACTTCCAATCACAAACTCTTATTTGTTCATTTCCATGCATTTTGACGTAGTGTTTCCTTGTGTTTCCCTGGCACTCCTAGTTAACACTTCCTTGCACGCGTTGGCACATCTTGGCTGCATCTCACACTAGCACTCTATCATTCCTTATCACTGCCAAGCATGTCTTGTCACTCCTCCTTATCACACATCGAACTCGTTGAAACTCCTTCTCGCACACTAATATTCATTCATTTCCATGCATTATGACATAGTACCACCTTGTGTTTCTCTAGCACTCTCTAACACTCCTTGGCACACATTGGCACACCCTGGAACTTAGCACAACTTAGCATGCTTTCCTAGCACTCTATCATGCCTTGGAATTGCCTAACATACCTTGTCACTCCCTCCTTAACACGCCTATAACTTGCTAACACTCCCTCCTTAACACATGGCATGTCTTGGCATGCCTTGGCACTATATGGCACATATTAGCACACCCTGACACTTCTTGAAATGCCATAGCATTCCCTAGTATGCCTGGTCACTCCCCCCTTTCCATGCCTGACACTCGCTGACACCCCCAACACACCCTCTTATTCATTCATTTCCATTCTTTTTGACTCGATGATTTATGTTTAATAGGGTGCATGTCTAGAAATATTTCCTTTAAGGGAATAAAAAAATGATCTCACCATTACTAACATAAGTAATTGAGAGATTCTACTTGAATGACATTAGGAAAATACACAATATATTTTAAGAATGAAATTTTTATGGTTTTTTGTTATCGCGTGAGAATGGTAGGAATTGAGTGGTCAATAAGGTGTGTGAATGCTTAGAATACCTTCTCACTCCCTCCTTGAAATGAAAACTATCACTCATTGCCACTCCCTGACACACCTTCATATTAATTCACTTCCATGTATTTTTACCTAGTGCTCCCTTGTGTTGTCCTAGTTCTCCTTACCACTCCTCAACATGCATTGGAACTCTCTACTTAACACTTTTTGACATGCCCTGCCACTTTATAACATGCATAAAACTGCCTGACACACATTGGCACTTGTCACATGTTAGCACTTGGAAAGTCTTAGCATGTTTGACATGCATTCATGAGATGACTTGGTATGCTTTAACATGGTTTAATATTAAAGCTATTTGAGATCAATTATTGGAAATTAGATGAGAAGCAATGGAGGAATATTTGGCATGTAGAATGCACTAACACTTGGCACTTGGCACCTATTCGCACCTAGTGTTGGTGTGCCTAGAATGCCCCCCACGAAAAAGGTAAAATGATGACTTATTAACCCTCTTATGTGTTCATCTCTTTGTAGTTCAACTTGATTCTCCATTTGTTACCTTGACTGTCGCTGACACGCATTGTCACACCCTTGCACATATTGGAATTTATTAACACATGGAACATATTAACATGTTTGACATGCCTTCGCAATATATGTCACATATTAGCATTCCCAAGCATGAATTGGCACTCATGCCCTCACAACTAGCCTTACTTGGGAACCTGACATTCCCTGGAACACCTTGGCACTCCCTAGTTGTTGTAGAAATTATATAACATATGCATGTATGTATCCAGATTCTCTTGATCTAACAATATTTATCTTCTTGCTAAATACAAAATCCTTTCACTGTTAATCTTTTTCAGAAATTTAAAAACTCAATTGCAAACACATGAAGCAATAAAAATAATCACACATAACATAGTTGTTTATCGGGAAAGCATGAAGCTCAAAAACCCCATCTATCATATATTATGTATCATGGAGATCATGTGACAATCTCATACAAAGCTTAGTACATCAAGCTCTCAGTACAATCAATCGTCACACACTAACATGAAGAAATCTGCAAATCCATGCACTAATTTCTTGCCACCTAATAGCCTGCCTCCACTGCATAATCCCTGCTGAAGAAGACCCCTGAATGAATTCGAATTGGCCTTGCCTTGAATGCACAATTCTCATTGGCATCTCCAATGTGTGTGCGATGCAATCAATACATCACTATAGTCACAACAGATAGTCCATCTCACCCTTTCACCTATCTCTCCACTAGGTCTCCACTGGAACTGTCATGCACTGTAGTTAACTGTTGTATTTGTTCAATTGATTAATGAGTTATTAGTTATGAATTAATTAACTAATTAATTCACTTAGCTCTCACTCATGTATCTTTCAGTTAGACTAGATACAACTAGCTCAACTGAGTTTAACTCCATTAACTGAGTTAAACTGAATAACAACTCCATGAGATACTCTTCCAACTCTGTCATAACTTTGCCACTTCAGTTATAACTGAATCCTCCATGCATGAACCACCAGTAAACCCTAGGAATTGCGTAATTCCTTCAGCCCATTGATTTTCCAAATATGTCTACTAAAATAAAGTGCTCCAAGAGAATAAGTTGATATTTAGAGTCTGATTATTATTAAGGGTTAATAATAATCGACACTTCTACTTTTAGATTGACGATCTATAAATAGACTTCGCCCAATATTCTAAAAATATAATTTCATCTATTTTTTCAACTTGAACAACCATCCACAAATAGCATCCTACAACTTATGAAATATGATCACCATGTCTAAAAATAGACATAGTCTAAAAATATACTTACACCTAAAAATATCCTTCGGGCCCACTTAGTGAAGGTGATTGATTTTCACTAAGCTTCATCATCTTGTTGAATCTCAACACTCCCTCTCAACAAGATAGGGATTATCCTTCACCTCGATCCTACATCTATGGTATTTGAATTTGCTCCTGCTGAGCACCTTCATTAGAATATCTGCATCCTGATCTTCCATAGGAATGTACTGAAGCAACATGATCTTCTGCTGCACACAATCTATGATATGATGATACCGGATATCAATATGTTTAGATCTATCATGAAACACAGGATTAATAGAGATTTTAATGCAACTCTGATTGTCAAAATGTATCACTGTAGAATCTAAATGTGAACCAAACAAACCAACCAAGATCTTCCTCATCTAGATAGCCTCACATGCAGCTTGACTTGCTGCCATGTATTCTGCTTCCACTAAACTGAGTGCCATAGATCTTTGTTTCTTGCTGTACCAAGAAACTGTTGTAGATCTGATACTGAAAACCCCTCCTGATGTGCTCTTTCTATCCATTAGGCTGCCTACCTAATCTGCATCTGTGAAGCCATGCAACTTCACCTCATTCGTCTGTATATACCATAAGCCATACTCAGATGTGCACCTGAGATACCTCAGGACATGCTTTCCTGCCTTCCAAAAGAGCTTGGTAGGCTTAACCATCACTTGTGAACGCTGGTTCACCGCATAGAATATGTCCGGTCTTTTATTAACTAAATACATGAGCAAACCCACCAATTGTCGAGAAACAATGGCATCCACTACCTCTGCCGATGTAGCATCCTCTTTCCTCCAATTTCCTGGAAGAGGTGTATCAATAGACTTGCAGCCTTGCATGTGAAACTTCTCTAGTATCTCCCGGGCATACTTGCCTTGAGACACAAACAATTCACCTTCCCGCTGTCATATTTCCAATCCAAGGAAATAATGAAGGAGGCCCAAATCCTTCATCTCAAACTCCTTTGCAAGATTTTCCTTGCATGAGTGTATCAATTTCTCATCACCCATTAGTATTAAATCATCTACATAAATAAAAATGATTAAAAGCTTACCCTCCACCACAATTTGGTACAGGTTTGCATCCGCCTTACTCTTGGTGAAGCTAAGTCCAGTGAAATAGCTGTCGATCTGAGTGTACCAAGCACGGGGTGCTTGTTTCAGCCCATACAATGCTCTTTTGAGCCTGCACACATGCGACTCGCTGCTAAAGATCTCAAATCCTTCAGGCTACTCAATGTACACCTCTTGCTCAATGATCCCATTAAGGAACACAATCTTCACATCCATCTAATGAATGTGCCAACCCATCTGCGCTGAGAGATCAAGGATGGTCCTTATGGAATAATACCATGTGACAGGTGCAAAGGTTTCTTCATAATCGATCCCCTCGATTAGTGAGAAGCCCCGGGCAACAAATCTTGCCTTATACTTCTCGATGCTTCCATCAACAACTTGCTCTACCTTGTAGATCCATCTTGATCCTACAATAGATTTACCCACTGGCCTTGGAACAATCTCCCAAGCACTATTTATGACAATGGAGTTATACTCCTCCACCATGGCATCTACCCATGTGGGCTCCTACACTACTTCTTCAAAAGAAGATGGCTATGTCACGATACACTTGCTCATGAGAGCCATGTATCCAGTAAATCGGTCAGGTGACTGTCTCTGTCTATGTTGTGATGTAGGGACTCCTACATTTTTTGCTGCAACAAGCTTCAGTCTTTCAGCTTCTGTGGTATGCTTTCTGCCTTGTATGATGTTTGGTTTTGCATGAGGGGACTCCTCCACTCCATGAATCTCCTCCTATGGCTGATCCACATCTAGAGGCTCATATTTGGGAACAAGAAGTTCCTCCTCTGCATGCAGACGTAGCTCCCTCTCAAGTAACAACTTCATGGCTTTAACCTCATTGAATTTTATATACTGTTGCACCACAGTCATCCGAATGTCTAGAAAATACACACAATAATTATGGGGTGTTTCTGTGTACCCCACAAATATCCCAAATTCTGTAGTTGGCTCCCATTTCTTCCTGACATCCTTTGTCACATGAATGTAAACAGATGAGCCAAAAATCTCCAAATGAGAAATATCAGGCTTCTTACCAGTAAAAGATTCTTCAGGTGTACTCATGACAAGTACTCTATGAGGACAACGGTTTTGCACATAAACCGTAGTGTTGCATGCTTCCACTCACAAGTGCATTGGTAGGCCTTGGTCATGTAGCATAGCTCGTGCAACACCCACGATCATTCTGTTCTTCCTCTCTGCGACCCCATTCTGCTGTGGGTTATGAAGTGCTATAAGTTCTCTTCGAATTCCTTCTTTGCTATAGAAGTCTTTGAATTCACACGAGATATATTCACCACCATTATCGCTCTATAGAGCTTTCATTTGCTTCCCCGACTCCTTCTCTACCAATACTTTAAACTCACAGAACTTTGAGAATGTTTCTCTCTTCTTCTGCATGAAGAAGATCCAACATCTACGAGAATAGTAATCAACAAAAATAACATAATACCTGTGTTTTGCTGTTGAAGCAACCGATAAAGGTCCACACATGTCTGTGTGAATTCTCTCCAAGATCACCGAAGCACAGCTCTCCTTCTCATGAAAGGTGGTCTTCACAAACTTACCAATAGTACATCCCTTGCACTGATCTGACTGCGCAAGAGTACCCTTGGGAAGTCTAGTATAAATCTGCTGCAAAATCTTCAAAGCGCCATGGTGAAGATGGCCCAATCTCTTGTGCCATAATTCGCCCTCATCCCAACTCACCACTTCTTCTGCTTTTCCCATCATTGTAGCGCATCCATCTACCTCCAGCTTGTAGAATTCTTAACTCGAATCCCTATCCTCTTAATTTTACCCATTGTTTTATGTCACAGGAAAGCTTTTCCATTGCTAAAAACAACGTCATAACCTCTGTCTTCCAACATTGCGACTGAGACCAAGTTCTTCTTCAGACCTGGAACATGCATAACATCTTTCAACAAAAATGGATTACCTGAATCCCTCTCAAAGGTAATGGTCCCAATGCCGGTCGAATTTTATCGAACATCATCGGCCATCTCTATATGCATTTGAAGGTCCTTCTCCTCCAAGTCACTAAACAACTCCTTGTCTCTCGTCATATGGAAAGACACACCACTATCAAGATACCACACCGATCCAATTGAGCTTAAAACCAAGCATGCGATCAAAGAGAAATCAAGTAAAAATTGCGAGGCTAAGGCCTCACCCGCTGCAGCTCCAACAACCTTCTTGTTCTTCTTCTTCTGTGGGCAGTTAGTGGCGAAATGCCCATGTTCGTGACAGTGAAAACACTTCACCTTGGAAAAATCCTATTTCTTTCCTTTAGCCTTGGATTTTGAAGGGAATTTCTTCCCCTTCCCTTTCCTTGCTTTGGCAGCCAAAGCGCAATTCTCTTCATCATCATTCTTCGATGAAGAGCCATCCCTGGTACTTCACCTTATCTCCTCCTGCACAAGATCTGACCAAAGTCGCTTCCAACCCAACAGTTTTTCCCGTCCATTAACAAAGTCTTCGTAGCTATGCCAATTCTTCGAAAGCCCAAGGAGATCCAAGCTCACCAAGTCTTCATCGTCAACAGTAATCCCCACACTTCCCAATTCATCCCTACAGTGGACAAACTTCGTGAGATATTTTGGAATACTGTCGCCCTTCTCCATTTTTATTTTTCTGAGCTTACCTTTCAGCGCCAACTTCCTCTGGTCACTGCAACTTTGGAATAAATCTATAAAAGCCTTCCACATTGCAAATGGAGTGGCTTTCCTGTGAAGGCTGGACACAATATGGTACTTTACACCTTCCAACAAAATTCTTCTTGTCTTTGCTACCATCTTTTTCCATGCGTCAAGTAATGCATCATCGCTAGAACCAGGCTTAGGAACATTGCTATCGACGAACTCCTTCAGTCCATTATCTTCCAACACCGCCTCCATCCTATCCTTCCAGGCTATGTAATTCGAGCTGCCCTCAAGGGTAATCGCAACCCATTGAAAGACATTTCAATGTATACTCAGCTGTCACACCAAGAATTTTCTGCAGCAAATTCGAATTGTCCACCAGCACAAACTCAACAATTCTTCACAATTGCAATCTTCAAGAATTAACACTGCTCTGATACCATGTAGAAATTATATAACATATGCATGTAAATATCTAGATTCTCCTGATCTAACAATATTTATCTTCTTTCTAAATACAGAATCCTTCCACTGTTAATCTTTTGCAGAAATTTAAAAACTCAATTGCAAACACATGAAGCAATAAAAACAATCGTACATAACACAATTGTTTAACGGGAAATCCTGAATCTGAAAACCCCAACTATCATATATTATGTATCATGGATATCATGTGACAATCTCATACAAAGCTTAGTACATCAAGCTCTTAGTACAATCAATCGTCACACACTAACATGAACAAATCTACAAATCCATGCACTGATTTCTTGCCACCTGATAGCTTGCCTCCAGTGCGCAATACCTGCTGAAGAAGACCCCTAAATGAATTCTAATTGGCCTTGCCTTGATTTTTCAATCCTCATTGGCATCTCCAATGTGTGTGTGATGAAATCAATGCATCACTATAGTCACAACTGATAGCCCATCTCACCCTTTCACCTATCTCTCCACTGGGTCTCCATTGGAACTGTCATGCACTGTAGTTAACTGTTGTATTTGTTCAGTTGATTAATGATTTATTAGTTTTGAATTAATTAACTAATTAATTCACTTAACTCTCACTAGTGTATCTTTCAGTTAGACTAGATACAACTAGCTCAACTGAGTTTAACTCCATTAATTGAGTTAAACTGAATAACAACTCCATGAACTACTCTTCCAACTCTGTCATAACTTTTCCACTTCAGTTCTAACTGAGTCCTCCATGCATGAACCACCAGTAAACCCTAGGAATTACATAATTCCTTCAGCCCACTGATTTTCCAAATCTGTATACTGAAATAAAGTGCTCCAAGAGAATAAGTTGATATTTAGAGTCTGATTATTATTAAGGGCTAATAATAATCGACACTTCTATTTTTAGATCAATGATCTATAAATAGACTTCGCCCAATATTCTAAAAATAGAATTTCATATATTTTTCCAACTTGACCAACCATCCACAAATAGCATCCTGCAACTTTTGAAATATGATCACCATGTCTAAAAATAGACTTACACCTAAAAATAGCCTACGGGCCCACTTAGTGAAGGTGACTGATTTTCACTAAGCTTGATCATCTTGTTGAATCTCAACAATTGTCACACCCTCATAGATAGCCTTACTTTTTTTGCAACTTGGGAACTCAACCAAGTCATTAGAACAACAATGTTCCAAAGCCTCCCTTTATATGAAATTAATCTTTCCACGCCTTATCACAACCATAGACTACCCTCTTGCAATTATTATTATGAACTTATCCTAAAACACTTCATCCTGTGGACACTTGGAATTCACTGACACTCCTTGGAACATACTCTTATTCGTTCATTACCAAGCATTTTGACCTAATTCTCCATTATTTTCCCCTGGAACTCCCTAACAATCCTCAACATGCATTGACATTGTCTGCTATGTGTTAGCACACTTCTCATTCCTTGGCATGCCTTGAAACAACCTAACACTTCGTAGCACATGTTGGCACACACTGGTACCTGACACACCTTGGTCACATGCTACCCTGGCACTCTATAATGACTTAGTGCTTCCTCGAACACCTTGCCACTCTCTCCTTAGCACACATGGAACTTGCTGGAACTCCCTATCACACACTCTTATTCATTCATTTCCATGCATTTTAACCTAGTGCTCCCTTGTGTTTCCCTATCACTCCCTAACACTCCTTAGCGTGCATTGGAAAAACCTAGCACTTGACACATCTTGGTATATTGCTTCCCTAAGACTCTAGCATGCCTTGAAACTACATAAAATACCTTGTCACTCCATCCTCAGCACACCTAGAACTCGTTAACACTTCATTTCCATGCATTTGAAACTATTTCTCCCTTGTGTTTACCTAACACTTGGACCTAATACTCCCTATCATGTGTTCGCACCACACCTTAGCACCTAGCATATCTTGGCATGCCTTAACAGTTGCATTGTATTGGCATGCCTAACATGCCTTGGAATTTTCTAGCATGTGTTAGTATTTCCTGGCATTCTTTGGCACACCTTAGCACTCCCTAGTTGTCATGCCCACATAGATAGCCTTACTTTTTTTGAGACTTGGGAACCCAACCAAGTCATTGGAAAAATAATGTTGTGCCCAACCCAAAGTCTCCCTTTATATGAAATTTCTTTGACCAACCCCTTATTGTAACAATAGGATTCCCTCCTACAAGTCCTATTATGATCTTCTCCTAACACACTTTGTCCTTGAGACACCTAGAATTCGTTGACACTCCTTGGCACAAACTCTTATTTGTTCATTTTGCAGAAATTTGAATAACTGATATATTATTCACCGATATTCTCCTGATCACACACTATTTTAGCTTCATGCATAATACAGAATCTCTTCTACCATTGATCATTAATTGCGGAAATAAAATCATTTGCATGCACACATTAAAACCACAAACAATCACACATATGAACACAATATTTAATGGGAAAGCTTAAAGCTGAAAAACCCAACTATCTTTATATTATATGTCATGGAGATCATGTAACAATCATAGTACAAAGCTCCTCACAAGCTCTCATGCACACCCTCAATTGCTACACACTATCAAGCTAGATCTAGCAAAACACATGCTCCAATATTTTTCCACTTGATAGCCAGACTCTATTGCGTTTTCAATGCTATGAGATGGCTTCATTAAATAGATAAACCACCTGGCTTGAACTGCGCAATCCTCATGGGATAATCCACCTATCTGTGTGTTGCAAATAGCAACAGTATAGTCACAACTGATAGTTAGCTTTCTCTTTCACCTATCTCTGCACTGGTCTCCACTGAAACTGTCCATGCACTGAAGTTAACTGATGCATTCTTTAGTTGATTAATGAGTTTATAATTAGTGAATTAATTAATAATTAATTCACACCACTCTCACTAATTGTATCAATCATTTAAACTAGATACAAATAGCTCAACTATGTTTAGATTAGTTAAACTGAATACAACTCCACTAACTTCCTCAATCAACTCCACCAAACTCTGTCACATGAGTTCTAACTGAAGTCTTTATGTAATAGCTCCACTAAACCCTCAGGAATAGCATAATTCCTTCTGTCAGCTGCATGTGCCACTTCTAGGCATCAAACTAAAGTGCTCCAAAAGAATAAGATAATGTTTAGAGTCTAAATATTATTAAGAGCTAATAATATTTGACATATCTATTTTTAGACTGGCAATCTAAAAATAGATTCCGCCCAGTATGTCTAAAAATAAAAGTCCATCTATTTTTTCCGACTTGACCAACCAGCGACAAATAGCATTCTGTAACTCATAGAATTGATCCATATGTCTAAAAATAGACATAGTCTAAAAATAAACTTTGCGCCAAAAAATAGCCTGCGGGCCCACTTAGTGAAGGTGAATCCTTTCCACTAAGCTCATCATCTTGTTGCAATCTCAACAAATTTCCATGCAGTTTCACCTATTTCTCTCTTATGATTCCCTGACACTCCCAAACAATCTTCAGCACGCACCACTAAGGCAACATTAGCATGTGTAGGAATGCCTCTTGTTGCAAAAATTACAACATGCAACCTTTACAACTGTTTGGGTTTGCCTCCCAAGCTCAGAGGGAGAAAAAATGTGTTTAACGAAGGTAGAGATGTATCATCATCAAAGCTTTGCAGCTCACGTATATTACCCAACGCATAACTTGCATGTCCTACTGCTTCAATACATTTCAAGTACTAGCTTCTCCTTTGGCCTTGATCACAACAACTCCTTCAAAAATCCTTCTTAGAGCCTCACTAAGGTTCCAAAAACCATAGACAAAAGGAATACGCAAATTATGTCTCTTGATATGGTGTATGCCACTTTCAATAGTGAGCACTTCACTCTCATTAATGTAATCAATATTGATGGCCTCCAGACAATGTCAGAACAAAGGGGGAATCACACTAGTCGCATTTTTTGGGGCATTCATATGTGATTCTGCAGTACGACTAGTGAAGGTTGTAGAAATTTGAATAATGGATGAGTTATTCATCGAGATTCTCCTGATCACACACTATTTTAGCTTCATGCATAATACAGAATCTCTTCTACCATTGATCATCACATGCGGAAATAAAATCAATTGCATGCATACATTAAAGCCATAAAAATTCACACATATGAACACAGTATTTCATGGGAATCCCTGAAGTTGAAAACCCCCAACTATCTGTATATTATACATGTCATGGAGATCATGTAACAATCATAGTACAAAGCTCTTTGCAAGCTCTCATGCACTACCTCCCTTGCTACACACTATCAAGCTAGATCTAGCAAAACTCATGCTCCCACCTTTAGCCACTTGATAGCCAACCTAATTGCATGTTTGAATGCTATGATGGTCTCTTTTCTTAGATAAACCACTCCTGATTGAATCGCGTTAACTCACATTACTCCACCCATCTCGTGTGTTGCAAATAGCAACAATATAGTCATTAACCGATAGTTAACTCCGTCTTTTCACTCTATTTCCTTTCGCACCGTCTCCACCGAAATCGGCTCCACATGCACTGAAGTTAACTGATGTATTCTTTAGTTGATTTATGAGTATTTAATTAGTGAATTAATTAATAATTAATTCACAACACTCTCACTAATTGTATCTATTAGTTAACTTGGATACAAAAAGCTCAACTATGTTTAGATTAGTTAAACTGAATACAACTCCACTAACTTCCTCAATCAACTCCACCAAACTCTGTCACATGAGTTCTAACTGAAGTCTTCATGCAATAGCTTCACTTAAACCCTAAGAAAATCGTATTTCCTTCTGGAAGCTGCATGTGCCACATCCAGGCATCAAACTGAAGTGCTTCAAGAGAATAAGATAATGTTTATAGTCCAAATATTATTAAGAGCTAATAATATTCGACTTCCCTATTTTTAGGAAGGCAGTCTAAAAATAGACTTCGACCTATAGGTCCAAAAAATAGAGTCCCATATATTTTTACCAACATAACCAATACTCCAAGAATAACATACTGCAATCCCCGGACCATGCTCCATATGTCTAAAAATAGACATAGTCTAAAAATAGATTTTTCGACAAAAATCACATGTGTGGTCCCCACCTAGTTTAGGTGATCACTTTCCAACTAGGATCAGGAAATATGTTTCAGGAGGCCTCCTTCATTGTTTCTTGTTGCCATTTTCAACACTCCCTCTCAACAAGAAAGGACTGTCTTTGCATGCGACATGCAACTCCATGCATTCGCCCTGCAACCTTCACAAGCGCCATGCAACTCCATGCATCTGCTCTGCAACTCCTCTGAAACTGAATAGGCTCCAAACAACTCAATCAGTCTTGATGCATCTAGTATCTATCATCAAAGTCTTCGACTTCTGCTGGTACCAACTGCACATGTCATCAGGAACTACTGCGCTGTTGAACTCTTGCACCCATGCACTCTTGCACTTGCTGTCAACTCTGATCCGCGCTCCAGTATCCGACACTGTCACTTTGATCTGCCTGCATCACTCCAACTGATCTGCTACTGCTGCGCTGTGGGCACCTCGTAGCCAGGTTCAATCCATGAGATCCACACCATCTCATGAATCTGCCCAGAAATCTCCTCTTGGGATCAATCATGCATGTCACCCCACCTCATACCTGGTGGTATAGCTGCATGCACTCCCTCTGCCTGTCTGGCACGAAATTTCTCTGCATGAGTGGTCTCTTCCACTCCATGATCCTCTTGTGGCTGCTCCACACTCCGAGGTTCACTATCACCTGCATGCAAAACCCGCTCCCTCTCAAGCTTCAATTGCATGTCTTCCTTCCGCTTCCCAATAGTAGGAAGCTCCGTAGAAATCCCATCTACATCAAATCTATAAAGATTCTTCTGCATCTCCAGTTATGGCTGCTCCACAACCTTCCGAGACTGCTTCTCACGCTGCATGTTGAGAGGATCCCTCTCAACCACCAAGTCACTAACCTTTGCTTTGCACCTCAAAGCTTTGCATGCATCTTGTACCTTAGTGCATGTAGATTCTTGGCTCGCGCACATTGCAATTGTCCCGCCGTCGCAAAATTTTCTAACAAAAAGAGCTGATTTTAAATCGATGATATCTCCCTCATCCGAGCTCCGATTCGACCGATTTTTTTTTTCAATTTGGGTATTTTTTTTGCAAGGAATCCAAATATTCTATTTGTTTCTGAAAATATTTCACCAAAAATTTTCAGATATTCCCTACAAACTCGCGCACCAAAAAAATTCTCGCTCTCATTCCATGTAGAAAATTATATACAATATGCATGTATATTTCCGGCTTTCTCCATCTTTATGTTTCTTGAGTTTATCCTAAAACTCAACCGCTTCAATGCTTTGCAATTTCTCCAATGATCAATATCGCTCCGATACCATGTAGAAATTTGAATAATGGATGAGTTATTCACCGAGATTCTCCTGATCACACACTATTTTAGCTTCATGCATAATACAGAATCTGTTCTACCATTGATCATCACATGCGGAAATAAAATCAATTGCACGCATACATTAAAGCCATAAAAATTCACACATATGAACACAGTATTTCATGGGAAAGCTTAAAGCTGAAAACCCCCAACTATCTGTATATTATACATGTCATGGAGATCATGTAACAATCATAGTACAAAGCTCTTTGCAAGCTCTCATGCACTACCTCCTTTGCTACACACTATCAAGCTAGATCTAGCAAAACTCATGCTCCAACCTTTAGCCACTTGATAGCCAACTTGAATTGCATGTTTTAATGCTATGGGATGGTCTCTTTATATAGATAAACCACCTGGATTGAACTGCACAATCCTCATTGATTACTCCACCTATCTGTGTGTTGCAAATAGCAATAGTATAGTCACAACCGATAGTTAACCTGCTCTTTCACCTATTTCTGCACTGGTCTCCACTGAAACTGTCCATGCACTGAAGTTAACTGATGTATTCTTTAGTTGATTTATGAGTATTTAGTTAGTGAATTAATTAATAATTAATTCACACCACTCTCACTAATTGTATCTATTAGTTAACTTGGATACAAAAAGCTCAACTATGTTTAGATTAGTTAAACTGAATACAACTCCACTAACTTCCTCAATCAACTCCACCAAACTCTGTCACATGAGTTCTAACTGAAGTATCCATGCAATAGCTCCACTTAAACCCTAGGAAAAGCGTATTTCCTTCTGGCAGCTGCATGTGCCATATCCAGGCATCAAACTGAAGTGCTTCAAGAGAATAAGATAATGCTTATAGTCCAAATATTATTAAGAGCTAATATTCGACTTCCTATTTTTGCAGCTGCGCCTAAAATAGACTGATCTATGTGTCCAAAAAATAACAGTCCCATCTATTTTTACTAACATGACCACACCCAAGAATAATATACCGCAACCTCGACCATGCTCCATATGTCTAAAAATAGACATAGTCTAAAAATAGATTTTTCGAAAAAAATCACATGTGTGGTCCCCACCTAGTTTAGGTGATCACTTTCCAACTAGGATCAGGAAAGATGTTTCAGGAGGCCTCCTTCACTGTTTCTTGTTGCCATTTTCAACAAAGGTCGCATTGGTCACTAGGTCGGGTTGGTCACACTGACCCCTTCTTCTTGAGGCTGTGACTCAACAACTGGTCACAACTGTCCAGAGATCGCACCTCCCAGCTGTTACTTGAGGTTGTGACTCAACGATTGATCCCTAGTCTTGGCCATGAATTCAATGCCATCGATGAAAGTCTCCACCAGCTTCAAATATAATGTGTGAGGCATCCTCACGTGAAATTCACTTGGCCAATTCAACATTCCTGAAATAGCAATTGGAACACCTCCTTTCGTACTATCTTGAAAACGCTAATGAGATCGGTGTTGGAACTGGGTGATCCACACAGGAAAGTAGCATTTTGAAAATATGTGATAGCTCATCGAGGACCACCTTCAGATATAGACTCAACGTTCTCAAGGCATCTAAATGAAGATGAAATACTTCCCTTTTACATAAATGCAGTATTCGATTAGTTACACATCTGGAAGAAAGTAACTCGATAATCCTGCCAACACAATTGCAAACAAAACCTTATAACTTGGAGTATACCCTCCTCCCCCCACCATCGAAGGACACAAGGCATCATCGGAAATACTGGAGTAGAACGTGCCTCATCTGAAAGATGATTTCGACATGTGGAAAAAGATAACTACTATTCACATTTCCGAAACCCACTACGACCACTGCAACACTACTTACATTAAGCTTAAAGATTTTGATTCGTATTCAAGCCTGAAAATTTGGTGTACGATCATAAATTCCTTTCCCGCGGCTTGCATTCTCCAATGCATTGGTCGCATCAAAAAATGAAGAGGCTATATGGTCTCACCATTCGCACTGGTCGCTTGCTTACTCCAAATATTATTCTGCAACTTGGAAACTTGAGTGGGAGTGAGACTCTCAGGAAGTCAGAGAGTTGCAACATGGATTGGTTGCACTTCTGAGCTTGTACCAAGAGATATGAGACACAAATCCATGACCTATGTAGTGATGACAAGTGGGATATGTAGTTAGTCGCACTTCTAAAGGGTAGCATGGGTCACACGAAGCTCTGGCTAGCATTGCTACAGGACCGCTCGAAGATATTTTCTCATAGCTGCAACTTATGTGTTCAAAATCTCTAGAATATGAATGAGATGAATTAGAATTTACATTGCGAGGAATGTCTGACATACCAATCTTGGTCTTTAAGTGGTAGCAATAGGAATAAGATGATTCCCTGTGCCACCGTATTCCGATGCTGCCCATGGAAACTATCTGTTGTCACTCCTAGAGACAGCCTAGAGTTTCCATAGACCAGTGCCTAGGACATATTATCATAGCAAGGAGCATATAATAAAATTGGATGTCAATCCAAAGGCTCTCTTGCTATCTCTTGTAAACAAGGAAATTGATTTAAATGGGACTAGAACTTACAGAAACTGCGGAAAGTAATATTGCGGGAACAAGATGCGAGGCTCCAATATAAAAGCATCGGAGGGCAGTTAAGAGACAATTTACTATAAGGAGGGCCAATTCAAGTAATATGCCACAGAAATCAAATATCAGAAGGTGTATGCGGTGAAAGAAATATAAGAAGATATTAATTATCTTTGGGCTGATACCCAGATACACAACAGAACCATATATGGGCTTATCAATCTAAGAATCCATACATGACAATGGCGTTTTAAAAGCACCCTCCCAAAGCAACTAATAGAGCAGAAAGATGGATGAAATGAACATGAAACAGTATATCATGCCTGAGCCATATTTAAAGCGCTTGACTGATTCAAGTATGGGTATCAACTAGGATAAATCCTTACCTAAATTCAGTGAGCCACTCGCATTCCAGTACATGATACAAGAAGATGGATAAAATGAAATGTTGTATTAAACACATTAGAGAAGGTTACATATTGTGGAATATCAAAGACCAGAATCCTCTAAGACAAATGGAACTCCTCCTCACTGAGACCCTATGGGCTCTAAACCTTCATACAAGAACCTTTACAAAATGTATACAATAAGCCCTTCAGTGCACAATTTTCTGATAAAAATCTGGAACCCCTACAATGTCTTTCTTCTGGGTTTTTATAGAAGAAGAAGAAGAAAGACCAATAAAAGAAGTAGGTGGAAACATTTAATTGTTTCATTAAAAAAAAATGGTAAAAGAGTTCCCACTCATGCTGCTCAATTAATATGTTGTGCTGCAGGTACTCTAAGGCCGGTTCTCTGAAGTAAATGCCTTGGATGGATATCTTTTCAGGAACAAACTGTAGAGAATAAACAATACAAACATTATGTCCTCTCCTGAAAGAGAATCCTGCTGAAATGAGACCTGGAGGATATGATTTCTGGGACATTTGTACGTTTTGGTCTTATAACCTTGAATTTGAATTTAAAATCTCCAATGCCGGACGCTGCATTCCTTGATCCTCCCCTGATATTTTCTACTGCAACATTAAAATCTCCATCTGTGAAATCTGGCTTTTGAATTACCCTGGAGGGTTTGATAGTTTTCAATCTCTGCTCTTTAAATGGCGGTCATATCTCGGCAATTACCCAGGATTTTTCTTCATGAATATGGTACTTAAAAACCCAGCCCTGTAATGCGTCCTCACCTTCAGCAATGAATGTCGTAAATTATGATATTTTCCCCTCGCCATAAACCTACAAGACCCACAAATGTATTAAAGAAAACTGGACACAAGGATGATGGTCGTGGCGGGGTTGAATGGAGACGGTTGTGTAGACGAGTGGAATGATGGAACGACACAAGGTGGCGATGGAAGACACAGCGCAACAATGGTGGGTTTACTGGCGAGAGTTTTTTAATCGTGAACATTATAATCTGACCCGAAAGAAAACATATAAGGGACCAAGAAGAATACGACGAACACGTAGATTATCGATGGGTACACGTACGACAGATTGTATGAAAAGGATGACGTGGAGGCAGACTTGGTCAACAGCCGGTCATACAAATGATCTGGGCCATACAATCACAGGACGAGATGAATGGTTCAGAATGCATTGGAGAGCGATGGAACGGTGGGCCCAGGGCACTGTACGCCTAGATTAATATCCGTGCAACTTTGAAAAGCGACCTCCGTTGGATGAAGTTCCCCAGATCTGGCGGTTCACGTTAATTTCATTGCGTGTCCTGGGTCGAGCATTAATGCGCGGGAGAGGGTGGTATTGAGGCCGTACTTGGGGACACTTGGCAAGTGCTGAATGGGATTGCTGCGTTTTGAGGAATATCGTCTTCCCTGCAAAGGCGGTGCGGGGAAAACGGGCCGGTTTTTGAGCAGTGGAGGCGGGATTGGGGTCCACAAGAACAATGGGTTGCGGTGCGTTGACTTGTGTTTGATCGAATGGCTCGATGCGGGCCCGATAGCTTTAAACGATAAGCTCCTTTTGATTTGGCGTAGGGTTTAGCGCCCGAGTCACATGAATGACTAGCTGTGGAAGGCCAGGACCAAAGGGGCTAGGATTTAAATATTTTAAAAGTGAGTCTTTTGGCCTTCTACTATGCAATTTGGAGGCAGAGAAGGGCAACAGTAAGCAGAAAAAGGATTTCCTAGGCCATGATAGGGAATTGGAAAGGTTTAAGCAGGGTTAATGGCCAAAATATAAAAGGGGGCTGGCATGGTCAACATCGGCTCAATACGGGGATGTCACGTTCATCCACGGGACGTGTTGAGAACTCCATGACCTTAGGATACTCTTTTAGATGACCTACTGCTACTTAGTCCCTCTGCATTTTACTCATAGTTCACCAACTCACGCATTATTGATACGAAACAACAAGGAAACTAATATACATTATGGTACATCAGGCTCCTTCAGCCTGAATCAGAATTGGAAGTAGGGCTTTAAGAATTGACCGTTTATAGGGGCATCTAGCAAGTCACCTTGTAAATTCTCCAATATGAAAGTGTTATTACCTCCCTGTTCCAAAATTTTGAAGGGACCGAACCGAAGTGGATCTAATTTACCATGTTTTCCCTTTTCGGCTCTTCATACATCCCATCTGAGCACTAGATCTCCAGTCTGCAATTTCCTATCTTTTGCATGTTGATCAAATATGTGTTTCATTTTCTCTTGATATTCCGTTGATCTCTGATTCACTTGGACCCATGTTTCCTCTAATTCCACCAATTGATTGATTCTCCTGACCATATCATCAGGTTCCTCCTGACTTTCTTGCATAAAACGTGCCACTGGTAAGGCCAGCTGCATAGGAAACACTGCTGCTCATCCATATACCAACTCATATGGAGATTTCCCAGTTGCTCTCTTGTTGGTGATTCTATTAGCCCATAGAGAAAATTTCAGTTGGGAATCCCAATTTTTCTGATTTTCATTTATAGTTTTCTTCAAGGCCCTCACCATGGTTTTGTTTGATGACTCTGCCAATCCATTCCCCTGTGGATGGTATGCTGTAGAGTGACTTAGTGAAATATTATATTGCTGGCAGAAATTCACAAATTTTGCAGACCTGAAGGCCTGTGCATTATCAGTCACTATTCTAGTAGGGCAGCCAAACCTGGATATGATGTTTTCTTCCATGAACTTTATGATGACAATGTCAGTAGCATTCCTTGCAGGTATGGCTTCCACCCATTTTGTAAAATAATCTGTGGCTGTTAATATCCATTTATGCTGTCCACTTGAGGGTGATTGAATTTCACCTATAAAATCTATTCCCCATTGTTGAAATGGTTCACCTACATGTACTGGAATCAAGGGCAGAGCTGCTAGCTTTTGCCTTTCAGCAAAATTTTGACACTTATCACATGCTCTAATCCAAACAAAAACATCTCCAAATAATTTCGGCCAGTAGAAACCAGCCTTTAGGATTTTATGAGTTGTAGACCTCCAGCTATAATTCTCTCCGCAGATTCCCTCATGAAATTCGACCATTACACTCTCTGTTTCATCCTCTGTGAGGCATAGGAGTAGGATTTCAGAAGGGTCTCTCCAATATAGTTGCCCATTTGTAACTATGTACTTCTGTGATTTCAGCCTCAAAGCCCTGTATTTTTCTTTAGCAGAACTTGGAGGACAGCTGAGTATCAAAAGATATTCAACTATTTCTTTTTACCATGGACTGGTGAGGTATTTTATATGTGTTTTCTGAGAAGCAACTTCCAGTCCTTGCTGTTCCATTTCACTCTCAGACTCTTCACTTGAAATCATAGACAAATTTATGCCCAGAGCTTGGTAGTTTGACTCAGATAGAATTTTTGCAAGCCCCTGTCCTTTGATCAGCTTGGTAGGGTGGATATCTAGATCATACTCCTGTATTTTAGCAATCCACCTTCCCCTTTTCCCTTCATAGTCTCCCTAGATAATAATGTCCTTAACAACTGTTGTAGGGACAAATGCAGTAGTGTGGGACTGCAAAATGTACATGTGAAATGCTTTGAGGGATTTTACTAGGGCATATGCCTGCTTCTCTAATATGTTATATTTCAATTCTGCATCATGAAGCACCTGACTGAAGAAGGCAATAGGTTGCTCATATCCTTCTTCGTTTTTCTGTAGCAGAACTCCAGCTATTGTATGAGGTGATGCAAAAGAAAAGATCATAAATGGTTTATTATAATCTGGCCCAGCTAATACAGGGGCTTCAGCAAATGCAGCTTTATTTCTTGCAAAGGCCTCCCATGCTTCTTGGGACCATTTCATTTCATTATTCTTCTTTAGCATATATGTTATATGCCTAACTATCTCAGCATAGTTAGGAATAAATCTTCTCAGGAAATTTATTCAGCCTAGAAACACTTGCACTTCTTTCTTATTCCTGGGGAGAGGAATGCCATCCATAACTTCTACTCTTTTGGGATCTATCCTTACCCCATCTTTAGTTATAATATGTCCCAAAAGATTTTCATGGATTAAGAGAAAGGCCATACCGTCTGAATTTTTCAAAATTTCTTCATAAATTCTCAATGTGTTTAGCATCATTTTTTGAAAAGACCGTGATATCATCAAGACAAACAACCAGAAATCTGTCCTGCTCCCCAACAAAATCAATGTCCATCGCCCTCTGAAAGGTAGCCCCTGCATTAATAAATCCAAAAGGCATCCTGGCAGACATAAATGTGCCCCATGGTGTGGTGAATGCAGTTTTCTTCTGATCCTTTGAAAGTATAGCCACTTGATTATAACCAGAAAAACCATCCATCATTGACATTCTGGAAGCTCCAACCACTTTTTGCAGGATGTGGTCCATCTTTGGCAATGGATAGTTATCTTTTAAGGATGCTTTGTTTAAATTTCGGAAATCCACACACACCCTTATTTCTCCATTCTTCTTTCGAATAGGGACCAGATTTGCCACCCATTCAGAGTATCTCAATGGCACAATTATTTTGGCCTTTAGCATCTTCTTAATTTATTTTTTGATGGAGGGAAGCAGCAGAGGATTTATCTGTCTGAGTTTCTGCTTATAAGGTTTTGCGTCATCCCTCAGAGGAATTTTATGCTGCATTATACTAATATCAAAAGTTTTTAGGTCTTGATAGGACCATGCAAACACATCTTTATAAGATTGGAATAATTTCAGGTATTTTTCCTTATACTCTTCTGGGACATTCTTGGATAACTTTACAATTTTGGAATCAGCACTAGTACCCAGATTCAGATCTTCCACCGGATCTTCCTCCACCACTTTACTAGGCTGCAATGAGACGTCGTTCTTATCCAATAGTCTTTCTAGAGGCACCAGACCTCTAGGAATGACATTTCCCTTTAACTGTAGCACTTTGCTTCCTGCCATTTTCTCCTCCCAATTGTTCTCGGGAACATTCTTAGTCTCTGGAAATATGATGCAGAGTGTTGTCCTTGATGGCAACCCACTGAATGAAGATGAAGACATGAGACAGTTGGCATGTGTTGTCCTTGATGGCGAACCACCTGATGAAGTTATTCTTGGCGTGATGGACTTGGTAAATGATGTTTGTTAGCAATATGATGATGAATGTTGTCCTTGAAAGGCAACCCACTTGATGAAGATGATGGAAAATTACTTGATGAAGTTGTGCTTAATAGAATATGTTCTTGATGAAGTAAATCTGATGTATCTACAGTAAGTACAGAAGACAATGAAGAAAGGAATTCAGCTTGTGCTAAATTTATGGTGAAAAGAGTATGTCTCAAGGCATACGCGGATCTGTCTAAGGGAAGTCGCGTATGCCTTGATATTAAACGTTCCAAGTCGCGTATGGGCAAAAGCGCTCTTAAAGTGAAAAACCAGGGGTAACCACCATGGTATTGACCCATTGTATTGGGTAATGATTCGTCTAAATGACCCCGTCCAGGAATACCATCGGAAGCAATGTGTTTTGGCTCTTGGTATTGAAAAAGGGTAAACCTATATAAGGAGAAGAAATTCATTGTGCAATTCATGAGTGTGGGTGCAAGATGTCTGAGCTTGAATGAATACTTCTCTCTGGAGTATATCTGAATGAAAGGGTTACAGTTGAATGAAATATCTGAATGTATGATGCACCGATGAAGGAGTGATGAAGAAGGGGATCTAGATCTTAATTGTACTTGTATCTGCTAGATCTATTCATGGAAGGCTTAGATCTGAGATGAGGTGAACACATGTCTGAAGCAAAAGGGTAAATCTGAACTGAATATATGATCTGAAGAAGTATGCTGCTCTATAATAGTTGAAGATATATACGCTAGTTCACCGCAGAGGAAGCGTGTATATACGCGGCTTCTCTGAAGAGAAAGCGCGTATGCGCAATAAAATTAGCTCTGTAATTTTTACTAAAGTATACGCGGGTTTATGTGAACGGAAGCATGTATATACGCGACATCAGAGAAAGGAAAGCGCATATGCAAACTAGGGTTTGCGCGGGGGTACGTAATCCAGAAATATACGTACGTTTTAATGACGGTTTCTTGATATACGTAGGTGAGTTTTATGTATCGTTTCATGGGTTATTTGTGCTTAAAAGTATGGAAAGGTCCGAGTTTGAAAATTTTATGAAACGTGGCCTGCAAGTTGTGTCCTATAGGAAGATTTGGATCCAGTATGAAAATTGATGAAATGTGGTCCATGGGGAGTGTTGAGGTTGTAGCCTTCGATCGGGGGGTCATAGCTCCCTTCCAGGAGAGGCTGGTAAACGAGCCAGGGGGTTGGAGCTCCCTTCCAGGAGAGGCTGGTAAACGAGCGCAGGTGGGTGCCTGCGTGCTGGTAGGAGTCTGCACCAGCACATATGTTGTAAGATGTTTTCTCTATAATAAAATATTGAAGGCTGAGCAACTGCAGCGGTGGTTTTCTCCCAACTTGGGTTTCCACCAAAAAATCCTGGTGTTCATGCGTGATGCTTTGTGTGATGGTTTATTCTGTTCTTACTGCACATATTTACTGTTTACAGAACATCTAATGAATGGATGATGGAATGATATAAGTAAAGAACTAATGGCATAATTAGATCTCTGTGTATACGCGAGTTTTATGAAGGATATCCACGTGTATACACTAGTTGGCTTCAACAAAGTAGCGTATGGGTTTTAGAGCTTGAAAAAGTAAAAAGTTTTAGTTTGCCCTAAATACTGATTCACCCCCCCCTCTCAGTATTTTTCCCAACACGGGACATTCTCAGTCTCCTCTTCTTCAAAGTCATCAATCTCCATATTGGAGAATTCCCCTACCGTTTCTAGGAATCTCTTCATCTGTTCATCATCTTCAAATACCTGCCAGTGCTTGATATTATCTGGGATTTATGGCCTATAACGTACCTCAATTTCATACCTCAAGAGAGGGTTCTGGGGAGGACGAAATGTACTAGCAGCCACAGCAAGGGAGTCTGCCATTCTGTTCTGTTCTCGGGGCATGAACTGAATATTAAATGCTGAGAAGAAGTTCTCCATCATGTCCCACACTTCATTCCTGTATGCCCTCAACCGAGGGTGCTTGGTTTGACATTGATTCCTAATTTGTCTGACCACCAGCTCAGAGTCTCCCAGAACCTTTAAACATTGTATGCCCATGCTCCTGGCTATCTGTAATCCCAACATAAGTGCTTCATATTCAGCCACATTATTAGTAGCTTCGTATTCCAATTTAAAAGACAGTGGGACCCAGTTACTTGTAGGGGAAATTAATAGTACTCCTGCTCCATTACCTTCTTTAGAATTTGCTCCATAAAAATGTAAAGTCCAAATTCCTGCTTCATGGTTCTCTGAAGGCTGTTCAGTTTTGACTTGACAGAATGATGGTTCATGAGAAAAGTTTTGATCTTCTTCCAGCATTAGGCATGAAAAATATCCTTCCTTACTGTAGACTGGGGAATTAACAGAGCCATCAGCCTTAGTAACCATCTTGAAAAATCTAGTCTCTCTGTATAACCTCCTCTCCTGGCCACCAAAAATGGGAATAGTGGCATATGTTAAGTCTAATTTAAGTGACCCACCGATTTTTGTTCCCCAGGACCTTGACAACAACATGCCAAATCGGGCTAGGATATCAGCCACTACGATGTCCATTACTACACTTTTTGCTTGAATTTGGGCCAGATTGACCACTAAATCTTTGATCATCCCTAAACATTTAACTCTTTTGGAATCAAATGAATATAGGTATTTATATGGGCATGTGATTTGTAGTCCTATTTGTTCCATGAATGACAGAGGCATAAGATTATGGGAAGCTCTAGAATCTAGCATACAGTTGTGTAATAGCAGGTCATGAATCACTAGAGACACATAAAATGGAGGAGTGAGGGATCTACCTCCTCGACATGTGGGCCAAATACAACCATGGGTCTTTCTTCTTGGAGGTTAAGACTGTCTGGAATTATTGGTGCTTCAGGAGGAAACAATAGAGAAGTAACTTGAGATTGATATGCAGGTTGTTTCAGCAGTTCAGTCAGGGGAATTGGGATTTTGACTTTCTCAAGTTCCTTTTGCAGATTGAAAGCAGGAGGGGAATTTTCTATTACAACTTATTTTGACTCTTTATTTTTAGCTGAGGGTTGAGCTTCTTTTGTCACAGACTTAGCATTAGGGGGAGTGACTGCTTTTGAAGAAGAAGGAATTTGATCATTAGACTGCAAAGGTTTGTTTATAGGATTCTTACCTTTGTCTGCCACTTTCTGCACTGTTGATTCCTTTTGAGCAGGTGCTTCCTTCTGGAGAGGCTCTTCTTCTTGATCCTGAGTACGAGTTCTCTTCCTGGAAGATCTGAGATCATATTTTCCATTGAAGTGTGCTTGCATAAAATCAACAAATTTTTTACAATAATAATCAGCCTCTGAGTCTTCTATGTCTTTAGCTTCTTCTTCTTGCAATGGGCATCCTAGTTCATCATTATTTGAAAAATCTAGATTTGAATCTTCTAGCTCATAGGCAGTGTCTTCAGTAGAATCATCTGCTGGAGCTTCCAGATATAATGGGTGTGGCACCTGATCTTGTTGCTCTTTTACTTCCCTTGGCAATATTTGCAGGGGTGGCTTTCTATACTGAGGATTGTAACCCCTGTTTGGAGCATTCTGGAAGTTCTTGGAGGCTGAATTATTGGTTTCCAATTCAAGCTTGACCATTTTATTGGAAATATTATTAATCATTTTGCTCATTTATTCAATTCTATCTGAATCATTATCCTGATTAGAAGTAGATACTTCTTCTTTGCCTCTTCTTCTGGTATCTTGTTTAGCCTTTCCTTTTGATTTTCCAGTGGAAACCAAATTTGCTTCCAACTCAAGGGCATCTGAATGAGCATCATCAAGGGTGGTAGGTTTTCTTTCCCTGAGAGAGAAACCAAAATCTGAGTCAAAGGCTGCTATGAAAACAACATTGGCAGCATTCTGATGAGGCTTCATATCTGCAGGGAGGTTTAGATATAACTTATTAAATCTCTTGATAAACTCTGACACCCCTTCATTATGTTTCTTCTTGAGTGCATTGAACTCAGTAAGACACTGTCCATGATCTTTCTTTTCTCCCCATTTCCTGAGAAAGGTAGTTTCCATATCGTCCCAAGTGGTTATTGAACGATTTCCTAATGTTTT
The DNA here is from genome assembly GCA_034641835.2 of Pinus albicaulis. Classification (NCBI taxonomy): domain Eukaryota; kingdom Viridiplantae; phylum Streptophyta; class Pinopsida; order Pinales; family Pinaceae; genus Pinus; species Pinus albicaulis. Next base: position 454,711,080 of record CM076580.1, on the reverse strand, counting down.
GAACCATTTTCTGGCTTCACCATCCAGAGATTGCACAAATAGTCTTAGGACTACATCCAAATGTTCTACATTAAAGTTCTCGGAAAAAGAGCAAAAAGTGTCAAGATGTTTCTGAGCATCAATTTCATTTTCCCCAGTGAATTTGGGCAAGATCTTCAAATAATCTTGTGGCATATCATTCAACACTTGAGGTAATGCCAGGGGAGCATATTTATTTAACAAAAAAGCTGGAACATTAGCCATTGGAGGAGGTGGGGGTTGTGCAACAATCTGGTGTCTAAATGGAGGAAGAGGTGGAGGTGGAGTATGAATAAGTATAGGAATATACTGTACAGTAGCCTGAGGTGTAGATGGGAACAGTTCATGGTTAACATAAGCTACTTTGGTGACTTCTTTGACCTCTTCAACCTCAGGAGTAGGGTGAAGATTAGCTTTAATTCTAGCACCTCCCCTGGGTGGGCTATCTGAATAATATTCTGTGTCTCCCACAGTGGAGTCGAGATTTTCTACTAGAACTTCTTGAGAAGATGAAGATGGGTAATCTTCTTCGGAAAACTCAGGGATTTTAGCACAGACTGATTTCTTTTCTTTCCAACTTCTTCTATGTATAATATTCTTAGGGTTAGACACTGAAGGTGTCTTTGACTGTGATGTATCTGACCTCAGGTGTGGCTTACGGGGAGCCATGACTACCAATAGATTTATCAAATAAAAAAACGTGGAGTCGCCAAGGTGAGGGATTCACAACTTCTTCAAATCTCTGTGCTCACCTGATTAGAGAGTGAATATGATTTGTCGAGGCCTAGGGATAATGATTTTCTTAAATTCCTCCCCGGAAATGGTGCCAGAAAGATGTTGTCACTCCTAGAGACAGCCTAGAGTTGCCATAGACCAATGCCTAGGACATCTTATCATAGCAAGGAGCATATAATAAACTTGGGTGTCAATCCAAAGGCTCTCTTGCTATCTCTTGTAAACAAGGAAATTGATTTAAATGGGACCAGAACTTACAGAAACTGCCACAGGGAAAGTAATATTGCAGAGACAAGATGCAAGGCTCCAATATAAAAGCATCAGACAGTTAAGAGAAAATTTACTGTAAAGAGGGCCAATTCAAGTAATATGCCACAGAGATCAAATATCAGAAGGCGTATGCGGTGAAAGAAATGTAAGAAGATACTAGTTATCTTTGGTCTGATACCCAGATACACAACATAACCATATATGGGCTTATCAATCTAAGAATCCATACATGACAATGGTGTTTTAAAAGCACCCTCCCAAAGAAAATAATATAGCAGAAAGATGGATGAAATGAACATGAAATAGTATATCATGCATGAGCCATATTTAAAGCGCTTGACTGATCCAAGTATGGGTACCAACTAGGATAAATCCTTACCTAAAATCAGTGAGCCACTCGCATTCCAGTACATGATGCAAGAAGATGGATAAAATGAAATGTTGTATTAAACACATTAGAGAAGGTTACATACTGTGGAATATCAAAGACCAGAATCCTCTAAAACAGATAGAAGTCCTCCTCACTGAGACCCTACGGGCACTGAGCCTTCATACAAGAGCCTTTACAAGATGTATACAAAAATGCCTTTCACTGCACAATTCTCTGATGAAAATCTGGAACCCCTACAATGTCTTTCTTCTGGGTTTTTATAGAAGAAGAAGAAGAAAGACCAGTAAAGGAAGTAGGTGGAAACATTTAATTGTTTCATTAAAACAAAATGCTAAAAGAGTGCCCGCTCATGTTGCTCAATTAATATGCTATGCTATAGGTACTCTGAGGCCGATTCTCTGAAGTAAAAGCCTTGGATGGATATCTTTTCAGGAACAAACTATAGAGAATAAACAATACAAACATTCTGTCCTTTCCTGAAAGAGAATCCTGCTGAAATGGGACCTGGAGGATATGATTTCTGGGACATTTGTACGTTTTGGTCTTATAACCTTGGATTTGAATTTAAAATATCCAATGCCGGACGCTGCATTCCTTGATCCTCCCCTGATATTTTCTGCTGCAACATTAAAATCTCCATCTGTGAATTCTGGCTTTTGAATTACCCTGGAGGGTTGATAGCTTTCAATCTCTGCTCTTTAAATGGCGGTCATATCTCGGCAACTACCCAGGATTTTTCTTCATGAATATGGTACTTGAAAACCCAGCCCTGTAGCGCGTCCTCGGCTTCAGCAATGAATGTTGTAAATTATGATATTTTACCCTCACCATAAACCTGCAAGACCCACAAACATATTAAAGAAAACCGGACACAAGGATGATGGATGTGGCGGGGTTGAATGGAGACGGTTGTGCAGACGATTGGAATGACAGAATGACACAGGGTGGCGGTGGAAAACACATCGCAACAATGGTGGGTTGATTGGTGAGAGTTTTTTAATCGTGAACATTATAATCTGACCCAAAAGCAAACATATAAAGGACTGAGAAGAACACGATGAACACGTAGATTATTGATGGGTGCACGTACGACAGATTGTATCAAAAAAAAAAACGTGGTGGCAGACTTGGTCAACCAACGCAACGTGTAAACGGTTCTGGATCATACGATCCACAAATGAAATCGACGGTCGAAAATTCACAAGAGAGCGATAGATTGCGGGCCCGGAGCACTGTACACGGGGATTAATATCCGTGCAACTTTGAAAAGCGACCTCCGTTGGATGAAGTTCCCCGGATCTGGCGGTTCATGTTAATTTCGCTGCGCATCCTGGGTCGAGCATTAATGCACGGGAGAGGGCGATATTGAGGCTGTACTCGGGGACACTTGGCGAGTGCTGAATGGGATCGCTACGTTTTGAGGAATACCGCCTTCCCTCCAAAGGCGGCACGGGGAAAATGGGCCTGTTTTTGAGCAGTGGAAGCGGGGCGGGGTCCACAAGAGCAATGGGCTGTGGTGCGTTGATTTGTGTTTAATCGGACGGCTCAGAGCGGGCCCGATAGCTTTAAACGATACGCTCCTTTTGATCTGGCGCAGGGCTTAGCGCGTGGGTCACATGAATGACTAGCTGTAGGGGGCTAGGATTTAAATATTTTAAAAGTGAGTCTTTCGGCCTTCTACTATGAAATTTGGAAAAAGGATTTCTTAGGCCATGATAGGAAATTGGAAAGGTTTAAGCAGGGTTAATGGCCAGAATATAAAAGGGGGCTGGCATGGTCAACACTATCAAAGGGACTGTTTAAATGGTGCCATCCAGTGTTGAATATTGGTGATTTTGGGAGATGGTTGCTACTTCTGCTACCTCGGATTCATCGACTAGTTGAAGATAATGAAGATCTATATAGCTAAATGTCATGTGAACCAGAGGAAAAAGCCTCATGGTTAAAATATCATCCCAGGTTTTCAATGTGTTGTCGTTTCTGTAAATGAGTGGCTTATCAACAACATTCATGTGCCTGGAGTTATACATAGAATTAATATATTTTGATAATTTTCTTCCAATTCCACTGCTTTCGCACCCAAATCACCAAAGGAATGCAACTTGCTAGGATTTTTAACAGTGAAAAATCAATCCTTGTAGATGCCTCAGTGTTCTGAGCATTATAAGCATCCATACAGAGTTGCGTTTCACCCAGGTGGACGTTAGTGCTAACACCTATGAAATCCTTAATTTAGAGCCTTAACATTGTATTTTAGAAGTTATATTCCAATGATAATAAGTGGAAACTATGATGATGCCCTTCCAACTTGTAGATATTGTACCCATTAAACTATTGTGGCCCAAGTTAAGACACAATAAGCTACTCAAATTTCCAAATGAAGCTGGAACAGTTCCTATGAGGTAGTTAGATAAGAGAGACAATACCGAAAGGTTTTTCATTAACCCAATCTCAGGAGGGATTTTTCCTTCCAATAAATTCTCTGAAAAATGTGCTATCAAATAATAAATATGCTTGCATTACTAGGTGTCATGTAACCTATGGAGCCTCTCAGCGTGGTTGAAAAGGTGTTGTTGCGAAGTTGTGGATCGATTAATTGTGCAATTCCAAAATCATTGATGTGCACCTATGATGATCAATTCCACACATGGAGTCATTTGAGCGAGCCATTTATTTTTCTAAAAAATTGTTTGGAGTGTCACTGAATTGGTGGAATTATTAAATTCATGACATTGTAAATTATGTAGGAAAGCCTTCCATATTTTCAACAGAAATTTGACATAACTCTTCATATTTCTATTGCCCACAAGCCTTTTCAAGTTTGCTTGGGGTCCCAAAAAATTGACATAGATTGATGTAGCTATATTCATGGAATAACACATGAAGATACCTCCCAAACTTGGAACAAGGTAAGAAATGAAACCAATTTTGAGGAATGTATATAACAAATTCAATAACGAGTTCATTATATTTTATAGAAAGTTGCGAGCTCCAAGTACAAGTAGATACACAATCCATTCGGATCCACATAAGTTTCAGGTTGGTGACAAGTTATGGTTGGACTTGCATAAAGAGAAATTTACAAACTCCTAGAAGAAGCTCATACCATTTTGATACGAGCCTTACACCATCACCAAGGCTATCGGTGAGAATTATTTCGAGGATAGTCATAGGATGATTTATATTAATTCAAATGTATATGTTAGGATGATTTATGCTTGATGGGGTGCATGTCTAGAAAGAGTTCCTTTAAGAGAATTAAAATTATGATCGCACGATTTACTTACATAAGTAATTGTGATATCTACCTGAATGACATGAGGTAACTACATAAGATATTTTAAAAGTGACATTTTTAAGGTTTTTATTTTTATTTTTATATATTAAGGTATGTGGATCATTATGTTTTTTTTCCAAAGCATTTACATATGACTAAATTTTTTAAATAGTACATCACTCTGATATTATTTCTCTTACATGCTCCTAGGTTATAATTCAAAGCATCATAGGTACTAAAATTCATGAAACTATTGTATTTTTTCTCTAAATAACTAAAAATCCCAAGTGTGCTACTCTTAATATTCAAACTTGCACTATTGTTAAGACTACTTCCTCTAATTGTTATTGTTCCTCCATAAAAAAGCTGACTACGAGGTGGACTTGAACCATTATTAACACACTAGTGTAGTGTTACCTATTTGTATTTGAGAAGGGGCGTGGTTGGTATAAGGCCAAATTTGCTAGTTTCTAGTGCCATGCCCACTACTAGGTTCTCATCCTCTGTTGGCCTTAGGATATGGTTTCCCATTAGTTCATTTGATTCTTTCTCATTCGCAATCTCATCCTACATTGCATCCAACCCATTACTTTGTAATCACATATCTCTCGTAACCTCACTCCAACGTGCTCATTAGAAATAATTGAGGTGCATTGACTACTACTCTTTATTGAGCTATATTTTATCATCAACCCTTTTTTTCACAACCATCTACTCACCAACTCACTTTTCCCATTGAAATTCTCCAACTCTCTCCTCCTCACTTCACTACTCTCTTCCTAGTTAATCTACTTTTGCAACTCCTCATTGCCTTCTCGATTTTCTCACATCAAGTTCAACCACCACTCATTAGTTATCTTTACTTCCTCAAAACTTATTCAACTTACTTTTTTTAGCTTTTGTGACCTTCATAGACATTTAGTCCTTTAAACTCTCATCTTTTCCAGCCCCATTGTAACCCATTACTTAATGAAAAGTTTTACACCACCATACCATAATCAAAAAGTTAGTAGGAAACAACTTTTCTGAACAATCCTTGTACAGTTTATGTTCAATAATCTCCCTCAAAACACCTTTTCCTTAGCTTTTGAGTAAAACTAGTTCATGGAATTTTAGTTTTTCGAATATCAAAAATTTTCGTTTCCCTCATCTATTTCCCTCGCATTGCAGGGTTCATCCAACAAAGGAGGAGGAAGGGCGTGTCCATGCTATTCCAACTCTGATTTGATACACCTAGTTGAACTCAAGAAATTATATTCTCGGTGCCTCCAATCACGGTGATTTAATTTTACAGAAGGAATTTTTTAGTTGAACTCAAGAAATTGGATTCCCGGTGCCTCCAATCGTGGTGAATTCATTTTACAGAAGGAATCTGTCACTTCAAAACTTTTCTAGACCGATGCAACGAGGCACTCAAGAGGTTGTATGTTCAATATTCCACGAAGGAAGACGAGGTCGAATGCATGGGTGATAATTTGTTGAAGATTTTGTTGATTCTGCTTTGTTCATTAGCGATTCCTACAGAAAACAAGCCATCTTGCAGCATGTCTACCATGCCCAGAACTCAAAAGTTGATGCTAAGCCAAAATAAATGGGATTTTTTCAACACATTTTAGCGATTTGTAAGAACCGTGGGATAACTATCACCAACCAGTGAATTGATATAGATTAGAAATAATTTATGCACATTTTAAAACCTTTTGTGATTACAACTTGAGATGTCGTGGGTGTGGGTGCCTTTGATACTTTGCTAGTCTTTAACAGTGAATTGGGATTCACCAACCGCAACATGTAATTTTTCTGTAGCGTTGGATGATCTACCAAGAATGGCAGAAGATAAGGAGGCTACATTGGTGAGAAAGGTATTCATTTCTTAAAACTTGTACTCATAAAACAAAATGAAATTGGGGTGATAGGGAGGTTTTTCAATCCTTGACTATCTACTGTTTAGATAAAATGTAATATCTATTTCTAAATTTACAGAGATCAAGTTTAAAAACTTCGAGAAATGGCTGCACATATGCAACATGTTATGGTAACAATATAAATTGGGGTGATTGGGAGCTTTTTCTAGCCCTGTCTGTTAAGATAAAATTTGCACTAGGTATCTGAATTTGAAGTGTTTTTCTTTAACTGCTTTGACTCATGGATGTTTAGATGAAATATGATATAAAAACATAATAGAATTGCGGTGATTGGGAGCTTTTTGTAGCATTTTATTTTTAGATAGAATTTGGTGTGCGTTTTTAAATTTATGGAATTTGGGTTTAGGAGCTTTGGTCATAGTGTTTAGATGAAATATTTTTTGAAAATAGGATGGAATGGGGGCAATTGGGAACTTTTTTCTAGAACCAACTGTTTAGGTAGAATTTGTAGTGCATCTCCTAGTTTTGAAGTTTTTCTTTAAAAACTTTGGGCTATGGCCATTTAGATAAAATATTTAATGAGAATATATTAGAACTCATGTGATTGGGATCTTTTCCTAGCCCTGGCTATTTAGATAAAATTTGTAATGTATTTTTCAATTTGCGTAGTTTGGGTTTAAGAGCTTTCGATCATGGATGTTTAGATGAAATATGTACCAAAGAAAATAGAATTGGGATGAGGGGGAGTACTTTCTAGTCCTGAATGTTTATAGAAAATTCACTATACATTTATAAATTTGCAAAGATTGACTATGAAAACTTTGGGTCATAGCTGTATAGCTTAAGTATGTTATGAAAACAAAATAAAATTGTGGTGATTGGGAACGTTTTATAGCTTTGACTGTTGATAAATTTTGTTTCATATTTCCAAAATATGTAGAGACCGGGTTTAAGAGCTCTGGGCCATGGCTATTGAGATGATATGTTCTATACCTTTCTATATGTTTAGGGATTGGGTTTAAGAGTGTTTTCTTGATAACAAAACATCCTTACATATGCAGCAATGGATATAAGATAAGGTTTAAAGAGATACTGCAACCTGGAGCCAAAATTGGATATATCGTTCCAGAGTGGATAGATGAAAAGACAAGCATTAAAGACCTCCAAGAAGTGTATGGTTGTGAGATTCCAAACACAATAATAATATTTCCTTTGCATCCTGAGAAGGTTGATGCTGTGAAAGAGTAGCTAGCTAATATTCATCTTGAAGTAATTATGTTTATGTCTAAAATCAGAAGCCTGTCTGTTCGTGATAATAATAAAGACTCCGCACTGAGCAAGGTTAATGCAATCTGTGTTTCACGAGAAAAAACATTTAGAACTACCAAGAATGAACATAGTCAATAATTTATTCGTCACAATTAAAAAAAAAAATAGAAATCACTTATGGAGATATTCACTTCAACTTGTCATGGAATTGAAACTCTAAAAATGAGTTCTTGGGATGGAGAAAATTTCATAAGGAGCGGGCACATATTTCTTCCTCCCCATCGCATATTAGAGTGAAAACCCTTGACCAGAAATAAGCTTGAAGAATTTTGATTTCTAAACCACTTTCACTGGAAAGATTACTATTTTCCCACATTTGGAAGGCTTGATATATCATATGAGGTACCCCATTCTATTGGCATGGGATTGAGAGGGCCATGATGAATGAAGAAATTAATTAAATAATCAATTAAATATTTATGCTAGCATGGTAACATTTTTACTACAAGTTCTAATCCCTTTTATATTCTTCTAGGCAACTGAAATGTCATTTTTGATGGATTGAAATATTATCATGGATATAGGCACATAAATAAATTTGTAGTAGACAAATTACTGGATGGTTAGTGAAGAAAATACATTGCACTTCTAGCATAAAAAAGTCCCTTGTGGATCGTTAAGAATGTTAGGGTGACAAATTTCATGGCTAGGCCTGCCTTCAAAGATGGATTTGTTCAAGTTCTTGACTATTAGCTTTGCCAGGAATTCCATTTTAGAAAATAAAAAAAATTTAATTCCATAAATACTATTCATAGGTCAATCTCAAAATCAATACCCTAAGCGAACACATCACAACATAGGCCCAACAAACAATCCCAGACAATAGCTTATAGCTCCCTCTAGCTAGTGGCTTCTGCTCTAATGCTTTTCTACTATCAATTGCCAGCCTGTCTTGCTAACTTCAATCCTAAGAAGTTAATCTATACCAACAATGGGTTGAAATCTCCCTTGAATATTATATAGTCAAGTCTAACATTAAGCTATAGCCATTTCTATAAAGACATGCCTAAAATTCAACTATTTGTGTTGTAAGGATTTTGCAAACAACAAAAAAGATTTCCATGCCCATGTTTTTTAGACATTTATTAGGCAAAGCTAAGGGCTCAAATGTAAATCCATGTTGCTTAGCTATGTATGTTTAGCTACGTGTGGTCTCACTATGACCTGGTTGGTCCAAGCTAGTTTCACTCTGATTCAAAATCCTTGGTGGTAATTTTGAGTACACAAACAATACAGCCTCAACAAAAAATCAAGCAGTAACTTAAAAGGGAGTAATAATTTATTCATCATATTTATATACAGATTTCAACCCTTTGAACCTTAATGAGTTTCATGCCACAATGACTTATAAAAAATGAAATAACATCTCTACACAAAATCTGTCTATATCAGGAGAATTTTCCAAAACAATTTAGCTATTTGCAAGAACTGTAGGATAAGAATCATCGACCAATGAATTGATACAGAGTAGAAATAATTGATGCACATTTTAAACCCTAGTTCCATTCTGAGACACATTCCTTTCTTGACAAATTCCTTTTTTTTACAAACTGAATATTATTATTTACAATATTGAAACTTCCTTTGTACTAGTTGGCTTGGTTGTATTATTCCATTGTTAGTCCTTGGAACTTTTTCCTATTCCATTACCTCTTAGCATCTAAGTAGGACTTGAATAGGATTATTGTAGATGACATTTATAGATAAAGTACATTACTTCTCCTCCAATGGGCTTTAGAACTATGATGGATTTCCACAAGGAGCACCTCATGCATACATAAGGTTTGAATGCATTCTCTTGGTTTTTTTCTTGGCCATTTTAAGGTATTCCATGAGAGAAATAACAGCATAATCAGCCGCAGCCTTTCTAGTACGACGTGTTCACCTTATTTGAAGTTTCGGTTATCCGAAATTGTGGTTATAATGAAATTGCGGTTATAAGGAAAGACATACTGGAATTGTGAGTTTTGGGAATTCTTCAAATCTGTTCAATTTGCCTATGATATTTAGCACAGGAGAATCCCACAGGGTAGAATTTGTATCTCCATATGTGATAGTGTTTTCTAGTTTGGCTGAATTGGGTATATCTTCCCATATAAGTAGAATACCCATTTTGTGTATCTATTGGAAGAGGTAAAAACAATATTGCACTTATTTTTTATGCTTCTTTCTTGGTTCTTGTTTGGGTTTTATTGATTTTGTGAGTTTTTGTTTCCATTTTTTTATTGTATGAGGTCATCAAAATATAATTTATTTTGTCTTTGAATTTTCCCTTTGTAAGTTATGCTATGCGTCTTATTTGGAAGTTTTTTTAATTCATTCAAGTGGAATCTAATGGATCTTCAAAACTAAGTTGATTGTGGTTGTAGGAAAAATTCAATGTTGAGAGCAGCCATTTTTTTTGCATATGGATGGCACTACCATTGAATCAAGTCATTTTTAGCGCATATGGATATGGTTCCTCAACCTGTGCATAAGTATCTTATTTTGAATCGACTTTGAACCCACTAGATACTGATCCTTCCTCCCTTCCATGAGAATGGTGGTTGCCTAACAACGTATTGCGTTGGGTGTTTGATTTGATTGTCATGTTTCAAATTGTAATATTTGGGGTTTGGTTTCATTGGCATGTTTCAAATATACCATTGGTTGTGAATTTGCAATTGGATCTGCATTGTTATGTAGGGTGGTCATCTGAGTATGTTTTTGTGTTCATAAGGGACAAATAATTTATTGGGCTCTAACAGAATGAGTTTTGCAATATGCTACATTTTTGGAATGATACTGATGTTGGTATCTTTGTTCTTCTAGGCTTCTCTCAAATTGTTACAGAAAAATATTGTTTGCAGCAACTGGACATTGTACAACGAGCATCTGAATAAATTTTGCGCTCTCAAAAGAAAAATAATTTATTGGGAGCTAGCGTATTGAATTCTGCAGTATTCTCCATATAGGTTTCAGTGATATCGTTGGTGGTGTTATTTCTATTCTAGGCTCCTGCCACATCATTCCAGAAAATATATGTTTGCATCTACTGGACAAAATTGTAAATGCATTTTTTCCATGTATTGATGAATTAGCCTGAATGATTATTTTTTGCTTGATTGCTATGATATTGTTCAAAACCATAATCATGTACATCACAGTATTGTTGAATTATCATTTTCTGTTTGCCCAGCTATGAGATTTCTCTACTAGCATTGATGTATATCATCATCATGTTCTATTGTTAAAGGTTTTCATGGGCTGATTTGTGCAGGAGGAGTTTAGTAATTTGGCATTAAATTTGCAAGAAATTTTTTCTTTGGGACTTTTACCCTTGAGAACTAGATGGCATACAAAAATGATTTCTAGACAGGAAACAGGGCTGACAGTAGAGATGTGAAGAAGCATCTTTTAGAAAAAAAAAGTAGTCGGCGTAGCAAATCAAAACTCTAGTCATCCTAGTGGTAAAGGGGCAAAAAGTGCAGATGTTCACTCCTTCCAAGGGAGTTCTCTTGTTGCAATAATTTTTACATATATTGTTTCCTTGAGGCCTATATAGTTTGGATTCTGTGTAAGTTCTTTTTCTTATTTGTTAGTTTGCTTCTCAACCATTTTATTGAATACCTTTTAGTCTTCAAAATAGGGAAGGGTTGATTAAATTTCTCATGATTCTGGCAAAGTAATGTTGTAACAGGTTGAATATTCATCGCATACTCAAAATGGGATCATTGATGATCTTGATTTAACCTTGTCTCCGGTATGTTTTCACTGTTAGAGGATTTTTAAGGGCATGCATTTCGATCAGAATTTTAGGATAAATACACAGATGATCATACATCTCTTAAGAAATTCATGGACCTATTTAATATCTATTTTGGTACATTTACTATTGTCCAATGCAATCAAATCCATAAGTTCTGAATGCTACCACAAAAAATTTCAATTGTTTCCTACTGGGTTAAAGTGATTAATATTTCCCAATGGGACTACAGAAAGGCCCATTGTGACCTAAAACATGTTGAATTCTATGTCAGTTCTATTTATTTGGATCCTTATCAAACGTGGGAGCCACTATGGGTGCAATAGTCAGTGGACAGGTTGCTGATTATATTGGACGAAAAGGCGTAAGTGCCCTTAATACTATGTATATCAAGTTCCAACCCTATCATTGCTCAAGAAGACTTGGATTTAGTTTAATTACTATTTTTTGTTTTTGATATTATAAATATTTATTTCAAATAGATACCAGCTTGTTATGGGGACAATCCATGTAGTCCCCTCATTTATGTGGTCTTAATAAGATTTTTTTTTTTTCCTAGGGATTTCATCCTTTTGATTTAGTTTGGTAGGATTAATCTCTTTATGTTTGTATGCAGGCATTATTAGTGGCTGTCATTCGAAATATTATTGGGTGGCTTGTCATTTTTTTTGCAAAGGCAAGTTAAACTACCTTAGAGAAGGGTCTTGTCTAGAAATTAAATAGTTTTTGGTTCATTTTGATTCTAAATTGGAAGCCAATTTTTTATTTGATCTTGCTATTGTTGCGGGATTATTTATTTTTATATTGGGGAATATTGTTCATAGGGTTTGGAGTTGGGGTCATCTCATTTGTTGTAAGTAATACCTTTCTCACAAGCTTGGGAAATGGCTATTTCTCTTTGTTTTCAAACTAAGGAAAGTGAAGTGAGTCATTGGGGTTGTTGGAGAAAAATATGAAAAAACTGTGAGAAAATATTTTGGGTTTCTTGTACCTGAGGAAAGGACAGATAAAGGGCATTTTTTTCATGTGCCTTCCACTTTGAAAAAACAATATTGTGTCTTGCAACTACAAAAAGCCCTCTTTTAATTGTTGTCATGTGCCTTTAAGTTAATAGTGAGAAAGAAAAATATTTCTTATATAGGTTACAATAAAGTTGATTCAATCCACTTTATGAATGTGAGATATACCGAAATATACACTAAAGTGAAATAAGACATCAAACACATAAAATAAACTAAAGTCCATTTGACTTTATTAGTGCCTAAACCTAGTACCTAATTGACCATTATTGAACAATGAACTAATTAATACCCTCCCTTAATGGTCAATCTACTAACTACACCAAGCTTATCCCATAATTTTACATATTTTTCAAGACCCAAACCCTTTGTGAGAATGTTTGCAGTTTGATTCTTTATAGGACAATACTACAATTCGATAGACCCATCTTCTGCAAGCTACGTGATGAAGTGGTAATATACCTCAACATGTTTGGTATGCTCGTGAAAGACCAAATTATTGGCAAGTTTCATCAAGCTTTGGTTCTCACATCACAGGGGTGTTGGCTATGTTTGTTGCATTTCAATGCATCCTCTTGTGCTAAACTTCCTAGCATGATTCTTTCACTACTCCTCGATATTTTTATTCTGTTGACAAAAGGACTCCTAGCTTGTGCATGCTACTTCTTGCTGGTCCATGTGACTGCACCTATGCCTAGGCTAACAACATATCCATAAATGGATTTTCTATTATCAAGAGAGCCTTCCCAATCTGAATATGTATACCCACACAGGCTAGGGTCTTTGCTTCTGTTGTAGAAAATGCCAAAGTCAAGTGTCCCTTTCTCATATCTCCGCACTCACTTTGTTGTTGTATAGTGCTCTACCTTTGGAATTATCATGAATCTAGAAATGAAGCTCACATCAAAGCTCAAATCAGGTCTAGGGACTCTAAGATATATCAAGCTACCAACTAGTTGCATGTACATTAACTCATTGACTGCCTTAGAGTCAGTTTTGGTTGAAAGTTTCAAACCCTTTCTCCATAGGTGTAGACGAGACTTTGCAATCTGTCATTCTAAACTTTTCCAACAAACTCCTGGCATATTTTTTTTGTGAGACAAAAATGTTGTTACCTATTTTCCAAACTTCTACAAACAAACAGTAGTGTGGGAGTTCTAGATCTATCAAGTAAAAAAAAATTCTCATATTGGATTTGATGTGTTATTGAGCTTGCCTCACTACATATGATAATGATATTATCTACATGTACAAACATAAAGATGATATCATTACCAACTTTTTTCACATACATGTTGGAATCTGAAGCACTCCACTGGAACCCTTGTTCATCCAAATACCTATCAATCTTGATATACCATGCCCTAGGTGCCTATTTCAAACCAGAAAGAGCCTTCTTCAGTCTTCAGAATAGATGCTCCTTCCCTGAAACCTGAAAACAATATGGTTGATACATGTAGAATTATTACCATAAATATCCATTAAGAAAGGCACGTTTCACGTCCATACAATGGGCCTTCCAGCCAAATTGTGCTAGCGTTGTTAGAACAAGTTGGATGGTGCTCATATTTGTTATAGGAGCAAATGTATCCTCATATTCAATGCCCTATTTCTAATAAAACCCTTATGCAACCAACCATACTTTGTACTTTTCAAATGTACCATTTTCCTTGTACTTGATATTGTACATCCCTTTGCAGCCAATAGGTTTCGTCCCTAATGGAAGTGATGTGAGACCACAAGTTTGATTTTTCATTAAAATCTCATATTTGACTACCATGGCTCTTTCCAAATTCAGTCTCCCTTGTGCTTCCTCAAACATCTTGACTCATAGATTTCCTTAATATTGACCATGAGAGCAAAGTTGACTATGTTCTCTATTTTCCCTTTCCATTCAATAATCATCCCTTGATCATTTTGCTTACTCAAACATATCTAATGGTGTTGTGCCATTACTTTGGTCTCTTCTTTTGATCTTCCTCATCCAAGTTAGTATTGTAACCATGACCTGAACCACCTATATCTAGATCATAAATTACTAGTCTAGTAGACTCATCATGCTCAAAATATTCCACCCCCCTTCAAGTGCAGCTACCTGAAGCTTGACAGCTGAATCGTCAACCCCTTCCAACTTATAAGAAATTCAAAACTTAGGAGAAGTTTGGAAAGGTCCAACCTCTTCATCAACAACAACTTCACTATTGAAGCTTACCCTATCAGTGTTAATATCAATCAACCTATAAACCTTATAGTGTTTTTGTACCCTATAATCATTAGCTTTTCTCTTTAGATCTAATTTAGTTATCTTCTTAGCTAGAATCCAAGTGTAGGAAATAGAAAGTGTAGGAAATAGAACCAAAACATTTAAGATGACTTACTTGGAATTTCTTCCAAACCATGGTTCTTTGTGACCTTCTACTTCATCACCATCATGGGAAATCTATTCAATATTTATACTATTGTGAGCATTGCCTCAGCTAAAAACCTATTTGGAATAAACTTCCTCTGCAACTTACACCTAGCCATCTTTGTGATAGTACAATTTTGCCTCTCAACCAATACATTTTGTTGTGGAGTGTAAGTTGTAGTATATTGTCTTTGAATCCCATGTTTAGCGCAAAATTTATTGAAATATTTTAAATAGAATTCCCCACCAGTATCATATCTAAGAGAGGAAATATGACAACCTAACTGTTTCTCTATTAATTCTTTGAAATTTTGAAATTCATTAAACACATCATATTTTAATTATATAAAATATACCCGCATTTTTCTATTGAAATAATCAACAAACGGAAGAAAGTACCTAGCACCAGTGGTTGATGTCATGTTCATTGATCCACATATGTCTGAAAGTACCAACTGAAGGACCCTCTACGCTCTCCAACCTTGTCCTTCATAAAATGGTATTCAATGTAGCTTCCCCACCTGACAAGCTCTGCAAACTCTGTGGATCTTCTATAGAATTTTCGGAAGTCCATCTACTAGTTTCTCTCATGCCAAATGAGAGAGATAGGTCAAGTTGAGGTGCGCATACCTATGATGCCATACAGGTGCTAGATTTTGCAATAACAATTACCTTTAACTTACAATTTCTAATAAGATCAATATTCAAAAATCTTAAGATAGTGAAATATAAGAGATTCATCTAAAATGGATCATTATAATCTTGGATATAGAAAGTACTCATCGTTTCATAGTTTCCCAAAAGGTAAAACAACCTCAATTATATGTTGAACCTACCACTTAATTTGAGGTTCAAATCCTAAGCCATCAAATTCTCAAGTGCAAAGGTGAAATAAGAAAGGTATGAGTCACTATAGGAGATCAATGTTTCTTTTCAAATTTCTTCTTCCTTCAACTAGAGGGAATGATGAGATCCTAGGAGTTTAAACTTTAGTGTTTTCAAACCTTGGGAACATATGACATGAATCATATGAAATGTTTATTTCCATTAAGCATGAGGGTAGAATGATTAACTTAAATGGTCTTTAATACAATCCCTCTAGATTTGTCTCTTCAAATGTGAGGGCACCCACTCTCATAAAGGACATGTTGGGAGTTTAAACTTTAGTGTTTTCAAACCTTGGGCACATATGACATGAATCATTTGAAATGTTTATTTACATTAAGCATGAGGGTAGAATGATTAACTTAAATGGTCTTTAACACAATCCCTCTAGATTTGTCTCTTCAAATGTAAGGGCACCCACTCTCATGTTCACATTTATTGATATTAGCCTTTAGGAAAAGACAAGAAAATAAAAATTGGACTAATGTATCAATCGATGTGAACATGATACCCATTCGCTCTCTGAAACACTCAATGTGCAAACTTTGTCTCCTAAAGGACATGATTTGGGAAGTATATCAGCTGCCTCAAAAACTTAGGTTCGAGTCAATTCTTCATGCAACATGATACTAAGAAGTTGCTAAGTTGTCTCCTACTAATATGCTAAACTGGTCAGCATCAGTTCATAAATTCTAGATGAATCTCATGGTGTTGCAATGTTATTTAATATTACAAGTTGGCATACTTTCTAGTCCCACAGTGCTGAAAAATTTCGTCAACTGTTAATCCTAAAGAAGCCCACTAATGGGTGAACATGGATAGGCCAACTTGAATTTTATCATATGTATTCCATCTCACTTAGACACTTATTTTGGGAACTCTTATACATTTACTGTGTCATTTTGCTAAGGCCTAAGGCGGGAAAAATAAATAACAAGTGTGTGCAAGTAGCAACACACTTGACTAGATTTAACTCGGCCTAGTCTTATGATGGATGTACATTTTAAGGGCTTATTTTCTAATTCAAAGTCGTTGAAGATATATAAACTAACTATATCATTTGTCCTACAATTCCAATAGTGCACATGACAAGCTTCTCTACAAATATATTTTGTTGCATATGGTTGGCCTCTGAATAGACTAAGCTTGTACTAGCATAATGCAAACATGACCTGCAAGTCACCACTGTGTTTTGGTTTCTGAAGGCTGTTGCATTATTGAATGACTAGTGAAGTATCAACCAGTGAATAAGTTTCAAGCTTTGGAGACGTCACAATATTTATTATAATTTTGTCTTGCAGATTAGCCTCTTGACCAATTTTTTCTAGGAATGCCTCTTATGAAAAAATAAGTTCTTTCCTAACATGTTATGACCCTCTTGAAAATACCAGGTTCACTAGAACATTGGAAGCAAATATCTAATGCATGCATCATGCTACCACTATGAGCCATTGTAGAAAATAAAAACCAAATTGAAAAAGGATTGTGACAGTTGCAAACATGACCTGCAAGTCACCATTGTGTTTTGGTTTCTGAAGGCTGTTGCATTATTGTCTGATTAGTGAAGTATCAACCAGTGAATAAGTTTCAAGCTTTGGAGAAGTCACAATATATATTATAATTTTGTGTTGCAGATTGGCCTCTTCACTAATTTTTTCTAGGAATGCTTCTTATGAAAAAATAAATTCTTTCCTAACAGGTTATGACCCTCTTGAAAATACCAGGTACACTAGAACATTGGAAGAAAATATCTAATGCACTCATCATGCTACCACTACAAGCCATTGTAGAAAATAGAAACCAAGGTTCTTTGTGATCTTCTACTTCATTGCCATCATGGGAGATCTATTCTATAGGTATACTATTGTGAACGTTGCCTCAACTCAAAACCTATTCGAAATATTAGACTTCCTCTGCAACTTACACCTAGCCATCTTTGTGATAGTACAATTTTGCCTCTCAACCAATACATTTTGTTGTGGAGTGTAAGGTGTTATCACAAAATTTCTCCTGATAGGCTACTAATCAGGCAATCTCATGCAACTGTTTCAAACCAATCTTTTGATTGAGGCTTAGCCTCCTCAATCTGAGAGGGCTCTCTCAAGGTTTAATGATATGGAGTAAAGATATATATGGCTAACTCTATTTAGGAAATAAATTGGTTATGATGAATGTAGGTTGAAAATAACATCAACATGTAGACATTGGGCTTATGGAGTAAAAAATTTCAGTGATTCAGTGGGTTTACTTGACATGGAAGTTGAGGTAGTTCAGAGTTTTTAGTAATGGGACACACACACATGAAACATGAAAATACATAATCAATTCACTTATAAAGGAAGTCAGAGCATCTCATAGATGAATTTTGAGTAATATAAATGAAAAACAATGCAAGTAAGATACATAATAGGTACAGATAGAATAGGAAAGCACTAAAAACTCCTTCAGAATCTCAAGTTGTTCAAGTAACAGATCTCTGTATTGCTGAAACATTCAATTTACAATAAGCTGCAATTTTGCCAAAAATATCCAAACCTTGACAAATTTGACTCAATGGCCTTTAATATAGTTGTTACATCATGAGATTATCTACCTATAGGCTAGATACATCGAATTTTTTCTTACTGACACCTTGCATAACCATAAAACATCATCTTTAATGACAAACAGACACCTATCCTACTTGACAATCCTATTTCAACTAGGACTCAAACTACTCATTACTATATTTAACAAACTTATCTAATAAAATAAATTACATCTTTGACAAGTATTCTGCCACATGGTCGAATTCAGATGATGGGATTCATCACTTTATGGCCACTTAACTGACCTCCTCAAAACTAGGAAACAAAACCTTTTTTTTAGGCAAATGGTCTTCTTCTTCTTCGAATATTTTGGTTGCCATTTAATATTAAATTCGTGGTCCTTGAGTGTTGAAAAATTTCTTGACATGGTATTTAACTCTTCCATATCTTCCAGCTTTCCAAAAACTGCTCCAAAACCTGCTAAAAAGGCTGAAAGATAGTGCGCTACGAAAGTAAGGCAATTTTGTAGCACTGCAAAACAAGCCTTTATCCTCAAAATTTTTAACTTTTTCCTTTTGCATAAGGTTCATCATCATCAAACACATCCCTCATACCAATTTCATCTCTTAATAACCTCCAAAACTGGTCAAAAATTCAAAAGAGCAGCTATAGTAGTTTCGTAGCGCTTTTCTGCCCTTCAAGCCTAGAGGCACTACGAAATTGTTGAAAAGTGTTGAAAGTGCAGTTTTTTGCATAGTTTTAGAAAATGAAACCTGTAAGTGCCAAAATATTGTAACTAACATGTCCCCATCCTCCATTAACCATAAAAAAACTCACTTTTAGGCTCCTTGAGGCATTTATTCCTCATTTACAATTGGTTGGGCTATTAGTTCTTCAATCACTGTCATTTTAAGCCTTTTTTTCTCTAATTCTTCATGAATCAGTTCAAGTTGCTCTTCAAGTTCATTGACCTGGTCTTTAAGTCTTGTGTTGGTGGATTTGAAATGAGTGTTCACCTTTCTGACATGCTTAGCTTCTAACCTTGCTAGAGTTGTCCACTTGACAAGCTGTTGTGTATTGTCTAAGGTTTTAGAAATAGTGTCCACCTGTTCTTCCCAAACTACCTTCATCTTTCCAAATTGAATTTTCTCAACATTGTTTTTCCTAGCTTCTTTTTTCATGACAACAATTTCCTAATTTTCCAATTTCAATTTCTCTTCAAGGAGCTACAACTCTGTTTTTTCTATCACCTTCTCTTTTCCCTTTTTTGATTTGCTGTCTATATCCTTTGCTGTGGGTGATGAGAGGTCAATAATCTCTTGAGGTGGTTGAGCTGTGTTAGTAGGTACTTGAACTTCTTTGTTGCTCTCTATCAGTTTCCTAGCACACCTTGTCATAAGCTTTCTTGCTTGGAAAATGAAACCTGCATCTTCTCCCTATATCTCTAATTTCTTTGCATATTTGGCCTTCTTTAACTTATGCCCACCTTCCTCTATAAATTCAGCTTGGAAAGTAGGTGTTTCCTCTATGTCAATGGCATGTAAAATATCCTCTAGATTCCCCTTAGCTTTTTCTCTGTCTTCTCTTCCAAAACCACTGTTTCACTTCTAGTCATTCTTTTGGTCCCTTGTTTGCTAACAATTTGTTTATGTTTTGTAGGCTTGACCACCTTTAATTTCTGTTTTTCAGGTGGGACATTTGGTGTGTCAAGACTCTGCATTTTCTCTAGATCTTTCATAGTTTTCTTACTTGTTTTTTCTCTTGCAGGTTTATTTGGTTTTGAAACCAATGGTTGGCTCCGTTCTAGTGCTAGTGGTGATGGAATTTTCTTAGTTTTAGGAGTTTTTGAAGGAGTTAGAGCGTCCAACTCAAAACCACTGACAAACAAGAATGAGGACCAATCTCTGCCTAAGATTTGAAGTTCATCTAAAACCAATAATTTCATTAAGCCATGATGAAATAATGATGTCTCACTCACCTCAGACTTTGCTTGGAAAGGTAAGTCAAGGGAAATATTACCAGTGAAGTGTAGAAGTAATTTGAAATGGTATGAGTAGACTTTGTGATATCTACCTTCACAGGTAAAGTACTTTTGGATGATGAGTAGCAATTTTGAATAGTTGTATTTAATGTAGCTTCTTGGGACAACATTGTTGAGATCCATCTTAATGTGCTCAGGCTTTATGAACTCCTTACACTGCTCCATGTTAAACTTGAAACCTTTGAACCTGGTTTCTTGACCTCTTGGAATTTTGTAGCAGCACCAATAACCTCTGGTGTGATGGAAAAATTTAGCATTCCCACTTTAGTGGCTGTTCCACTGAAATTCAAAGCAAACTCCTTGGATACCTGTGTATGAAAACCCTGCAATTTCTCACAAAACTGTAGGCAACCTGCATTTTTGAAGGCTTCCATTACTGCTGGATCTTCATTGATTGCTTTCATGTCTTCAGGTTCAGATCTTAAACACTTTCACCCTTGTGTATTTTTCTTTTCTCTGCCATAGCTTCTCAAAGAATTTCTCAGCCTCGCTTGATGAATTTGCAGGCTTGCTTGGTGAATTTGTAGGCTCGCTTGATGAATTTGCAGGCTCGCTTGATAATGTTCAAAGTAAACCTTTGAAGAAACCAGGCATAATTTTGGCTTAGTACAATAACTCTCCAGAGCTCAGATATTACGAAAGGAGGAATGAGAAATTAGAATGACTAAATTAGGAAAGGATTTGAAGTTTAAATGTCTACTCATGACTCAATGATGACTTATTCATTACCTAAACTAACCATGATGACTGCAAACGTGGGTATGTACCTTGATTTCATCATTCCATGACTCGAAAATAATCTAACTTCCCCTTTCCCAATGTTTTCTGACACCTAACAGCTCGACTGACAAGAAAGACAGAAAATCGCACTTTCATAGTGCCTCTAGTGTTAATTTGACTATTTTCGCTACGAAACTATCAATAGTTTCATAGCGAAAATTGACTTTTTACAGTGCAATGCACTACGAAATTGTGGTTTCTTGGCTAATTAGGCAGTTTCGGTACATAAAATTTTGAAAATGAAATGAATCAGAAAATGATGAATGATGTGACATGAAGGAGTTTGAACATGAGTGGGTTTAGACCTTAGGGTAAACTCAAACCATAAAAATTTAATATTTCCCTTGATCAAACTTAAAAATAACTCCTACAACCCTATTTTGACCCATAAACCTATGTTACCTTGTCAAAATGATGTTTGAATTTTTTGAGTGATAACATAAGGTGTAGTATATTGTCTTTGGATCCCATGTTTAGCACAAAATTTATTGAAATATTTTAAGTAGAATTCCCCACCAGTATCATACCTAAGAGAGGCAATATGAAAACCTAAGTGTTTCTCTATTAATGCTCTAAACTTTTGAAATTCATTAAACACATCATATGTTAATTATAGAAAATATACCCACATTTTTCTACTGAAATAATCAACAAACAGAAGGAAGTACCAAGCACCAGTGGTTGATGTCATGTTCATTGGTCCACATATGTCTGAAATTACTAACTGAAGGACTCTCTGCGCTCTCCAAGCTTGTCCTTGTAAAATGGTATTCAATGTAGCTTCCCTACCTGAAAAGCTTTGCAAACTCTGTGGATCTTCTACAAAATGTTCAGAATTCCATCTACTAGTTTCTCTCATGCCAACTGAGAGGGATAGGTCAAGTTGAGGTGCCCATACCTATGATTCCATAGGGGTGCTATATTTTTCAATAACAATTATATTTAACTTACAATTTCTAATAAGATCAATATTAAAAAATCTTAAGATAGTAAAAATAAGAGATTCATCTAAAATGTATCATTATAATCTTGGACACAGAAATCACTCATCATTGCATAGTTTCCCAAATGGTCAAACAATCTCAATTATATGTTGAACCTACCACTTTATTTTAGGTTCAAATCCTAAGCCATCAAATTCTCAAGTGCAAAGGTGAAATAAGAAAGGTACGAGTCACTATAGGAGATCAATGTTTGTTTTCAAATTTCTTCTTCCTTCAACTGGAGGGAATGATGAGATCCTAGGAGTTTAAACTTTAGTGTTTTCAAACCTTGTGTTGATATTCAACAAGATGATGAGCTTAGTGAAAATATTCGCCTTCACTAAGTGGGCCCGCAGGCTATTTTTGGCGCAAGTCTATTTTTAGACTATGTCTATTTTTAGACATGATGATCATATTTCAGAAGTTGCAGGATGCTATTTGTGGATGGTTGATCAAGTTGGAAAAATATATGAAACTCTATTTTTATAATATTGGTTGAAGTCTATTTATAGATCGCTGATCTAAAAATAGACGCATGTCGATTATTATTAGATCTTAATAATAATCAGACACTAAACAACAACTTATTCTCTTGGAGCACTTTGTTTCAGTGCATAGATGTGGAACATCAGTGGACTGAGAGAATTACACAATTCCCAAAGGTTTACTAGAGCTAATGCATGGAGGACTCAGTTAGAACTCAAGTGGCAGAGTTATGACACAGTTGGAAGAAGTAGTTATGGAGTTGTATTTAGTTTAACTCAGATAGACTCAGTTGAGCTAGTTGTATCTAGTCTAACTGAATGATACACTAGTGAGAGTGGAGTGAATTAATTAGTTAATTAATTCACAAATAATAACT
Source organism: Pinus albicaulis (assembly GCA_034641835.2). NCBI lineage: Eukaryota > Viridiplantae > Streptophyta > Pinopsida > Pinales > Pinaceae > Pinus > Pinus albicaulis. The sequence goes on along the minus strand of CM076580.1, from coordinate 454,687,945 downwards.
CATTAATCAACTGAACAATACAACGTTTAACTACAGTGCATGGCAGTTTCAGTGGAGACCCAGTGGAGAGATAGGTGAAAGGGCAAGATAGACTATCTGTTGTGACTATAGTGATGCATTGATTACATCACACACACATTGGAGTTGCCAATGAGGATTTCACAGTCAAGGAAAGAGTAATTCGAATTCATTCATAGCTATTCTTCAGCAGGGACTGCGTAGTGGAGGCAGGCTAGCAGGAGGCAGAGATCGGTGCATGGGTTTGCAAGATTGTTCCTAATTAGTGTATGACGATTGTACTGTACTGAGAGCTTGATAAGCTTTGTATGAGGATTGTCATATGATTCCATGATACATAATATATAGTTGGGGTTTTCAGCTTTAGGCTTTCCCGGTTAAAAACTGTGTTATGTGCGATGGATTATTTTTTGTTTATGCTTCACATGTGTGTGCAATTAATTTTTCCGCAAAAGATTAACAAGTGGAATTGATTCAGTATTTTGCATAAAGTTAAATAGTGTGAGATTAGGTGAATCAAGGACATATGAATTCTTAGTGCATATAATTTATACATGGTATCAGAGCATTGTTAATTGAAGATTGCAATTGTGAAGTGAGTTTGTGCTGGTGGATAATTCGAATTTGCTATAGAAGATTCTTGGTGCAGAAGTTGAGTATACATTGAAATGTCTTTCAATGGGTTGCGATCGGAGTACACCCTTGATGGGAGCTTGAATTACATAGCCTAGAAGGATAGGATGGAGGTGGTGCTGGAGGATAATGGGTTGAAAAGAGTTCATCGATAGCGATGTTCCTAAGCTGGGATCTAGCGATGTTGCATTACTTGACGCATGGAAAAAGAAGACAACAAAGACGAGGAGAATTCTGTTGGAAGGTGTGAAGGACCATATTGTGTCCAGCCTTCATGAGAAAGCCACTCCATTCTTAATGTGGAAGGCTTTAACAATCTTGTTCCAAAGCAAAAGTGACCAGAGGAAGTTGGCGCTTAAAGACAAGCTTAGAAAAATAAAAATGGAGAAGGGCGACAGTATTCCAAAATACCTCACGAAGTTTTTCCACTGCAAGGATGAACTAGGAAGTGTGGGGGTTACTGTTGATGAAGAATACTTTGTGAGCTTGGCTCTCCTTGGGCTTCCGTAGAGTTGGCATAGCTACGAAGACTCTGTCAATAGACGGGAGAAACTGCCGGGATGGGAGCGACTTTGGTCAGATCTTGTTCAGGAGGAGATAAGGCGGGGTACCAGGGATGGATCTTCATCGAAGAATGAAGATGAAGAGAATTTAAATTTGGCTACCAAAGAAAGGAAAGGGAAGGGGAAGAAACATCCTTCAAAATCTGATGCTAAGGGCAAGAAGCAGGATTTGTCCAAAGTGAAGTGTTTTCATTGGCACGAACATGGACATTTCGCCACTAACTGTCCACAGAAGAAGAAGAACAAGAAGGCTGCTGGATCTGCAGCTGGAGAGGCCTTAGCCTCGCAATATGAAATTTATTTCTCCTTGATCGCATGCTTGGTTTCAAGCTGTATGGGATCGGTGTGGTATCTTGATAGTGGTGCGTATTTCCATATGACGAGAGATAAAAAGTTGTTTAGTGACTTGGAGGAGAAGGACCTCCAGATGCATTTAGAGATGGGCGACGATGGTCAATACAGTGCAACTGGAATTGGGACCATTACCTTTGAGAGGGAGCCCGGTAATCCATTCTTGTTGAAGAATTTTATGCATGTTCCAGGTCTGAAGAAGAACTTGGTCTCGGTCGCAATGCTGGAAGACAAAGGTTATGATGTTGTTTTCAGTGAGGGAAAAGCCTTCGTTAGACATAAAAAAACGGGTCAAACCAAGAAGATAGGGGTTCAAATTAAGAATATCTACAAGGTGGAGGTAGATTGATGCGCTGCAATGGTGGGCAAAGCAGAAGAAGTGGTGAGCCAGGATGAGGGCGAATTATAGCACAGGAGATTGGGCCATCTTCACCATTGCACTTTGAATATTTTGTAGCAAATTTCTACTGGAATTCCCAAGGGTACTCTTGCGTAGTTAGATCAGTGCAAGGGATGTACTATGGGTAAGTTTGTGAATACCACCTTTCATGAGAAGGAGAACCGTGCTTCGGTGATCCTGGAGAGAATTCACACAAATGTGTGTGGACCTTTCTCGATTGCTTCAATATCAAAACATAGCTATTATGTTATATTTTTTGATGAATATTCTCATAGATGCTAGATCTTCTTCATGCATAGGAAGAGTGAAACTTTCTCAAAGTTCTGTGAGTTCAAGGCATTGGTGGAGAAGGAGTCAGGGAAGCAAGTGAAAGCTCTACGGAGCGATAACTGTGGTGAATACATCTCGGGCGAATTCAAAGACTTCTGTAGCAAAGAAGGAATTCGAAGAGAACTCATAGCGCCTCATAACCCATAGCAGAATGGGGTCATGGAGAGAAAGAACAGAACGATCGTGGGTGCTGCACGAGCGATGCTACATGACCAGGGCCTACCGATGCACTTGTGGGCGGAAGGATGCAACACTGCGATTTATGTGAAAAATCGTTGTCCTCAGAGAGTACTTGGCATGAGTACACTCGAAGAAGCTTTTACTGGTATGAAGCTTGATATTTCTCATTTGAATATTTTTGGCTCACTTGTTTACATTCATGTGACAAAGGATGCCAGGAAGAAGCTGGAACCGACTGCAGAAGTTGGGATATTTGTGGGGTACACAGAAACACCCCATAATTATCGTGTGTATTTTCCAAACAGTCGGATGACTGTTGTGCGATGGGATATAAAATTAAATGAGGTGAAAGCCATGAAGTTATCGCTTGAGAGGGAGCTACACTTGCATGCAGAGGAGGAACTTCTTGTTCCCAAAGATGAGCCTCTAGATGTGGATCAACCATAGGAGGAGATTCATGGAGTGGAGGAGTCCACTCATGCAGATCCAAACATCAGACAAGGCAGAAATTGTACCACAGAAGCTGAGAGACTGAAGCTTGATGCAGCATAGAATGTAGGAGTCCCTACATCACAGCACAGATAGAGATAGTCACCTGACCGATTTACTAGATACATGGCTCTTATGAGCAGGTGTATCATGACAGAGCCATCTTATTTTGAAGAAGCAGTGCAGGAGCCCACGTGGGTAGATGTAATGGTGGAGGAGTATGACTCCATTGTCAGAAACAGTGCTTCGGAGATTTTTCCAAGGCCGGTGGGAAAATCAATTGTAGGATCAAGATGGATCTACAAGGTAAAGCAAGCTGCTGATGGGAGCGTCGAGAAGTATAAGGTAAGATTTTTTTCCTGGGGCTTCTCATAGATTGAGGGGATTGACTATGAAGAAACCTTTGCACCTGTCGCACGGTATTATTCCATACAAGCCATCCTTGCTCTCTCAGCACAGATGGGTTGGCACATTCATCAGATGGATGTGAAGACTGCATTCTTAATGGGATCATTGAGGAAGAGGTGTACATTGAGCAGCCTGAAGGATTTGAGATCTTCAGTAGCGAGTCGCATGTGTGCAGGTTCAAAAGAGCGCTGTATGGGCTGAACACTTGCTTGGTACACTCGGATCGATAGCTATTTCACTGGACTTGGCTTCACAAAGAGTGAGGTGGATGCAAACCTGTACCAGATTTTGGTGGAGGGTAAGATTTTAATCATTGTACTTTATGTTGATGATTTAATACTAACAGGTGATGAGAATTTGATACACTCATGCAAGGCAGATCTTGCAAAGGAGTTTGAGATGAAGAATTTGGGCCTCCTTCATTATTTCCTTTGTTTGGAAATATGGCAGCGGGAAGGTGAACTGTTTGTGTCTCAAGGCAAGTATGCGCGGGAGATACTGGAAAAGTTTCACATGCAAGGCTGCAAGCCTATCGACACTCCTCTTCCAAGAAATTGGAAGAAAGAGGATGCTACATTGGCAGAGGTATTGGATGCCACTATTTATCGATAGTTGGTTGGTTCGCTCATGTATTTAGTCAATACAAGACTGGACATATGCTATGCGGTGAAACAACTTTCACAAGCAATGGTTAAGCCTACCAAGCTCTTTTGGAAGGCAGGCAAGCATGTCCTGAGATATCTCAGGGGCACATCTGAGTATGGTTTATGGTACAGATAGATAGATGAGGTGAAGTGGCATGGCTTCACAGATGTAGATTGGGCAGGAAGCCCAATAGACAGAAAGAGCACATGAGGAGGGATTTTCAATATCGGATCTACGACAGTTTCTTGGTACAATAGGAAACAAAGATCCGTGGCACTCAGTTCAACAGAAGCAGAATACATGGCAGGAAGTCAAGCTACATGTGAGGCTATCTGGACGAGGAAGATTCTGGTTGGTTTATTTGGTTCACATTTAGATCCCACTGTAATACATTGTGATAATCAGAGTTGCATTAAACTCTCGGTTAATCTTGTGTTTCATGATAGATATAAACATTTTGATATATGGTATCATCATATCAGAGATTGTGTGCAGTGGAAGATCATGTTGCTTCAGTACATTCCTACGGAGGATCAAGATGTAGATATTCTGATGAAGGCACTCACCAGGAGAAAATTCGAATACCATAGAGGCAGGATCGGGGTGAAAGATAATCCGTATCTTGTTGAGAGGGAGTGTTGAGATTCAACAAGATGATGAGCTTAGTGAAAATATTCGCCTTCACTAAGTGGGCCCACAGGCTATTTTTGGCGCAAGTCTATTTTTAGAGTATGTCTATTTTTAGACATGATGATCATATTTCAGAAGTTGCAGGATGCTATTTGTGGATGGTTGATCAAGTTGGAAAAATAGATGAAATTATATTTTTAGAATATTGGGCGAAGTCTATTTATAGATCGCTGATTTAAAAATAGATGCATGTTGATTATTATTAGCTCTTAATAATAATCAGACACTAAACATCAAGTTATTCTCTTGGAGCACTTTGTTTCAGTGCACAGATGTGGCACATCAGTGGACTGAGGGAATTACGCAATTCCAAAGGGTTTACCAGAGCTAATGCATGGAGGAATCAATTAGAACTCAAGTGGCAGAGTTATGACACAGTTGGAAGAAGTAGTTATGGAGTTGTATTTAGTTTAACTCAGTTAGACTCAGTTGAGCTAGTTGTATCTAGTCTAACTAAATGATGCACTAGTGAGAGTGGAGTGAATCAATTAGTTAATTAATTCAAAAATAATAAATCATTAATCAACTAAACAATACAGCGGTTACTACAGTGCATGGCAGTTTCAGTGGAGACCCAATGGAGAGATAGGTGAAAGCGCAAGATAGACTATCTGTTGTGACTATAGTGATGCATTGATTGCATCAAACACACATTAGAGTTGCCAATGAGGATTGCACAATCAAGGCAAGAGTAATTCAAATTCATTCAAAGCTATTCTTCAGCAAAGATTGCATAGCGGAGGCAGGCTAGTAGGAGGCAGAGATCGGTGCATGGATTTGCAAGATTGTTCTTGATTAGTGTATGACGATTGTACTGTACCGAGAGCTTGATAAGCTTTGTATGAGGATTTTCATATGATTCCATGATACATAATATATAGTTGGGGTTTTCAGCTTCAGGCTTTCCCGATTAAAAACTGTGTTATGTGTGATTGATTATTTTTTGTTTATGCTTCACATGTGTGTGCAATTATTTTTTCCGCAAAATATTAACAAGTGGAATTGATTCAGTATTTTGCATAAAGTTAAATAGTGTGAGATCAGGTGAATCAAGGACATATGCATGCTTAGTGCATATAATTTCTACACCTTGGGAACACATGACATGAATCATATGAAATGTTTATTTCCATTAAGCATGAGGATAGAATGATTAACTTAAATTCTCTTTAACACAATCCCTCTAGATTTGTCTCTTCAAATGTGAGGGCACCCACTCTCATAAAGGACATGTTGGGAGTTTAAAATTTAGTGTTTTCAAACCTTGGACACATATGACATGAATCATATGAAATGTTTATTTCCATTAAGCATGAGGGTAGAATGATTAACTTAAATGGTCTTTAACACAATCCCTCTAGATTTGTCTCTTCAAATGTGAGGGCACCCACTCTCATGTTTGCATTTACTGATATTAGCCTTTAGGAAAATATAAGAAAATATAAATTGGACTAATATATCAATCCATGTGAACATGATACCCATTCGCTCTCTCACACACTCAATGTGCAAACTTTGTCTCCTAAAGGACATGATTTGGGCAGTATATCATTTGCCTCAAAAACTTAGGTTCGAGTCAATTCTTCATGCAACATGATACTAAGAAGTTGCTAAGTTGTCTCCTACTAATATGATAAACTGGTCAGCATCAGTTCAACAATTATAGATGACTCTCATGGTGTTGCAATGTTATTTAATCTTACAAGTTGGCATACTTTCTTAGTCCCACAGTGCTGAAAAAAATCCCTCAACTATTAATCCTAAAGAAGCCCAATAATGGGTGAACATGGATAGGCCAACTTTAATTTTCTCACATGTCTTCCATATCACTTAGACACTTATTTTGGGAACTCTTATGCATTTAATATGTCAGTTTTATAAGGCCTAAGATGGGAAAAATAAATAACATGTATTTTCAAGCAACAACACACTTGACTAGATTGAACTTGGCCTAGTCTTATGATGGATGTAAATTTTAAGGGCTTCTTTCCTAATTAAAAATCACTGAAGATATATAAACTAAATATTTCATTTGTCCAACAATTACAATAGTACACATGGAAATATTCTTTGTAAATCTCTTTTGTTGTATATGGTAGGCCTCTGAATAGACTAAGCTTGTACTAGCATAATGCAAACATGACCTACAAGTCACCACTATGTTTTGGTTTCTGAAGGCTACTGCATTATTGACTGACAAGTGAAGTATCAACCAGTGAATAAGTTTCAAGCTTTGGAGAAGTCACAATATATATTATAATTTTGTCTTGCAGATTGGCCTCTTCACCAATTTTTTCTAGGAATGCCTCTTATGAAAAAACAAATTCTTTCCTAACAGGTTACCCTCTTGAAAATACCACGTTCACTATAACACTGGAAGCAAATATCTAATGCACGCATCATGCTACCACTACAAGCCATTGCAAAAAATAGAAAACAAGGTGAAAAAGGATCTATAGCTAAATTGTAGACGTGTTGCAATGACAATACTTTCTTGAATGTCTACTCTCCAACATCCATAGCATTACCACAAATAATCATAGTTTGCATTTAACTCCAAATAATATACTTTCCAATAAGGAGTTGTCAATCATAGTTTTACCTTGTGGCAGTGATTTTCCTTATGCTCTGCTCTCATTTTTAGTCAAAAACTAGATTTCCTATATTGATTACGTTCCTACTGTAATATGACCAACTATCAGATAACTATATCACTGTAATTCTAGATAACATGAGCAGTGTACCCAAATAATACAGAAACTAAACATGATAGTAGATATTGCAGGGTAAGAAACTAAATAGGTAGTACGCATGATATGCTATTCCATAATTCACTACCTTTCCCATTTATAAAATAGTTTCTACAACAATTCCATTGCATATTAGTTCTTTATCTTGCTATTTATTGAGATTTTGGCTCACACAGGGATCACAATCAGCCTTTCCACAGGAGATACATATGGCTTATTCAATTGGCATACCATTGCTGTTACTATAACTAACATTTCTTGATAAGAAGTTACAGTTGAAACATTGCATTTACTTGTTTTGGCTTCCTAATTGTTATGTATGGCATATATAATACCAGCTGTCCATTGGGATTCATACGTGACTAAATGAAAAAGGATTTAATTTTCGCTAAATGAAAAAATGTGACAGGCTAGGATTGGAGGGATTTTGTGCAAATTATAATGAAAAATAAAAAAATGAAGGCCTGCACCTCCAGTGCAGTGATAGCAGGGTTTCCTATTTATAATCTTCTAGAGTTATTATTATTATTATTATTTTGTTTATTTCTGACTGTTTCTCCCTAGTCAAGGTGTTTCTCAAGTTTTTCAGCTCTGAATGCTAAACATGCTGCTTGATATGTTGCAATGGAAACATCTCACATCTTAGCATAGGTCCAAGATCTAGTTCTGGTACAATAGCACAAATTGTGGAAGATTTGGTAAGTGCCTACTACTGAAAGCCTTGCCACTGTGACCCAAGTGCTATTTGGCCACAAATAGAAGGTTAGTGAATTGGGAAAAAGAGAATGTTGTGTGCGTTGATGCTGCACACAGGGCATATTTTTGCAAGCCCTTTTTCCCATCATGTGCAAGAGCAGTTTGCATCTGCAAGAGCAGTTTGCATCTGCAAGATGCACATAGCATTCTCTTTGCCCAATAAAATAACCTTCTAGTGTTGCATGAGCTTCTAGCCTCTTTAGACTAAGGAACTGTCCAGAACTTTGTCACTCTTTGTTCGTAGTTATCTTGTGAGTTTAGTCTGATTGCAAGACTTTTGCCTTCACATTCCTTCTCAATGTTTCTACCATAACCTCATAGCTACTAGGGTTTGGGGTTGTTCCCTAGATATCTATTAGGGTTTGGACCAACCTCCTAATCTATTGGCAGCATTTCTATACGTCCAGCAGGTATGTCACTTATCATAGGCATTTTTGTTTCTCCAAAATTTCGTTACTCTCACAAAAGGGTGCGTTCTAATTTAAGATTCTTTCTCCCACAACTCAACATGCTGTGTTAAATGTGGTGCCTGTTGGGTGATTTCAATGGCTTCTACAAACTAGTTATTAGAAAATGTTTCTAACCTCTTAGGAAGGAGCTACTTAGCGGTTGCTGCCTCTCTAACAATTGCTAGTATTGATTTTTCATTAGTATATTGAAAAAATCATCGCCGGGATTAATGTTTCAATTGTACCAAGTATCTCTTGTTTCATATTCAACACAAGATGGATTTTTCATGCACTCAGTTCATTGGAGTAAGGATTTCTGGCTTGCCTTGAATATTGAAAGCAAGTTACAAAAGCGATCCCTAAAGATGGAGCATCATTGAAAACAATTCAAGCTCCTCTCAGCGGATGTTTTCTAATCCCTCTTCTTCTACTCCTTTCCCTTGTCATCTTCATTTGTTTAAAAGGCATGACAAAGATACCCATAAGTCTAAATTTTAGTCCTAAAGAAATTGTAATTATAGTGGAAATTTTATGAGAATATTGTTATTATCACTAATGGTCTGCCCATTCTAATGAGGGATGTCTTTAAAAAGAGTTCTCAACACATATTTCAGTGGCTGAGAAAAATGAAGGAGAAAGTTAAAATGATTATAGTCAACAATCCCAGTTACATAAGTGGTTGTTGTGGACTTCCCAATCCATGGTGAGAATGCCTCTGCTATTGAGTATAGTAATTCTAACAATTAAAAAAAAATTGGAAAAACAATTCTAAGCCCACAATTAGTCTTAATCATCACTGACTACTTCACTCTAGAAAAGGATGCTTTGTTTGTGCACAATTGTTGCATTATAGTTAAGGGTAGTGATAAAAATATTATTTCACAAGATCATGTGACTTTTATTAATTATCCTTCAAAATGTTAACCTTGGTCTAAAATTTTAGGTTTGGATGAAGGATAAGGAACCAATGCAAGTTATAAAGGTTCGTCAATTCACTTTTTCTATTGACCACTCTTTGATAGTATTAAGTATGATGGCACTCTTGTTGACTGATGTGGTCTTATTCCTTGGAAGGTTTTATCAACACGATTTCCATGCAAGATATTATACATTATCTTGAAACTTCCCTATATTTGCAGAGAAGTTAGCGCCATGCTAGTGATTAATTTGAAAATGTATTTTAGTGGAGAAATTCACTGTTTTTTTGGTGGAATAGTTCATAATTTATTTTGATTTTTTTTGCAAGTGTACTAGTCACAATGATAAATGTGTGGTTTACTTCAAAGGGTTCTCAATTATTTCTAGATATGCTTTTCATCATTTTATTTGAGTACTTCTCTAGTGCTTTACCTTCATATTTTATCCCCTGCACAATTTCTCCTGAGGTCCATGTTATGTTTATTGGTTGTTTATGTGGAAACTTTTTCCTGAGGTTCTGCAAGGTAAATCCAAATGAAAAATACTATTTTACATATTGATATTTGTTCAAGACATTCTTGTGTGATACTTGAATTTCATAAATATAGATTTCTATTTCATTATCTATATCAATATATAAGAACGTGCCCATGGATTGTTCATATTTCTCAAATGGTGGAGTTGTTCCTTTCCTGTTGCATGTTATTTTATATTGTTATGTTGTGATTCAAATTTCTAGTTGTGATTTCCAGTTATTCTCCTACGCAGTACACGTTTTTTTAGATTATATCAAAATTTATTCTTATTTTTTTATATTATGTATATTGAACATATTATTTCTAGCAACTTTTGATCTTCCTAGATTTTATATTCCTTTAGTGTATCTTTGCACCTTGAGGGGCAATTTCTAGTTTAAAGTCTAATTATTTAAAGGGTGCTAGCTCAATGGAAGAGCACATGATTTACAATAAGGAGGTTGGTGGTTCGATTCCATCGTGCCCTGATATTCATAAGGAATGACGACAATTAGTTTTTTGTGACGGATGCTCTTTTGACCATCCCCAATGAGCTTATGGTGACATTTTTCGACCCTCACCAAAATATGAAATGGTGACGGTCAATGAACGCCACCATATATACGAATCAATAGTGATGACCATTAAAGGTCCATCACCATAAATCTTTGTTGTTGATATGAAATGGTGAGGGTCACTATTTGTCATTATAGTCATTATTCGTGATGAACCTTGATGTCACCAATGAGTTTATGGTGACAGCCAATGAACGTCTCCATATATATGCACCAATAGTGATGGCCATGAAAGGTCCATCACAAAAAATCATTGTTGTTCATATGAAATGGTGACGGTCACTATCCGTCATTATAATCAATATTCGTGACGGACCTTGAATGTCACTGCAACACATACCTTCGGCGATGCCACCTTTGGTGACGTCCAGTTTTTTGGTGACGGAGGCTATTGTCCATCACCATTGCTCATATGAAATGGTGACGGTCACTATCCGTCACTATAAATCATTATTGGTGACAAACCTTGAATGTCACCACAACACCTATACTTTCAGTGACGCCACCTTTGGTGACGTTCAATTTTTGGTGATGAAAACTCTTTTGACCCTCACCAATGAGCTTATGGTGACCATTTTCACCCCTCACCAATGTCCTTTTTACTTGTAGTGATACTTTCCAAAAGTGAAATCCAAAGGAGAATTGGGAAAGTATCCCAAACATGGCTCAAATGGTAATGTTTGAGTTAAAGAGTGCTTGGCCTATTTGCAGGCATGATGAATATAGTGAAAATGTTCATCCCACAACTTAGGATGCTTGCTGCAATAATCATGAAGAAGATGTATCACTGTCATGTTCAACACCTCCATTTGACCATTTTTTTGTGGATGAAATGTTGTACTCTTTTTTAACTTGGTGTTCGTGAATCCCCATAGGGTTGACCAAAAATTCCCAACAAAGCGAGAATATCGATCACTAAAAATGGATTTTGGCAATCCAAAATGCACCCATACATTCTGAAAGAATAAATGTGTAGTTTGTTCATATGTAATTTTCTTTTTACATGGCATCAAAATACACATTTTGCCTAACCTATCCAAAACTACATAAAGATAATCATGATTTATTTTTGACATAGGAAGACCTCCAAAAAAGTACATAGAGACACTCTCCCATGGATGAGAAGGTATTGTAAGTGGTGTATACAATCCTAACTTTCTATTGCTAGGCTTACTGGCAACACATAATGAACAACCTCTAATAAAACGTGACACATTTTCAAGCATACGAGGCTAATAACAATACCTCTGTAGATGTACCACCGTCTTACTTACACTGAAATGACCAATAATAAGAGAAGTATGTGCCTCTCTTATGATGTTGACTCTTTCCCCTATGTAATACAAATCTTACCAAGATGGCACAACAAGTTATCATGCATGTGATAATACAATTCCTCTACTTGGTTCCCTTGACTCAAAGTTGCATATACATCTTTAAAATCACTATCTAAAGAATATTGTTCAACATAAATATCATGCAAAATATAATTATCCTTAAGAATAGTAGCAACACTAACAATAGGCCTAGAAAGCATGTCAACAACTTTGTTATAGATACCTTTCTTATACCTGATCACCAAGTGGAATTGTTGAAGAAAACTCATCCATCGAAAGTGCCTTGATTTTTGCAACTTTGTTTGTGATTGCAAGTATTGAAATGGTTGATGATGAGTGTGAATCATTATTTCCTTACCCATAAAGTAGTGCTTCCACTTTTTTCACACTTTGCACCAATGCATACAATTCCTTGTCATATGTAGGATACTTAATCACTGCACCATTAAAAGTTTCTGAATGAAGACATATGGGCTTACCATGTTGCATGATAACTGCACCCATGGCATAGTCACTAGCATCAGTCTGAATCTCAAATGACTCTCTCAAGTATGGAAGTGCAAGTACTGGAGCTGAACTAATATTTTCCTTCAATGCATCAAATTATTTTTTGTTGTTTACCTCCCCACAGGAAGACCTACTTCACACTTGTCAATGGATGTAATGGAGCTGTGATAGAAGAGAAGTTAGTAATAAACTTCCTCCAATATTGGGATTCTCCCAAAAAGCTTCTTACCTCCATAACTATTTTGGGCTTTTTCCAATTCAAAATGACATCAACCTTGGAGGTATCTATTTTCAATTCACCTCTTCCAACAATATGACCCAAAGACACTAAAGAAGTTTTTCCAAACTCACACTTTGACATATTTAAAAACAATTGTTCTTTCTTCAAGACATCAAGTACATTTTTGACATGCACGACATGTTCTTCATGAGATTTCCTGAAAATCAAGATGTCATCTAAGTAGACTATTAAAAACTCATCTATAAATGTCCTCAATACATCATTCATCACATACATGAAGTTAGCAGGAGCATTGCAAAGACCAAAATGCATAACTAGCCATTCAAGCAAACCTTTTTTTTTTTAAATGTTGTATTCCATACATCACCTTCAACAATTATAATTTGATGATATCCACTCAATTCCAACTTATTAAAATATTTTTCATCTTTCAATTGATAAATTAAATCATCAATTCTAGGAAGTGGGTAACGATTCTTTATCGTAATTTTGTTCAATGCACGGAAGTCCACACACATGCGCCATGTTCCATCCTTCTTTGACATCAAAAAAATAGGTGACCCGCATGGCGAAGTACTTGGTATGATGACAAATTTTTCCAAAAATGATTGAATTCTCTTTTTAATTTCTACTCTTTCCATCACTGACATCTTGTACATGCCAATGTTAGGAAGAGGACAATATTACTACAATTGTATTTCATGTTGGATTCTCCTCTTGGTTGGAAATCATTTTGGATCCTAAACATATCATCATATTGGTTAACAAAATCAACCAAATTATATTTGAATCTTGAGTCAAAACCTTGAAAAGCTTCATTCTCAACATCATTCTTTTGTTTGACCATTAAAAGCACAAAATTATTGCTAGAGTTAATGAGTCTATTCACTTGTATGACATTTACAAGTGAAAGACTTAGTTTCTGTCGATGTGATCTAATAATGTAATCAATACCATATTTGAACAAGTGATACTTGTTTTCATGGTGATGAAAAATAACTTTCCTATCACACAAATATGGGCTTCCCAAAAAAATTCTGGAAATATCAAGTGAAACTACATCAAGTTCAACTTCATCAAGAAAGTTTGTTGTAATTGTAAATCTAAGTATGCAGTTCCTCGTCACTTGCAAGTTTTGATTCTTGCATATACAACCTAAAAGATAAAGTCTTGGATGAGGATTGGTCTCTAAATATAACTTCTTAACTAAGTCTTCGGAAATTAAATTTTCTTGTGAACCACTATCAAAGAGTGTATCAATTTTGGTACGCTTTGAAATAACGCGAATATGGAAAAGTTCAATCATTGTTTTCTCATATTGAGTATCATTAGGAAAATTTGAAGATATAGTGCTTGCTATGTCCTTACATTTCATTCCCATTTTTGTGATATTTGTTTCATCTCCCGAATTGTCACCTAAGTCATGTTGTGTAGTTGCAGGTGTCGTTTGCTTCCCTTTGTTGTTAAACTTTTTTGGTTTCATCTCGGGATGAAGATTCCAAAAATGAGCTTCATCATGAACTTATTTGGAACAATGTTTGTGTGTTAATTTTTCTCCTTCCTTATTGACAGATGCATTCTTATTTCCTTTCCCTTTGAACTTACTCTTACCCTTGTCTACACTTGTGAATGGATTCTTGCTACCCTCTTGTGAAATGTTTTTCCATCTTGCTTCAAGATATGTTTCCTGAACACAAACCTCATCTAAAATTGTAGGATTAAACATAAGGATAGTATGCCTCAAATAACTGTGTAAACCCCCAATATATATCAAAAAAGTGTCTTGTGATTGCAAGTCTACACCTAGTATCAAATGCCTTCTTCTAAGATATTGAGTGTAACTTTGCTTGTCTAAAATTCTGCTAATCCATAATAGCATTTTGCATATAAGCTAATGGATAAAATTGTCTTATAAGTGCAACAATATAATCTATCCAAGAGGTTGAGACCTTACCATGATTTTTCATATCCTCTTGTGTTTTGGCTTCTAACGAAATCAAATTAGCACTTTCCAACCTTAATGAAGCCAGTTGAATATTTGTTTCATCATCTTCAATGTTCTGAATCCCACAATAAATTTCAATTTGACATACCAAATTATCAAGTCTTTCAACATTCACTTGACCATTATACATAAGAAGTTTGAATTTGATATCAAGTTTTAATAAGGGAGTTTTAACATGAACCCTTGGGGTATGTTGATGTGTTTGAGTAACAATGGTTGTGGAAGAGGAAGAAGATGAAGGTAAGGATGGAAGTGAAGATGATGGTGGAGAAGAGGGTGGTTTGTCACCATTTCCTTTTGAAGGTTTTTCATCATGTCCTCCTTTTCCTCCAGAATAACGGTCTCCTTTTGAAGGCTTGGAACATTCACCCTGCAATCTTTAATTTGTCTCTTCATAGAGAACCTTCACCATTTCAGTCATGCCAAAGAAAGCTTTTACGAAAGTCTTCTCCTCATCTGAAATATTATCAACTCCTCCTTAATGTGACATGCTTACTGAAGCTTCGGGTACTATTCGAGGTGAAACTTCTGGTGGGAATTGTGGAAAATGGGCTCTCCTTGTCCTTGTCCCAACCCACAATATTTCCTTTTAGCTTCAACCTTGCAAGATTCAAAAACACTTGAAAACAATTAAATACTCACAAAAGAAAAGAAAACCTAATCTCTAGTACCAAACTTGATCTATATGAGATTTTAATGCAAATGTTCTTGAGGATGTATAAATTTCAAGTGATAAAATTGAGTTTTTGTGAGATTTTATGTTATATTTTTACACACATAAAGCATGAATTAGAACTCTAAACATCAAAAAACAACAGACAAATACACCATAAAAATAACCACAACACAATAAGTGATGAAGGATTTCACCCCTCGTGGGCTACATCTCCTTGGTCTAGCTTCCAATGGCTTGGCCGTATATCATTATGCTAAAAAATGGTGATTGCATCAGTTTACAGTGCTCCAATGGGTTCAAAACTTGTTCCATTAGCTTCAAAACTGTAAAATATTCTTGTCTAGACACTTTCTATTCCCAAATTGGTCAAAACATGAAGAAGTTATGAGCCTCCCTAGCTTTGTTGCTAGTCACTCTAAAAATTCCCCAAAATCCGGAGTTGTCCTACAAATTTGCCCTAATTTCAGCTAATAGAGCAACAAATTCGCGAGTTTTTAGCCAAAATTGTTAGATAGTTAAAATGCCTAATGTGACCTTAAACCCAAATTTTAAACTATAATTAAATTGGTCGAATTATTATTATTTTTTAATTAAAAAAATCGGCGCCATGCCTCCGCACCCCTAGTCCTGAGTAATTGGTCATATGGTGTATAATGGGGGGAATAGGGCTACGCCCTGGCCCCTTACCCCAATTCTTCTCGTACTAACATTGAAATAGGGTTGGTGGCACATGGTTTAATAAGAACCATCATGGCCCAACGATTAAGGCTTTGCACTGTTATGAGGGAGGTCCAACATTTGATTCCTTTGGAGATCAATTAAGGCTTAACCAAAATTTTGGTGGCCCCCGTGCTGCCACATGGAGGCCTCCGGTTGGGCCACGTAGCAACATGTGGTTGGCCGCCATCCAACTAATGGAATTAAGAAAAAATAGCACCAGTACCTTGTGACATGTGGCGTGACCAAATTGGTCCATCGAGCCCATTCAACTCAAGGTCACTCTAAAGCTCTTAGAAGTTGCATATAAGAGGAAAGAGCAGGTAACCACAACCAATCTTTTAGATGCAGACCCATTAATTCATCCGTGAGAGGGCTCTCTTTATGATTTATCTTTTGTTTCTTGAATGATTTTAGGTTGAAGAGTAGATGCAAAGTTTGTTTTGGGAAAAATGGTGGAATCCATGCAAATTCATGTGGCAAGGTTGAGGGCTTTCACCCATTGGGCTATGGAGTCTAAGGATGGTTTACCTGATTTCTTTTCTCGAACACAAGAGATGGTATTACAGGCAAGATAGCTAGGACGGAGAACAACTTAAAATTTAAAGTGGATGGATGAATTGAAGTGATGAAAGTAACCAAGAATTCTTCACCATATTCAAGAGGAAGAGAAATGGATTACAAGCAAAAGAGCAATGAAGGATTCTTTGTTACAAGAATCAACAATATTGAATCAACAAAACATGAGCAATTAAGAATTCATGCTTATAACTAATCCAGAGGAAAACATCGAGAATAATCACATTTGGAAAATGAGTATAATTTTAAGCAAATTCGTTTAACTCTTTACGTAAACTATTCAGAAACGGATATGATGATAGCACAAACCAATATAAAATTTAAACACAAGGGTTGGAAAACTTATTGAACTCCAAGTCCAACACAGATGAATCCTCAGAACAAGTCCAGGCTTCAAAAACGCTATCCAATAAGCCACAAGCAATAAATTTGTCAAAAGCTTTTTATTCAAAACCTCAACAATGACAGTTAGAGTAATGAATCCACCCAACAAGCCGGCAAGAGGAGTATTTATACAAATTTAAACTAAAAATATCTTGAAACAAATATCAAACTATCTGCCAAATTTCTCTCCAACTATTTTTACATAAATAGAATCCAAAGCAAAGGACACTCAAACTATTTGGCACTATTTTTGATGGATAAGTGACAAAGAGGAGAATTTTGAATTTGATCCTCAAATCTATTTATTGATATGGCATCTACTAACTGCCTTTCTTTGTGCAATCTGCTCCAACAATTCTGCAAACTTGGGGTCCAATGATATCTTCTGCATTTTTAATCCTGCAATAGATATGTAAAAGGAAAGAGGCATATTAGATAGTCATACAGGAGATAAACCTCTTTCACTTCCAACCTTCCAGCTGTGCAATGAATATTCTCCTGCAAATAAAACAGAGTTTTACAGATATTCTGAAAATGGCCTGTAAAGATGTACATGCATTCTCATTAAAATCTATTTGAAAAAACTGAGATAGGCTTTGTAGATGGATCTCTTAGGAACACAAACCTCCTTCCAGTTTTGAAAGTGGTTTATCAATACAATATTTTCCTCTGCAAATATGACTTATCTAATTTTCTGCAAAAAGTGCTTTTCCAACTTTTGTTTAATATTTCCCAAACCATAATAGCTGTTAGAAAAGTGAGAGGAGGTTTTGCAGATGGTGACTTTAAGAACATAAACCTCCTTCATAGTTTTGTAAAAAATTCATCTTTATTGATCACAATAGTTTCTAAAATTATGACTAAAATATGCACTCGTAAAAATGTTCTTTCTTGTTGTATTTTTCATCTTTTTCACTTTTTGTTCCTTGACTGCTTTTACTTTACTCTTAGATAAATCAATGTTGGTGAAAGCATTTTACTTTTTACCATTTTACCGCTCTCGTAATTACTTACCTGCTTTACCTTTGACCGTCTGAATCTCTCATTTTTACTTTCACTTCCGACTTTTACCTCGATACACTTTAACCACCGATACTCTTTAACTCGATACTCTTTTGATTGTTTCACTGTGTTAGACTCAGTAAAGAATTAAGTAACATCTGGGTTAGGGGAAATTATCGCTTCTTTGAGTTGGATCATAGTTAGAATGGCAATAGTGGACAATTTCTCTGGAAAATAATGACTCCAGGGGATGAGATACTTTAGATTGGATTCCCACAACCCTATAAGATCTTCATTTTCAGTATTCGGTCGTTAAATGTATAATATGTCTAATAATAGGGACTTTCATCAAAGCAGGTCTTTTAATTTGGAAATCTCTACGTATCAAAGGTAAATAGTCCAATCTACGGTGAGGAGCATTCAATGGAGTGATATTAAGAAGTCATAGGACTCCATTTTGGTTCTTAAGATCCAAACAAGGTTTTTGGTTTTCTTCATGGGTCAACATGGGATTCTTGAAATGAAGAATTGGAACAATTTGCAGAAGTCTGGGAGCAAATTTCACAGTTTAAAATCTCCAGACCTGATGATTTTTAACCACTTTTTCAAATTTAAAAACAAAGGAAACTTAGCTAATGGCAAATAAGTAAAGGATAAATACCCTGCTTTTTAATTTTAAACTGGTTTTCTAACAGTAATAGCATGAGAACTCCAAGCTCTTCAAACATCGCTAATGTGAATCTTGGAGTAAATTGTGGTACATTTGGCAACAGAAATTTGAAAATTGTAAAGTGAGCTCCGCCTCTCGTAAACTAAAAAGGCACAATTAAAAATCAGAAAATGCTGAAAACAAGCCAAAGGCATGGTCGTTGGAGGTGATGACGCCATTTGACGGACGGGTAACGTATGTGGCGGGCCATGTATATGGTAGGCTATGCAGCCTCAAGAACGCTTTAGGCAAAGTTGCCAAACTTAATCGCAACATTCCGCTGGATGCGTGAGCACGTGGATGATGAATCGCTGACATCACTGGCTTCACCGTTAAAGTTCTTACCAAGGATGGGCGCTGGATTGACGGGAGCGCCATTGATCTCATGAGGAGTGTATCCGACGGTCAAGAACAGAAATATAATGGAACAGTTATCGCGCTGGCCCGAATGGTGTTTTAAATACTATTGAACGCGGTTAATTTCCTGGGGCGCCCGATAGGCGTGAAAGGCACAATTAGTCCGGCTGACTAATTAACCTCTGAAAGTGCAAGAAACGTGAAGTATGGCGGGCTTAAGTAGGAATGTCATGGACAATCCACGGTGAAGCAAGACTCCTATGAGTTTGATCAGAGCTAAAAGTTAAACACACAGATATTGCATGTTCAACGCTTTTTTATATATATTTTATTACATGGTAAATTAATCAATACATAATTAATTCCACCATAGGAAGTGGATTAATGAAGAGAATCATATATTTCACCAAAGGGTTTATAAAGCGGGTTTTATTTTCAATGTGCGAATGATATACTGGTGTAAACATTATAATAAAGGGCTTTTGTGATATTTATTGAGAAAAAGGAGTTACAGCATTAGGAAAAGGGATTTCACTAGGGATTTAATTATAGTAAAATCAAATGTTAATATGAAAAGGATAAGGAAATCAAACATCTTTGTACATCTAAGAAAGTGATAACTTTACAAGTAAATTGCAACATTTTATTCTTCAACACTTAAACTTAGAATAACAAGTTATTTTGAGGAATTTTATGGAATGTTGTAGCTTCCTAAGTGTATGATTTTACTTAGGAAGAAGTTAAAGATGGAAGATAACAATGATGATTTATCTCAAGTGCTTAGGTCTTTTTGATCATTAGGTCGAGGGTCCTATCTTCCTAAGTCAAGGAAATGCCTTGAGCCTTTTCGATTCCATCACCTTAATACTTTTGGGGGGAATTGCAAACTCTGAGGGGGAAAAATGATGAGGAGTTAATGAATTTGACTTTGCTTGCTGTGATTTTCCTCTCCAAAGGTATTCTCGCTTTAGTACTTTTGATGAAAGCAATGATTAACCAACATGTAGCAAGCACTCATTCATCATATAACACTCCTAGCAATTCATCTACCTACCCCATTCACTTTGAGTTACCTTACCATTTTCTTCTTTATTAGGTGCATTTATACTTGCAAACCTTTAATCTTTTTTTTCTTTTTTACATGGAAAAATCTACTTCAAATCTACCCTGTTACATCTAAGGGCTCGTATTTAGAACTCGTTGAGCACCTTTTATTCACTCTACCTAGCTACTTATCCGCCAAGAATAAACCGTTTGGCTAGATATTTATCTTCAATCTGCTACTGTTGTTTATAAATGAAATATGACATTGCCAAGTTTAAATTAGCTTTGATTTATCTATGAATCTGTATAAAGTCATAATACTGGGTAACTGATTTGTTACATCAGTTGAATAGCAAATATACTTTGGATTTGCACACTTTCCTTTATCTATTTTTCGTCAGTTCATTTCTTCATTTTCGACCAATTTATTTTTCTTACCCTTTGATTTTCTTTTTTTAGTATACTCCTCTTTACATTTTTTAAATTTTTTGATTTTTTGGTTTTTTCAAGAATATGAAACACCTTTGTCTATTGAAAAAAGGTTTCAACACATGGGTCTACAGTTTGGAATTAAGACAATCTATGAAAGATGAAAACCTATTGATATAGAGGCTAACAGATCGGCTCCCACTTGGGGATGGCTTTTCCCTTGTGGAAAGTCACACCAAAGAAAGTTAGATGCCTCAAAATGTCTTCAAACTCAAAGTATGTAACTTCTTCTTCTCGTAGCTTTATTGTACATAATATGGGATAGTGAAACTTTTGAAGCTTAGGGCTCACTTCGGCTTCAACTTCAAGAAGTCACCATCCAATTTAAACTCTATGCATTAGCTGTAATAAAATCTTGGAATTGAATATAGTCCTTTTCGCAACCTCAAATCTGATCTAAAACTAAAACAACACACCAAAATTTTCAAACCAAATCAATGAAAAACTATCTCAAATTAAAAACTAAAAAAATGCTCAAAATTCTCGAAAGCTTATTAGCACTCATCTACCTACTCAATCTTTATTATTCAATCGCTAGTTAGGTAAATGAAATAGCTAATGCAACCATATTCAAGTATTATGTACTTTTGATAGATTTTTGTTGTATTTTCTTGTTGATTATCAAAATTGTACTTTCCTAATCATTAGGAAACTTATCAACAAATGAGAGGATAAGAAAACATCAGATTTCCTCACACCTTTAGAATCTGACAAAGGATCTTGCAAAATATATACACCGATGTTTAACTGATCCGAACAATCGTATATCCGTTCTCGGGATGGCCTCCATACCATGAATATAAATGTTATTTCCATCTTTGGCCTCCCGTAAACTTTCGATAAGATTTAGATGATATTCCTACCGATTGCAATGTTTGAGGTTAGTCCTTTATCATCTTGATTCTGAAAATCATAGTTAGTTAATAGAGGAATGCTTTGAAATGCCTTCAATATTCAAATATATCTGCTTATTGGATCCTCTGAGGTCTTGGGAAAATTGTTGGAAATCCTGCGACATATAAATTCCATGGACTTCATAAACTTCCAACAAGTTTTCCATTCTTTTCTTTAAATATGCTATACCACATTTCCTTTAAAAGCTGAAATGGTTCAAAAAATAGTGGTATAGAACTTTTCTTGTGTCATTTGATCATTTATTTTAATGGGAAGGATAATCGTAATTGTGAACTGAAAAACTTGATCAATAGTTTCATTATCTTCTTGTTGCCTAATCACAATTCCCAAAAGATTGCCTGATTATTGATGGCATGATAATTGTCTCTAATGAACTGAAATGAAGCAAACAAAGAAAAAGAACTCCTTCACTATTTCCACATTCTCTCGCTCTTCCTTCCTCACTCTTGCGATCATCCGATTGGCCGATCACTGCCTTCAATCACTAAATCGTATTTCCTTCATCCTCCAAACTACTTCCTCATATCTCTCAGAAAAGTTAGTTTACCTTGGAGAACATAACTACTATCATAAATGATCATACTTAGGCAAATCATCAAAATAAGGAATGTCATCAAACATACACATTAGAACAACAGATTCTCCTTTCCTCATATTGATTTGTAAATTCATTTTCTGATTTATGATAATTTGAATTAAGAGGAATTTGTTCATGGCTATCAACCTCTTCTATTTCTTCATGGTGATTTGAATAAAAATTCTTCTTTCATAGTGATCTCCTGTGTTACTTTGTATCTAGTTTACTACCAAAAGGTTGAGTTTTACTCTCCTGGCATGTTTTTCCTTTCTCTTTCTTCTTACTTTCAACTTTTCCCTGCTTGATTTTACATTAACTTCTGCGATCAATCGTAATATTTCATCCAGATGTGTTGTTTTTGGATCTCTTTCTTAATCGAAATTATTTCCTAATCAAAGGCACCTGCCAGATAATGCAAGAGAGAGCCTAATCCATGAGGGGAGGTCTTAATATTTTCTCGCATTGGAATACCAAACTTGATTAAATCATTGTAAAATTGTTGTATCGTTTCATTTGAATGTCTTTTGCACCTGATTAAGATTCTTCCATGACTACAAAACAGATTAACTTGATTATCCATCTATCAAGAAAGTTTATAAATCGTTGGAAATTTGAGATGCTAGCATTAGGCAATTTTTGAACCAACTCTCTTATTCTATTTTGAAAAAGAAAGAGCAAAAGTCCGATTTTGTTTTATCTTCATCAATTCAAATAACCAAATAATTTTCAAACCTTGAATATGTTTTTGGGCATGATATACCATTTTCTCCATCAAATCTAGGAAGATACTTGGTAGTATTTTTCAGAAAATCATGGAGTAAAGGAGGTAGAACAAGGGGCTTATATCTATCTCAACCTTAGTACAAGTACAGTGGATATGCGTTATGGAATTAAGACTGCTTTTTATTATTTGAGGCTTCTACACTGGAAAGAAAACATCATCATTAGATTCTACGTAAAGTCGTCAAAGAGATTAGAAGAATTATTATTACAATCTTCAAAGGAAAATAATTAAAAACTAATCTAAGATCTTCATAAAATGATGAAGAACAAGTCATATTGAAAAAATTTCTAATGAAAAGATGATAAAAGCGCCTGGATTGTTAATCCAAGTTGAAAGCCTGACCTTCCACATTGTCTCATATTCACTCTCCTCCAAGGAGCTCCGATTGTGAAATTGATTTGGAGTCGCCAGGTGGATGATTTAACTTTGTGTGTCCTCGATCACCGTCCAACTCTCATCATAGATCAGATCTAAACTCAGAAAAACAATTTTTGAAGGAAAAAAGTTAGTTCCTTCTTAAAACCAAACTTTGAGTATTTATGATTATTTTGTTTTTTATGACTTTTCAAAACAACTTCTATTATTTTAAGAAATTTAAGATTTTTTAAAATTTTCAAAGATTTACGGAACTAGAGAGTCCCATTTCAATGTTTTAGAATTCAAAGTTCACTTTATAAGCTAAACGTAGATAGATCAAGGAAGATTTATTTACTTTTGTGTAATCATAATGCAAAGCAATTTCAAAGGCTACTCGGGCTGATCTTCTGTGACTGCCCATAGCTTTATAACTAAAAAACAATAGGTCAACAAATGATTCGTATCCTGTTTGAGCTCACGGTGTTATCACCAGTTTTCCCAGAAGCTGCATAAGAGGAAAGTATACCTGAGGTAACCACAAACCAATCTTTGGATGTAATCAATGAATCTGCACTGTGAGAGGGCTCTCTTTATGATTTATCTTTGTTTTTAATGATTTTAGCTAGTGTTATAGATGCAAAGTTTGTTTTGGGAAAAATGGTGGAATCCACAAACTACAAGTGTTGAGGGCTTTACCCATTGGGCTTATGGAGTCTAAGGATGGCTTACCGGATTTCTTTCCCAACACAAGATGGTATTATGCAAGATATTGGGGATTTGAGAACAATCCTTAAAATTTAAAGTGGATGGATGGTCTTGCGAGTGATGAAAAGGCAATTCAAGAATCTTTCACCATATTCAAGAGGAAGGAGAAATGATTACAAGAAGAGCAATGAAGGCACTCTTGCTTACGCTGCAAAGAATCAACAATATTGGAATCAACAAAAACATGAGTAAATTAAGAATTCATGCTTATAACTAATCCAGATAGTTAATGAGAATAAATTCACATTTGAAAACAGTACAATTACAATTCTGTTTCCTGGGACCTTTATGTAAACTATTCAGAACGGATATGATGATAGCATAAATTAATATAAAATTTAAACACAAGGGTTGAAATCTATTGAACTAAGTCCAACATATGAACTTAACAAGTCCAATGTTTCTTGCAAAATCTTGTCCAATGTCAGTAAATTTGTCAAAAGCTTTTTATTCAAAACTCAATGTATTAAGGGAAGAAAGAGTAACAGAATCCACCCTTAAATGCTTCAAGGAGTGGAGTATTTACATAAATTCTAACCAAAATATCTTGAAACAATATCAAAATTGGTTCACACAAATCTCCAACTATTTACATAAATAGAACTAAAGTAAAGGACACTCAAACTATTCGGCACTAGACGATGATAAGTGATGACAAAGAGGAGAATTCGAATGATCCAAATCTATTTGATGATGAGGAATCACGTCACTAACCTGCTTCCTTTCTTAAAATCTGCTCCAACAATTCTGCAAACTTGGGGTCCAATGATATCTTCGTATTTTCAATCCGTAATATATGTAAAAAAGGAAAGAGGTTATTGTGGATAAATATACAGAGATAAACCTCTTTTCACTTTCCTAAATTCCTCTCCAGCTGCATTATTCTCTGTAAAAATATGTGTAAAACAGAGTTTTACAGAGTCTGAAAATGGCCTGTAAAAGATGCATGTATCTCTCATTATAAAACCACTTTGTGCAAAAACTGAGATAGGTTTTTTGTAGATGGATCTCTTAGAACACAAACCTCCTTCAGTTTTAAAATGTATTTAATTGGCCACAATATTCTCCTGCAAAATGATGACTGACTGTAATTTCCTTCATAAAAAGTGCTTTCCAACTTTGTTTAATATTTCCAAAACCATAATAGCTGTTAGAAAAGTGAGAGAGGTTTTTGTAGATGGTACTTCAAGAACATAACCTTCAGTTTTGTAAAATTCATCTTTTATTGATCACAATAGTTTCTTGCAAAACTATGACTAAAATATGCAATTTCTAAAAATGTTCCTTCTTGTTGTATTTTCATCTTTTTCACTTTCTTTGTTCCTTTTATCTGCTTTACTTTCACTTAGATAAACTTCAATGTTGGTGAAAGTATTTTCATCTCTTTTTTACCTACTTTATCGCTCCGTAATTACTTACATCGTTTACCTTTGACCGCTCCGCTATTGTAACTTCATTTTTACTTTCACTCACTTTACCTGATACACTTTAACCACCGATACTCTTTAATCCCTGTTACACTCTTTGATTGTTCTTTATCGTGTTAATTGAGCAGAATTGGGAAAAGAACATTCCTAAGTAGGGGAAATTAACGTTTCTTGAGTTGGATCATAGTTAGAATGGCAATAGTGGAGCAATTTCATAAAAAATAATTGACTGAGGGAGAGATATTTTGGGAGATTGGATCTCATTAAATCTCTATAAGATCTTGCCCTTTGAGTATCTGCCTCTCAGCAATGACAATAGCTCAATAGGGACTTCTTCATCAAAACGCAAAGTTCTTAATTTGGAAATCTTCATCTATCAAAGGTAAATAGTCCAATTCACTATGGAGGAGCATTCAATGGAGTGATATTAAGAGTCAGTGGACCTCATTTGGTTCTTGGATTCAAAATGAAGGTTTTTGCTTCCTTTCATGGGCCGATGCAATTTTTGAAATGAAGAATTGAACACCAGGTGTTCCTGGGGAGCAATTTCACAGTTTAAAAATCTCCAGGAGGACCTCATGATGATTTTTTAACCACTCTTTTCATGAAAACAAAGGAAACTGGAAGCTCTACGTGGCAACAAGCGAAGTGATAAATACCTGCTTTTTGGGACTAAATCAAGTTTTCTAACAGTAATAAAAATGGAGGAATCGTTCTTCAAGACGGCAATGGAATCTTGGAGTAAATTGGGGTTTGCAAGTGAAATTTGAAAATTGTAAATGAGCCCTACTTCTTTCAAACTAAAAGAACCAAAAAACGCTAAAATGGCTTAAAAACAAGTCAAAAAGGGTTTTTGTCAAGTTTCGAGATGACGCCATTTGACGTACTGTAACTAAGGAGGAAGGCAGATGCGAGGCTGTGAAGCGGAGCCCACCGCCAGCAAAAGCTGCTTTAAACGAATCACAATGGATTCCGCTGGATGTGTGGACACGTGGATGATGAATCAAGCTTTACATTAGCTATTTCTACTGCTAAAGTTCTTACCAAGGATGGGCAAAATGGGATTGACGGGAGCCGCCATCTCATGGAGGACAGATCCTGACGGCCGGTTGAAATGGAAATATAATGAAGAGCATGCTGCCCACAGGTTTTAAATACTATTAACTTACACCTCTCGGGGCGTCGATAAAGTGAAAGGTTATTAATTAGTCCTTGATGACTAATTAACTTTGAGTGTAAGAAACGTACATAAGTGGCTCTGGTTAGGTGGAATGTCATGTGGACAATCCACTATAAGCAAGACTCAGCAGCTTATCTGTGTTTTTGGTGTTAAACACACATATTGCATGTCTAACGCTTTTTTATATATTTTTATTATATGGTAAATTAATCAATACATAACTAATTCACCATAGGGCTGGATTAATGGTGTATAACGAGTGAGTATTTCTTACCAAAGGGTTTATAAAGGTGGGGTTTTATTTTCAATGTGCGAATATATATTTTGTAAAACATTATGCAATAAAGGGTTTTGGGGATATTTATTAGAAAAGGGAGTTATATACTTAGGAAAAGGGATTTTACCTAGGGATTTATTATAGTAAAATCAAATGTTAATATGAAAAAGGACAAGGAAAATCTCAAAACATTCTTTGTACATCTAAGAAAGTGATAAATTTATGAAGTAAATTGCAACATTTTATCTTCAACACTTAAACTTTAGAATAACAAGTTATTTTGAGGAATTTTATGGAATGTTGTATCAGCTTCTAAGTAAAATAGATTTACAGGGAAGAAGTTAAAGATGGAAGATAACAATGATGATTATCTTTAGTGCTTAGGTCTTTTGACTGGCTTGTGCTTTGAGGGTCCTGGGCCCCTCCGTAAGTCAAGGAAATGCCTTTGAGCCCTTTGATCTCCAAATAATTTTAATACTTTTGGGGGAATTAGTAAAACTCTTGAGAGGGGGAAAAATGATGGAGGGATAGTTAATGAATTTGACTTTGCTTGCCGTGGATTTTCCAAAGGTATTTCCTCGCTTTAGTACTTTTGATGAAAGTAAATGATTAAATCAACATGTAGCGCGACTCATTCATCAATGTGGATAAACACTTTGCAGCACCATCTACCTACCCCATCTACTTCGACACTACCATTTTCTCTTCTTTATTAGGGTGCATTTATACTTGCAAACCCTTTTCTAATTTTTTTTCTTTTACATGGAAATCTATCTTAAATTTACCCTTATTACATCCAAGGGCTCAGATGAATCGTTGGAGCACCTTTTATTCATCACTTAGCTACTTATCTGCCAGATTAAACTCGTCATTAGATATTTATTCTCTAATCTACAACAATGAATTGAGAAGAGACCAAGCTGCTTAAAATTAGCTTGACTTATTCATGAATCAGGCAAGCCGCACACAATTGATTTATTACAAAGAAAACAGCAAAGGGCATTTGGATTTGTACACTTTCCTTGGTCTATTTTTTTGTTTTTGGGGTTCATTTCTTCATTTTCGACCAATTTATTTTTCTTAATTTCTTTGATTTTTCTTTTTAGGGTATACCCTTTACATTTTTTAAATTTTTTGATTTTTTATTTTTCAAGAATATGGAACACCTTTGCTCAAGAAAAAGGTTTGAACATATTCTAGTTCAATCAAGACAATCATGAAAGATGAACCTATTGATAGACAACACCATGCCTAGTCGCAGGCCCAACAAATTTAGGAATACTAACTGTGGGCTTCTTGCACAATTTTTGCCAAAATTTTACTTCTTTGGAAAAAAGAACATAACTCTTTTCTAGGAGAATACGATGTCATTTTTCTGTGAAATGAGTTGTGCCAAATTCAAATGACGAGATCTACATGGTCATTTAGGTTCCACACCATTCCGACAACTTTCATTTTTGAGCACTTGATCACTTCCAAAACACCCTAAGCAACATAAGTCATATACAACCGACAATTTTATAGATTACAAGGGTAGTAGAATGGATACCATTCAATACTTCATGCTACATTTGGCATAGATCACATCCAACCTTTATTTTATCGATATGTATATACTTGCTAAGCGTTATAGGGATTTATTCATATTATTTTCCTAGGTCATGGCATGTGAAACTACTACTAATATACCTAGGTTAATTCTATACATACTTTGTTTTTATTTCAAGAGGGATGCCATGTTTGACTAGGTGGAAGTCATTTCAATGAGATTTCCTTTCAATTAGTTAACTTCTTCAAGATCCATAGATTCTTTATGATGGGCTTCCCAGTAATGACCATTTCTTCTTGCAATTTGTTCCATTAAATACCCCACAAATTAATTTGAATCCAAATTTAAGACCGATGCAATTTTAGTATCATATTTATGTAGAGCCATAAGGTTATTGAGTATGTTTGCAGTTTTTTTCATTGAATTCTAGTCACTGATGTCAAGGGTTGTCAATTTTAGGGGGATCTGGTTTATGTTGTCGTTGATGTCCTAGTTTCTTCAAGAGTATTGGAGGTTTAATGTTTTGTGCTTGTTGGCTGTTGGATTTTCATTATTGTATCCTATCTTTGAAGGAATTTTTTCTATAGGTAATATGTTCAAAATCACATGCAATTTTTTTGGTTGGGTATCCCTCTCAGAAAACTTTCTAGTGATATATAGCACTTCTCCTAACTCCTCAATAATGAAGAGAAATTTTTTTTTGAAGTGATGGAATACATGCATGGTTTTTATGGGTTAGGTGGACCCCAAAACATAGCAAGGTGACTTGTTAAAGAAATTTGGAAGGCCAATACTGTGGCACACTGAGATGAGGACATGTGGGAAATGGATTTGGCCTTTTTGGGTGGCCAAGTGGCTCTTCTCTGAGTCATACATGGTAGTGATGTGGTAGAGAGAAAATGTGGTAAGTATTGGTTTTTTGGCACATATGACATGGAATAAGAGTTGGGATGACCACATTGCATGAAATTATGCCACATAAAACAAAGAAACTTCAAAACCCCCTTCATTAAAGTTTGGATAGGTGGCCAGAGTGACAAATCCTCTATCATATTTGATCAACCCACGATATTAGTTGGTGTGTTGTTAAAAAATGTTAGATATTTAAACTCCATATAAGACAAATTGTGCCCCTACCCTTTGTTAAAATTTGGTTATGTGGTGGGGCCCCAAAGTGACATCTCTATTGTCAATCTTAATCATGTCACTTGGCATGCTATAGAACATGTTGGTAACTTAGCATTGGGTGGTCTGTAATAGCCTACGGCTAAGCGCTCATGGGTCTTAAGCCCTTGGTTTGGGTTTCCAGTCATATGCACCAGGGAATTGAAAATAAAGGGTTTTGAGACCGAAATTTGGTGCTTGGGTGCCAAAATTTAATTCAGGGATTAAATTCTAGTTTAAGGAGAAATTTGTTGTGGCAGTGTCTATAAAAATAAATAAGACAACATAATTTAAAGAAAATGTATATAACATAAAGAACTTTAAAACATGTGAACATAATATGAGATGGTGAACTGGTCAAAAGGGCTATGATTCCAAGTCAAAAGTTGTAATACCATGGGTAAAACCATGGACCTATGCCTCTGGTAAAGGAAGAGTCTAAACCATAATACAAAAATGAAATGACTATAGAGTTCTACTAATGGTTTGGTGAAGAAAGGAAAGGTACCTAAGTGATTAAAGAGAGGAAAAGTCAGTGAGTAGAGAATATGTATATAGTGGGATTTTTGTGAATATGTAATAAAAAAACAAAGGCAATATATATTTAAAGAAATACCAATTGTTGATATGAGAATGTAAGACAAAGAAAGAGAAAAATAGAGAGCATATTAGATTGTACATTTAAATCAAAGATAAAGTTGGGGACCAGTGTTCCTAGTGGGTGGTTTCCTACTAAAATTTGGGGATATGTGTCTTTAGTGGGTCGAAGCATGTAAAATTAGAAAGGGGATAATATTCCTAGAAGTGGGTGTTTACAAATTCTGTAATTGTATGTGTGTGTCTGCAATAATAATTTAGAGAAAACAATAACTCTATGGTTTTCTCCCTTTATAGGTTTCCACATTAAATATATGGTGTCCTTTTTGTTTGTTTATTTATCTTGTGGTTTTTGTTAAATTCATCAATAAACAAGAAATAATAATTTAAGTGAAATTTTAATTTGAGCAACAAGAATATTGGTTCACCCCCTCCCCTCCTCAATATTCAACAATTGGTATCAGAGTAGGTTTATTTAGTAACAACTTAACCATTGGATGAAATATCTTACACAAAATGGCAAGTCAGGATGATATATTTTCAAGGAGATCTCCACTATTGAATGGGGCAAACTTTACCTTTTGGAAAATCATAATGAATACCTATCTTATGTCACTTGGCATGGACATTTGGAAAATTGTAGTGCTTGGGTATCTTAATCAAGCAACTCCTCTAAGAGATGAGGTTTGTAAGAAAAGGTATGAAAGAAATTCTAAGGATATGCATGAATTTTTGGGTGGACTTGCACCATAAGAAGTTTTTAAAGTATTGCAACCTGAGATGTCTAAGGAAATGTGGGGTAAACTTGTAAATAGTTATGAAGGGTACTCCAAAGTCAAAAATGAAAAACTGAAAACCTACATGATACAATATGAAAATATGAAAATGAATGAGGAAGAAAACTTAGGTAGTTTCTTTCTCATAATGGATGATATTGTAAACACAATGAAAGGAATATGTGATAAAATTGATGACACTACAATAGTCCAAAAGGTATTAGGATTGTTGACTCCTGGATTTGATGCCAAAGTCTCAACAATAGAATAAATCCATGAATTAGATCAGTTTACCATGGATAAGATTAATGGAATACTTACAGTTAATGAGAACATAATGAAGAAGGATCAACCAAAACTTAGAGAAGTTTCTTTTAAAGTATCAAGCAAGTTAAAATAATATCAAGGCCAAGACTTCTCCAACCACATTTCAGATGAAAAGGAGAAATTTTTTGTCAGAATACTACAAAAGGGAACTAAAAAAATACAAAGTCATGTCACCATTCAAATGTTTTCAATTTGGTAGAATAGGGCACTTTATTTCCAAATACCCTCACATAGAAAATAATAATGTTAAAAAAGAAGAGAAAAGAAATAAAATATTTATGAAATTATCAATAAGTTGTATAAAAGGAAAAGTTTCTATTCACAAGAAGACAATTACAATTCATTATAAGATGAATTAGATAATGAATCTGACATAAACCTTGATGAGAAGCTACTTATGTCACTTGAAATTAAAATGTAAGGTTTGGAGAAAATTGACTCATAACAATGTGAAGCAATTGTTGACATGGAAAATGAACTTCTAATTGCATTGGAGAAAATAGATAGACTCAGAAAAATAAAATAAAAATATAAAGAAGAGATACAAGCTTACAAGGAGGAAGAGAATAATGCAAGTGAAGAAATGGTTATTTTAAGAGTCTAATTAGAAGAATCCAAATGAGTGGAGGAATCTTTAATGAAGGAATTACTAGAAAAGAAGAGATATTGTGATAAATTGTAATCAGAAACTGTCTTTGAGAAAAGGCCTTGAGAAGGCTAAGACACAATTGGATATGAACTTAAAATATGTGAAGGGATAAAAACTTATCAAAACTCAACAACCTCCATCTATTAAAATAGGACTTGGGTACAAGGAAACACAAGAATAATTCAAAGGAGATTCGGGCCTCAATGCATAAAAATATGAGGATTCAAAAAGCTATGTTAATTCTCTTAAGGGAATATCCATCCCAACAAACCCAAAGGACGAAGTGTTGATCGACATAAATAGGATAAGTTGAGTCACACAAGTAACAAATAAGTAAGAAAGCAACCAAGTTTAGAGTATTATATGATCAACAACCAAGGATCAATCATGTCAAGAAGATTTTTCACTCCTAGGTGCCCATACATTTTCTACGGTCGTTGTTTTATTTTTCATAATTTTGGTCATAAATTAGTACATTGCACAACATAATAATCAATTAGGACCAGAAATGCAAGAGTTAAACCAAATTTATATGGAATGAATATATTTAGAAAAGCATTAAAAAATGAAGCTTTTAACCCTGTACAAAAAATACCTGCAAATGAATTCTTAAAACAGAAAAATATATAATGGCGAGAACATAAATAAAATATACACAAATATTTCCCCTATATCCCAAAACCGGGAATACCATACTTATTTTTCATTATATTCCTTTCAATGTTGACCATATCTACAAATACCATGGGAAAAAACCATTGTGCTAAAAAAAATGTGTGCGAAAACCATGGGTAGGTCCGCCTACCATCTTTGGGTCTGCCCCCCATCCTTGGGTTTTCCCAACTATTATTGGGTCTAAATAAAATAAAATAAAACATTTGGGGTGCTTCCCAACACCCCATGATGTGTGGAAATAATATAACACTCACCCAACATTCTCCCACTTGTTGTTTTCTTTCCACACCGAGGGTCACAGGAGAGCTTAGTCAATGGTCCAGGGCTGCAATTCCCATTGTTTATCTACACCAAGAAAATTTCTTAGTGCTCATATAATTTGTCAATGGATATACAACATTCTTCAGAGTGTCCACCTTTACCAACAACACCTTTTTATCTTCAACCATATCCCTCACAAAGTCATACTAAAAATCGATGTGCTTTTTCTTTGAATGATAAGAAGGGTTTTTTGCCAAGAAAATTGCACTTTGGCTATCACAATATATCCTTATAGCTCATTGTACCAACCTTGTACTTGAACATAATATCTGCAACCAAACTGCTTCCTTGCATGATTGGTTGCAATGTATTCAACCTATGTAGTTGAAAGTGCCACTA
Source organism: Pinus albicaulis (assembly GCA_034641835.2). NCBI lineage: Eukaryota > Viridiplantae > Streptophyta > Pinopsida > Pinales > Pinaceae > Pinus > Pinus albicaulis. Next base: position 454,654,549 of record CM076580.1, on the reverse strand, counting down.
CAAACTATCTCTTGCTCAGCCAACTAACTGCCCCTCCAAATAGGTTTAAAAAACACCCACTTGTAGATCTTATCTGATCCAGATCTCCAACGGGTCTGAATCAAAAAATTCATAAATTTACAAAAATATTTCCAATCTTGTTCTTCCTTGGTAGCATAGACCATAATAACTAGTGCCACGCAAATATCTAAAAACCCCCTTCACTATTTTCCAATGCTCCTTCCTTGGTTTTGACATAAATTTGCTGAATACTCCCACTACATGCACAAGGTTTGGTTTGGTGAAAACCATTACATACATCAGGCTACCAAATACACTCTCATATAGAACATGGTACACAAATCCTCTTCATCTTCTTATGTATTAGGACACTATTCAACATATGAATTTACACCTACAAGAATATGAACCTTGACCAGTTTACTATCCTATATATTAAACCTATGCAATATTATCTCAACATAATTTCTCCGGTTTAACCAAAGGTTCCTCTTTACTTGAACTCATTTAATTTCCATGCCCAAAATATAGTTTGCGATACCAATATCCTTCATGTCGAATTTGAAGGACAATTGGGTCTTCAAATGCAAGATAATTTCTTTATCATTTCCAATCAACAACATATCATCCACATAAAAGAAAAAATAAATAACACGATCACCAATTAGTTTAAAATACACACAGTGATTGACTTTGATCCTGGTGAAGCCAAGTCCCTGTATATATGTATAAAAATGTTGATACCACATCCTTGGTGGCTGTTTTAACACATACAAATAATTTTTTAACATGAACACCAATTATTTCTGACCTTTCACTGCAAAGCCTTATGGTTGCTTAATGTAGATCTCTTCTTCTAGATATCCATGAAGAAATTATGTCTTCACATCCATCCGTTCTACCTCAAAACCAAAAGAAACACCAACAGATAAAATTAATCTAATAGAATCTAACTTGGCAATAGGAGAATTTTTTTTAGTAAAACCAATTCTCGACACTTGGGAATAACATTTTGCTACCAACCAAGATTTTATTTCTCCATATTTCCCTCTGCATTCATATTCTTCTTAAACACCCATTTGATGCCAACGTGTTTCCTTCTAGCTGACAACTACACTAGATGCCAAGCCTCATTTTTGTCCAAGGATTCCATTTCTTCAAACATGGCCTCCTTCTAGATTTTCCATCCTTCGAATCCAATGCATCTCTGACAGTTCTCAGATCATCATTAGTAATAGATAAAGAATTTAAAAAAAAAAGCATATGGATTATACCTCTCTAGTTCATTCTCTCTTGAAATTATCTCCTCACAACTTGAGTGTGCAACTCTTCCTCTTCTGATTCCTATTCTACTATAGAGTCTGATTCTTCCTCCTTCAACTCAAACTCTATCTTCTTAGGTTCCTTTGGTAGGAATTCACGTTTAATAACATCTTTAACCTCTCTAAACTGCACATATTGGTTGTAGACAACCTTCCTTGTTTCTGGGTTCCAAATCCTATAACATTTTAAACCATCCTTATGCCCAATAAATATGCACCTTTCATATTTACTATCCAACTTGGTTCTTGTATTCTTTGGAACATGTACATATGCATCATAGACAAATACCCTGATATGTGAGAGATATGGTTTCTTACCAGTACATACCTCATGTCGAGTCTTGTCCCCCAATGGTTATGAAGGTGATATGTTAAACATGAAACATGCAGTATCCACTGCCTCTACCCAAAATTCCTTTCCTAACCTAGCACCACTTAGCATGCTTTTTGATTTCTCCATCAATATCATGTTCATCCTTTCTACAAATCCATTTTATTGAGGTTTATGTGGAGTAGCATCCTGCCATGTTATACCACACTTCTAGCAGAACTCTTCAAATTCCTTCCCGCAAAACTCTCCATCATTATTTGTCCTAAACACCTTAATCTTCTTCTCTATCTAATTTTCCACCAGAGCCTTAAATTCTTTAAACCTATCAAAGACTTCAAATTTATTCTTAAGGAAATGTATCCATTTATTCCTCGAGAATCCATCTATAAATGATACACAGTACACAAAATTCCCTAGTGATGGAACCGACACAAGTACAAACACATCATTATGAACAAGCTCTAATATCCCTTTCACTCTCTTAGCACGAGAGGGGAAACTCAACCGATTTTGCTTCCTATATATACAATGTTCACAGAAATTGAAATACAGAGAGAAAATTGAAATACCTTCTACCATACCATTACCATGCATTATTCGAAGGCCCTCCTCTCCAATGTGTCCCAATCATTGATGCCACAACATAGTATTTTCTCGAGAGACTGGAAGACTTTTTTATCCATCTTCAAGAACCAAAAAATTGTTACACTGATCAATAACAATATTTCCTAGAAAATTATATAGATTTATGATCCAAACTCTCTGCATCATATATCTTGCTTACAAAAATCAGATTTTTGGCCAATGAAGGAATATGCATAACACCAGTAAGTGTTCTAATCCTTCCACCTTACAACTTTAGCTTCAATTTTTCGCGTCTCATGATTCTAGCATTCCTGTCATCCCCTAGGAAGACATCACCGCCATCTTATTTCTCATACTTGTAGAACCACTCCCTATGGGAAGTGAAGTGAAAGGATGCACCTAAGTCAATCAACCATGCCTCATGATCTACATGTGTACTTGAAGAAGAATCCAAGTACACATCGCCACCTTCATCTGAGTTGGTTTTTTTCTCTATAGAAGGATCATAATCATATCCATTTCCTTTCTCAGGATTTTGGGATCTATAGTCATTTTTGTAGTGCCCCTCCTTTCTGCATTTCCAACATATCTTTACAGGTTTTCATAGAGATTTCGATCTCCCACTTGAGGACCTTTTTTTGCATATGTTTTGGGACCGTCCTCTCACAAAAAATGTATCTCCATTCTAGCTCTCCAGATTTTTCCATCTCATATCCTCTAACAACAAGGATGAGAGTATTTCATCAAACTTCAAGGTAGTTGTATGGATACCTACTATAATAACCAAACTATCCCATGAGTCTGGTAGAGAACACAATAGACTGATGCACTTATCTTCATCTAAAATTTTAATATCAACAAATAACAACTAGCGTACCATAGTATTAAAGGCATTTATATGCTTTGTCACCAAGTCTCCATCCTTCATCCTCAAGTTATATATATTTTTTCGTAGGAACAATTTCTTCACTAAATACTTAAATTGATACAAATTCCTTAACTGGTCCCACAAATCCTTTGTCGTTGCTTCCCTTGATACATTTAACAATACTTAATCTAAGAGACACAATGGTATTATGCTCTTCGCCTTTCGATATAACTTTGACTGATCATCTGTTGACATTCATGTTGGTGTTGTACCTCGATGTATAGTGATCCATTGATTTCTATCCATTAGCAAATTCTCCATCTTGAGCTTCCATAGCTCAAAACTCTTTCTATTAAATTTATCGATCTTTGTATTTCCACTCTTCACCATCTTCTTTCACAACAAGGATTGATCCCACAGATTTCCCAATGTAGTAGGGTTTACCATAGGCCCAACCAAAACCACTCAACAACAAAGGTGTCTCCTTGAAGTGGAAACAACTCTTATACCAACTGAAGGTTTTAACCCTATATAAAAATTACCTACAAACAAATTCTTAATCTATATATATATATATATATATATATATATATATATATATACGATGGAAAGAAAATAAAATAAATATACACATATATTTTCTCCTGGATCCCAAAATAGGGAATACCATATTGATTTTTCATTATATTCCTTTCAATGTTACAATACATATATATACATGCTGAAGGATTGATAAACCCTAATCCACTAACCCCATATTAAAAAATAATCGTAGTTCCCTTTAACGTATCTACAAATACCATGAGAAAAAACCATTGTGCCCAAAAAAACCATGCGCGAAAACAATGAGAAGAACCATGGGTAGGTATGGCCACCATATTTGGGTCCGCCCAACTATTATTGGGTCCACATAAATTTTTTTTTTTTTTTTTTTGTGGGGGGGGGGGGGAGCTGCCTCAGACCCCATGACACGTGGAAAGAATATATCACTCACCCAACAAACAATGCATTTTCTCCAATTATGGATGAAACTTAGTGTTCTATTTGCAACAAATTTGGTCCTAAGGCCAAAAAAAAAAAAAAGCATCCAGAAGAGTGTGGACTAGTTTTATATTCAAAGAATCAGGGAAATTAGTGGCACATTGATAGTGGATGCTCAAAGCACATGAAATGTGATAGAATTAGCTTTACATATTTCCTATCAACAATACATAAAGGAAAATTTACCAAAATCTGGAAAAAAGAAGAAGAAGATACATCCAGAAGAGTGTGGACTAGTTTTATATTCAAAGAATCAGGGAAATTAGTGGCACATTGATAGTGGATGCTCAAAGCACATGAAATGTGATAGAAGTAGCTTTATATATTTCAATGAAGTCAGAAGTGGAAAAATTTCCTTTAGTAATAATGCACCAACGAGAATAATGGGTAAAGGGATAGTCATCTTGGAAAAGGGAGAGACCAAGGCTAAAAATGTGTTTTTTGTAGGTGATTTTAAGCATAACTTGTTAAGTGTTAGTTAGATGTGCGGTGAAGGGAATGAGGTAACTTTAAGATCAAATGCATGTGTGGTGAAAGAGTTGGAAAAATGAGAAAATATAACTAGAGCAGTTTGGAATCCAAGTAATGTATATATGTTGGAAGGAGACAAAGGAAGATACTATTTGGATAAAAGTGATGAGAGTTGGTTGTGGCACAGGAGATTAGGGCACCTAATATTTCATCAATTGGTTGAATTATGTAAAAAGGTTGTTGTCCAAGGCATGCCCAAAATCATCAAACCTGAAAATAATGTCTGCAAGTCCGGCCAATTTGGAAAATAGTCAATAGTGTAGTTCAAAGAAAAGGAATATTCTACAAAAGGCCTCTAGAACTGATCCATGTAGACATATGTGGGCCCAAAATAATGAGATCTCCATGAGGCGATAAATACTTTATGTTTCTTATTTATGATTACAAAAGAATGTGTTATGTTAGTTTGTTGAAATATAAATATGAAGATTTTGAAAAATTCAAAATATTCAAAGCATTGGTGGATAATGAAATGAATCTTAAAATTAAGTGTCTACGATTAGACAGAGGAGGAGACTACACATCTAATGAATTTTAGAATTTATGTGAACAAATTGGGATCAAGAGACAACTCTTAATAGGTAAAGCCCCTCAAAAAAATGGGGTAGTTGAAAGAATGAACAAGATAGTCCAAGAAATGGCCCAAGCTATGCTTGATGAATCAAAGGTGGCACATATCTTTTGGGGAGAAGTTGTTCAAAAGAAAACTAGCATTCTCAGAAAGGTCCATGTTAGATTAAATAGTGATAAAACACCTTATGATCTATGGTATGGAATATCTTACTCTATAAAGCATTTTAATGTCTTTGGCAACAAATGTTTCATCAAAAGGAATGAAGACATTATGAACAAGATTAGTCAAGAGAAAATGAAGGGATCTTACTTGGCTATTATTTTAGAAGCAAAGGCTACAAATTTTACAATAAGACACTCCACATGATCATTGAAAGCATGGGTGTAAAAGTTGATGAAGGACGTGTTTGCACTAGAAGGAAATTGTAACATGATGAATCCAATGACTATGAGTCACTAAAGAATGAGGTCAAATTTCATTGAGAACAAGAGGAATGTGAAGAATCAAATGAAGAAGAAAAATAATAATTTCTATAACAAAATACTCCATTAATTTATGTACAAAAACATCATCCTAAGAGTCATATTCTTGGTGATAAGGAAATTGGGGTACAAACTAGAAGAAATTTACTAGGTGATGGCCCTAAGTATTACAATGAGAATGGGTTGTCTAAACCTTAATTGTCAACCTGGGGTTTGTGCAAACTTAAGAAGGGCCATCACTATTCCTGCATTATGCAATGTATTCTTCTTTATAGATCTAATGAAAATTAAGGGAAACTATGTTGTATAGAGACCACTTTTTCTATCTTTGCTACAGGGAATACTTATAAATTTTAGAAAAGAAAAGAATAAGAAGTAAACCTACTCTAATTGCAAAAGGAAGAGAACACCAAGTAAACCTATTATAATTATAGGAAAGGAAATAAATTCATTTCAAGAAAGTTGGAACAAAATCAAATCTATTCTATTATGCATGGAAAACCAACTTGCAACTGAAAGAGATCATTCAAACAATAAACCCTAATTGCAAAAAATAAATCTGTTTTTCTACAATCACTATTTCAAAGATTCTACGGGGTCTCTGAACTTCCAAATTTCTAATTTAGGGTTTGGTGTGCTTTGTAACATACTAAGGGAGGATGAATGTGCTTTGGGTGAAAATATGGAGGTGTTTTGATGCAATTGATGGATTGCTCCATGAAGCCCCTATTTTGCTATAAGAGACAGACCCAAGAGAAATTTGATGCATTCTACATATGGTTTGACATATGAATAAGGGGAAGCAGGATTAAAGGAAATTCAAGGAGTATTTCCCAAACTTAGGTGCTTATGATGGATGAATTCATGCAAAAAATAGGTAAATATAGAGTTTATTGTAGCTTGTTAAGACAAAAATGTATGCACTAACAACTTGCTGAAATGTGTGACAATAAACAAAGAGATAATGATATAATTGGGCTAGGTGCACAAAAAAGTGCTAAATATTCCCAAGAAATATTTCCTAAATCAGGCACAAATATATAAACTTAAAGCAGAATGCATAAGTGTCCTCATAAACTAACTAATTTGCAGAAAATAATATTAATAACATAAAGGATGAGTTGAAATACTAAATGAAAATAAAATTTCCAAAATTAGGCTTCTGTCATCCATAACTAGATTGAAAAGAAATATTTCGGTGATAATCTCATCAGAGAAAATATTATCAACGTGTTTCGAACCAACTAGTGTGGTTCACCTTTGGGAGTAGGCGAGGAAACAGATCATGGCATCAAATAAATAGATGAAGAGATATGTTTACTAGCCATTTTAATATATAACGATTGGTTTTAAATGAAGAAATAATAAAGATTCATCCTCAAAAAATAATAATAATGATAAATTGAATAAATCAAACAATTAGACACAAGAAATAGTAATAGTAATAGTAATATATATAATGGGGGGAATTGTATTTTGTTATTACTAGTAATATTATTAATACAAATAAATTTTGATTTATTATTAGAACTAACTAGAATAATATGGTCAAACCTAAATTGATATGAAAAATTAAAAATATAAATAAATCAATCCAAAAAAAAAACTTGGAAGAAAGGGCAGGGATCCAACACCTGCTAATATTCCAACCATAATCTCTATTCAGATTTATAGGCCTCCTTTCAATTTCTAAGGCCTTCCTAAACTTACGACGATGAAAGTGATCAATCCTAGCAAGAATCCTAGCCTCTTTGATGCAGATGTGATGATTTGTCTTTTTTGTGTGTTTTGACAAAGTGGAGGAGTGGGACCTTCCATGCCTAATGTCGGTAACGTGCTCATAGATCCTCCGATTTATTGATCAACCAATTTCACCAATATACAAAGTCCCACAGGAGCAAGGGATGATGTAAACACCTTTCCCCTCTCTAGGGTTTACAAGGTACTTTACTGATCTAAGAGAGTTTTGTATAGTGTTTAGGGGCCTAAATGTCGAAGGAACCTTATTATTTTTCAGGATCCTTGAAATCTTATTTGTGGTACCTTGGATAAATGGAAGATGAACTTCGAAGGACCTATACTTAAAATGTTTTTTTATTCTTGGGACCCTTTTCCACCTTAAGGAAAAATATATGACATTGGTGCATGCTATAACCGTTATTATTAAAGACACTGAGGAGGTGTGTATTTTAATTTTTAAGGTGGTTCTCATCAAATACTCGTAACGCCCTAGTAGCTAAGGTTTTGCGAACACCTAGCTTTTGAGTAGGGAAATTATGCGTACTACCATGAAGATATTGCTCTGTGTGAGTTTTTTCTGAAAAAACTGGTGGGAGAAAGAACCATATTCTTTTTTCGAAATAATAATGTTAAGGAAATACAAGAAAACATCAACCTCACATTCCATATTGAAATTTATGGAACTGGATTGATTGTTAAGATGTTGGAAGAAGAGATCCAGCTTTTCCTTACCATGGGACTAGACGATGCAAGTGTCATCCACAAAATTTTCCAAATATTAGGTTAAAATAAGGCTGAGGATAAGGCCTTGGATTCAATGTCCTCCATGAAAATATTAGCCACCATGGGGGAAATGTGGGAACCCATCGCAACACCATAGTTTTATTCATAAAATTCCCCTTCGAAACTAAAGAAAGTGAAGGTAGGACATATTTCAACTAAGAAAGTATTATCTGGATCTGTAATGCATTTGATGACTTCAATGGCCTTGTTTATGGGGATATTGGCTGACAAGGGGACCACATCGAAACTCACTATATTATCATCAGTATTCATCCTTAAACCCTTTAACTCATTGACGAACGAAGATGAATCTTTAACAAAATATTTCGTTCGACCAACAAGAGGCTTAAGATTATTTTCTAAAAAATTAGAAAGGAGATAGGTCAACCCTCCTATGGTTTTGAAAATGGGACGCAGGGGGGGCGCTTCATTATGAATCTTTGGAAGACCATAAATCCTAGGAGTGAGAGGGATATTCTCAATAAGCTTCCTGCTAAGGGAGCTAACAATGCTACTAGATTTTATGGCTAGAGAAAATGTTTTAGGAATATTCTTTAGGGGATTCTTATTCAAATTCCTATATATCCCACTATTACAAGGTGATATAACATTTTTCTCTAATAATCCTCATTGTCTAATATGACAGCAGCACCCCCTTGTCAACCTTAAGGACAATGATGTCAACAATATCCTTGATATTGTTTAAGGCTTTGAGAGCCTAAAACTCAGGTTTTCTAAGGTTGTTCTTAGTGGGCTTTTCCTTTCTCAGGACAACCATGCAATCTTGTCTTATGAAATACTTGGTAGCATCCAGTAAGTCCTTAATCCCGAGTTCAATGTCACATATAATATCAAGCACAAGGATTTTTCTAAGAGCAAGGGAAAAAATTAAACCTTTCTCCAAAAGACTATAAACATGAGGATTGAAAGAAAAACTTGAAATATTAATAACCTTATTATTGGAAGGGGTGGAAGAAATTTTATTTTTATTGCTAATACTAGAATCATTAGAAAATAAGTTATTATTATCATTAGAAGAGCGAAAATTATTATCATCATCGGGGGAAATTTCTTATTATTATTATTATTGTTAATACCCTTATGATTATTATTGTTATTTTTATATTCAAAATGATCATAATATATGTTATTAAAGTTAAAATAATTAATAATATTCTTATTATTAATGCTAATACTATAATAAATAGAAAATAAATTATTATTATAATTGTCAATAACAAAGCGAACATTATTATCTTCATTGCTATCCCTTTTATTATTATAGGGGAGACGTTTATTATTATTACTATTATTACTAATATTAATCTTATCATTATTATCATTATTTTTATATTCAACCTAATTATAATAATTATTGTTAGAATTAATACCATCCTTATTATAGTTACTAATATTGTTAAATGAATCAACTAAAGGACCCGAGAGAACACAAGAGGGGGGATTTTTGGTAATGGAAGAAAGGTTAATGATATTCTCATTTCCAGAAGGGGGAAAATGGAAGAGATTCCAATTCGCTGGCTTGAAAGGTCACGAGGGTCAAGGTACACTAGAAACTGAGAGGAGGATGAACGATTGAAACTAAGATAGTCAACGGGCGAGGAGGGTTGACCATCTTCGTTGGAGGAAGGAGGGAAACATGAACATGGAATAAGGGAGGAGGAAGAACATGGAAGCTTGGGTAAGGAGGAGATGAAAGCAATTCCATTCAACTTCTTGAGGCTTTTGGAGGTAGATACTCCATCCATTTTGAACGAAGTGTTAATAACATAGGAAGAAATAGGGGTCTAATTTGCAGAGATTAGGGGAGGGACCAAGCTAATGGAGGGCGGCGAGGTATTTTCATCATGGTCTGAACATGAGAGAATGAGGGGCGGATACTTCCAGGAATGGATGAGGAGATATGATCATCCACAGGTGAGGCCATGTTGGAGGGAACTCAACAACACAAAGAAGAAGAGAAAAAATTGGAAGGACTAGTTGGGAAGGGAACCACGAGATCAGCTAAAGCATGAAATAAATTATTGATAAATTCATCAAAAAAATATCTATAAACAAAATTGAAGACAAGCTCATTCACTAACCATGCAAAGAATATATTTTCAGAGATGAGATTTTGAAAAATGTATGACTAAACTAATGCATGGAATGTAAGAATAAAGGAAGGGATATTAAGCACCTAGGTTGGGTCCTACCCAAGGAGACTTAGTTCCCTAAAAGAAAATTATCTTGAAACCAAATATTTCTTTTCATTAATCAAGAAACATGTTCATACATGAGATATTTTAGAACTAAACATATCAGACAAAAATCCTTCATTACTATTGACTGCAATCTCCAAAAGTGTGAATCTCGTAATGGAGCCACTCATGCCCCTTATACCTACAAATTTTTTTGAGGGGAAACCTCCTTGAATATAGGGTTTCTTCCCTCCAAAAACCATATAAAATAGGATCTGGTTCCCTGATGACTTCGTAGCTACATGGAAGTGATAATGTCCTTGATCCAATTGAGTTTTGACCATCCTTCAGTAAGGTACAAGTCCCATATTTTTCTCTTGTTGGACTCCCTCATGATTTGCATCAAATATTCTTAATATCTTATACAACAAATGCATTAGGGACACAAGATATGGAAATAATATATTAACCTTTCTAGGAACATATTAAATCTTAAAAATATATTATTAAGTGCAGAAGGAAAGGTTAGATGGGCCTTAATTTGTACCTATTTGGGAGTCCCATCATATCCCATTACTGAAATTGTTTCTCATCCTCTAAGAAACATATTCATATTCCTTTTTTCTATTGTTCTTCATTCATTCTCCTGATGGGGTATCTGTCATCCTAGGTTGTGTCAAATGTAGTAGCCCATACTAGATATAAAACTATGCTTTCATCAATTTCTTTCATTCCCTTGTCTGATCCTCCCGATTTTGATGCTCCTGTAGGCGAAACAATAAGGAGGGACTAAAATTGAGTCGAATATAGTGGACAACAAGTCTCTAGATGACTCTATTATATAAAGGGGTTTTGGCTAATGTAGTCTTTAACCTTTCAGGTGAATTATATTCTCTCATCCTTAAACTGTATGGAAATGTGTGGCCTATTCTTTAATATGATTGTAGGATTTCCTCACCTAGTAGCCTAAAGGTATCCTCAAAGTGGAGGATTGAGTTTTCCTTCCTTTCCTTATATATTTCTACTATATTAGGATCTTATGATATGAGATTATGATTGGCAATGAGGAGATGTGGGGATTTGAAGCTCTGCCATAACACATAGTCGTTCCTCTACTTCCTTGGCGAATAATATCTTGACCTCCTCTGCCTTGATTTATTCATGGATTATCCATGAGGATATATCCACCTATTTTTCATAACCCAACTCAAAATATAGGTCCCATATGTTCATTTTAGAAAGTACTAAGTTATGCATGTAGAATTCTGAATTTTTTCTTTGTCCTCAGTGTTGCACTGAAGGAAATAATCAATGAGTTTTCTTACATATTGCAGGGGTAGGGAACCTTTTGACACCATTGAAGTAGAGAATAAGTTTTGAGGGGTTATTAAATTTATGGCCTCCAAGGATAGATCAACTATATCAAAAATCTTGTTTTCTTTTTCTTATAGAAGATTTTGTGTTGTTGCAACTGGGCCCTCAACTTCTTGTTTTCATTCTCTAGATGATATATTATGTTAGCTTCATGAAATCTGAGGTTGGTCATTTATTCTCCCATAGTTTTCATCTTCTTCTCCATGATTCCAATGTTAACAATCCCTTTAGATTTTGCAATTTTCATTCATCTATGGGATCTACTAATTTATTCCTCTAGCTCAAAGAATAAGACCGGTGTAAGGTGGCTAGGGAGCACCTTCTCCACCTCAATCCAAGAGCAATAAGAAGAGAGGTGTGGATGATCATCTGGTAAGATTTATCTTGTGGTTCTGTAGTCTACTCCTGTAGCTCTACAACTTTCTCCTATGTTAATGTGGTTTTTTTTGGAAATATTGTATCTTTAGTGTTTGACCCCTTTAGCTGAGCATGTGGCTCCTTTCCTTTAAGTGATGTGGAGATTATCATTAAATTTTTTTCTTCTTCCTCTTTAAGTCCTTCATCCTCAAGGATAGGTGACTCTTCAATGGTAATTAGAGTGGGAGATGGCGGCTGAAGTTTTCTATTGGGATTTATTATATTTCTCTTCCTTCTCCTAAAATAAAAAGGATCGAGGTTCTATTGGTTTTCTCACTTTAGATTTTTTTGGGGTGCTCAAGGATGCTAAAGTAGCATAAAATTCTTATTCTAAGTTTTATTCTACAATGATCTCCTTTCACCCCCTTTTCCTCTTCTTTACTGGTCTTTTTGATGTCTGAATAGCCTCCTAGGGCTTCTAAGGTATTGCCTATGGCATTGGTATATCATGAGCCTCTAATTGCACTAAATGTAGCTTAGCCAACCCTACCTCTATCTATGGTTCAATTTGTACCTCTACTTGTTCTTCTATCTACTTCCCTATATTTTCCTCTATTTATTCCTTTTATTCTTCCCATGTTTATATCTTAGCTTATAATTATACCCATGCAAATATTTCCTCTTTTATTTCTACCTCCTCTTACTTTATTTGAGGTTCTAATTGAGTCTCCAAGAAATCCTCCCTGTCCATATCAATGAGTTCAATCTATGAGATAAGGTTTTGTAGATTATTCAAGGATTATATAACTATTAGTCTGATCAAACCATGGTGAATTAGATGGTTATGATTTCACCCTTTTACTCTTGTGCTCATCTCCTTTAAGGATTGAAGGAGAAAGTGTGGAATACCGAGCCTCTCTTGGGCAGGTAAGTCCACTTGAAACCTTAATTGGTAGAGTAGCCTAAAATGGATGACATAAAAAATTATGAGCCTTCCCTCATAGGAAATTTACTTGAGCATATGGTAATCCATATCATCCCATGGATGTCACAAGATTTCTCTTCTCACTCCATTATTATCCTCCACAATTTTTTCATTTTGGAGAAAATTATTTTCTTAACAATGACTGCCTCATGCCTCTCCTCTTTACTCCATTTGAATCCTCTAGGAAGAGTGGTGATCCTAATAATGAGATCCTCATTTAGATTTATAATTAGGCCTATGACCATAATAATCAAAGCCCCTCAACTTCTTGAAAAATCCTATCCACTGGAAACTTTCTAAAATGTCCCTGACTTGAGCTTTGATGGATTCTTGAGGTGTCTGTTAAGTGTTAGGTCTCTCCTATTAAATCATCCCCCCATTTCTTAGTATAAATATTACAGAATGGATTAAGGAATGGAGATATTTGTCTTCTAGTGCTACAGGAGCCTAGGGTTTCATGAGTGGAAAATTTTGCGATGGAGAAAAGTTGACAGTTTTTCTTCAAGCTTGGGAAAGGAAAATTTCATTATGAAATCCTCCCTCATTTGATGCAACATATTCTTAAGTAAATACTCATGTACCAATTTCTACACTTATTGAAATTCAGACTATAAAATGCGGAGATCTTCTTTCTGATAATTGAGATGTTATTGGAACACTTATGCTAAATGTAAGTGAGGATATTTTTTCACTTACATTTCATATGAAATCTAGGAAAATCATGGAAACATCATGGATTTTTCCCTATTCGAACTAATGGAGAAGAATGGAAAGATTGATCCTCCCAAATTCTTATAAATTGGAGGCTAGGGCTCATTGTGAAAGGTCAAAGGGTTGATTTTGTAAAGAGCATACTTTTTTTGTTGAGTGTGAGGTTTCATGATTGGCTAGATTCATTGAGAACTCTTGGCCTAAGAATTGTCACACTTGGATATTGAGGAGAGAGACCGAGGAGATGGAGGACTCAGGGAAGCTTGACCAAACCGATGGTTGTAATCTTCCATCTCTAAATAATATAAATGCCACTATTTTTTCCACTTGGTGTCTTATTGATGCATCTATTGTTTATTTGTTTCAGATACATGGTATAAGTGGCTTAGATCTACATAGTTAAATGCGTGATTATATAATTATTTGATTGCTTGTAGTGATAAAATTGTGAATATTACACTAGTTCGTTGTTTATTTGCAGGATTCAGATTTGGAGCCAGTGAGGAGGACTTCTGCCACACTACATTGCACTCTCCAACAGATCTGCCTTAGACATCTAGGTAATCCTTTAATATCTAACTTTGTCAATTAAGAATTAGTATGAACATGTATGTAGCTTCTTTTTGAATGTTGTAGCTAATATGACTGTCTGCCTTGGGTCCCGAGAAGGCCCAAGAGGGATCTTAATCCAGCTACCACCTATGAATTTTACCCCTAAGAAGAATTTGCGACTCCACTGGGGAATAATCCTTAGTTCACGGTTGTTTACTTATGATCCTTTGGTTATTTCCCTCTACCACTTCCCATTCTTCTCACATCCCTTTCTGATCATTTCATATGCTTTGTAACCATTTTATCAGCTCACATTGTTCAGAACAGACCTTACTTAACCATTATCTGAAATTTCTCCTCAGTAACGCACCCCTTGTGTGTGTTCTAGAGCATTATAACACAACTCCTACTTTATAACAATGCATTAGTCCTGATATTAATGCACTGTACTCCTTGCTAGTCAACGTTACTCAGCCTAAAACTTGTTATTTCACCCCTGCTATGATTTCCCTGGCTATTGAGTTGTTGGTTTTCAGTTTGGCTTCTGTGTTTTGGATCTATGTGCTTGGTTTCCTGCTAGCATATCAGTTTTTCTTATTTGAAATTTTAGCTTAGTTGCATTTACTTTTTGAAAAAGAAAAAGTTTTTTTTTTTTTTTTTTTTTGAAGATAACTGATATCATTTTGTAATTTTTGGGTGAAATAGATATTAGTGAGGATATATATCTGAATCTTTTTAGGCTGAAATGAATTATTTGGATGTTTGTTACTGCATGGATGTGTGAAAATTTTCTCCCTATAGAAATATCTCTTTCATCGAACTAAATCTTAAAAGAAATTTCTGCATGGTTTGAGTCAAAGTCTCATAAAATTTCATATGTCTAATCCCCCTCCAGAGACTTAGAAGCAAGTACACTAAAATTAAGAACTAATAAAACCAATCCATAACAGTTCATGCTAGGATATTGGGATAGGTGGAGTGAGAAAACTTCCCAAGATCACAAAACTTGATACTAGTGTCATTAAAGAGTGAAAACATTGTTGCACTCATACTATTGGGACTACTCCACTACTACCAGAGTTAAGCGCGAGACAACGCTGAGGTGTGTGAGAAGGTAGCCCAGCTTTGATCACATAAAAATGGGCATTATATATATTGGGTTTCCCCTCTGGGATGCCGAAACCAGATTGGGGATCTAGGTGTTTTGCCCATAAAGCATTTTGTCTATGACCGTGACCCCCCTAATAGTGTTTGTGATTTGAGGTATCTATAGTTCCCATGCTTCTAGGGACGTACATAAGGTGACTAGAGCAAGATGCCTTGGTACCTAACATAGACGAACCTACTCTATCTTCGGTTTTTGGGAGGGTACTCATCTTCACGAGAGTGCTTGCCCCCATTATCTGAAGTTTGGGCAAAGCTTAAGAGTAACCGTAACTGTACATTTGAACAACTCTCTCTATATTCTATTGTGATACCAGGTTTCATCTCTAGGAAACAGTTGTAATCAGATAGGGTCTTACCCCTCTGGATGCTTGATTGATTGACTTTAGAGTTTTTTTTTTAGGTGTGTGGTTCTACTATCATCGAGACTTAATAATACATCACATTAAAATTTTGATAAAATTAACTGGTCATTGTGGCGTCCTTTGAACCTCGTCATCTTTCTAAGCAACAAAAAGGTCTCCCTCCATTGACACTATGGGAGGTGTCGAGTCTTAGTGACCGAGTGAATTCTTCGGAACATCAGTATCTAGTGTTGACCCCTGATTTTCACATTTCTCCTAAAATTATGGAGTTGCCCGAGGATTCTTTCATTGAAGGAGTTGTACCTCCTTATAATCCTCCTCTCACTAACCCGTTGGGGCCATTACTGATTCAAGTAGCACCAGTACTAGCCATATCTTCAGCTGCACCCACATCTGCTACACAACAGGTGACCTATGGGTCGTTTCCATTTGTGTCCAACTCAGTTCCACCACCATCTTCCCCGCCATTAGTTAGTTATACACAACTACTTGAAACCCTAATAGACAAAATATGCCTGGTCCTAGCAACTTGGTCACAACAACTCTAAGTGGAATTCTAAACCCTTCGGTATATTCTCCTATCATGTCTACTCCTGGACCTCTAGCTTACGCTTCTGCTAGCAGGGCTACCTCGGTTCCCTTTAGCAACCCTTTTGATTAGAATCCATTGTTGAGTTCGAACCCCTTGGCTACTATGCCAGGGGGCAGTGTTACAAACACTTACATGCCAGGGGAAACTTCTGTACCCCTACATTCTATGGGACAAGAAGGTCCATCAATTTTTAATGCCATTCCTCTTAATGGTCATCCTTATGGTGTAGGTTCTATGCCTATGGTCAATTATGCGACTAGTAGTATGCCACAAGCTAACTCTATCGCATCTATTTGGGTGACCCATCCCCAAAACCAATTGGGGAAAGGGGGAAACTATTACCCTGGGGGAAACTAGTTGTTTTTCCCCCAGTGCAATATCCCCTATGGACAATAACCTTAAATCCCTACACCTCCACTAGCTGGAAATTGTTATCAGCAGAGTCCTACTTATCCCTACGGTCCAAATGGTTAGCCAACACCTCCTTGGTTAGACTCAGGGGCAACCACGCAACTTCCATTCTTGGAAACTTTAGACATCCCCAATCTATATAAATTGACCAATGATCCCATCAATCATAATCTACTTTGGCCTCTTCTACCGCATAAGGTTTCATCAGACATCCCTAAGTTAGAAGGGAAACAAGGGGAGGATCCAACTACACATATCATCACCTTTAATTTATGACCTGTTTCTAATTCCATGGTGGATGATAGTATCCAGCTTAGGCTATTTCCCCACACTCTCATAGGAAACGCTTCCAAATGGTACATCGATTTAACACTAGCTGCAGTCAATAATTTTGGTTCCTTAGCAATGGAATTTCTTAGTAACTTTTAACTACATATCCGATACAAAACAAGAACATAACTCTTAACGTCACTATGCCAAGACACCTCCACCCACATCTTCGATCACATTCATGAATGGAGACATAGGCAAAGGTTATTCGAAGTGCCAATACCGAATCATTTATTATCAAACTGGTTTTGCAAGTCACTCTTGCCACCCCTTGCTAAGGAAGTTTTCCTATCTGGTGTGGTCATGGAAGACAAATTCATCCGTTGTGCACAACATCTAGATTTAATCTATTTACAATCTGGCACAACGTATGAGTTACTCCCCCATGCCCTTGGCAACCCAAATCCTACCGCAAGGAATTTTTCCTGTCTAGTGCGGTCATGGAAGACAAATCCATCCGTTGTGCACAACATCTAGATCTCATATATTCACAACCTGGCACAATGTATGAGTTAGTCCCCATGCCCCTGGTAACCCGAATCCTACCTCTACTTAGCTACTCGGAGCACATGCTGACAGCCTCGTTGGTACAACTTATGGTGTCGCTGTAAAAAATATTAGCGGGCATGCTTCCCATCCATCTTCAATTGCCACCGACCATACCCAATCAACTGTTCTTCCCACTGCTGAGGTACACTCTCTGCAGTCTACAAAAAAACCTAGTGGTAAGAACAAGAAGAATAAGAAAAATACCGTTCCTTGTGAATAGCAGCCCAACACTCAGAATAATCCAAATTAGAGAAACACTGCTAAAAATGACAAATGAAAGGAAAACCTATCATATTCCCTTGCAAAATTTGTGTGGAGGACCACTTAACATATGAATATTCTCGGCTGCAAGAATGCATAGATTTAATCATGCAAAAGGACTCTGAAAGGAAACCTACCATCCTTCACAACCCCTTCCCTAATCCGTAAAACCAACAACACATGGTTGCAAACCCACCACAACCCCCGCCAAGGGAAAATGGTGGTGCTCATCCTTCCGGTGAAGGATCATCTTCCATTTATGGCATGGAGACTGTTGAACTCCAAAACTAAGCTAAAACCTGTGGAAATATAGTCATTTATGTTCACTAACCTAGTTCAAGTTCGAATCCACCACCGCCTAACAATATTCATATCGAAAGGCCTGATGCTGACCCTGTCATTCGTCCCCCCAAAGGGACGCTTCGACGCACGAATCATAACACCTCTACACATGTTTTCCAGAACTATAGCATTGTTGAAGACTTGGCACAAGCATCGTAAGATATGTTTGCACTCGAAGTGTTGCAAGCTTGCCTGGCGCAAAGGAAAGATCTACTTTCAGCCATTGGTGGAATTGACCCGCAGGATTCTATGCTAACCACATTCGACATGGAAAAATGTAAACCTATCCTTTCACACCAGCTTGCTTTCCATGTTCAAGTTGTGTCAAAAGGGAGGCCAATCCATCACACTGTCATAGATGAAGGTGCTTCGACCTACGTAATTTCAATTACGTGCTGGCTCGCTTTGGGTTCTCCTACTTTGTCTCCACCATCGAATTCCCTCAAAGAATTTGATGGCCACACCTTCCTCCAAAAATGCTACCTTGCTAGCTACCCCATTACACTTAGTGGGAAAATGATAACTGTGGACATCGAAGTCGTAGATCGTCGTCTTGACTATAATACTCTTTTGGGACGTAGTTGGTCTTATGAGATGACTGCCATTGTCTCTTCGGGTTTTTGACTCATCCTTTTCCCATTGGATGGGAAGATAGTTATAGTGGACCAACTATCCTTTTACACCCATGATTATTCCACATTACCTAGCAGCATTGTGCCCCTTGTAGGACGAGTTACTGACCCTTACGTGAGTGTTGGTACCGGTCTTCTGAAGGCACTTTCCCTGATGGGTTTCTTTCCTCTCCCTACGCCTAAGGTTCCACACACAGTTTAAATGATATCCACCATCTAGGATGGCTCTATCGACCCCTGGATCCTACTGGAACCTTCAGAAATTGATTCCTATGGAGATCATATGCCACTATCACCGGTTGAGTTGGCTTATCAAGCCATCCAATCAACATTTGAACCCTCCACTACTTTGGTTTCGACCAATGGTACCACCCTCTCACCCAATATAGTTCCTTGTAAGGATCTCCTTGATGAAGTCTTGCCTACGGATGAAGCTATCCGAGAGACAATGTCTTTAGAGGAACGACCTTGGGGAGGGTTTCACCATCGCACTTTGATGTCTGATTTGGACATGATCGCTACACAAATCCTATCTTTTGAGCCACTTGATATCGTTCCATCCACTTATATGACTGTTCAAACCATCGACGTGGAAGGAAGCATGGGAAATATTTCTAAGACCATGCTCATAGATATCTCGGTCAAAATGGGTATCATGGAAAATATATAGATTGGAGCAGATTGCAATCTGGAGGAAATTGCATGCTTCACATTCCTTTTAAGGAGTTTTGGGATTTTTTTCTTGGTATTACAATGAAATTCCCGACATATGTCATTCTATAATCGAGCATGAAATCAAGATTTAGGGTAATTCCAAGCTTGTCTGGCAAAGGATCTAACATGTACACCCTCACAAAGCAGCAGTTATCAAGACAAAGGTCGAAAAAATCTTACACATTGGTTTCATCTATCCCATTCCTTTGAAAAATGGGTATCCAATCTGATTCCCGTAGATAAGAAACAAGCCACCATCCGATTATGTGTTGACTATCGTGATCTCAACGCCGCTTGTCCAAAAGAAAATTATCCTACTCTGTTTATAGATCATATTATCGACGATTACGCTGGACGCGAATTTTTCTCCTTTATGGATGGATTTTCAGGATATAATGAGATTTCAATTAAAAAGGATGACCAGTATAAAACCAACTTCATTTTTCCTTGGGGCACATTTGCGTATCGAAATCTCCCATTTGATCTAAAGAATGCTAGAGCCACTTTTCAAAGGGCCATGGACTATCCATTTCACGATATTAGAAACATTGTACAATCTTACTTAGATGATCTTCCTGCCCATTCCAATAAACGAGCTCATCACCTTGCACATATTAGAGAAATATTTGCTTGGTGTAGGTTCTACAAAATCCGTCTGAATCCACATAAATGCATATTTTTTTCGACTTTGGACGTCTTCTTGGATTCATTGTCTCCAAGCACAAGAATAGGGTTGATCTCGATAAGGTAAGGGCAATTATTGAATCACCTGCACCAAAATCCATTCTACAACTCCAATGTTTGCAAGGGAAGGCAAAGTTCTTACGTTGATTCATTGTAAACTATGCCGATATGACGAAAGGATTTATACGCTTACTCAAGAAAGGGGTACCGTATCTGTGAGATGATAAAGATCAACTGTCATTTGATGCCCTAAAATAGGAACTCGTTTCTACCCCACTTCTTAGTGCCCCCAACTATTCACACAACTTTCTCCTTTACCTGGCAGCCTCACCATCCTCCCTGGGAATGGTTTTGGTTCAAGTTCATGATGTTGATAGTGAGCATGTGATTTATTATCTCTAAAAAGGTCTCATCGGACCTGAATTATGATATTCACCTGTGGAGAAACTATATCTCGTGGTGGTCTTCATTTTCACTCGCCTCCGACACTATGTATTGCTATGGTAGACTACCGTCATTGCTTTGGAGAATCCCATGCGACACATCTTGTCTCATCAGGTCATTGGAGGAAAATATTCCAAATTGATTGTAATCCTCCAACAATTTAACTTGGTTTTCACTACTTCCAAAGCTAAGAAATATCTAGTCTTCGCTGAATTGCTGTCGGATAATCCCAGGATTGACCCAGAGGAAGTAACTCATGATCCATTTTCTGATGAATTCATCTATATGGTCGATTCTACTGATACTCTGTATGGGGACATTCTCGTATACCTCCAAACTCAACAAATCCACCCAACTCTCACATCAGACAACCGTCATCGCATTCGTCATGAAGTGAAACACTATCTCATGCAGAATGATACTTTATATTGTCGTGGTGTCGATATAGTTCTTCGATGTTGTCTCTCTCTTAATGAGGTAGAACATGTTTTAAATGGCTACTACGCTGGGGTGTGCGGTGGTCACCTTTCAGGAATAGCTACTATCCAGAAAATCTTCCGTTCAGGATACTATTGGCACACATTGTTTAAATATTGTGTCACCGCGGTTCAGAAGTTCCATCCATGTCAATTTTTTACGAAGAAAATGTGCGCTCACCTTGCCCCTCTACATCCGGTCATATCCGTTGGTCCTTTTTCTAAATGGAGAATATATTCCGTAACATGTAATCCCACTTCCACTAATGGACACAAATACATCATAGTTGCAGTTAACTATTTCATGAAATGGGCTGAATCCATTCCCACTTTCCAGGCTGATGGAAAAACTGCTGCTCTTTTCTTGTTCAATCAGGTTATCTATTGTTTCGATGTACCCCGATCGATTTTCCAAAATCATGATTCACACTTTCAGAACCAAATGAAGATGAATTTAGCTTCCATGCTAGGTTTTCGACAAGATCAATCTTCATCCTACTATCCACAAGCTAACGATAAAGTCGAAGCCATAAATGGCATCCTCAAGACCATGATTCGTCGGTTAGTTTGCAATCATAAAACCACATGGAATATAAATCTATACTCTGCATTATGGGCATATTGAATGTTAGTGAAGACTACTACAAGCTTCATGCTATTCCAATTAGCATATGATGTGGAAGTAGTTCTTCCAATCGAGTGTGAAATTGCATCACTTAAAGTGGTCGTTGAACTCCTACCCGTCACTACTGCCGAAGAAGAGTTCTTTCTCTCACTCAATCAGTTGGATGAAACTATTTGATATGCCACACTACCCCTTGAATCCCACAAGCACCGAGTTAAAGCTCAATATGAAAAATCTGTCAAGCCTCGTTCTTTCCAAGAAGGCAATCTCGTTCTACTCTATGATCAAATACATGACCTCTTGGGGGCAGGAACACTTCAACCATTATGTCTTGGTCCATATGTAGTCATGAAGGTCCTTTATAAAGGGGTATATGAACTTCAAGATTGTAATGGAACCCCGCTCACCGAGCCCTGCAACTGGCTCTCTCCGAAGAAGTATTTCACCTAGTGTCTCACTGGGCATTTGATTTGTAATTTTATGTATATAAGTTTTTTGTTTTTTTTGGTGTGTTCGAAATATTTTGGGTTTTTGAGTATTTTTTTCTCATATAGGCTCTCTTATTTTACATATATGTCTTCGTCATCCTTGCCATACATTGGATACACAGATGGTTCCAGTCGTCACACATGACACATTGAATCAACTTCTTGGGTCCTCTATACACCTAAGTTGGAACTAATTGGTTCCGGGGGAATCTTCCTTGGTGATGCCACCAAAAATATTGCTGAGTACATGTTGATTATCCAACTCCTCACTGAAGCTGCATCTCGCAACATCTCCAATTTGGTGGTCTGGTTAGATTCCTAGCTAGTCATTATGCATTTGAACAACTTTTATCGCGTCCTACATCTTGTCTTATTACATTATTACTTGAGGGTACGAATTCTGGAACGTCAATTTCAATTCATTACATTTGAATACATTCCTAGAGAATCTAATGCATTAGCTGATTCGTTAGAAAATTATGTATTGGATTGGCATTTGTCACATTTACTATAGAGTCATGCATGAGTGTACATTTTTCATCATAAAAATCAAATAATACAAGATCAAAATCGTCAAAATATGTATATATATATATATATATATATATATATATATATATATATATGTCATGTCCAGTCGGTTACATAAAAAACTCTTCAAAACTTGGGTATTTTATACAGAATTGGCTCTTCAAAGCCTCACTCTGACATCTATAAATATATATCTATTCCTGCTAAGCTTGATGCTCATGATAGTAGATAACTACTCTGGCTAACCTCCTCATAGGCACCAAGAATCTCACTGGCACACCCACTGTGTGTCGTTGCAGATGAATCAGGATCTCCCTCATGGGAAGAGGCAGCACACCCATGCTCAATCCTTCGATGTTCCTAGAAACCTCGTGAAAACTATGTGTATCATCTCCCTCTTAGGCAGCTAACGCAACCTTTGCTCTTGCTCGTGCCCTATGTAGTTGCATTCCTCACTGTGCACAGTGAGGGGCTCCAGCTGGTCAGACAGGTGCCACATCTGTGTCAAGAAATGCGCTTCATGTAAAAACTCTTTTTCACCCATTAAACAAAAAAATTTGCATAAATATTCAAAAGACAAAAAATACTTAAAGCAGTTGATTTCTCTTCTTACCTATTGGCCCCCACTAAGTGCTAGGTGACAATCTCAACTCCGGATCTCCTATGAAGTTCATCCCTACATAGGGATAATCCTTGATCATCAGGATTTGGCTGTTAAGCCACTCAAAGAATGCATCATTGAAGAAATTACATACTGGACCCTCTCCAGTTCGAGGCATCAAGGCGGACCAACTAGCCTGTCTAGGCTCTCATGGTCTTGTAACATCCATGATCATTCAAGGCCTCATAGTGGGCACTCTCTCTAGTATGAATGTAATATTCCAAATTTTTCCTTCAATAAATTGGAATATTAATTTTGTCTATTTTCACTTAGGAGATGAATAATTGGGTGAGAAGACCCATTCATCATAAAAAATTGAATAAAATCCCTCTAGTATGAAATGGGATCAGCCTTGGAACTAGATTTCACACCCTCATGTGTGAAAGGATACATTTGCAAAGAGGCATGGCAATCAACCAAATACAGAGGCAGAGGTAGAGCACTCAGATGACAAGTGAAAAGATAGAGGAGGGAATATTAATTTATGACGAAACCCTAATGGAGTGGGGCCCATGGAGAGGGAGCTCTCATATGTTTAAAAGGAGGACAAGGTAACCATTTTTGCTCATGCTTATGATTATTCATTTCATGTCTATTCAGACATTGTGCATTCTTTGCTGTTTAGAAAGAACTATTGGGGAATTCCTATTTAGGATTTTCTCACCTTATTGAGAGGCCTCTTGAAGGTTTATTCTTCATTCTCCACATCTCTTGGCTTAAGGCCAAAGCATCCTCCTCTAGGACAACATTATTGTTGCATCAACATAATTTTGTGTTGCAGTGGAGACTCCACAACACCTCTTCCATCTCTTGTTTTTCAGAGAGAGAGTCTTTCATTTCTTTGGGAGATCAAATTGGAAGCTTGGGAGCTGATTTGCAGATCTTGGCACTTGGCCATAGTGTTCTATTCCAGCCACTGCGCAGTCCCTCTTAGTGACTGCGTTATTTTCATGGAGTATCTACGGTGAGGGTTTGCAGATTGATTGGAGGGTGAGATCTCAAGTGTAAGGATCAACCTTCCTCTTTGGAGATCCATTGGAGAAGGTCTACTTCATATTTCTCATCATCTTCAACCTTCTCTATTCAGTTCCATATTTGAGTTGCAACTGCTACCCAGCAACTCCGACATTTTTGCCATTTTGTGTATTTCAGCCAATCCTTTGAAGGATTGATGTATTATTTCTTCTAAGGGTTAAAGCTTTGCTCCCCTAGTGTATTTGAGCCATATCTTGTCATATATTTCAGTTATCATGTAATATGGAGCAGTACCTTCTATAAACTACATCCTCATAGCCTGGGTTTATGCAAAAATAACAATGTTCTTCTATTTTCATGTACATGTCTTGTTGAGGATTGCATTTCCTTCCTTGAGAGGTTGTTTCCTCAAGAACTTGTATTATCTTTGCTGCTATAAAATTATTCATTGGCTATTCAGATCTTCATATGCTCATGGTTCTATAATAACGCTATCATGCCAGCTCTTGTGCTTACATTATTGCAGAACATTCACCGAGCATTTTCTGAGGACATCTAAGTGTAGTAGATCTGTTTAACCACCTTAGAAGGATTTCTTTGGAGCCATCTCTTGCATATAATTATTAGACACATTGATCTAAGGGATCTAGGTCCTGGTTTCAAATCCTGCTGCCTCCATTTCTGGAAAATTCATTTTCCAGCCATGGATTTCTAGCCATTCTAGTTTTGTAACATTATAGTGGTATCAGAGCAACTTTGTTGGCTCAGCCTGTGATTCTAAGCCCAAGAAGATCAAAATGTTGAAGAAGATGAGTTTACTCACATCTATTTTCAGATCCAGAGGAGACCTCTCCAAGGAGGTCAAGAAGATTGAAGAAGAAGAAGAGGAAGGACCATGCACTTCCTATTCTCATCAAGAAGAAGACATTGAGCATGGAAGACACTTGGATTATTAGATTCTAAGTGATTACCTTGTTGAGTACAGATATCAACCTAGAGCCTTCAAGGAGACTCTAGATTTTTCTCATTTCATCCAGCTAAAGGAAGAGAAGAGACCCTGTAGCAGAAGAGGAATTGGAGGCAATATATTTCTGTTGTCTACCTTTTATGGGTCATCTACTGCAAGAACTTGGGTGAGAGAGTTGGAGGCTTTTTTCTACTACATCCTGTAGCAGGGAAAGAAGCTATTGAAATCTCAGCGCTGCACTTGGAGGGTGAAGCCTATGATTGGTGGAGCAGCCACTTGAGCCATGCAGGGGAGAAATTTTTTGCAGAATTCATCCAAGGGTTAATCAAAACCTTTGATGGAGAGAGGAAAAAGGAAGAGAGGCTCACACCACCACTTGAGGAGACTTGTGATAACGTTGTCACACTCATGGAGGAGCATCCACATGCATCAACAGTTGGGGTAGCCAACACTTTGGAGGAAGGAAATCTTGTAGCCATACAAGAAGTTCCTAGAGATCATCAAGGTATGAAAATATTTCCACATTCTTTTGTTGCAGCAAATTCTTTTGATCAATGTGGAGATTTACTTTTGCATCACCAAGGGTCAAATCCCATTGCTACCATAGAGCAGCTTGGTTTCACTACGCTGTGCAACATGAAAACATTCAAGGAGGAAATAAACCATCATCTTCATGAGCCTTTGTTGGATTTCATATCACATTGGAGGTTGGGGTTTGAAGCCTTGAAAGATGATAGTAGACATCTTGGAGTGAGAAACCCTTTCTCCTTTCAAGATGACACTTTCTCAATGAGCTCCTCTCAGCTCAAAGAGGAAATTGTACTTTCATATCCAAGACCTCATTGGTTTTGGAAGACTGTTGTTGAGAGGGAGGTCTCAAAGAGAGATCTCATTAGAGGTGCACTTCTACACACCATGGAGTGCAAAGATTTTCTTCCTTTCTCACAAGAGTAGATAGAATATGGAGGACATCCTAGGATGGATAACATCTCTCATGCTTGTGTTGGACATTCCTTGGGCCACACACATCATGATGGGAGGTTTTTTCCTACCACCTATTTGGGTATTGATAGGGTCTCATTTATCCTTGAGAAGATTTCATTTCAAAATCCCATGAAGTGCAAAGATAGGAACCTGATTTGGGAGGATGAAACAAACCATGACACTCCTTTGAAAACTCATGAAATCATCCTTAAGTTGGAGTATGAGACAACCATTTCATCTTTAGAGGGATTAACAACTCTGTCAAACTATGATGGAGAGGATATGCTACCTACATCACATTTGGATCCTTATGGATTCAACATAGTCATGGGTGAGAGATCTTCTCTAGGAGGTCTCCAAGGAGCTGCATTTAAATTTTCCATGAAATGAAAGGAAAGAGATTTGGTTTGGAAGGATGGTAGCCCTCATGAGAGGAGTACCAAGATGAAGAGAAGGAGAAAGCATCCACAATTGATTGAGTGGATGTGGTTGATGAGCAAGGAGCTGGGAGGCTACTTGAAGATCTATGACACCGGGTAGCAAGAGGCTTGGCTACACTGGTTACTCTTGAAAGAGTTTGGCCATCACTTGGCATACACTCTTCCTAAGAGTAGGAGGATGGAGAAGAGATGGTAGGATACTTGCATCATTGAGCAGCATAGAGTATGGATGCATGGTGTTGATGTGATACTCATATCATTCATTGTGTCTTCATCACATGAGTTGTATGATGGAAGTATGGGGAGGCAGAAAAATGTTTTGTTGCTTTGCTTGTTTTTGGGAGAGCAAGAACATATTTTCTCTCACACTTTGCATGATGTTGTAGGAGAAGGAGATGACATTATCTCCTTGGTATTTGATGATTTGGAAGCACTTCCATCTTGGGGAGTATTCCATATTTTTTGTAGCATTATTAGAGGAGTATTTGACAAGGAGCATGTCAAAGAACAGAGTTTTGTATTGAGAGGGGCTTATTTGCATGATTTCACAACGCTGTCACTTTGAAGTAGAGATTTATGGATGGAGTGTCCCCAGGATCACTTCATTTTGGATGAACATGGTAAACAAGGAGGAGATGATGATGATAGAGTGATGGATAAAGGCATCTATCACCATGACATATTCTTCTTGACTTGGGTTTCCAAGCATAAGGAGGTTTATCTTCTTGCAGCACATGGTTCATTCTTCTTCATAGCACACCACAACACTATGGAGGACTCACTCATGAATCCATGCGCCATATTACTTCTGGCATATGGTAAGAAGTTTGTTTCTACATTTATTGACTTCCATACTCTTACCATTACTTTGCAGTGCATTGCTTCACAAGAGGGCAAGCTTGTCACATTGCTCCATGATCATTATTGGGCCAATCTATATGATGGAGGCAACCATCTCTTATGTGGCCTTGGGCAAATATTTTATCATCACATGTATGTTCAGCTTATGCATTCTAACATGTATCATATGGAGACATGCATGATTAACCATGTAAAAAGAAACATTTTTCCTTGTACGTTTCTCAAGCAACAGCTTGTAAAACTGCGCTGTCACTATTGGGAAAGTTGTTGGTACCTTCTTGCATCACTTTAAACCCTCAGAATTTTATTCATTTGTTGCTGATCATGTCTTAATTTTCTGATATGGATCAGATTTTTATGAGAAGCATGATTATGAGAAAGACACATGAGTTGGATGTGTCCTTGAGGGGAGAAAATTCCCACATTTTCTACACGACATGTTCTAATGGGAGCATGGGAGGAGATATGGCCACCACTACTACATATGTGTTCTCTTTTGAGGTGGACCATGGACTTGATAGTCATCCATTTTACAGCCATGGGAAAGTGTTTGGTCTTGTATTGTTGTTATATTCAGCCATTTACTATTCCTTAGTAGATGTGATGGATTTTGTATGTCACTTGCCATGTTCCTTTATGAGATTGCAGTGGATGAAACTGCGTTGTATCCTTGTGAGACATTGTTTGTATCATGTATCATCATGTATAACTTGCAGAAAAATTCTCATTGGGATACTCTATGATGACCTTGTCCTATTCATCATGGATGGATTGTTTTGGGCCAACTTGTTCTTCAATGCTGGAGGAGAACTCTTTGGAGGATTTATCTTCACTTTTCCATTTGAGGGAAATAATTTTTCAGCCCAGAATCAGCACATACTCTACACTAATAAGATTTTCCATGAATAAGCTTGGGGTAGGCTATGATGCTTACCATGATCTGATTTTTAGCCCACCTTCATTTCCGGAACTTGAGGTGGAAGCAGATTTTCAGGAGTTGCCATGTTGGGAGGTGACTCATTTTGTTTGGATGATTGCTTGGGTATGGAGGATCCACATGAGGGAGATGTTCCTCATCACATTTATGAATCCATGCCTTGAGTGGAGACTTTCCAGTTCTATCCTTGCAATTTCTTGAGGACAAACAACATTTGGGAGGGGAGGACTCTAATATTCCAAATTTTTCCTTCAATAAATTGGAATATTAATTTTGTCTATTTTCACTTAGGAGATGAATAATTGGGTGATAAGACCCATTCATCATAAAAACATGAATAAAATCCCTCTAGTATGAATGGGGATCAGCCTTGGAACTAGATTTCACACCCTCATGTGTGAAAGGAGACATTTGCAAAGAGGTTTGACCAAGTCAACCAGCGCAGAGGTATGAGGTGGAAAGCACAACATGGGACAACGCAGAGACAGAGGAGGCAATATTCCTTTATGAAGAAACCCTAATGGAGTGGGGCCCATGGAGAGGGAGCTCTCACATGTTTAAAAGGAAGACAAGGCAACCATTTTTTCTCATGCTTATGATTATTCATTTCCGGGGAATTCCTGTTTAGGATTTCCTAACCTTATTAAGAGGCATCTTGAAGGTTTATTCTTCATTCTCCACATCTCTTAGCTCAAGGCCAAAGCATCCTCCTCTAGGACAATGTTATTGCTACAACAACATAATTATGTGTTGTAGGGTGTTGCAGTGGAGACTCCCCAACACCTCTTCCATCTCTTGTTTTGCAGAGAGAGAGTCTTTACTTTCTTTGGGAGATCAGATTAGAAGGTTGGGAGCTGATTTTCAGATCTTGGCACTTGGCCATAGTTTTCTATTCCACCCACTACGGAGTCCCTCTTAGTGACTGTATTATTTTCATGGAGTGTCTGCAGTGAGGGTTTGCAGATTGATTGGAGGGTGAGATCTCAAGTGTAAGGATCAGCCTTCCACTTTGGAGATCCATTGGAGAAGGTCTACTTCATATTGCTCATCATATTCAACCTTCTCTATTTAGTTCCATATTTGAGCTGCAGATGCTCCCCAACAACTCCGACATTTTTGCCATTTTGTGTATTTCAGCCAATCCGTTGAAGGATTGATGTATTATTGCTTCTAAGGGTTAGATATTTTCTCCCCTAGTGTATTTGAGCCACATCTTGTCATATCTTTCAGTTATCATGTAATATGGAGCAATACCTTCTATAAATTGCGTCCTCATAGCCTGGGTTTATGCAAAAATAGCAGTGTTCTTCTATTTTCATGTACATGTCTTGTTGAGGATTGCATTGCCTTCCTTGAGAGGTTGTTTCCTCAAGAACTTGTATTATCTTTGTTGCTATACCATTATTCATTGGCTATTCAGATCTTCATATTCTCATGGTTGTATAATAACGTTGTCATGCCATCTCTTGTGCTTACATTATTGCAAAACATTCACCGGGAATTTTCTGAGGACATGTAAGTGTGGTAGATTTGTTTAACCACCTTAGAAGGATTTCCTTGGATCCGTCTCTTGGATATCATTCTTAGACACATTGATCTAAGGGATCCAGGTCTTGGTTTCAAATCCTACTGCATCCATTTCTGGAAAATGCGTTTTCCAGCCATGGATTGCTAGCCATTCCAGTTTTGGAACATTACAATGAATGAGACAATCAATGTTCCATACCCAAACTCTCTTTAGGACCGCGTCTTGAAGGATGTCAACTCTTATCAAACACGGAAGAAAATTCCTTCACATCAATCAAGTATTTGTGGCTGTAGGCAATCAAGCACTTGTAGTACCTGGGCCTTGGTGGCCACATGCTGACTCTTGCCTCCTGCCAAGCAGATGATCATCCACAGCAATGACCTCATCAGTATAGAGGCCACCCGTGCTGTCGGTATCCATTTACTCACCAGCGCAGTGTTGTTAGTACAGTGAGCCTAGATCAACCCCATGGTGGTTCGAGGATCAGCTCTTGATCCTATCAGATTGGGCCTTGGTCCTCTACATGCTAGGCCAGAGAGAAAGTATATATCTTCCTTCTCTATCATGAGCTTATGACCCCTGATGCGAAATAAATGATGATGTTCATACCATTGTTGGATTATCTAGCTCAGAAGGTCCTCATGCCCTTTCATCATCTCTAATATGGCATATTTGAGTAATTTTCACATTCGGAGAACCCATAAACATGCCGGATTGGTAACCATTTCCCATTCCTCTCTCTTGTGCTCTCTTTCGCGCCAGATACTCATGGTAAAATATTTTCACCTGCACAAATAATTTTTTCCATGAATAAGTTGTTGGAAAAATCATTGCAAACTGGAGCAAACCAATATTAAATTTTTTTTGGGTTGACTAACACAGAGCTCTGTGCAAAGCAGAGCATTTTAACACATTTTCCCTTAATGGGCAGTGTGTTTAACATGGCCCTACCACTAGGCACTCACGTTACCTGCCCAAAATGTCTAGGGCTTGCCCAAAAGTTAGTTTTTAAACATTAAAAACATTGAAAACACTAATGGAAAGCTATATAAAGGCTCAAGGTCTTACCTGGAACAGACGGAATTGAAAACGGTTGCCCAGATACTCCACAATCAACAACATAAGTTTCACCTCTTTTTTCACTCTAGAGCTCTTTCACCGAACACAAACAATGAAAATGAAGGTCTTTTTCCTTCTTATAGACATTCTGGAGGTACAACTCACTCAGCTAGTCATTTAAAATTGGTAAATTTCCGCTATTTTTTTATGAAACTATTGTTTTATCGAAGTTACCGATGTTTTGATGAATTGTCAGTGTTTCTATGCAGATTTAACCATGCTTGACCGAGATTGAGCCTTCTTTTTAGGGATTTTTTCTAGCTTGTAAAACTGAAAAAACCCCAAGTTTCCTTCGTCAGGCTCGTTAAACTACCACGATGAAGAACTATGAGACGTTCTTTCCCATCTTTTTCTAGCTCGTTAAAAACCAAAAAAGACACTGAGTTTTTCTCCGTTTGACTCGTTAAAATTTCACGGAGAGGATCGAGTTTTTCTTCGTATGGCTTGTTAAAATTCATGAAGGATATTGAGTTTACTTCATCTCCTCATACTCATAACAAAATTAGCTAGACATTCGTTGAACATAGGTTTATGAATTTATTCGGATTCAATGGACTAACTTACAGAAAAGTAACTATCGCAGGCATACTATTCTCCCTTTGTCGCACCCGGACATCGACCATGACAAAGTTACCCCCTTGGAGTTGTCTTTTACGATGTTTTTCAGACTCCCTAAATATGAAAATATCACTGAGTTTACCCTTCTGGACTCGTTTAACCTAATCAAATGGGGAAAAATTTGGACAAAGTGGAGACTTGTTCTTTTATACTTTGAAAGTCGATTTGGCAGCGTCACCTTGAACATGGCACTCCCCAAAAAATTATCTCGCAATTAGCTGAACCATACCATTCTATGAGTTTAGCCTTCATATGCCTATGTCCCTTCATTGGTGAAACCTAACACTCTTTGGTGTTCATAAGCCTAAGCTACACAGTACCCTGTTTACTATGCATTCTATTATTCAAGAGATCTCACTATCTACTACTTCCTGTATCAGCCAAGCCATCATATTCCATAAATCATTTGCTATCATCAGTTAGTACCATTTTCTCTTGACTATCTTTAAAAAAAAATAATCTTTTTCCCATTTCGTGTCAATTGATATAGGACGCCTCATTTCTTGCCTTTTGACAGATCTCTTCCTATTTACTTCAACATCTTATATAGGAAGTTGATCCAGAAACATGTTATTACCATGGAGCTTGCAGACCTCAGTGGCACGTTACCTTGTGTTTTATTGAGGGTTTTCATCACTGGCTCCCAGTCGAATGATTGTATGAGTGTTTGACATCAACACCATTTATTCAAACTCGCTAGATTTTATTGTGCATCTTGGATACCATCATCCTTATCGATGGGCATCCTCGTATCTATTAAAAAATTTCATCATTGATTGGTAATAAGACGATTTCTCGCATGTTCGACTTTAAATACTTTATTCACATGTGTGGAAATATGCAGTTTAGTGAACCAACAAGCAAGACCTTGGGTTGAGGCTTACATCATACAACTTTGTTTCCTCTCCGAAGATGCTAAATTGTTTTCAGAGACAACTTATCAGATTTATCCTGTCATGACACAAGCTTCCACATTGTTCTTATAGGTGGACATGTTGGTCATATCTCTTCCTAGAGAAATCATTTTGATACATCTATTAAGCACCAGAATTCTCAACTCAGGATATATATTTATATTTTCGACATATTTTGTTTGTTTTAGGTTTTCCTTAGTCCTACAACTCCTCTCGCTCTACTACACATTTTATAAAGTATTATGGCTATCCTCTTCATCTTTGACTTCACACTTTAGGGGGCATATGTTACAGTACAAATGAACTCCTCATCATCTCAGAGAAGAAGGATATTGGAAGGAAGAAAATGACCTAGACAGAGATCCATTTTTCCAAGGTAACACACCCTAGAGACAACTAGATCGAGTTATAACACATTCCACCCTCTTTAAAGGAGCGTTAGTGCCTAGGTTAAAGCACTGTCTTCCATTAGGGGCAGCATTACCCATGTTTCATGAGGAAAAAGGGACAAAATTTGCAGTAACTAACTGGCATTTCCTTCTTTTTCTCAAGGATTCAGTCCAAAAAGAAGCAACCTGCGGTGCAGGCCTCTGATTGGACATTAATAAATCAAACTGGGCATCCAAAGAGGGAAAAAGATAGGAAAAACATGGGAAAATCATGGATTTTTCCCTATTCGAACTAATGAAGAAGGGCAAGATTTATCCTCCCAAATTCTTATAAATTGGAGGCTAGGGCTCATTGCCAAAGGTCGAAGGGTTGATTGTGTAAAGAGCATACTTTTGTTGTTGAGTGTGAGATTTCATGATTGGTTAGGTTCATTGAGAAATCTTGGCCTAAGCATTGTCACACTTGGATATTGAGGAGAGAGAGTGAGAAGTCAGAGGACTAAGGGAAGATTGACCAAACCGATGGTTGTAATATTCCTTCTCTAAATAATAGAACTGCCTCTATTTTGTCCACTTGGTGACTTATTAATGCATCTATTGTTTATTTGTTTCTGACACATGGTATAAGTGGTTTAGATCTACATAGTTAAAATTTTGATTATATACTTGTTTGATTGATTGTAGTGATAAAATTGTGAATATTACACTAGTTTGTTGTTTGTTTGCACGATTAAGCTTTGGAGCCAGTGAGGAGGACTTTCGCCACACTACATTGTTATCTCCAATATATCTGCCTTATACATTGAGGTAATCCTTCAATATCTCACTTTTTCAATTAAGCATTAGTATGAACATGTATGTAGTTTCTTTTTGAATGTCGCTGCTAATCTAACTGTCTGCCTTGGGTCCCAGGAAGGCCCGAGAGGGATCTTACTCCAACTACCACCTGTGAATTTTACCCCTAAGCATCTTTTTGGATTTTTCAAACAAGTTTGCATGCACAATAGGCTCTGAGGTCCATGAATTAGCTGGTTATTTGTTGAAGTTGATATGAGGTTATGGGCTTAGCCCACAATGGTGAGTTTCCCCCCACCTACCACAACATGCTTCACATTCCTAAATGAGCAAGCGATATTGGCCCACCATCTCGAGCATTTTCCTTTTTGGTCTTGTTATTCTCCCACATGTGTGGTTTCCTTAGAGAAAATTTATGTTCACTACTAGATATGGCTAAGGATTTTTTGCAAACTGAATATAGCTATAAAAACCTTTCCTTTCTATAGTTTTAATGTTTTCTCAAGCTAGAATAGGTTCAAAGGATTATTTTTTTGAGATGCATATCTATGTATTACCTTCAATGTTTCTTGTAGGTGTCATGGATGATGCTGGTGTGGATGTTGAGGATTCCTTTGAGGATTCTGTTGAATATTTTATTTTCTCTATGTTGGGAGTTTCAATGATCTTGCTTTCTTCTTCTAGAGACCCTTTGGAACCTTCTTAGTCATGTTTCTCGTGCTCTGGGTGACTCTGATACAGGTGGCTGAAGTGTTTTTTTATATAGGTGGCTGAATTTATATTGTTCTAGGTGGACAAGAGATCTTGTGGTAATCTACAAGATATCATGTAGCTGCCCAAGGCTGATTTTCTTGTCCTTTGGAGAGGGTGGATCTAATATCCTCCTCCCACATTTACCAAAGTTAACCTGTTTATTGGGGTAAACATGTGACAAGAGGATACTATGTTGTGATTCAACACCCCATGTATAGTTAAGGAAGTGGAACCGACATAATGACACCAAATTGACCTTCCACACAATCTATAGAACTTTCAAGAGCCAACCGACCCTTATAGATGACTAACCCCTGAGGCAACTTGACATTTCACTGATCTGGACCCTCAACCGCTCCCATGAAAAGCCATGCATGCAACTGAGGCCTTCGATTCTATCCCACAACAAGGAGTGCCAATGACTGTGGACTTTTTTAGGTAGTTCTGTGTCAGTGACCCCATATATTGAGCCACTTTTTCAGGTTTTACCATGTATCCTCCCATGAGTGTTCAAGGGATTCCTCAGCCCAATAAAGAGTACTCCCCTATGAGCTTTACTGTGTATCCTGCCATTCACCGGTCAAGGATTAACATTATTTGGTTTTGATAAGTTATAAAATTAGAAAAAATTAAAATTAAAATGTTAAGTTAGGATATGAATATAAAAAGAGAAAAATAAAAAAATGTTAGGACTTTGGCTATTTTATTATTCATAGAAAGAAAATTTTAGAAGTAGATTGCCCTAAAAAATGAAGGCAAAATAAAATGTTAGGAAAAGAAATGAAAAAAATGAATGATTTAGCTTTACAAAATAATTTTTCCAAAGGCTTCTTGTCTAAACGCGCCAAAAATGATTAATTATTATTAATTTAAGATTGATCTACTTTATTAAGTATTAATCCTTGTTTTAATAATCGACATAGACTTTATTGCAATGAACGATGCATATTTTTATTGTATAGTTGCTAAAATACAAATAGTTTTTTCGTTTTGTAATATCAATAATGAAACTTCCAATGACATATCTCTTCCCCACCCAGATCAATGATAGGGAAGATTTTCACACTCCCCTCATCAATTTGCCATTAATGCATGTGGGCCGGGGGGGCGAAAAGTGGTAATAATAGACGGCAGACCCTCCCTACGTGTCACCCCCACATCACTTCGCACCCCCCTCGCGGAAAAACCACAAACCATATCCTACCCCCTCGAAATCCACTTCTCCCACATTCATGGTTTTTTTTCTCTCCAATGGTCAAATGACTCCCGTACTTTGACCATTGTCCAACGTCGAATCAAATACTACCACCTCATCTACAAGTTGCCACCGCACCCTACTATTATGCCCTTTTGGCCCATTGTTAATCCCACTCCTAGACCGTTGATTAGCCATTTTTCCCACTATTCTCTCATGTTGTTAGCATTTAACCACTAAGGTAACTGTGAAACGGTTACTATATCCTTTTCTGCAACGCTATAAATAAACCCGAGTCCGCTAGTTTACCACTTTTACTTAAAAAAAATTTGTTTTTTGAAGGTACATATATTTCATTGTGCTCTATCTTCAAGATGTTGTTGTCACTTTTACAAAGGATAATAATTATTTCCCTCTATCACTCTTTTCCCCTTTCTTTTCCTTTCCTCTATCAATGTGGCCCCCAAAGGAAAAACCGGGAAACTAGTTTAGAGGAGAACCCTTCCACTGCCACCTTGGTCGACCTCGACCACATTCCACTTGTAGATTCATACTATAAGATTGCTGACACAAAGTGAGAGTTCAAATTTCATGAACTGCACCTATGGTTGAAGCAAAATTACCTTGATAAGTAATATCAGATTAAACTATGGGAATCCCTTCTACCCCTCTTCAGTTTTCCTAAGGCCTATAATTTTCCAGACCTGGTTATCTTGTACCAAACCAGATATGATCCTATCAAAAGAGAAATAGTGGCTCAGAATGGTGACATTTTGACATCCATTACTGCTGAAACTATCAACAACATGCTTCTAATTCCCCAATCTGATTCCTTGAGTCTATTTTCCCAAGCAACTCTTATGGAGTTATACCATAAGTTGAACTTTCCCCAGAGATCTCAGATTTTTGAGAGATTCTTACTAGATGATCTTGAATTTCCCAAGAGAAATCCACCCTATCCATATTCAATGTTCCTTGAAGCCACTAGACAAATCATCTCCATATTGTCCTGTCTATTAGGTTATCTAGATGATAAAACAATTGATGAATCAATCCTTGGATTCTTTTCTATTTTTTCTAAGGATCATCAACCTGCTTTCATGTATAATTACAATCAATTTTTGGCTAATAATATGCATGAGTAGCTTATGAATTTGACTACACAAGGGATGCTCAAGTACACCTCTATACTTGTTTACATGTTTTTATTTTAGCAAGAAGATTCACTGCCAATCACACTCAGCAAACAAGATGAAAAGGGGATCAATCAATCAATCATCCATTGGACAGAGATGGTCAAATCTATTTCAACCAAATTCACCTTCTCAAACTTGATTGAAAAATTTATACATCCAGTAGCACAACTTCTCAACAGCCAAACTAAGCCCAAAATTGGTGAAGATATCAAAATGATTTTACATTTAAGTGATCAAGTTAAGATTGGTGACTAGTATTTATACCATATTAATACTGAAATAAGGGTATATGGTTGTGATATTTCACCATATAAGCTACCAAAGTATGTTCTAATGAGAATTTTCTCTTTGGAGTATATTAGGAAGATGATCAACATGGATGATCTTCACTTTGTCTCAGGTAAAATAAAGTCTCAATTTAAGATTAAATCTAAAATTGGTTCATTCATATGCAACACCAGATCAGCTGGTATTGAGGTAGATACACTTTTAAAGAACATGAATTTTCAGCCCAACTTCACCTAGTCATATGACCCCTTTGGCTGCATTTCAAGTCTAAGGGTTGAATTACAAACAACTTCTTACAATCATACTCCTGTAGAAATTATATAAAAAGCATGTATATCTTGGATTCACTCTATCTAACAATGTACTAAAGTTAAATACTGAATCGCTTCTACAAATCTTTTGTAGAATTAAAAACACAATTGTTAATCACATGAACATGAAGAAAGTTCAATCACACACAACACAGATAATTTCCCATGGAAATCTTACAACTAAAAACCCCACTATCTTCTATTGTATATTAAGCATGGATCATGAAACAATTACATACAAAACTCTTCTCACAAGAGCCCTCCAATACTCAACTAATTGTCTCACACTTTTATATGCAAAACTAACCAACACATAGCCAATTCTCAGCCTCTAGAAAACCTGCCTTGCTTGCGCAATCCATGATGGTAAAGATCCCTAAAAGATAGGAATTCTTGCCCGCCTTGACTGCGCAAGCATCATGGGCACTCCAATGGGTGTTTTCATTCATGTGTGCAAGCAGATAATTCTACAACTGATAGTCAACCTCCCTTTCACCTAGAACTTAACTAGGTCTCCACTAGATCTAACATGCATGCGGATAATAATAGTAAATCCTCAGTTTCATGTGGGATCGCTGATTTTCAATTAATTAATATTTAATTTATTGAATCTCTTACTAGTGTTTCTTCATTTACAACTACTACAACTGTGTTTAACTCATTTAACTAAGTTAAACTGATTTACAACTTGCACCAAATCATGCACCACTACACTTCGAACTCTGTTACAACTACAATTACTTTTCTTGCCTCACCAAAAACCTCTAACTCGAAATCCACTAGCTAACTGAATTGATCACTTTCAGTTAACTCATTCAAGTCCACATTGAGAATAGATTACAGTTTAATGTCCATCTTAATTAAGGGATAATAAAAATAGACATGCACCCAAAAATAGCACTGTGGGCCCCACCCTAGTTTGGGCGCTTAATGCACTAGGCGTGGATGCTGAATCTTCTTGTTGAATCTCAAAACTCCCTCTAAACAAAAAAGGACTATCCTTCACCATGATCCTATCTCTATGGTATTCGAATTTGCTCCTGGTGAGCGCCTTCGTCAGAATATCTTCATCCTAATCTTCTGTGGAAATGTACTAAAGAAACATGATCCTTCTATGCACACAATATCTGAGATGATGGTACCAGATATCTATATGCTTGGACCTATCATGAAACACATGATTAATTGAGAGTTTAATGCAACTCTGATTATCACAATGAATCACTATCGAATCCATTTGAGAACCAAACAAACCAACCAAGATATTTCTCATCCAGATAGCCTCATATGCAGCTTGACTTGCTGCCATGTATTCTACTTCCACTGAAATGAGTGCCACGGATCGTTGTTTCCTGCTATACCAGGAAACTACTATTGATCCAATGCTAAATATCCCCCTTGATGTGCTCTTTCTGTCCAATGGACTACTAGCCCAATATGCATCCGGGAAGCCATGCAACTTCACTCCATCCGTCCGTATGTACCATAGACCATACTCAGATGTCCCCCTCAGGTATCTCAGGACATGCTTCCCCGCCTTCCAAAAGATCTTGGTAGGCTTAAACATAGCTTGATTCAGTTGGTTAATTGCGTAGCAAATGTTCAGTCTTGTGTTCACTAGATACATTAGCAAACCCACTAACTGTCGATAGATAGTAGTATCCACTACCTCTCCAAAAGTAGCATCCTCTTTCCTCCAATTTCATGGAAGAGGAGTATCCATGGGTTTGCATCTCTCCATGTTAAACTTACCCAAGATCTCCTTTGCATAATTTTCTTGAGACAAAAAAATTTCACCATCTTGTTGTCATATTTCCAATCCAAGGAAATAATGAAGGAGTCCCATGTCCTTCATTTCAAACTCCCTTGACAGATCCTCCTTGCATGAGTGTATCCGTTGCTCATCACGAGTCAAAATTATATCATCAACATAAAGAACAATGATCAATAGCTTACCCTCAACCACAATATAGTACAGGTTTTTATCTACTTCACTTTTGGTGAAGCCCAGTCCAGTGAAATAGTTGTCTATCCGAGTGTACCAAGCATTGGGTGCTTGCTTTAACCCATACAGTTCTGTTTTGAGCCTGCACACATGCAACTCACCATTGAAGATTTTGAAACCTTCAGGCTACTCTACATACACCTCTTCCTAAATGATACCATTGAGAAACACAATTTTCACATCCATCTGATGAATGCGCCAACCCATTTGCGCTGAGAGTGAAAATATGGATCTGTACCTTTCAATAGGTGAAAAAATCTCATCATAATATATCCCCTTGATCTGTGAGAATACCCGGGCCACAAATATAGCCTTGTATTTCTCCACACTCCCATCAGTAGCTTGCTTTACCTTATAGATCTATCTCAATCCAACCACTAATTTGTCGATCAGTATTGGGACTATCTCCCATGCACTGTTCTTGACAATGGAGTCATAGTCCTCCACCATTTCATCAACCCAAGTAGGCTGTTGCACTACTTCCTGAAAGGAAGATGGTTTAGTCACAATAAATTTACTCATAAGAGCCATGTATCCAGTAAATCGGTTAGGAGATTATCTCTGTTTGCGCTGTGAAGTAGGGGATCCTACATTCTGTGCAGTATCAAGTCTCAACCTATCAACTTTTGTGGTGTGCCTTCTTCCATTTCTGATGGATGGATCTGCATGAGTGTTTTACTCCACTCCATGAATCTCCTCATGTGGCCCATCCACATCTTGAGACTCATCCTTGGGAACCAACAATTCCTCCTCTACATTCAATTCCATCCCCCTCTCAAGGGACAACTGCATGGATTTCTCCTCATCAAATTTGATATCCCATCACACAACACTCATTATTTTGTTTGGAAAATACACACGTTAATTATGGGGTGTTTCAGTGTACCCCACAAAAATCCCATCCTTAGTTGTTGGTTCCAGCTTCTTCTTGGCACTTGGTCACGTGCACATAAATAGATGAGCCAAAAATATTAACTGTGAAACATCAAGTTTCTTAGCAGTGAAAGCCTCTTCAGGTGTAATCATGTCAAGTACTCTATGAGGACAACGATTTTGCACATGTACTATTGTATTTAATTCTTCCGCCCATAGATGCATTGGTAGGCCTTGATCATGCAACATCACTCGTGCTGCACCCACAATAGTTCTATTCTTACTCTCTATGACCCCATTTTGTTGTGGGTTATGAGGCAATATGAGTTCTCTTCAAATTCCTTCTTTGTTGCAGAAGTTTTTGAATTCGTTAGAGATGTATTCTCCACCATTATCACTCCTACGAGCCTTCACTTTCTTCCCCAAATATTTCTCAACCAGTGCCTTAAACTCATAGAGCTTAGAGAATGTTTGATATTTCTTCTGCATGAAGAAGATCCAGCACTTACGAGAAAATTCATCAATAAATATTACATAGTACTTATGTTTTTCTATTGAAGCAAACGAGAAAGGACCACACACGTCTGTGTGAACTCTCTCAAGGATCCCCGAAGCTCGATTTTCCTTCTCATGAAATATGGCCTTTACATATTTTCCCATAGTACATCCCTTGAATGTGTCTGACTGTGCGAGTGTACCCCTGGGAAGACTAGTAGAAATTTGTTGCATGACTTTCAAGGCTCCATGGTGAAGATAGCCCAATTGCCTGTGCCATAATTCACCCTCATCCTGGCTCACCACTTGATTTTCCTTCCCCATCATTGTTGCATAAGCATATACCTCCATCTTGTAGATATTATTAACTCAAATCCCTATCCTCTTGGCTTGACCCATTGTTTTATGTCATGGGAAATCTTTTCCATCACTAAACAATGTCATAGCCTCTATCCTCCAACATTGCGACTGAGACCAAATTTTTCTCTAGACGTGGTACATGCATTACATATTTTAATTTAAATGGTTTATCTAACTCCCTATGAAAGGTAATGGTACCAATCCCAATAGAACTATACCATCTATCATCGCCCATTTCAATATGCATCTGGATATATTTCTCCTCCAAGTCACTGAAAAGTTCCTTATCTCCCGTCATGTGAAAGGAAGTGCCACTATCCAAATACCACACAGATCCCAATGCAATGGACACCATGTATACGATCAATGAGAATTCAAGCTCAAATTGTGAGGCAAGGGCCTCACCAGCGGTTGATCCAACAACCTTCTTGTTCTTCTTCTTTTGTGGACAGTTAGTAGCAAAATGCCCATGCTTGTGACAATGAAAACACTTCACCTTGGAAATGTCCTACTTCTTTCCATTCTTGGAATCAAATTTAGAATGGAATTTCTTCCCCTTCCCCTTCCTCTCCTTGGAAGCCAAAGCACAATACTCTTCATCCTCATTCTTAGATGAATATCCATCTTTGGTGTTCCGTCTGAACTCCTTCTACACCAAATCCAACCACAGTCGTTCCCAATTTGGAAAATTTTCCCTTCCATTGACAGAGTCTTGATAACTGTTCCAACTCTTGGGAAGTCCTAGGAGATCCAAGCTCACCAAATCATCATCAGCAACTGGTATTCCAATGCTCCCCAGTTCATCTTGACATTGGACAAAATTTGTTAAATATTTTGGAATGGTGTCACGCTTTTCCATCTTGATCTTCCTAAGTTTATCTTTGAGCGCCAATTTCCTATGGTGACTGCTACTTTGGAATAGATCTGTCAAAGACTTCCACATTGCATATGGTGTGGCTTTCCCATAGAGTCTTGAGACAATGTGGTCTCGTACTCCCTCCAACAGGATCCTCCTCGCCTTTTCCACTTTCTTTTTCCATGCATTAAGATTTGCAGCATCGGGCTTAGGAACATCTTTGTCAATGAATTAATTCAACCAAGTGTCTTTGAGTACTGCCTCCTTCACGTCTTTCCAAGAAATGTAGTTCGATCTTCCCTCGAGTGCATACTCTAACCTCAACCCATTGAAAGCCATTTGTCTCACATCGTCATATGAAAAACTGCCCAACACATAGCCAATTCTCAACCTCCAGACAACCTGCCTTGCTTGTGAAATCCCTGATGGTAAAGATCCCTAAAATATATTAATTCTTTCCTGCCTTGACTGTGCAAGTATCGTGGGAACTCCAATGGGTGTTTGCCTACATGTGTGCAAGAAGATAATCTTACAACTGATAGTAAACCTCCCTTTCACCTAGAACTCGACTGGGTCTCCACTGGATCTAACAT
Organism: Pinus albicaulis; assembly: GCA_034641835.2. Classification (NCBI taxonomy): domain Eukaryota; kingdom Viridiplantae; phylum Streptophyta; class Pinopsida; order Pinales; family Pinaceae; genus Pinus; species Pinus albicaulis. Next base: position 454,611,394 of record CM076580.1, on the reverse strand, counting down.
GCATGCAACTAATAATAGTAAATCCTCAGTTACATGTGAGATCATTGATTTCCAATTAATTAATATTTAATTCATTGAATCTCTCATTAGTGTATATTCAGTTACAACTAGCACAACTGAGTTTAACTCACTTAACTGAGTTAAATTGATTTACAACTTGCACCAAATCATGCACTGTTGAAAATGCAGCAAGATGATGGAGCTTGGTGAAATGAAGTCGCCATCACCAAGTGGGCCCGCAGGCGAATTCTGGCGCAAAATCTATTTTTAGACATATGGAGCATGGTTCGGGGATTCCAGTTTTAGATTCTTGAAGTATGTGTCATGTTGGTAAAAATAGACGAGACTCTATTTTTGAGGTCAAAGAGGTCGAAGTCTATTTTTAGACTGCCTCTCCTTAAAACAGGGAAGTCAAATATTATTTACCCTTAATAATATTTAGACTATAAACAATAGTTTACTCTCTTGGAGCACTTCAGTTCGAGCTGCAGAGGTGGCTCATGCATCTGACAGAGGAATCACGTGGTTCCCAAGGGTTTTATGGCATCATGCATGGTTGACTTCAGTTGGACTTCAGTGGCAGAAGTTTGGAGGAGTTAATGAGACAGATAGTGGAGTTGTGTTCTGTTTATTTTAGTTGAACTGATTGAGATTAGTTTAACTAGATAATCAATTAGTTATGAGTGGAGTGAATTAAATATTATTTAATTCATTAATTAGTAACTCATTATTCAACACAATAACACATCAGTTCACTACAGTGCATGATCAGTTCAGTGGAGACCAGTGAAAGAGGTAGATGAAAGGGTGGAGTTAGCTATCAGTTGTGACTATACTGTTGCTATTTGCAACACACAGATAGGTGGAGTAAGCCCATGAGGATTGCACAGTTCAGGCTAGTGGTTTATCTATATAAAGAGGCCATCCCATAGCATTGAAACACACAATAGAGGCAAGGCAATTGGCGGTGAGTTTTGAACCAGTAACCTGTTCAAAACTAAGCTAGATTGTGGGTAACTTTATGAGAAAGTACTGAGTACTTGTGAGGAGTATTGTACTGAGTTTGTTACTTGATTTCTCCATTATAATATACACAATAGCTGCGGGGTTTTCAGCTATAAGATTTCCCCATACATACTATGTTAATGTGTATGATGATTTGATGTGTTATCGCTTGATTTTATTTCCGCATGTGTGATGATCTGAGTTGAGTTGAGTGGAAGAGATTATGTGTTGTGTATGAAGTTCAAATAGTATGTGACCAGGATAGTCTCGGTGGATAATTAATCATTATTCAGCAAATTCTACATGGTATCAGAGCTATTGAAGTTCAGATTGATCATCACAGTGATTACAAACTTATTTCGGTAGACAGAGTCTGCATGCGGGCCAGGTAGCCTCCGGATTCATCTTTCTTCGGAAAGTGAAAGGTCTGGTAAACGCCCCTTGCAGTCGATCTCTATGCTAGAAATAATTTTTTCTCACGATCTAGAGCGGTTGAGCTTTGAGGTGGAATTCGAAGTTTTGCAGTAGTTTTGTTTTCTTGGTGCCAGTGTTGAAAATGTCTTTCAACGGTTTGCGACTTGAATATGCTCTTGAAGGCAGTTCGAATTATGTTGCATGGAAGGATCGCATGGAAGCAGTATTAGAAGATAATGGTCTCAAGGAGTTCGTAGATACGGATGTCCAAAAGCCCACTGATCCTGCTGAAGTCGAAGTATGGCAAAAGAAGATGGCGAAGTTTCGAAGGATCCTTTTGGAGGGCGTCAAGGATCATATTGTATCCAGCCTGCATGGAAAGGCTTCTCCATATTTAATGTGGAAAGCTTTGACGGATCTATTTCAGAGTAAGAGTGACCAAAGGAAGCTGGCGCTCAAAGATAAGCTCAGGAACATCAAGATGGAGAAAGGCGACAGTATCGCCAAATACCTCACGAAGTTCACTCAATGCAGAGATGAGCTGGGAAGTGTGGGGGTGACTGTCGAAGATGAGGACATGGTCGACCTGGCTCTCCTTGGTCTTCCAAAGGCTTGGCACTCATATCAAGATAGTGTCAATGGTCGGGAGAAGCTGCCGAGATGGGAGCGCCTTTGGGCGGATCTCATGTAGGAGGAGATAAGGAGGACTACTCGAGATGGATCTTCATCAAAGGGAGCCGATGAAGAAAACTGCGCTTTGGTGGCCAAAGCAGAGAAAGGGAAGGGTAAGAAAACCTCTCATTCTGGTGCAAAGGGCAAGAAGCAGGATATGGCGAAAGTGAAGTGTTTTCACTGCCATGATCACGGACATTATGCTACCAATTGTCCAAAGAAGAAGAAGAACAAGCAAGTGGGAAGATCTGCAGATGGAGAAGCTTTGGCTTCACAATTCGAGCTTGACTTTTCACTGATCGCATGCTTGGTTTCAAGTGTGCTGGGATCGGTATGGTTCTTGGACAGCAGTGCGTCATTTCATATGACGGGAGATCGAGAGTTGTTCTTAGATCTGGAGGACAAAGATTTGGGTGTGCACATCGAGATGGGCGATGATGGTAGATACAGTGCGACTGGTATCGGTACCATATCCTTTCAGAGGGAGTCTGGTAAACCCTTTGTACTGAAGGATGTCATGCATGTACCTGGATTGAAGAAGAACCTGATTTCAGTAGCGATGTTGGAGGATAAGGGATATGATGTGGTCTTCAACAAAGGAAAAGCATTCATGCGCAATAAGACTACTGGAGAGACCCGAAAGATAGGGGTTTGGACCAAGAACCTTTATCAGTTGCAGGTAGATGGCTGCACAGCTATGGCATGCAAGGCGGGAGAAGTGGTGAGCTGGGATGATGAGGGCGAACTGTGGCACAGGAGATTGGGCCACCTTCACCATGGAGCTTTGAAGATTCTGCAGCAGATATCTACTGGACTTCCTAAGGGCACCCTTGCGCAGTCAGATTAGTGCAAGGGGTGTACTTTAGGGAAGTATGTGAAAGCCACCTTTCACGAGAAGGATAGTCACGCCACGACGATCCTTGAGAGAGTTCACACAGACGTGTGTGGTCCTTTCTCTGTTGCTTCGACAGCAAAGCACAGGTATTATGTGATCTTTGTTGATGATTTCTCTCGAAAGTGCTGGATCTTCTTCATGCAGAAGAAGAGCGATACATTCGCGAAGTTCTGTGAGTTTAAAGCACTGGTCGAGAAGGAGCCGGGGAAGAAGGTGATTGCTCTAAGGAGTGATAACGGTGGTGAATTCATCTCGGCTGAATTCAAGGAGTTCTGCAGCGCAGAAGGGATTCGGAGAGAGCTCATCGCACCCCATAACCCACAGCAGAACGGGGTGGCCGAGCGGAAGAACAGAACGATCGTGGGTGCTGCACGGGCGATGTTGCATGATCAGGGCCTACCCCTTCACTTGTGGGCTGAGGCATGCAATACAGCAGTGTATGTGCAGAACCGTTGTCCTCACAAGGTTCTTGGCATGAGTACACTGGAGGAGGCTTATTCTGGCAAGAGGCCCGATATTTCCCATTTGCGGATTTTTGGTTCTCCTGTCTACATGCATGTGACGAAGGATGCGAGAAGGAAGCTGGATCCAACTGCTGAGGTTGGAATATTTGTGGGGTACACTAATACACCTCACAACTATCGGGTGTATTTTTCAGACAGTCGCAAGACTGTTGTGCGATGGGATATAAAATTTCAGGAGGAGAAAGCCATGCAGTGTTCGCTTGAGAGGGAGCTACACTTGCATGCAGATGAGGAGCTGTTAGTTCCTAAGGAGGAGCTTCCAGATGTGGATCAGCCACAAGAGGAAGTTCAGGAGGTGGAAGAAACCACCCATGCAGTGCCAACCATCAGAGGGCGCATGTGCACTACAGAAGCTGAGCGACTAGCTCGAGATGCAGAGAAGGTTGTAGGACCACCTACAGCACAGCGCAGACAGAGACAGTCACCGGATCGGTACACTGGATACATGGCTCTTATGAGTCAATGTGTTGTGACGGAGCCATCCTCTTTTGAGGAAGCCGTGGAGGAACCCGCATGGGTTGATGCCATGATCGAAGAATATGATTCGATCATCAGGAACAGTGCATGGGAGATTGTCCCAAGACCGGTTGGGAACTCAGTTGTAGGTTCGCGATGGATCTACAAGGTGAAGCAGGCGGCTGACGGGAGTGTGGAGAAGTACAAGGCGAGATTTGTCGCCCGTGGCTTCTCACAGATCGAGGGGATTGACTATGAGGAGACTTTTTCACCTGTCGCAAGGTACTCTTCCATACAGACGATCCTTGCTCTCTCAGCGCAGATGGGGTGGCACATTCATCAGATGGATGTGAAGACTGCGTTCCTCAATGGAGTTATTGAGGAAGAGGTGTACATAGAGCAGCCTGAAGGTTTTGAGATCTTCAGCAGTGAGTTGCATGTGTGCCGACTCAAGAGAGAACTGTACGGGCTGAAGCAAGCACCTCGTGCTTGGTACACTCGGATAGACAGCTACTTCACCGGGCTTGGATTCTCCAAGAGTGAGGCGGATCCAAACCTGTACCCGATTGTGGTGGAGGGGAAGCTGTTGATCATCGTACTGTATGTAGATGATCTGATTTTGACTGGCGACGAGCAGTTGATACTTTCATGCAAGGAGGATCTTGCATGAGAGTTTGAGATGAAGGACCTGGGCATCCTTCATTATTTCCTGGGATTGGAGATTTGGCAGCGCAGCGGAGGACTGTTTGTTTCTCAGGGCAAGTATGCTCGGGAGATTCTGGAGAGGTTCAACATGCAAGGCTGCAAGCCTGTTGACACTCCTCTTCTGGGTGGTTGGAGGAAGGAGGATGCTACTTCAGCGGAGGTAGTGGATGCCACTGTCTATCGACAGTTGGTGGGGTCGCTTATGTATCTAGTCAATACACGACCCGATATATGCTATGCAGTTAACCAGCTTTCACAAGCTATGGTTAAACCTACCAAGCTCTTTTGGAAGGCAGGCAAGCATGTATTGCGTTATCTCAGAGGCACATCGGGATATGGATCATGGTACAGACAGGAGGATCAGTTGAGGCAGCATGGCTTCACAGATTGGTATCATCATATCAGAGATTGTGTTCAGCGGAGAATCATGATGCTTTCATATGTTCCCACGGAGGATCGGGATGCCGACATCCTGACGAAGGTGCTCACCAGGAGCAAGTTCGAATTCCACAGAGGCAGGATAGGGGTTGCAGATAATCCATATCTTGCTGAGAGGGAGTGTTGAGAATGCAGCAAGATGATGGAGCTTAGTGAAATGAAGTCGCCATCACTAAGTGGGCCTGCAGGCAAATTCCGGCGCAAAATCTATTTTTAGACTATGTCTATTTTTAGACATATGGAGCATGGTTCGGGGATTCCAGTTTGAGATTCTTGAAGTATGTGTCATGTTGGTAAAAATAGATGAGACTCTATTTTTGAGGTCAAAGAGGTCGAAGTCTATTTTTAGACTGCCTCTCCTTAAAACAGGGAAGTCAAATATTATTTACCCTTAATAATATTTAGACTATAAACATCAGTTTATTCTCTTGGAGCACTTCAGTTCGAGCTACAGAAGTGGCTCATGCATCTGACAGAGGAATCATGTGGTTCCCAAGGGTTTTATGGCATCATGCATGTTTGACTTTAGTTGGACTTTAGTGGCGGAAGTTTGGAGGAGTTAATGAGACAGCTAGTGGAGTTGTGTTCTGTTTATTTTAGTTGAACTGATTGAGATTAGTTTAACTAGCTAATCAATTAGTTATTAGTGGAGTGAATTAAATATTATTTAATTCATTAATTAGTAACTCATTATTCAACCAAGAACACATCGCTCAATACAAGGCATGACCGCCTCTCGAAGGGGAGCATTCAAAGGAAAGAGGTAGACAGGGTGGGATTTATTATCGATTGTGACTATACCGTTGCTATTTGCAACACACAGACAGTGGAGTAAGCCCATGAGGATTGCGCAACAGTTGGTGGTTTATCTATATAAAGAGGCTATCCCATAGCATTGAAACACGCAATAGAGGCAAGGCAATTGGTGGTGAGTTTTGAACCTTAACTGCTCAAAATCGAGCATCAGGTACTTTGGCGATAGCACCAGCCTCTGTGAGGAGCATTGTACCGAGTTTGTTACTTGATTTCTCCATTATAATATACACAATAGCTGCGGGGTTTTCAGCTATAAGCTTTCCATACATACCGGTGGTTAATGCGTATGATGATTTGATGTGTTATCGCTTGATTTTATTTCCGCATGTGTGATGATCTGAGTTGGTTGAGTGGAAGAGATTATGTGTTGTGTATGAAGTTCAAATAGTATGTGACCAGGATAGTCTCGGTGGATAATTAATCATTATTCAGCAAATTTCTACATGCACCACTACACTTCGAACTCTATTACAACTAGAATTAATTTGCATGCCTCACCAACAACCTCTAACTCGAAATCCACTAGATAACTAAATTTATCACTTTCATTTAACTCATTCAAGTACACATTGATAATATATTACAGTTTAATGTCCATCTTAATTAAGGGATAATAAAAATATACATGCACCCAAAAATAGCACTGTGGGCCCCACCCTAGACTAGGTGCTTAATGCAACCAGGTGCTGAATGCAACGAGGTGCTTAATGCACTAGGCATGGGTATTGAATATTCTTGTTGAATATCAACAACTCTAAGGCTAGAAATAGAGAAATTTATGAATAAGGAGCAATGGGTAGAGAATACACTTTAGGAAGTAGAAGAACAAATCATGTCAACTTCTACTTTATAGACTCCAGTTGCTCAAAGTAAACAAATAAAAAAGACAAGGGAGGAAACTTCCTTTTACTATGGAGATGATCAAGGAATTCATAATTCAAAAAAATAACCAAAACACTGATTTATCAGTTTCTACAGAGGAGAATCAGAAGTAACCATAAATAATTGATCTTGGAGATCCAGAGGTGTCCACATCAATAGGAGGGAATGTTCCTAATGATCCTAGAACATCGTCACCTTCTCAAGAACCTCTAGAAATCATTCAGACTGTTGGAACCAACTCATCTGATGATCAGAATATATTTTCAAAGTTCCCGGAGATAAAGCAGAAAAATGAGACACTGAAGTCAAATGTTACAACCAATTTTGGAAGAAGACCTCCACTTCACAACACAATCTTCTCTCTGCTTTTGACAGTGAGAAAGGAAGAATGAAAATGGATTTCTTACAAGCCCACGTTCGTTTTCCAAAGTTCCCATCTAACTACAAGAAGACCATATTTTCATTTTATACTAATCAAATTCATCCAATAGATCAAATGGATATGCATAGACAGTCTGGTGAGATGCGGTTCTCCACCATGACTACTACAACCATGTGTTTATCTAAGCTTAGAACCTCTTTATATAATGTAAAATCTCAACTTAAGATTGAGAAATTATCTTCTGTAGCTAAAGACAACAAATTAAAGTCTTTAGAAGACATTGTAGTTAAAACTAGATATGATCCAAAAGAATGTAAGGTTGTAGAAGAAATACTTAAGAAAAAAATGGCAGACATTGTAGCTCTGTGAAAACAGTTAAAGTTTCCTTCTACATAAGGCCCATAGATGAAGGAAATTGAAGAAAGTGAACAAAAGAGGGAAGAAATGCTCAAGTTAATCATTGAGCAAAATATTCAGATTAAGAAATATGGGATAAGCTATGTAAAACCATAGAGTAATTTTGACTCCAACATCATGCCAGCACAACATCATTTTTGGGCCAAATCATCAACTTTTTCCTCAAAAACAGGGACAAATCACTCAACAGTTTTTTTTTTTCCTATTATTTGATATTATTATTGTAATAATTTTTTAGATATCTCTAAGTCATAGAAATTAGTATAAATAACTCTCCATTTGAGTTATTAAGGGTTACACCCCTGGATGATCATTTTGTAAGCAAAAGTGTATGAGATTTAATCATTGATTATAATAAAGGATTCTGGATTTGTTTCAATCAGTTTGTTCTCTTGTAAGTTTTCTAGTTTTCATTTACATATTGTTTTTTGCCTGTGTTTAATGTTTATGAAGATAACTAGGTAAGAAAAGGCCATGTTTCAATCTATCTTAAATCCCCTGAGGTTATTTCTATATTAGAGAATGACTTATTGAATTGCCTATTTATATAAGTCCCTCTACATCAAATAATTATCAGCATCTTGATAATATTAAATATGTTTTCTTAAGTTGTTAAACATTCTTTGGAAGTCTATCACACTTATGATTATTAAACATTCGGTTTGAATATTTAATTAATCATACTTTCTTACATTTTTTGCTTTCACACCTACAATCCCAAATCACTATTTGAAGTAAAGAAATAACCATTTCCTTATTGATTAATATTATCTAAAGTTTAAGAACAACTGCATGAAAATTTATTTATACATTGGTCATCCAAAAATACCAACTCAAAACAAACAAAATATTATAGATGCTCTGGCATAATTAATTGACCCCAACTATCTCAAAGGACAACAAATTTCCTAGGCTCAATCAAGGGTATTCACCTCTAATATTTACTGTGCATCCTACTATTCACCGGTCGAGGATTCCTAAGCTCAAATGAGAATTTACCATGTATCCCTTCCAAGGATTTCTAGGCCTTGTGAATAATCCTGAGACCACCCCACTCAAATTCGAGTCCATATAGCAATATATATCAACCAAATATAAGAGAACCCACCACACCATGGCTATCTGGAAATGGAAAGGCAAGGTTGAAGAACACTATCACACCTGGAAAGACCCATGCTAATGAAAGAAAGAGAACCAAAGCCACACATGCATGTACCATGCATGCCAAATATAGCAATGAAATCACACATGAAAATTGATATCGGCAGATAATCCCACTGTAGTTGCTTGATCTTGCTCTTCCTTACTTGATCTTTGCTTCCATTTACCTTCTTGGTACTTCCTTTACTTTCCTTGATCAAATGATAGAGTGCTCCAAGAATTCTCTAAGTGTCCAAGAGTGTGTGAGAGAGAGAGAGAGAGAGAATAGAGAGAGAGAGCTCCAAAAATGAACTCACAAAAGGTACCAATTGATCCTTAGAAGCCTTTTTATTAATGAGGCCTCTAATTTCCTCATTTTCCATTATTTTCCTTCATTTTCCTCCTCACATGTAGCTTGTGACCTTTCACCTTCATTTTCTCCTAATTTCCATTATTTTCAAATTCCAATTAATTCCTCATGCCTTTCCAAAGCCTTTTCCATTGTCTTTTCCAATTTCCTTAGCAATAATAAACCAAATGAATACCCACACTAGGATGTGTTGCCTAAAATTCAGCTTGGAATATGTAACAACCCTAGTGAAAAATCCATGTAAAATATATACGACCAAGGTAATGGGCATGTATTCCAAGATAAATGTGGGAAAAACATCCTAGAAGGTGTTCATTTGGTTTATTATGGCTAAAGGAAATTGGAAAAGGAAAGGGCAAAGGCTTTGGAAAGGTATGAGGCATTTATTGGCATTTATTTATGAAAATAATGGAAAATAGGAGAAAAGGAAGGTGAAATTTCACAAGTTGAATTTGAGGAGGAAAATAAAGGAAAATTACGGAAAATGAAGAAAATAGAGGCCTGATTAATAAAAAGGCTTCTAAGGATCAGTTGGCAAGCTTTTGGCTGAAGAATTATGTTAGTTATATGGTAGAGTTCTCTTCTATTCTCTCTCTGTATCACACTCTTGGAAATTTAGAGTATTCTTGGAGAATTCTTGGAGAGTGTGGCATACTTGGAGATTTATATCAAGAAGGAAAATGAAGAGAAGGAAAGCACAATATTACATTGGGATCAAAATTACATCGATATCAGCAGCTACAGTTGGATTTCTTTGCATATACCGAGTTGCATGTATGTTTTCCTCATTAGTTTTGGCATGCATGGTGTATGCATGTGGTTTCTTAGTCACGATCTATCATTGGCATGGAAAATTTCCTAGATTAATAATGGATTTTCCTAGCCTTTCCATTTCCTATATAACCATGGTGTTGTGGGTTCATTTTCATTTTTTTTTCTAGTTGGTTCTCGTGATTCTTTAGTTGTGGGTTGAGTTACTAGTTCCTGGAAGCCTTGGTTGGACAAACGCTTTGGAAGCCCGGTGGACAACTATGGGTTGAGTTAATAGTCCTGGAAGTCTTGGTTGGACAAACACTCTGGAAGCCCTAGGTGGGTTGAGTTACTAGTCCTGGAAGCCCTGGTTGGACAAACACTCTGGAAGCCATGCAAAATCTAGGGTTGAGTTACTAGTCATGGAAGCCCTGGTTGGAACAAACACTCTGAAGCCATGGAAAAACTTGAGTAGAGACCAATACATGATGGTTTTTATGTATGACCGTGAGGTGGAATCAATAGTTGAGGGTTGAGGATGTTTGGCCTCTGAAAGTGTAATATTCCAAAATTTGCATGTAGAAAATTGGAATATTAAATTTTACTAATATCACTTAGGAGATGAATAAAAGGGTAAGGAGGCCCATGAATTTTAGAAATAAGGATAAAATCCTTCATAGTGTGTAAAGGGATCATAATGCCAGCTAGATTTTACACTCTCATGTGTGAACAGGGACATTTTGCTTGTGGACAAGGCCAAGTTTGACCAAGTCAACAACATAAATGTAGGAGGAGTGGATCAGCAAATAAAAGAGCTCAATGTGAATGTGTTTCAGCCTATATAGCTATATGTGAGTTGGATTAAAGACCCTTAGGTGTGAAAAGAGTTGAAGGAAGTTGAAGAGGTCAACCTTGACCAAATCAAACATCGCAGTTTAGAGGAGTGGCTCTAATGAAGGCACAACGCAGTTTTGGAGGGAGATTGTTTGTGTGATGGTGGAAACCCTATTGTGTGGGGCCCAAGGTGAGAAGGCTCACTTATTTTATAAGGAAGAGGATGGAAGACATTTGGAGGTTAGCTTATGTATTACATTTTTATGTCTTCTTAGACTCTTGGCTCTCCTAGCTGTTTAGCTAAGATTGTCGGTGCTGTTCAGCACTAAGGTATTCATGTTTAGGAATCCCTTATCTTCCTTCTGAGTAGCTCTTGGGAGGGATTTTATCTTTCATTCCACACATCTGACATTAGTTCCAAGATTCAGTCTCTAGTTTCAACGCAGTTTCTACAGGAGGTTGTGTTGAGTTATAGGGTGTTGCAGTGGAGGGTTGAGAAACCCACTTCTGAGTTGGTTTTGCATAGGAGGGAAGTTTCCTTCCATTGGAGGATCAGTTTAGAGAATCCTTGGGCTGATATCAGAAATTTGTAAGTATTCCAACACATTACCATCACCTACAACATGATTCCATCCTGGAATTGCGTTATTTCTACAAGGCAGTTTCAACAGTGTCTCTTGTGGCTCTTCTAGGGAGTTTTCCTGTGATTGGAGAGTTGTTTCTTCCATGGGGGAAGGCCTTTGATCAGATCTGCATCAGATTTATATTCTTACAGCCTTCTATACTCATGTGCTTTAGTTTGTAGTGATTATTTAGTCATACTGCTGAAAATCACCATTTGTATTTAGGGTGAATTCCTAGAAACCTTTCCCGGGTTCTCTAGTTTTTGTATAAAGGAGACTAGATCTCATTTTTCTGAGCATATTGTTTAATATAATATTAGATATATTTTTCTCTACCATTTATGTGTACAAAACCTCTTTAAAACTTTGCAGTCACTTTTATGCAGAATTTCCTGTGTTGCATTGTTTGAGGTTTTAGCCTTTTTAACCAATCCTAGGTTTGGGAGGTCTGCCTAACCCACCTAGTTTGATTTTTTTTAGCTCTATTCTTGGATTTAGGTTGTATATTGACTAATAAAGAGGATAAAAGAGTTAATTTCGTTATTTTATAGCATATGTTGCTGAAAATGCATTTTTAGTGCATGCTTGCTGAGCAGTCCCGATTTTGGGATATTACAGTGGTATCAAAGCAAGATCCTTGGCTCAGCCTGTGGACTTCAAGCCAAGTGCTATAGAAGAAAGATCAAGGCCATAATTATGGGAAGGATGAGCTTTCTCTCATCACTTTTTAGATCCAGTAATAACCTCTTCGAGGAGGTTGAACAAGAAGAAGAAAAAAAGAGCAGTGAGACTTCTAGAGAGTTTCAAGAGGAGGAAGAGCCATGCACTTCCTGTGATCAGAAGAGGAGACTAGTGTTTCAGATATCTCCAAATCATTGGAACATATCCTTTCCTTTTGAGAGGAAGGAAAAATTTCTGGAAGATGGAGGACACTTGGATCACATGATTCTAAGTGAATACCTTGTTGGGTACAAATCCCAACCTAGAGCCTTCAAGGAGACTCTAGGTTTCCCTCAGTTCATTCATTTGGAGGAAGAAAGAAGACCTTGTGGCCAAGGAAGGATCAAGGGCAATATTTTTCTATTGTCTACTTTTGATGGGTTATCTGCAGCAAGGGTTTGGGCAAGGAAACTTGATGCATTCTTCCTACTACATCCAGTGGTAGAAAGGGAGGCTGTAGAGATTGCAGCGGTGCACCTAGAGGGTGAAGCTAATATTTGGTGGTTCAACCATTTGAGCCATGCAAGAGTGGTTACTTTTGCTGGATTTACTCAAAGGTTGATTGAAAATTTTGGTGAAGTAAATCAAAGGAGAAGAAGCCCTCACCACCAGTGGAGGCATTAGGGGAACTTTGAGGTCTAAAATGGGCCTCCTAAGGAAATTATAAAATAATAGTGGAAATCATAAAATAAGATTTGATTACATCATCAAATTTTAGAGGGAAAAAAGAAAAAAACAATTTTTTCAATTCATATTTTGAACTTATCTCCCTATGGGTTTACTCAAATTTTGAGCGGAAACACTCGTTGGATGTAGAATTTGATTCCTCATCCAAGGAGTACCCATGTTGCATACTTTTGATGGAAACTTCTACATGAAAACTGAGAAATACATGAAAAGTGTGATTACAATCACGATTTTTCATGTATTTCTCATTTTTCCGTGTAGAGGGGTCTATCGAAAGTATGCAACATGGGTACTCCTTGGATGAGGAATTGAATTTTTCATCCAACGAGTAATCCTCCTCAAAATTTGAGTAAAAACTTAAGGAGATAAGTTGAAAATACAAATTGAAAAAGTAGTTTTATTATTTTATTATTTTTTAATATTTTTAATTTTTTACTCCAAAAATGGCGAATCATCCCCCATGGTTGACATCATTATTTTTAATCCTATTGTTTCTTATAAAGTTTATTTTGATTGTACATTTTTCTTAGGAGTCCCATTTTAGACCTTAAAATTCCCCTAATGAGACTTGTACCAGCACTATCACAACTGTGGGGGAGCAGTCCTCAACATCTTCAGTTGGAGGAGCCAACCTATTGGAGGGAGAAGCCCTTACAACCATACAAGATACTTCAAAATTTCATCAAGGTATGCCTAAATTTTCATCTCCTATTGTTTCAACAAATCATATGGAGGATTGTATACCATTGCATACTGCTCATTTGGAACAACATGATTGCACTGTGCTGTGCAACCTTGAATTGATCAAGGAAGGGATGAAACATCACCCTATTGGACCACTGATGTGCTGCACACCACATGTGAGGTTGGGGTGTGAATTATTGGAGGAGGGGATGAAATTTGTCCCAAACAAATTGATGTAAAACCATATGTTCATCCTTGAGTTGAGACATGAGACAGCCAAAACACCATGGAAGAGAATTACAACGCTGTTAAGAGGTAGCAGTGAGGAGGTTTTTCCTTCATCCCACTTGGGATCCTTGTGAATTCAAGATGATAATTGGTGTGAGATATTTTCTAGGAGATCTCCAAGGAGTTGAATTTCAGCATCCCATGGAATGCAAGAAGGAAAATCTGATTTGGAAGAAGGGTAGTTTCCTTTGGAAGGGTACCATGGTTGATCATGATGGGAGGCACTCACATTGGGAGGAATGGGAGTGGATGGAGAGCAAGAAGCTGGTAAGATACTTTCAAATATATGACACTAGGAAACAGGAGGCTTGGCTGTGCTGGCTACTCTTGAAGGAGTTTGGCCATCATGGGACATATCCTTTTTCCAAGGGTATGTGGATGGAAGGGACTTGGTAGGGTACTTGCATCATGGGGTAGCAAGGAGTGTGGATGCATTATGATGATGTGATCATTATGTTTTCACCACATGGGTTGTATGATGGAGGTATGAGGAGGCAGCAAAGGATTTTTTTGCTTTGGAGGATTGGGAGAGAGCAAGGCCAGATTTGCTCTCACACTTGGCATGATGCTGTAGGAGTAGGAGATGGCACTATCATGGTGCAAGGAGGCTACTCCTTAGCTTTAGATGATCTGGAAGTAATTCCACCTTGGAAGGAACTTCTTGTATGTAGCAACATTATGGGAGGAGTCTTTGACATGGAGCATGTCAAAGAATGGATTTATGAGTTGGCAGGAGCCTATTTGCATAGGCCAACAACGCTATCACTTTAGGGCAGGGACTTAGTGATGGAGTGTCCCCAGGATCACTTCACATTTGATGCACTTGGTGGACAAGGAGGAGGTGAGAATGATAGAGTAGTGGATGGATTCAGCTGTTGGTGTGGCATGTTCTTCTTAACTTGGATTTCCAAGCATAAGAAGGAGGATCTTCCTGCAGCATATGGTTCATTCCTCTTCATAGGAGTATGTTATACCACTATGGAGGACTCATTTATGGATCTTATCATCATCTTACTTTCATTATATGGTAAGAATTCTGTTTTTTCATTTATGGATTGTCCAACACAATATTTGCATGCTCTTACCATTTCTTTGCATTGCATTGTTCCATAAAGGGACAAGCTTTTCTTTGGGCTCCATGGACCATTTTTGGCCAGCTATTATGATGGAGACAACCACCTATTGTATGATTTTTGGAAAGTGTTTGGTTACTTCTTGTATTCTCAGTTGATATATTCATCCATTTACTATTTTCTAGTAGATGTGAGGACTTACACAACTAGCCATTTGTCGAGACACAGCTTGCCTTGCTATTTTCTGAAGCTGCAGTGGGGAAGACTACGCTGTGACCACTTGGGAGACTGTTAGTACCTTCTAGCACCACACGAAACCTTTAGTATTTATTTCATTTTGATGCTAATCATGAGCCCATTTTCTAATGTTTTTCTTTCCTTTATGGGGATCATGATTGGGGGAAAAGCACATTGGGTGGATGTGTTCTTTGGGAGGAGGATCCCCACACTTTCTGCATTACATGTTCTAAGGGGAGCATGGGAGGAGATATGGCCACTACAGAAAAATATTTGTTTCTTTATGAGGAGGGCCATGAGATGGATGGGATGCCATATGGTGGTGATTTCTTATCCATCATGTATGAGATGGTTTGGGCCATCTTGGTTCACAACGTTGGAAAAGGGATCTTTGGAGATCTAATTTCCTTCTTTCCATTTGAGGGAAACATTATTGCAGCCCAAGATCATCAAATTATCTCCACTTATTTTAATTGGAGAGGTGGACAGCGTGGGGAATGCCACTTTGTCTACCATGTTCAGAATTTCAGCCCACCTACTTTGCAAGAGCTCAAGGTGGAGGAGGATTTTCAGGAGTTGCCATGTTGGGAGGCAACTCATTTTCTATGGATGATAGCTTGGGGATGGGAGATTCATATGGGGATGGTATATCCCATTATATATCAGATCACATGCCTCAAGAAGGCCTTTATACCACCCATTTTTTCCTCCATTGATATCTTACTGTCACATAATGATAGCTATTTGGGGTGTTCACCAAAAACTAGCTTGTTTACTTGGAAGGGGCAACTTGGAGATATATTGATGATGCAGCACCTTGATCCTTGGAGGATTTTATCTTATGAGGTTTCTACAGGGGGAGAAGAGGATGCTCTTTAGTTCTATCCTGGCAGTTGCTTGAGGACAAGCAACATTTGGGAGGGGAGGACTGTAATATTCCAAAATTTGCATGCAGCAAATTGGAATATTAAATTTTGCTAATATCACTTAGGAGATGAATAAAAGGGTAAGGAGGCCCATGAATTTCAGAAATAAGGATAAAATCATTCATAGTGTGTAAAGGGATCATAATTCCAGCTGGATTTTACACTCTCATGTGTGAACAGGGACATTTTGCTTGTGGACAAGGCCAAGTTTGACCAAATCAACAACATAAATGTAGGAGGAGTGGATCAGCAAATAAAAGAGCTCAATGTGAATGTGTTTCAGCCTAGATAGCTACATGTGAGCTGGATTAAATACCCTTAGGTGTGAAAAGGGCTGAAGCAAGTTGAAGAGGTCAACCTTGACCAAATCAAACATTGCAGTTTAGAGGAGTGGCTCTAAAGAAGTCACAACGCAATTTTGGAGGGAGATTGTTTGTGTGATGGTGGAAACCCTATTGAGTGGGGCCCAAGGTGAGAAGGCTCACTTATTTTATAAGGAAGAGTATGGAATCCATTTGGAGGTTAGCTTATGTATTACATTTTTATGTCTGCTTAGAGTCTTGGCTCTCCTAGCTGTTTAGCTAAGATTGCCGGTGTTGTTCAACACTAAGGTATTCATGTTCAGGAATCCCTTCTCTTCCCTCTGAGGAGCTCTCAGGAGGGATTCGATCTTTCATTACACACATACAAAATGTGTTCCAAGCTTCAGTATTCAATTTCAGCGTAGTTTCTGTAGGAGGTTGTGTTGAGTTGCAGGGTGTTGCAGTGGAGGGTTGAGAAACCCACTTCTGAGTTGGTTTTGCATAGGAGGGAAGTTTCCTTCCATTGGAAGATCAGTTTGGAGAATCATTGGGATGATATCAGACCTTTGGTAGTAGGAAAACACATTACCATCACCTACAACATGATTCCATCCTAGAATTGCGTTATTTCTGCAAGGCAGTTTCAAGAGTGTCTCTTGTGGCTCTTTCAGGGAGTTTTCCTATGATTGGAGAGTTGTTGCTTCCATGGGGAAGGCCTTTGATAATATCTGCATCATATTTATATTCTTACAGCCTTCTATACTCCTGTGCTTTAATTTGCAGTGATTATTCATTCATACTTCTAAAAATCACCATTTGTATTCAGGGTGAATTCCTAGAAACCCTTCCCGGGTTCTCTAGTTTTTGTATAAAGGAGACTAGATCTCATTTTTCTAAGCATATTGTTTAATATAATATTAGATATATTTTTCTCTTCCATTTATGTGTACAAACCCTCTTTAAAACTACGCAGTCACTTTTATGCAGAATTTCCTGTGTTTCAGTGTTTGGGGTTTTAGCCTTTTTAAGAAATCCTAGGTGTGGGAGGCCTGTTTAACCCACCTAGTTTGATTTGTTTCAGCTCTATTCTTGGATTTAGGTTGTATATTTATTGATAAATAGGATAAAAGAGTTAATTTCATTATTTTATAGCATATGTTGCTGGAAATGCATTTTTAGTGCATGCTTGCTGAGTAGTCCCGATTTTGGGATATTACAGTGGTATCAAAGCAAGAACCTTGGCTCAGCCTGTGGACATCAAGACAAGTGCTATAGAAGAAAGATAAAGGCTAGAATGATGGGAAGGATGAGCTTTCTCTCATCACTTTTCAGATCCAGTAATAACCTCTTCGAGGAGGTTGAACAAGAAGAAGAAAAAAAGAGCAGTGAGACTTCTAGAGAGTTTCAAGAGGAGGAAGAGCCATGCACTTCCTGTGATCAGAAGAGGATACCAGTGTTGCATAGAGATCCAAAGCATTGGAACATATCCTTTCCTTTTGAGAGGAAGGAAAAATTGCCGGAATATGGAGGACACTTGGATCACATGATTCTAAGTGAATACCTTGTTGGGTACAAATCCCAACCTAGATCCTTCAAGGAGACTCTAGATTTCCCTCAGTTCATTCATTTGGAGGAAGAAAGAAGACCTTATGGCCAAGGAAGGATCAGGGGCAATAGGCTTTTATTTTCTACTTTTGATGGGTCATCTGTAGCAAGGGTTTGGGCAAGGAAACTTGATGCATTCTTCCTACTACATCCGGTGGTAGAAAGGGAGGCTATAGAGATTGCAACGCTACACCTAGAGGGTGAAGCTAAGATTTGGTGGTTAAACCATTTGAGCCATGCAAGAGTGGTTACTTTTGCTGGATTTACTCAAAGGTTGATTGAAAAATTTGTTGAAGGAAAATTAGAGGAGAAGAAGCCCTCACCTCCAGTGGAGGAGAATTGTACCAGTGCTGTCATAACTGTGGGGGAGCAGTCCTCAACATCTTTAGTTGGAGGAGCCAACCTATTAGAGGGAGAATCCCTTACAACCATACAAGATGCTTCAAAATTCCATCAAGGTATGCCTAAATCTTCATCTCCTATTGTAACAGCAAATCATATGGAGGATTGTATACCATTACATACTGCTCATTTGGAACAACATGATTGCACTACACTGTGCAACCTTGAATTGATCAAGGAAGGGATGAAACATCACCCTAATGGACCATTGATGTGTTGCACACCACATGTGAGGTTGGGGTGTGAATTCTTGGAGGAGGGGATGAACTTTGTCCCAAAAAAATTGATGCAAAACCATATGTTCATCCTTGAGTTGAGACATGAGATAGCCAAAACACCATGGAGGAGAATTACAGCGTTGTCAAGAGGTAGCAGTGAGGAGGTTTTTCCTTGAGCCCACTTGGGATCCTTATGGATTCAAGATGATCATTGGTGTGAGATATTTTTTAGGAGATCTCCAAGGAGTTTCATTTCAGCATCCCATGGAATGCAAGAAGGAAAATCTAATTTGGAAGAAGGGTAGTCTCCTTTGGAAGGGTACCAAGGTTGATCATGATGGGAGGCACTCACATTGGGAGGAATGGGAGTGGATGGAGAGAAATAAGTTGGTAAGCTACTTGCAAATATATGACATCGGGCAGCAGGAGGCTTGGCTACGCTGGCTACTCTTGAAGGAGTTTGGCCATCATGGGACATATCCTTTTTCCAAGGGTATTTGGATGGAAGGGACTTGGTAGGGTAATTGCATCGTGGGGCAGAAAGGAGTGTGGATGCATTATGATGATATGACCATTATGTGTTCACCACATGGGTTGTATGATGGAGGTATGAGGAGGCAGCAAAGGCTTTTTTTGCTTTGGAAGATTGGGAGAGAGCAAGGGCAGATTTTCTCTCACACTTGGCATGATGTTGTAGGAGTAGGAGATGGCACTATCATGGTGCAAGGAGGCTACTCCTTATCTTTAGATGATCTGGAAGTACTTCCACCTTGGAAGGAACTTCTTGTATGTAGCAGCATTATGGGAGGAGTCTTTGACATGGAGCATGTCAAAGAATGGATTTATGAGTTGGCAGGAGCCTATTTGCATAGGCCAACAACGCTGTCACTTTGGGGCAGGGACTTAGTGATGGAGTGTCCCTAGGATCACTTCACATTTGATGCACTTGGTGGACAAGGAGGAGGTGAGAATGATAGAGTAGTGGATGGATTCAACTGTTACTGTGGATGTTCTTCTTAACTTTGATTTCCAAGCATACGAAGGAGGATCTTCATGTAGCATATGGCTCATTCCTCTTCATAGAAGTATGTTATACCACTATGGAGGACTCATTTATGGATCCTATCATCATCTTACTTTCATTATATGATAATAATTCTATTTTTTCATTTATGGATTGTCCAACACAATATTTTCATGCTCTTACCATTTATTTGCAGTGCATTGTTCCACAAAGGGACAAGCTTTTCTTTGGGCTCCATGGACCATTTTTGACCAGTTATTATGATGGATACAACCACCTATTGTATGATTTTGGGCAAGATTTTGGTTACTTCTTGTATGCTCAGTTGATATATTCAGCCATTTACTATTTGCTAGTAGATGTGAGGACTTACACAACTAGCCATTTGTTGAGACACAACTTGCCTTGCTATTTTCTGAAGCTGAAGTGGGGAAGACTGCACTGTGACCACTTGGGAGACTGTTGGTACCTTCCAGCACCACATGAAACCTTCAGCCTTTCTTTCATTTTGATGCTAATCATGAGCCCATTTTCTGATGTTGTTCTTGCCTTTATGGGGATCATGATTGGGGGAAAAGCACATTGGGTGGATGTGTTCTTTGGGGAGGAGGTTCCCCACACTTTCTGCATTACATGTTTTAAGGGGAGCATGGGAGGAGATATGGCCACTACAACAAAATATTTCTTTCTTTATGAGGAGGGCCATGAGATGTATGGGATTCCATTTGGTGGTGATTTCTTATCCATCATGTATGAGATGGTTTGGGCCAGCTTGGTTCACAACGTTGGAAAAGGGATATTTGGAGATCTAGTTTCCTTCTTGCCATTTGAGGGCAACATTATTGCAGCCCAAGATTAGAAAATTATCTGCACTTATTTTAAGTTGAGATGTGGACAGTGTGGGGGAGGCCACTTTGTCTACCATGTTTAGAATTTCATCCCACCTACTTTGCAGGAGCTCAAGGTGGAGGAGGATTTTCAGGAGTTGCCATGTTGGGAGGCAACTCATTTTTTATGGATGATAGCTTGGGGATTGGAGATTCATATGGGGATGGTAGATTCCGATATATATCAGACCACATGCCTCAAGAAGGCCTTTATACTACCCATTGTTACCTCCATTGATATCTTACTATCACATAATGATAGCTATTTGGGGTGTTCACCAAAAGCACCAAAAGCTAGCTTGTTTACTTGGGAGGGGAAACTTGGAGATATATTGATGATGCAACACCTTGATCCTTGGAGGATTTTATCTTATTATTTTTCTACAGGGGGAGAAGAGGATGCTATTCAGTTCTATCCTGGCAGTTTCTTGAGGACAAGCAACATTTGGGAGGGGAGGACTGTAATATTCCAAAATTTGCATGCAACAAATTGGAATATTAAATTTTGCTAATATCACTTAGGAGATGAATAAAAGGGTAAGGAGGCCCATGCATTTCAGAAATAAGGATAAAATACTTCATAGTGTGTAAATGGATCATAATTCCAGCTGGATTTTACACTCTCATGTGTGAACAGGGACATTTTATGTAATATTCCAAATTTGGAACAACTAGCAAGTCATGACTGGAAAACGCATTTTCTAGGAATGAATGCTACAGGATTTGAAACAAAGTCCTGGATCCATTATATCAATGCATCTAAGACTGAAATCCAAGAGCTGGCTCAAAATAAATCTCTATAGGTGGGTTAAACAAGTCTCCCACACCTAGTTGTCTTGAGAAAGTGCCCACTGATGGGACTGCAGAAAATGTAAGCACATGCAATGGAATAACAACATTATTTTATATCCATGAACACATGAAGATCTAAATAGCCAAAAAATGATGTTATAGCAGTAAATAAAGTACAAATCCTTGAGGAAACAATCTCTCAAGCAAGGCAATGCAAGCCTCAACAACACATGTACAAGGAATTGGAGAATACTATTGTATAAGTATAAACCTAGGCTATGACTGCGCAGTTTATAAGAGATAGTACTGCATAGATGATATAAATACAAGGATATGACAATATATGTCTAAAATAACTTTGGGAGTAAGCTCTCAATCCCTGAAAACAATAATACAACAATCCTGGGAATGATTGATTGGAATATACAAAATGGCAAAAATGTCGGAGTTGCTGGGCAGCAGCTACAACTCAAAACTAGAACTGGATGGAGATGGATGAATATGATGATCAATCTGAAGTAGACCTCCTCCAATGGATCTTCCAAGTGAAAGGCTAATCCTATCACTGAAGATCTCACCCTCCAATCAACACTGCAATCCCTCACTCCAAGTGCACTCTGAGAATAACGTAGTCTAAGAGGGTAACTGCGTTGTAGGTGGAATAGAAAGTGTTGGCCAAGTGCCAAGATATGAAATGAGCTCTAATTCCTTCCTCACTGATCTCCCAAAGGAAAGAAGGCCCCCTCCTCTGGAAAAAAAGCCAAGGAATGGTGTTGTGGAACCTCCACTGCAACACCCTACAACATAATGTTACACTTGAGCAAAAATAACGTTGTGGCTGAAGGAATGGCTTTGGCCTTGAGCTTGGATGTGGAGAAATGAAGTGCAATCCCTCAAGAGGCCTCTCAAGAAGGAGAAGAACTCCTAAACAAGAATCCCTTGTGCTAAACAACACCGCAACTCAGCTAAACAGTCGGGATTGCAAATAGTCTAAGAAGAAAAGAAATAAATAATCATATGCATGAGTAACAATGGTTGCCTTTCCCTCATTTAAAAAAAAATGAGAGCTCCCTCTCCATGGGTCCCACTCTTTATGGTTTCCTCCGTCAAGGAAACTTCCCTCCTTTTTCATCGCGCTATCCCACAAGATGCTCTCCACCTCCTACCTATGCGATGTTTGACTTGGTCAAACTTGACCTTGTCTTCTTGCAAATGTCTCCTTTCACACATGAGGGTGTGAAATCTAGTTCCACTAATGATCCCCTTTCATACTAAGAGGGATTTCATCCATGTTTTTATTGTGTTTGGTCCTCCTCACCCAATTATTCAACTCCTAAGTGAAATTAACAAAATTTAATATTCCCATTTATTGAAGGAAAAATTTGGAATATTATAGTCCTCCCCTCCCAAATGTTGCTTGTCCTCAAGCAATTGCAAGGATAGAACTGAGAAGTTGCTCCCAAGGCATGGAGACTGAAACGTGTTGGGAAAACATCTTCCCGAAATGGATCCTCTATCCCCAAGAAATCATCCAAACAAAATAAGTCACCTCCCAACATGGCAACTCATGGAAATCTCCTTCCACCTCAAGCTCCGGAAATGAAGGTGGGCTGAAAATATGAATATTGTAAAAAGCATAGCCTAACCCATGCTGTCGTCCTCTCCACTCATGTTGAGTGTAGAGTATGTGCTGATCTTGGGTTGAAAAAGTATTGCGGATCTCATGAGGCAAAATGAAGAACAATCCTCCAAGGATATCTCCTCCAACATTGGAGAACAAGCTGGCCCAAAACAATCCATCCATGATGAATATGACATGGTCATCATAGAGTATCATAGTGAGAATTTTGCTGCAAGTTTTACATGATGATGCATGATACAAACAATATCTCAAGAGGACACAACACAATTCCATCCACTGCAACTTTAGAAAATAGTATGGCAAGTAACATACAAAAATCATCACATCTACTAATGAATAGTAAATGGTTGAATGTGTTAAAAATACATGATCAAGTACTTGCCCATGGTTATACAATGGATGGTTAAAAAACTCATGGCCCACCTTGAAAGAGAACAAATATGTCGCTATGGTGGCCATACCTCGTCTCGTGCTCCCATTAGAACATGTAGTGTAGAAAATGTGGGAATCCTCTCCCTTCAAGGACACATCCAACTCATGTGTCAATCTCCCAATCATGCTCTAAAAAAGAATAGAAATAATATTAGCAAATGAAGACATGATCAGTACAAGAATGAAGGAAATAATTATGGCTTCATGTGATGCTTGAAGGTACCAATAGTCTCCTGAGTATGTACATCGCAGTTTTACAAACTGTTGCTTCAAAAATTTACATGGAAAAATGTTTCTTGTTACAAGGTTAATCATGTATGTCATCATGTGGCAAATAGATACATGTAAGGAGAAATTTTTTTCTTGAGGCCACATAAAATATGGCTGCCTCCATCATATAGTTTGGCCCAACATTGATCATGGAGCAATGTGAAAAGCTTTCCCTCCTATGAAGCAATGCACTGCATAGTAATGGTAAGAGTATGCAAATCAATAAATGTAAAAACAGACTTCTTACCATATGTCGGAAGTAAGATGGTACATGGATCCATGAGTGAGTCCTCCATAGTGTTTTGGCATACTATGAAGAGGAATGAACTATGTGCTGCAAGAAGGTCATCCTTCCCATGCTTGGGTATCCAAGTCAAGAAGAATATATCATAGTGATGGATGCCTCCATCCACTTCTCTACCATCCTCACCTCCTCCTTTTTCACCAAGTGCATCCAATTTGAATTGATCCTGGGGACACTCCATCCATAAGTCCCTGCTCCAAAGTGACAGCGTTATGAGCTCATGCAAATAAGCTCCTGTTAATACAAAGCTATGTTCTTTGACATGCTCCTTGTCAAAGACTCCTCTAGTAATGCTGCTGTAAACATGGAATACCTCCCAAGATGGAAGTGTTCCTTGATCATCCAAGGCCAAGGAGTAGCCCTTTTGCACCATGATATTTACCTCTCCTACTCCTGCAACATCACACAACTAGGAAGAGAAAATCTGCCCATGCTCTCTCAAGAACAACTCAAGCAACCACCGTGCTTGCTGCCTCCTTGTGCTTCCATCATACAACTCATGTGATAAAGACACAATTAATGAATTAATATCACATCAACACCATGAATCCATACTCCATGTTGCCCAATGATGCAAGCATCCTGCCACTGCTTCTCCATCCCCATCCCCCTAGGAAGAGGACATGCCAAGTGATGGAAAAACTCCTTCAAGAGGAGCCAGCGCAGCCAGGCCTCCTGCTGCCTGGTGTCATATATTTACAAGTAGCTTCCCAGCTCCTTGCTCATCAACCACATCCACTCAATCACTTGTGGATGTATTTTCCTTCTCTTTCCCTTGGTACTCCTCTCATGAGGGCTACCATTCTTCCAAACCAATTCTCTATCTTTGCATCCCATGAAAGTTTGGAATGCAGCTCTTTGGATACCTCCTAGAGAATATCTCTCTCCCATGACTATGTTGAATCCCTAAGGATCCAAAAATGATGAAGGTAACATCTCTCCTCCACCACTAGCTGGCAATGTTGTTAATCTTGCCAAGGATGTAATGGTTGTGTCATACTCCAACTTAAGGATGGTTTCATGAGTTTTCATAGGAGTGTCATGGTTTGTTTCACCCTCCAAAAGTTCACACCCCAACCTCAAGGATTGTGTGCAACTCAACCAAGGTGCATGAGGATGATGGTTCCTCTCCTCCTTGAACCATTTTCACAGCGTAGTGCAATCATGCTGCTCTAGATTAGTAGTGAGATTTGACCCTTGGTCATGCAAAAGAAAATTCCCACAACTACCAAAAGAATTTGCTAAAACATAAGATAGTGGAAATTCCTTCATACCTTGATGAGATTTGGGAATCTCTTGTAGGGCTGCAAGATTTCCTTCCTCCAATGTGTTGGCTACCCCAAATGTTGCTGCCTATGGCTGCTCCTCCATGAGTGTAACAATGTCATTACAAGTCTCCTCAAGTGGTGGTGTGAGCTTTTCCTCCTTTGTTCTTTCTCCATCAAAGGTTTTGATCAACCTTTGAGTGAACTCTGCAAAATTTTTCACCCTTGCATGGCTCAAGTGGCTAAACCACAAAACATAGGCTCCACCCTCCAAGTGCAGCACTGAGATTTCAACGGCTTCTTCCCTTGCTATAGGATGTAGTAGGAAAAATGCCTCCAACTTCCTCACCCAAGATTTTGCTATAGATGACCCATCAAAGGTATAAAAAAGAAATCTATTGCCTTTGATTTCTCTTTTGCTACAGGGTCTCTTCTCTTCCTTAAATTGGATGAAATGTGGAAAAGCTAGAGTCTCCTTGAAGGCTCTAGGTTGAGATTTGTACTCAACAAGGTAATCACTTAGAGTTTGATGATCCAAGTGTCCTTCATGCTTGTCTTCTTCTCGATGAGAATAGGAAGTGCATGGTCCTTCCTCTTCTTCTTGTTCCTCCTCTTTGGAGAGGCTCTTCTTATTTATGAACAATGATGAGAGTAATCTCACCTTCTTCAAAATTCTGATCTTCTTGGGTTGAGACCCACAGGTTGAGCCAAGAAAGTGGCTCTGATACCACTGTAGTATTCCAAATTTGGAACAAATAGCAAGGCATGACTGGAAAACGGATTTTCTAGGAATGGCTGCTAGAGGATTTAAAACCAAGTCCTGGATCCCTTATATCAATGCTTCTAAGACTGAAATCCAAGATTTGGCTCAAAATAAATCCCTTTAGGTGGGTTAAACAGGTCTCCCACACCTAGTTGTCTTGAGAAAGTGCCCACTAATGGGACTGAAGCAAATGTAAGCACATGCAATGGAATAACAATGTTATTTTATATCCATGAACACATGAAGATATAAATAGCCAAAAAATTATGTTATAGAAGTAAATAAAGTACAAATCCTTGAGGAAACAATCTCTCAAGAAAGGCAATGCAAGCCTCAACAACACATGTACAAGGAATTGGAGAATACTGCTGTATAAGTATAAACCCAAGCTATGAATGTGTAGTTTATAAGAGATACTACTACAGAGATGATATCAATACAAGGATATGACAATATATGGCTCAAATAAATGGGGGATAAAGATCTCAACCTCTGAAAACAATAATACAACAATCCTGGGAAGGATTGGCTAAAATATACAAAATGGAAAAAATGCCGGAGTTGTTGGGAAACAACTGCAACTCAAAACTGGAACTGGATGGAGATGGCTAAATATGATGATCAATATGAAGTAGACCTCCTCCAATGGATCTTACAAGTGAAAGGTTGATCCTATCACTGAAGATCTCACCCTCCAATCAACACTGCAATCCCTCACTGCAAGTGCACTCTGAGAATAATGCAGTCTAAGAGGGTAATTGCGCTGTAGGTGGAATAGAAAGTGTTGGCAAAGTGCCAAGATTTGAAATGAGCTCTAAATCCTTCCTTACTGATCTCTAAAAGGAAATAAGGCCCCCTCCTCTAAAAAAAAAGCCAAGGAATGGTGTTATGGAACCTCCACTGCAACACCCTACAACACAACATTACACTTGAGCAGAAATAACGTTGTAGCTGAAGGAATGGCTTTGGCCTTGAGCTTGGATGTGGAGAAATGAAGTGAAATCCCTCAAGAGGCCTCTCAATAAGGATAATAACTCCTAAACAAGAAACCATCATGCCAAACAACATTGCAACTCATCTAAACAACCGAGACTGTAAATAGTCTAAGTAGACAAGAAAACAATAATCATATGCATGAGTAACAATGGCTGCCTTGCCCTCCTTTTAAACAAATGAGAGCTCCCTCTCCATGGGTCCCAATCTTTAGGATTTCCTCCATCAAGGAAAATTCCCTCCTCTTTCACTGCATTGTCCCATAAGATGCTCTCCACCTCTTACCTTTGCGCTATTTGACTTGGTCAAACTTGACCTTGTCTTCTTGCAAATGTCTCCTTTCACACATGAGGGTGTGAAATCTAGTTCCACTGATGATCCCATTTCATACTAAGAGGTATTTTATCCATGTTTTTATTGTGTTTGGGCCTCCTCACCCAATTATTCAACTCATAAGTGAAATTAAAAAAATTTAATATTCCCATTTATTGAAGGAAAAGTTTGGAATATTACATTTTGCTTGTGGACAAGGCCAAGTTTGACCAAGCCAACAACATAAATGTAGGAGGAGTGGATCAGAAAATAAAATATCTCAATGTGAATGTGGTTTAGCCTTGATATCTATATGTGAGCTGGATTAAATACCCTTAGGTGTGAAAAGGGCTAAAGCAAGTTGAAGAGGTCAACCTTGACCAAATCAAATAACGCAATTTAGAGGAGTGGCTCTAATGAAGGTACAACATAGTTTTGGAGGGATATTGTTTGTGTGATGGTGGAAACCCTATTGAGTGGGGCCCAAGGTGAGAAGGCTCACTTATTTTATAATGAAGAGGATGGCATCCATTTGGAGGTTAGCTTATGTATTACATTTTTATGTCTACTTAGACTCTTGGCTCTCCTAGCTGTTTAGCTAAGATTGCCGGTGCTGTTCAGCACTAAGGTATTCTTGTTCAGGAATCCCTTCTCTTCCCTCTGAGGAGCTCTTGGGAGGGATTTTATCTTTCATTCCACACATCCGACATTGGTGCCAGGCTTCAGTCTTCAGTTTCAGCGCAGTTTTTGTAGGAGGTTGTGTTGAGTTGCAGGGTGTTGCAGTGGAGTGTTGAGAAACCCACTTTTGAGTTGGTTTTGCATAGGAGGGAAGTTTCCTTCCATTGGAGGATCAGTTTGGAGAATCCTTGGGATGATATCAGACCTTTTTCAGTAGGCCAACACATGACCATCACCTACAGCGTGATTCCATCCTGGAATTGCGTTATTTCTGCAAGGCAGTTTCAGCAATGTCTCTTGTGGCTCTTTCAGGGAGTTTTCTTGTGATTGGAGAGTTTTTTCTTCCATGGGGGAAGGAATTTGATCAGATATGCATCTGATTTATATTCTTACAGACTTCTATACTCCTGTGCTTCAGTTTTTAGTGATTATTCAGTCATACTGCTGAAAATCACCATTTGTATTCAGGGTGAATTCCTAGAAACCCTTCCCGGGTTCTCTAGTTTTTGTATAAAGGAGACCAGATCTCATTTTTCTGAGCATATTGTTTAATATAATATCATATCTATTTTTCTCTGCCATTTATGTGTACAAACCATCTTTAAAACTGTGCAGTCACTTTTATGTAGAATTTCCCGTGTTGCAGTGTTTGAGGTTTTAGACTTTTTTAGCAATCCTAGGTGTGGGAGGTCTGTTTAACCCACCTAGTTTGATTTGGTTCAGCTCTATTCTTGGATTTAGGTTGAATATTGATTGATAAAGAGGATCCAAGAGTTAATTCATTATTTTATAGCATATGTTGCTGGAAATGCATTTTTAGTGCATGCTTGCTGAGCAGTCCCAATTTTGGGATATTACAGGAAGACCTAGATTGGTTTTGAATGATGTGTTTGATGATATCCCACATTATTGCTTGGAATATGGCACAAGGGTGACTAGGTGAAGAGAGATTTGGCTCAACCATGTCTATAGTCAGGTGGAATGTGGAAGTCCGAAACCTGGTTGCATTTTTCTTATGGAAATAAGAGATATTTTCTTCTTGTATTGATTTGTAAATATTCTTGTTATCATGTGGATGCTATGGTTGATGTATTTATGTGCTTATTATGATGGTTATAAGCATGTTTTTATAAGTGATGATGTATGTCTCTCCCCATGCTTTTACTTGCAAAATAATTCACAATGTATCAATGGTCAAATAGATGGTAATGATGTAAGGGAAAAAATTTTCTTAGTGATTCGCAGATAAGTATGAGAGCCCTATGCTTATATATGTTGTTTACAACTATAGCTTTCATATTTGTGACATGTTTGAAAAATTTTCAGTCACGGTTGGGGATGGTCGGGCTTAGCATTGGATTTGGTTTTTGGCTTATTAGCCTTTTCATTAAGTGTTCAATGGATTCTAGAAGTTATAGCAAGTTCTGGGCAGTTGCCAAAATTATGGGCTAAAAAAGTGCCTTAAATCACGTGGACTCTGGCACTGGAAAAAGTCCCTCGACGTAGGCATGCAGGATTATTCATGCATCAAAAGCCTCCCAAACATAGCCATGAAGGCTTGTGAATGTGTCCAAAGGTCCAATATCTCAAAATATCAGTGGGACCCAAGGGAAAGATGCCTAAATGGTTGGGTTGGCTCCTGGGTGTGTTATTGTTTATGTACAATGTTTGTGTGATGTATTTCCATCGATTATAATTCCTTAAGGTCACCTAGGAGGTTTAATCTCATCATAGTAGCCTCTCGTTGCATGTTTACCCCGGTTTGCTAGTTACTTGGGTAGATGTGGGAGGAGGGTGTTACAAAGTGGTATCAGAGCATGGTTCAACCCTCAGACTGAATGGGTGGTGTGTTGGTCATGCATTTATGTTGGTTACATTGTGTTCCTTATGCTTGTAGTCCATGTTATTGTTTCATTTGCATGGTGTCAGTCATGGTTGTATTGATGTCAAAATGTGAAAGAGGATGTTGGTTTTGAGAAGTGATCATCATGAGTGCTAGTCAATTATGCATTTGTTCTGCATGTCAATGTCTATATGTTGTTAGGAATGCATTTTCATGGTTAATATTGTTTTCCATGAGGTAATTTATGAATTTTAGGTCATCATGATGTTTTGGTATGTTATGATGATGATGTGTTGGTTGAGATAGAGTAGGAGATGGAGATCATCAAGTGAAGTTGCAGCACTAGAATTTGGATAAGTGTAAGTCGTCATACATGTTTTTAATGTTTGCCATACATGTATGTTAGTCAATGGATTTTTAAATACATTAGGGTTATATACATGGTTTTCATTTTATTTTTGTTGTGGTTATGTTATCACTCAGAAAAAATGAAGCATCATTTGACAAATTCCTAGCTGTTCATGTGTCAAAGGTTGGGTTATAGGATTCATTTTTCATTACTTGGTCAAGGAAATTTTTTAATTTTTCTTATTTAGACTATCCTAAGGTCTAAACCCATCCTCATTCAAATCCTCTCATGTCACATCAATCATAATTTTATGACATTTTTCATTTTCCAAGGCTTTAGCACTGAAAGGGTCATTTTAGCCAAGAAATCACACTTTCATAGCGAAATACACAGAGAAATTTCACTTTACACTATGGAACTGCTAGTACTTTTGTAGAGAAAATGCCCAGAAATGCACTAGGAATGCTATGAAAGTAAGGTTTCCTGTCTGTCATGTCAAATTAGCTGTTAGGTGTCAGAAAATTATTTGAAAAGGATAAGTTAGATGTCATTCGAGTCAGTTAGGGTAATGATTAAGGTACATAGTCAGGGCTGAAGTCATCATCACCATTTTAAGCATGTATGAGTCATCATTATGTTATGAGTGGTCATCGAACTTCAAAATATTTCCAAATTTAGTTATTTGTAATTCTCTATTCCTTCTTTGCGTGCTATTGAGCTCTAGAGATCTATTTCATTAAGCCCAAGTTGTGGCTGGTTTTTTCAAAGGATTGCATATGTCACTGATCAAGCGAGGCCGAGAAGACATTATCAAGCGAGGTAGAGAAGATTTCAAAGAACCATGGCTGAGAAAAGGAAGACAAATAAAGGTGGCCAATGTCTCCTATATGAGCCATTAGATATGAACCTAATAAATGAAGACAAAAAAGCTGTAGAAGTCTTTATAAGGACATGTTGTTTACAATTTTGTGAAAGACTACAAGGCTGCCATGTACAAGTTTCTAAGGAATTTTCCCTAAAATTAAAAGGAATAGCTACCAAAGTGGGAATGTTGAATCTCACTATTACATTAGAGATCATTGCAACAACAACAGGGATTCCAAGAGGACAAGAAAAATGGTTCAAAGGGTTCAAGTTCAACATGTAGGAGTTAAAAGAGTTTATCAAGCCAAAAAGCAATGAATTTGACTTTACAAATGCTATTCCAAGGAGCTGCATGAAGGAAAATTTCTCAAAGATTTTTAGCAAAAATGGCAGATAAAGTTCAAGAAAAATCTGAGGGAAGTGAAACTTCACTTTTTCATCATGGCTTAATAAAATTGTTGGTTTTAGATGAGTTACAAAGACTAGGCAGAGATTGGTCTTTGTTTGGTCTCAATCAGGTCTCCTAAACTGAGTTCATTTAATTGTCAACCAGGATTTGTAAACTGCTGAAGTGAAGTGTACTGTATGTACCTAGGTGCTTGTTTCCTAATGCGTTGTGTGTAGTGTTTTGTGATGTTTTTGGTCTTTTATGGTGATTTATGGTGTTTTTGGTCTTTTGGTGGTTTTATGTTCACAAGGAAAATGCCTAGAAAGTTGATGAAAATGAGCTAATGATTAAAAACAGAGTGGGTCCTAATTGATGGATAACAAATGGCAAATGCAATTGGAAACACTGAAGCTAAATCTAAACTATAACTAAATAAAAACAAAAGCTTGATAATGACTCTTAAGCAAATGATTCAAAACGCAAACTAAACTTAAGGAGTGATCACTAAGTATGCAAATCCTCTAAATAAACAGTGAAACAACTAACTTACAATGATGCAATACTTCGTCCTTGATTAGAGATTTGAAACATATTTAGAGGAAAACATTGTTATCATCATAAGATCTTCTATTCTAGAACTAGTTCCTATCTCTATTCTGCAATTTAATTGAATGTCACAAAACCTTTACTCAAAAGTTATTGATTTCTTTCCAAAGTAGTCTTTTGAGGAAGAGCTCTATTTATAAAATGATGAGGAAATTGCAGAGGTACTTCAGGCCTTAAAATGATGTTGTCTTCTGTTCATATGGTTATAGATCAATTATGGATTTTAGAACAAGAAGAAGTTTGTGAATAATGAAGGTTGTCTTGTTAATCTTAACAACTGAAGTAATCTATTGTGCAATGGATGACAATTTGAATATGAAGTGCAAGTGCAATGAGTTAATCTAAAAATGAACTTAAGATGCCACTAATCTAGAACAATGCTGAACTACAAGTCATCATCAAACTCAAAACAAAGTAGCTGAACATGAGTTAAATGCAATTAAACTCCGGAGTATCCTGACTATGCTATCATGCATTATTCTATGAAATTACACAATATGTTTGTCCATCATTAGTGATATTTTGGAAGAGTTCCTTCTTTTGGAAGAGGTCTTAGAAAAATTCTGACTGTGGAATTGAATGCAAATGCAAGCAAAAAGACTGAAAGCAATGAAAAACTAAGATATCATATCCATATCCTACTCGTCATTATGATGTTTTGGGCAAGCGTTTAAGAGCAAGAACAGAGATGATACTTAGTGCAAACACACAACTAAATCATTCATTATCACGGTCGTGTCTTGAACTTCTTAAGAATTTCTTGGAAGAGTTTCTTCTTGTGGAAGAGTGATTAGAACAAGTGTAACTGTGATAGTGAACAACAAAAACAACAACTAAATTCTACAGTACTATAGCCATTCATCATTCATCATTATAATCTTTTGGAAGAATTTCTTCTTGTGGAAGAGTTAGAATGAATATAACTACAGTAGCTAATTAAAAACAATTATGAATTCAACTCCTAATCCTACAATACTATAGTCATTTCCCATTCATAATTATAGTCTTTTGGAAGAGCTTCTTCTTGTGGAAGAGTTCGAATGAGTACAACTATAGTAGCTAATTAAAACAACTATTAATTCAAATGCAAAGTGTAAAGGCAACTAGAAGACTTATCTAATTTACGCAAAATAAATCCGTGCAAGAGGCAGGGGCCCTCTACCACCTGACGGAATTCAACTCCAAATTAAATCACACTTCAAAACAACACGGTCTGCTCCATTAAAGATGAAATAGTTTGAACATAACACTCTGCGTCTTCAGGAATGTAGCACAGAGTCTAAACAAAATCTAGCATCAAATCTAACATAAAATCTCTAACATAGCTCTCGGTCTCCCGAGTGTTTATAAAGAAAATGCACATAACAATACTTGCAAAAATTCAGGAACACTGTCTTTCCTTATCAGAATCACGTTAGGACTCTTTGAAGTGGATGCGTGAAGAGGAAAAGACATCTGGACTGAGACAGTCCTAATAGAAGTCTTCCTTTCTAAATGTGTTCCCACGTTCAAAACCATACCCAGAATTCGTTTCTTCCTCCATGATGAGCAACGAACCATGTAGACATGACGTGGATCATGCCCATATGCGGTTTTTCTCAAGAGACCACCTGGAACATACTCAAACGTGAAGGCAGCTGCAGAATCGCCGATTAGCTACGGAATGTCTGCATTCTGCAACTAGTTCCGGTCAAAATGCTTTACAATGGCAAAAATCACAAAATTTAGCAAGTCAGTCATGTAAATCATTCTAGAAGTAATTTTAACTATATTCATTGATCAATTGGGTCTAAGATAGCAATGGACAAGGGAAAATGAGGTAAAATGAGGTGAAAGAAAGCACAATTTTGAGGCTCAACATACCCCCACTGTTGTCTCTTTGCATGTCCTCATGCAAATTATCCTATGAATTCAGAGGCTTCTGCAAGGACATCTAATCCCCTTCTTCTCCTTTGTCTGGAAGCTAGAGGTCTTCTGGGTTTCCTGATAACAAGTTTGAACCTGAGGTTGGTGAGTGCCCTGATTAGCTTTTTGTTTCTTGTCTTCAACTTCTCAATGGTCTTCTCCACTTTGTCTATATGCAGAGATAAGGTTGAGTTCATATCAGTTTTGAGCTTGATTTGATCCTTGAGAATTTCATTTTGAGCTTGATTTGATCCTTGAGAATTTCATTTTCATTTTTGATGTGTCTATTCAGCAATTCCAACTCATATCTATCCCTCCTTAATATATCTATTTCAGACAGTGGAGGACTGGGGGTTCTCTCTCTGCTTTCTGAAGCTCTCCTCTCCAAAGTTTCCACATAGTCATAAATTTCCTGTTGAGCAGGGTCAACTTCAAGGGTTCCCTCATAAAAATCTTCTTCAACATCTTCTTCAATGGATGTTTCTTCATCTTCTATATTGATTACCCCTGCTTGCTTGATTAGTGTTTTCTTCAGTTTCCCTTTTAATCTGTGGCTTCTTCTAGGCTGAGAAGATCCCTCTCCTTTCTCCATGGCAGATTTCCTGATTACCTTTTCTTCCTTAAGTTTCCTCTTGATTTGAGTCAACTTCTCTAAAATGATTTCCTCACTGCTTTCTTGGACTGTTTTATCAATTTCAACTTCTGAA
Organism: Pinus albicaulis; assembly: GCA_034641835.2. Lineage (NCBI taxonomy): Eukaryota > Viridiplantae > Streptophyta > Pinopsida > Pinales > Pinaceae > Pinus > Pinus albicaulis. Next base: position 454,576,905 of record CM076580.1, on the reverse strand, counting down.
GCCCTCCATTTCCTACTTCTTCTTGTAGGCTGTGGTTCAGGTGATGGTTCTTTTGCTTCTTCAAAATGATTTCTTATTAAGAAATCATCCCATGTATCATTTGTTTTAGCTAGATGATGTTCAATCAATATTTTGACCAAACCATGATGATACAGGGTTGTCTCTAAAAATTGAACCCTTCTTTGAACACAGGCAGCCATCTTTTTCAGACTTTGAAGTAAGAAATATGGTAGGTTTAAGTCTTCTCCCAGAAAATGCATCATTAATCTAATGTGGTAGACATAAAATGTCCCATATCTACCCTCACATGTAATAAATTTTTGCAAAATAAGTAGTATGTTTCTCCATTTGTTTTTCAACGCAGAACTGGGAATTCCTTTCTTAAATACACTGACATCCATACCTGGTGATTTTAAAATTTGTTTCCAGGAGTCATTGTGGAATTCTCTATTTTTAAACCATCTCTCTCCAGTTCTGAGTAATCCTGTAGCCTCTGCAATGAAAACTTCAGTGACAGTAAATTTTACATCACCTACTTCAACTTCGGTTCCTTGAAATGATCTTGCAAATGTTTTAGTGACTTCCTTGTGGAAGCCATTAAATTTTTCCAAAAATTGAAGCCATCCTATTTGTTGTAACATTTCTTTGCATTGTGGGTAGCCTTCTAAATATTTCGAACCCACTGGTTCGGTTCTTACAATTAAACCCATTATTGATTCTTCAATGTTCAAATAAACACTCTTCTACCCACAAAAACAATGACTTTCACCTTTGAATTGAAAGGACTTCAAGTTCTAAATGAAAATAGCTCCAAACTTCATAATGACATACCTTTGATTGATAATGACAAATGCCTTTGAAACCTCGGACTGATATGCTTCTGTTGACAATTGAACTTTGGAGTGATATGCCTCTGTTTGATAATGAAAGCAGTTTCAAATTTCGAGCTGATATGTCTCTGATAGACAGTGGCAAATGGCTTCAAATTTCTTTTGTGCAATACCTCTGGCTCTTGGTAGCAAATGGTTTCGATTTTAACACTGCAACACCTCTGTCTTTTGGTAACAAAAGACTTCAAACTCCACACTGCTACAATTCTGTGTTTATAGTGAAAATGCTTCAAACTCCGTCCATAGTGATATTTTATCTGCCCACGGGATCAAGTGGCTTCAAGTCCTCACACTGTTATACTTCCAAATTTACCCTTCTGCTCTGCTCTGCGTTTACAATGCTCAATGCTATTCAAACTAATATCCTTTGGCTCTGCTCTCGGTGATAATAATATCTCCGACTTCGGAATGGAATGCCGGCTACAGGATGAAGTTATGGCAGTGGTCACGGAATGGAGTAGTGGAGTGAGGTGAAGGGATTGTATTAATGATTGAAGAGACGGCGGAGGATTTACGACGGCAGAGGAAATCATCATTGAATGATTTGGTTAAGAGACGTGGAGAATTCAAACACCTCGGCCTTTTTAGCCGCTTAAATGCTATCGGATATGAAATTTGAAATGGAAGATTTTAGTCCAAAGTCTGTGGAGGGTTTATTGGTATTGATCAACAAAAATAATTAAAATAACCTTTTCGAACAATCCATAACTAAACTATGCTAAACTTTTATGAAATGCCATTATAATTTAAACTTGTTACCTCTGCCTTTCATTTGATTTTTGTAGTCTTTGTCTTCTCTGCTCATCTTTGGAAGAGTCTTCATAATCTTCTTGATGCTTTTGATTCCTGGATACACTGAGTCACTTTTTTTCAATTCTAATGTCTTCTGATTGATGCCTTCAGGGTTTGTAGCTGCGGAAAGACTGTCTGGCTGCAGAAAGGCTGATCAGCTGCAGAATGTCCACTGAGCTGCAGAATGTTCCTGTAGAGCACTTTAATCATGAAAATGGAGTGTTTTTGGGAATATGGGTGAAATGTTATATGTTATGAATGGAGATGGATGATGGATTATGATCTGTATGAGATGGATGATGAAATGGAATGGATTCAGTTTATGAAATGGAATGAAAAGAACATAAGGGCTGTACTGCAATTCATGACATATTTTATTCACTTACAGCAAGATATCAAATTTTGTATTTTGACATGGAAATGAGATGGATGGAAGATGGAATGAGATGAATGAAATGTGGAATGGAGTGAAATATGAATGGTGGAATGAAATGAAGTATGAATGGATAAGTGAATGGAGTGAAATGAAATGAAATGAATCATAAGCACTATGGAACTGAACTTATGATTTTTTTGTAACAGCTGCTTGTAAAAACAAAAAAAAATGGGAAAAGTTAGAGTGTCAGAGAGACTCTGATTTTCACCCTATCTTTTCTGTATAAACATGCCAATCAATGATTGGTTTTCATGTTTATACCTTTATTTTTTATTTTTATTTTAGAAGAGAAATGCTTCAGAAAATTTAATCAAGTTGATGAAGAAGAGAGACTCTTCTTCATTAACTTCACATCATTGTCTTCTTGGAACTTCTTGACAAACTCTTCTCTTGAGAGTGGCTTATGGTATAGCTTCAGTCTATGACCATTCACAAGAAAAGTGACCTCTTCTTCATCTATAGTTCTGATTTTTACTGCCCCATTATCAAAAATTCAAACAATTTCATATGGCCCAAGCCAATGTGTCTGAAATTTCCCTTGAAAATCCTTGAATTTTGAATCAAACAAGAGAGCCCAGTCTCCCTCTTTGAATTTCTTCTCCTTGATGTACTTGTCATGCCATCTAGCCCTTTGTTGTTGGACTAGACTTGTTTTCTGAACTGCATCTTGTCTGATCTCATCCAACTCATTAATTTGCTCCAATCTATGCTTTTGTGCCTCTGTTAGATCAAGTCCTAGCTGAACTGCCATCTTGAATGTTTGAATTTGGAATTCTATAGGAAACAAAACTTGCTTTCCATAAACAAGCTCATAAGGAGTATGGCCTGTTGTGTTTCTCCATGTAGTTCTATAGGCCCACAAGGCTTCAGGGAGCCTATCTACCCAATCTCTTCTATGTAGATGAACAGTCTTTGTTAGGATTCCTTCAATGACTTTATTAGTGGATTCCACTTGACCATTTGCTTGTGGATGATAAGGAGTAGATGTTCTATGTCTGATTTTGTAATTTTCCATCATTTGCTCCACTAGCCTTGATGTAAATTGAGCTCCTTGATCTGTAACAATTTCCCTTGGGACACCAAAACGAGTGAAAATATCCTCAAAAAGAAAAGTAATTACAGATGATTCATTAGCAACAAGTAATGGTTTAGCTTCTACCCACTTAGTAACATAATCAGTGCAAACTAATATATATTTCTTTTGTCTTGATGTAGGACTAATAGGTCCTACAAAATCCAAAGCCCATTTTTCAAAAGGTTCAATGTGTACCTGAGGTTGTAATGGCATCTCACCTGAAGGAGAAGGTTTCCCTACCCTTTGGCAACTGTCACACCTTTTGACATACTCCCTTGCATATTTAAACAAGGATGGCCAATAATATCCTAAGTTAAGGATCTTATAGGCTGTCCTCTTATCTGCAAAGTGTCCGCCACAAGGTTCATTATGACATGCCTTGAGAATTTCAGGCATCTCATCTTCACGAACACACCTTCTAATAATCAAATCTGGACCTGTCTTGTACAACTCATTAGCGACCCATGAATATTTTGCACTATCATTAATGATTTTTCTTTTATCCCTTGCATTCATAATTGAAGGAAATTTTCCTGAAACTAAATAATTGGCAATATCAGCAAACCATGGAGTTTGAGCAGAGATTGCAAAAAGATATTCATCAGGAAATTGATCTTCAACCGGAGTGTCATCTTTGATATTTTGAATTCTAGACAGGAAATCAGCCACAGTGTTTTGTTTTCCAGGCCTATCTAGAATAGTAATGTTGAATTCTTGCAATAATAACAACCATCTTATAACTCTTCCATTAGTGATTGATTTATTCATTAAGTATCTAATGGCAGAATGATCAGTGTGAATAAAAGTTTCATAGCCTGTTATATAGTGTCTAAATTTGTTAATGGCATGAACAACAGCTAAAAACTCTTTTTCAGTTACAGTATAGTTTAACTCTGCAGGAGTCAATTTTTTACTGATATAATAGATGGCATAGGGAATTAAATCTTTCTATCCCAATACTGCTCCTAGAGCTGTATCGGAAGCATCTGTCGAGATATGAAAAGGTAACTTCCAGTTAGGTCCCCTTAATATAGGTGCTTCAGAAATTTTGGTTTTCAGGGTTTCAAAAGCTAACTGGCAATCAGAAGTCCACTTAAATTCACAATCTTCGGTGAGTAATTTGAAGAGAGGAGATGCTATTTTGGTGAAGTTTTCTATAAATCTCCGATAATACCCTGTAAATCCTAGAAAACTTCTAACATCTCTTTGACAACTTGGAATGGATAGGTTAGAAATGACTTCAACTTTCACCTCATCAACTCTAATCCCATCCCCTGAAATGTGGTGCCCTAAAACAATACCTTCAGTGAACATCATAAAACATTTTTCATGACTAAGAGAAAGGTTTGCTTCTTGACATCTTTTTAAGACTTTTTCCAAGTTTTCTAAAGCTTCTTCAAATGTGTCCCCATAAACTGTGAAATCATCCATGTACACCTCTACACAGTCATGTATCAGATCAGAAAAAATTCCTAATACTGCCCTTTGGAATGTTGCAGGTGCATTGCATAACCCAAATGGCAATACTCGGTAGGCATAGGTACCCCAAGGACAAGTAAATGTGGTTTTATCTTGGTCTTCAAGTGCTACTTTGATTTGATTGTAACCACTAAATCCATCCAGGAATGAAAAGTACTTTTTACCTGCTAATGTATCTAATACTTGATCTATGAAAGGTAAGGGAAAATGGTCTTTAAGAGTAGCTTTATTCAGTTCTTGGTAGTCAACACACACCCTCCATTTTCCATTTTTCTTAGGTACAATTACTAAAGGAGAAACCCACTGACTATCTGAAATAGGATAGATGAAATTAACATTTAATAATTTTTGCAGTTCTTCCTTGACAATTTCCCTAAGATTTGGATTCATCTGTCTTTGAGGCTGTCTGATTGGTTTGAAATTTGCCTCTATATAGATGTGATGAGTACAAGTCTTGGGACTTATCCCTTTCATGTCAGTGTATTCCCATGCATATGCAGAAGAATGTCTCTGTAATACTTTGACTAACTCTTCTTGTTGAAATTTTTCTAGGTTCTTATTTATATTCAAAGTTTTGCCTGGAAAAATTTCACTTGTAGAGCTGCCAAATTTGTCCATAGAATGAAGAGACATCTGCCTAGATGACAAAAATTCAATATTGGATCCCTCCTGAAATGATTCATGTTTGTGTTCTGGAGAAGATTAAAAGTTTTCTAGAGTATTCAGAATTCGATTATCTTCACTAATTTCTGAAATTGTGAAGAGTGGTTGTAAATATTCTTCATCCTCTATCCATTGACTGTCATCTAGATCTGTAATTGTCCTAGCTGGAGGATATAAAGTGAATTTCTTTGTTGAAATACCATCAGAAATATACATATCACCGGACCTACAACTAATAAAAGCATCAGCTGTATCCAACCAAGGTCTTCCTAGTATAACAGGATGGCCTCCTAGATTATTCTTGGGTGTTAGGATCATGAAATCCACAGGGTACTCCCAAGAGTCTAGGGACACTGGAATGTCTACTATTACCCCATCTGGTCTGATCACAGATCTATCTGCTAATTGTAATAGTGTGGGTGTAAAGAGAAGATTAGGAAGTTTCAGTTTGTCCATGATTTGTCTACTCATGATATTTATTGCTGCTCCTAAGTCAATGAGTGTGTTTTGAATTTCAATGCCGTTGATGTGAATTTTGACAACTGGATTTCCTGGGTCAAGGTACTTTGGAATAGCTATCTTTCCCATCATAATGTCTGCTATTTGTCCCACCAGTTGAATTTTCTTGGTTTCTCTTATTCTTTTTCTTGTTGTCTTCATACTCAACTCCTTTATTGTTTTGGCTAAAATTGGGATTTCCTTGATGGCTTGCAATAATGGAATTTTAATGCAAACATTTCTCTATTCATCCAAGAAATCATAATTAGGCACCATTATTTGTTTTTCTACACCTTTATCAATTTGTAGTCTTTCCGGAAAGGGAGGTATAGAAGTAGATGTGGATGGTTGCTCTAATACTGGAGTTGGATTTATTGGATCTTTTTGTTTCAGTTTTTCAATGTTTTGATCTTGAAAGGATGTATCTTCCTCAAGACTTTTATTAACCCGTAGGGAGTCTTCCTCATAATTATCTTGTTCTTGTATGATCACAGAAGGTTTCCTCTTCTCAAGTATCCTTCCAGACCTAAGTTGAACATCACTAAGGTCTAGAGGAGTAATTAAATAAGTTGGAAACTGTTGACCTTCTATCATGTATGTATTCTGAGGGTTCTTATTATCGGGGTTTGGTATGGGCTGAGCCGGCAATTGATTGGATTTTTGAGGGAATGGTAATGGAAGTGGTTGATTTTGATGTGGTTGGTTCCTTAAGGGATGTTGTTGAGGATTTTGCTGAAAATTTTGTTGGAATTTCGAGGATAAAAATGTGGATATGGTGGATAGGATGGTGGATACTGATAATATGGAGAGTATCTTCCATAGGGACCTTGTGATCCTTGTGCCCAAGCTTGAGATTGATTTTGAAATTGGGGCCAAGGTTGCTGTCAAGAATTCCAAGGTGGAGGTTGATTATACATTTGATCATGAAATCCCTGTGTTTGAGGTCCCTGCCAAGGTCTTCTAGATACAAAGTTAAGAGATTCTGTGGAATCTGTAGGAGTTTCTTCTTGAAAAACAGCCTTGAGACCAGGAAGAGAAGGACAATTCTTGGTCTCATGTTTCTTAGAACAAATAACACAGGTTTCTACAACTTTTACATCTAGAGGACACTCTCTCAAGGCATGTTTCTTCCTACATTTGGGACAAAAGATTGCCAAGGCATCAGATTCAGCCTTTTGCTTGTTTTGCATCTTGAGGGTGTCTATTTGTTCACTAAGACTCCCTAAGATGTCAGATTTAAAATCATCAAGCATGTGTCTTATTTCTGATCTACTTACTGTCCCAGAAGCAGATTTACTTGCTCTTGCAAGAGCAGGATCTCTTGGACCTTTGGCAGTTTTAGATTTCCCTCTGGAAAGGTTGATACATAACTCAGATATTTCAGGTAATGTGAGTTGTGATATATCCCATTTTCCCATCATGTTAAGAATATCCAACCATTCATCCCTAATTGTTTTCAACAAAAGAGCTTTTAAAGTGTCTTGATCTAGGTTTTCCATTTGTGCCCTTTTTATGTTGTATTTAAATCTTTCCAACAAATCTTCTAAGTTTTCATCTTCTTTTTGTAACATCTTGAACACTTCTTCCTTATGATTAACCGGCATACAATAATCAAAGTATCTCTCTAGAAATGCTTGTTTCATGTCTTCCCATGTTCTAATAGAGCTACTGATTAGACTCATAAACCACTTCAATGCTGCTCCCTTCAAAGTTGAAGGAAATAATTTCAGTTTTTGAGCATCTTGTAAGTAGTCATAAGTCCTACACAACACTTCAAATTCGAATAAGAAAGTTTCAAGATCTTCAGTTTTAAGTCCATAGAAGTTTGGAAGGACAAAGGGTGAAATGTTTTTCATGGTTGTATTGGTTTCTTCATCAAGTATAGGGAACCCAAAAGAGCTTCCTATTCTACCTCTTCCTCCATCTGCACCTCTACCTCCTTCTCCTCTTCCTCCTTCTCCTCTACCTCTACCTCTACCTCCTCCAAACAATGTGTGTTCTCCATTAACAACTCCTCCTCCTCCTTCTTCTGCCATGGATGACTCTCCTGTAGAAGTAGAAAGATTTGTGTCCTTAACAGGAGTCTTTAGATCTTCTTCTATGGCAGGTTCTGTGGATGAAGTGGAAGGTTTCTCTAATGGAATAGGTGACCTTAGATCTTCTAGAAGTCCAGGATCAGTAAAGGATGGAAGATGGGTTTGATTTGAAGGTGTACTAGCTCTGGATCTAGATGAAACAAGTGGTGTTCTAGAAATCAAACTTCTGCCTCTGCTGCTTATAAATCTTCCCCTTGAATCTCTCTCCCTACGCATAAAATTGTTTTTGAATGCTAAGAAACAAAGGTTACCTAGTTTTCACTTCCCCGGCAACGGCGCCAAAATGTTGGGTCTCAATCTAGTCTCCTATACTGAGCTCAATGACTGTCAAATCAGATTTGGAAAATGGCAGAAAGGTACCATATGTACCTAGGTGCTTGTTTCCTGATGCGTTGTGTGTAGTGTTTTGTGATGTTTTTGGTCTTTTATGTTGATTTATGATGTTTTTGGTCTTTTGGTGTTTTATGTTCACAATGAAAATGCCTAGAAACTAATGGAAAGAAGTTGGTGGTCAAAAACAGAGTTAAGCCTAATGTATGGAATGGCAAATGCAATTGGAAACACTGAAGCAGAATCTGAACTATGACTAAATAAAAGCAAAATCTTGATAATGACTTTTTAGGCAAATGACACAAACTAAACTTGAGAAATGATCACTAAATATGCAAATCCTCTAACTAAACAGTTAAACACTAATCTACCATGATGCAACATTTTGTTCTAAGCTCTTCTATTCTATGACTAATTCCTAGTTCTATTCTGCAATTTAATTGAATATCACAGAACCTTTACTCAAAGAGTTATTGGTTTCTTTTTCAAAGTAGTTCTTTTGAGGAAGAGCTCTGTTTATAAAATGATGAGGAAATTGCAGAGATACTTCAGACCTTATAGTGATGTTGTCTTTTGTTCATATGGCTATGGATCATTTGTAGATTTTAGAACAAAAAGATGTTTGTGAATAATGAAGGCTGTTTTGTTAATCCTAATAACTGAAATAATCTATTGTGCAATGGATGACAATTTGAATATGAAGTGCAAGTGCAATGAGTTAATCTAAGAATGAACCTAAGATGCCACTAATCTAGAACAATGTTGAACTATAAGTCATCATCAAACTTGAAACAAAGTAATTGAACATGAGTTAAATGCAATGAAACTCTGGAGCATTCTAACTATGCTAACATGCATTATTCTATGAAGTTACACAATCTGTTTGTTCATCATTAGTGATATTTTGGAAGAGTTCCTTCTTTTGGAAGAGATAGAACAATTTTGACTGTGTAATTGGGTGCAATTGTAAGCAAATAGACTGAAAGCAAATGAAAAACTAAGATATCATATCCATACCCTACTCGTCATTATGATGTCTTGGGCAAGCGTTTAAGAGCAAGAACAGAGATGACACTTAGTACAAACACACAACTAAATCATTCATTATCACAGTCATGTCTTGAACTTCTTAAGAATTTCTTGGAAGAGTTTCTTCTTGTGGAAGAGTGATTAGAAAAAGTGTAACTGTGATAGTGAATAGCAAAAATTACAACTAAATCCTACAGTACTATAGCTATTCATCATTCATCATTATAATCTGTTGGGAGAGTGTCTTCTTGTGGAAGAGCTGGAATGAATATAACTACAGTAGCTAGTTAAAAAAACTATAAATTCAACTCCTAATCCTACAATACTATAGTCATTCAACATTCATCATTATAATCTGTTGGAAGAGTGTCTTCTTGTGGAAGAGTTAGAATGAATACGACTACAGTAGCTAATTAAAACAACTACAAATTCAAATGCAAAACGTAAAGGCAGCTAGGAAACTTATCTAATTTACGCAAAATAAATCCGTGCAAGAGGCAGGGGCCCTCTACCACTTGACGGCATTCAACTCCAAATTAAATCACTCCTTCAAAATAAATTTGTCTGCTCCATTAAAGATGAAATAGTTTGAACATAACACTGCCTTATGAATGTAAATACGAGTCTAAATGTCATTTGTTGCTAACTTAAACATAAAATTTAACATAGCTCTTGCCTCCCAGTTTATAAAGCAAATGCCTGTAACAATAATTACAACAATTTAGAACATCACTTTCCTTTATCTAATCACGTTAGACCTCTTTGAAGTGGCTGCATATGAAGAGAAAGATGACCGACCTATTAAATTCCAATAGAAGTTCTCTCATAAATGTGTTCCCACGTGCATAACCGTACCCAGAATCCATTTCTTCCTCCATGATGAGCAACGAACCATATAGACAGGACGTGGATCATGCCCATATGCGGTTTTCCTCAAGAGGCCTATGCATTGACCTTGGGCAGTCCTTCCATTCAGACTTGGTCACACTTCTTAAAAAAAAATATTTTAAATACATACGCAACTCTGCCTAGTTTTTTCTGCGTGCACACGCGGGTCCATCCATATCTGGCCCACGTATGCTATTTAAAATATTAAAAAATATATAATTCTCCTATTAAAGAGGTGGGGCTAATGATTTTTCTTATAACTTAACTACCCCATCCCGTGGCCTAACTGTTCCCCAACTGAAAAAACTAATTTGAGTAAGTATAAATACACCTCAAGGGAATGGCCTAAGGGAGGAGAGAGAGAATATTATTGATATTATAGCCTGTTATAGCCCTGATCAAGTTTGACATTTCCTATGTGCCTCCTGCACTTCCCAGGATTCAGGAAACACTTGTTTCCTTGTGATGATCACCCTCATTCTATGTGAAATCCTTTATGCACCATTTATGGAAGAAAATTTTGAGGCTAGGGTTGGACGAATGCGGAGGACGATTTTTCTCAAGGCCATGGTAGATCTCAGGTGATTTCTCCACTATTTTCTATACATGTTATCAATAAAATAAGTATCATCCTGTTCCTAATGTTCATGTGTTATGTGTCTCCTATACATGCTTAATAATCTTGAATAGTTTATTTCATGTTACCTTTATGAGATTATGTATGCAAATATGCTAACATCTAGGACACATATGTTGTGCAACTAGTTTTTGTGCTTGTTCTTGACTGATTTGCAGGTTCTGGAGCAAGAGGAGTAATATATGTTTTGCACCCTATGTGATTGACCTCAAACGAAGGATAAACAGGTAAGGTCCACAATCCTTATTTTCTAGTTTAAAGCATAAAAATTGGGAATTAGAGTCCTTCTTGTGATGACACGCCATCCTGTAATATTCCTTTTTGGAATTTTCAGGAAAATGGTCCTCAAGGACGTTGTATAAGGAAGCCAATGTAAAAATAAGTTGAACGGGGACTTGGATCCCTTCGTTCACACTTCATACATTTATATCTCAAAATATGAGCTCAAAGAAATAACATGAGGAAGGTTATTCAGATCCTCCAAACCTGTATATCCCAAACAATGCTCAAAAGGGAGAGCTACAACAATACATAAATTTCTACAAGCAGCAGCAGTGAAATATCAATACATATGGTTAAGAAGAGTGCATAGCCTTTATATTATGTGTAGTAGCAAATAGATATACAAGAACTTGAGGAAATACCTCTCAAGTTAGGCCAATTTTTCCTCAAGACAAATTTACATACAAAGTGAAAGTAGCCAGCTACACAACCCAGCAACAGCTATGACTGCGCAGTCTATAGAGGGAAAAGACTGAAAACTGATATATATACAAGGATATGACAATAATAGGCTCAAAATAAAGTGAGGGAGCAAGATCTCAACCTCAGAAAACAATCCTACAACAATCCTCCAAGGGATTGGCCAAAATACATTAAATGGAAAAATGTTGGAGTTAATGGGTAGCAGTAGCAACTCAAATACAATACATAAATGGAGAAGGATGGAAATGATGCAAAATGATGAATAAAACTCATCCAATGATCTTCAAAGTGAAAGGCTGCTCCCTTCACTGAATATTACTTCCTCCAATCCTCAGTGTGAACTCCTCCTGCAAGTGCCCACTGAAAATAACGCAGTAGGAAGAAGAGATTGCATTTTGCATGAGATGAAACATATGGCCTGATGCCAAAATATAAAAATGGGCTCAGAGATCTTCCTCATTGATCTCCTAGAGAAATAATGAGCTCCTCCTCTGCAAAACTAGCTCCAGAAGTGGGTGATGATGAATCCTCACTGCAACCCCCAGCAACTCAATGTTTCTGCCAAGCTGGAAAACGTTGTAGCTGAAGATGGTTACCTTGGCCTCAAGCTTGGATGTGAGGAGAATGAAGAAACAGTCCTCCAAAGCTTCCCAATGAAGGATATGAAACTTCTAAATAGAAATCTCCCTTGTGTTAAGCAACACAAGCTATCCCAGTTGCACAACTGGAGAGAGCAAAGAAAATTCGAAATCTTCAACATAATGAGAAATGGCTCTCCTTTACCATTTTATAGCAAGAGAAGGCTTCCTTTTCATGGACCCCACCCATTCAATTTTCTCTCATCCAATAATATCTCTCCTATGAAAACTGTGTTGTCCCACTAGGTGACTCACTCCCTCCATGCAGCATTGTTTGACTTGGTCAAACTAGACCTAGTATTCTTATATTTTCTCGTTTTCACACTAGGAGATGAACAATAAGCCACTTAAGTGACCCCTTTGCACATTTGGAGTGTTTATTATGCTTCTTCATGGACCCCCTTACCCATTTTATTCTATTTATAAATAGGAAAGCAAAATTAATGTTCAAATTAACTTAATGAAAAATTTGGAACATTACACATCCGCTCTATTAGGTCCGTCAACCCCAGGCCTTAGGGTAGCTTTTCCTATAATAGAACTAGTGACTTCGCTGGGGATTACATCCATGTAATTCCTAGTTTGGGTTGTTTTATCTATCTTGTGGGTTCCCTAACATTTTAATCACATTTGTAGTCTAGTAGGTCTTTTTCCCAACCAGGCAGAAGCCCTGATCTTCTGATCAGGCCCGGGTCTTTCTTTTTTTCCTTATTTCATCTTCTATATCCTACTTCATCTATACACAGTTGCGTATGCCCTTTATTTTCTCCAAAATAACCCGTGTATATGTGTGTTTCTTTGGTTACAGTTGTGTATGCACGTGTGTTGTACACAACGAACCCACATATGCCCAGTAAATTTTGCAAATATGAATTTTAAGGCCCTGTGAATATTTCTTGCCTATGGTTGGCCACTCCTGTGGAACCTATTAGGTGTCTAGGATGTGATTCTTGTGGTTGTATCTTATTTCCTCTCTTTTTCTTGTGAATACCTAGTCATTTTATGGTTTTTCTTGTTTTGTGAAGTCTGAATTGCGGTTGTAGCACCAAGACCTCCTCCTGGACTTCTGGCTATTCTGACTATTCAGAACAGTGAGCCTCTGCTTTTTTTCTCATGTTTTCCTTATGCATTGCTTCGCTTTTGTCTTTTGCCTCTTTGACTTATTTGGTTTTATTGTTTTCTTGGGACTAGCCTTCTAGTTAATCTTGAAGTGACCTTTTCTTGGTATTTTGAGTTTTTGTTTGTTGGAAGTGTGTGTTACTATTCTGAATCATTTTCTTGGGTCTATTGCTTATTATTTCTTGTTTGAGTCCCGCTACGAAAGTAGCATAGTTGGCTTGTGCATTTTGAAGTCTCTGTGTGGCTCATTTTCTTGATTTTGGTTCTTGAGTAGTTTTGTGCTTGTCCCTTTGAAAACTTTTTGTTTTCCTTAAAAGTGAAAATACAAAAAACATTGTTGTTTGTTGCTGCTTTTTCTTTGGTTTCCTTTTTTTGGTTTTCATCTATTTTGAAGCATTTTGTTAGTTTCTTGTTTTATGGTTCTGATGGGGTTCCCATGTTTTGGCAAGGTTGGAAATACCAAAATATGAGACAACATCAAACCACTTTCAAACCTCAGGATCTAGCCCTCCTGGGTCCAGAGAGGGATCTCTCTATAATAGTCAAAGTATATTTGTCTTTGAAGCTCAAATGATAAGATGTTAGGCTAGTTATAGGCACAAGGTTTGTTTGTTTTGTTTGGTTTGGTTTGGTTGTTCGTTATCAGGAAAGGTGGGTTCAATTTAAGACAAAGCTGAGCAAAGAGGGATATGGCAGAGGTGAAATTTTCTAGGAAATATTCAACCATTGGGCAATGGAGTCATGAAAGGATTTGCTTGCTACTCAATAGGCAGGCTTTCAATTGGGCTACTCATATAAAACATAGGATCTTAAAGATGATTATGTGATATGAAAGGTAGGGAAGGAGGAGATAACATATATTCAGAGCACAAAGTTGAAGACCAGCTGGTCACACAAGGATCCTAGTGGAAAGGGCTAACTCTAATCCCCAGTGTTCCCAAATCTTCCAACTAAATCCTTAACAAGAGAAAAATCTAAGAATAGATACATTTAATTCATACATAAGAGAGCAGAAAATACCATCCACTACACTGGTTAAATTATGTGAAATCAATTCTTAGATAATACATTCAGAAGAGAAACATCAAAGGTAAGGAGAGCAGAAACATAGGGTACCTAACAAGGGTAAATCCTATGCCAATATTCTAGTGCAAGCCAGTAGAAATGAAATGAAATGAATGTAAACACAAAGATAGGAAAAAATCACCGCTGCTTCAGATTGGGATCCAAAGAAATGTGCTTGTCATATTAAATAGCAATACCAGTCAAGTACAAAATGCCAATGGCTGAATACTCAGTCTGAAAAAATCTTCTTTAACCTATCTTACAACTTTGCACAAAGATTGTGTCTCAAAAGAAACTACTTGCAGTTCTCTGATAACTAATCAACAACAACCTTTTACAATGAGTTTCTTCCTGAATTTATAGCTCCAATGGAGCAGAGAAGGTAAGTGAGAAACTAAATGCAGTATTAAAACTTCTGAGAAGAAAGAGGGTCAAAACCCATTCTGTTTAAAGCTTGTGCATTAATTTCTGGTGTTCTTTGGGTGAATGAATGATCTTCTTCAGTCTCCAGACTATTTTGATATAACTTCTAATGTATTTGTTTGGTCTCAATCTAGTCTCCTAAACTGAGCTCATTTAATTGTCAACCAGGGTTGGTAAACTGCTGAAGTGAAGTGTACTGTATGTACCTAGGTGCTTGTTTCCTAATGCGTTGTGTGTAGTGTTTTGCAATGTTTTTGGTCTTTTGTGATGATTTATGATGTTTTTGGTCTTTTGGTGGTTTTATGTTCACAAGGAAAATGCCTAGAAAGCTAAGGGAAATTAGCTGATGATTAAAAACAGAGTGGATCCTAATTGATGGATGACAAATGACAAATGCAATTGGAATACTAAAAGCAAAATCAAATCTAAACTATGACCAATCATAAACAAAGCTTGATAATGAATTTTAAGCAAATGGTTCAAAACACAAACTAAACTTGTCAAATTCTTTCATCAAAGGCATTTGAGAGAGAGCTTGAAACATGGTCAACTAAGCATGCAAATTTTCCTAACTAAACAGTTAAACAACTAATCTTACAATGATGCAAAATTTTGTCCTTGATTAGAGATTTGAAACAGATTTGGAGGAAAAACATTGTTATCATCATAAGATCTTCTATTCTAGAACTAGTTCCTATCTCTATTCTGCAATTTAGTTGAATGTCACAAGACCTTACTCAAGAGTTATTGATTTCTTTTCAAGGTAATCTTTTGAGGGAGGGCTCTGTTTATGAAATGATAAGGAAATTGCAGAGATACTTCAGGCCTTATAGTGATGTTGTCTTCTATTCATATGGTTATGGATCAATTGTAGATTTTAGAACAAGAAGATGTTTGTAAATAATGAAGGCTGTCTTGTTAATCTTAACAACTGAAGTAATCTATTGTGCAGTGGATGACAATGAAGTGCAAGTGCAATGAGTTAATCTAAGAATGAACTTAAGATGCCACTAATCTAGAACAATGTTGAACTACAAGTCATCATCAAACTCAAAACAAAGTAACTGAACATGATTTAAGTGTAATTAAACTCCG